>OY734951.1:15345356-15945356 GCA_963457585.1 Spergularia bocconei
CAATTATTCAAAAACGAACTAGGTACATGCAGGGCTCAATGAAGCTGACATTTTACTTTTTAAATACCGGGATTTGGATAGAAGGCATTTCTGATTCCGACACATAAGAAGGGAAACTATAAATTACAAACATCTGAAGATGTATGGTTTCATTCCACTAATTAACAGCTACAATTTGAAGAAACCAATGCAACTTAGGTTAGTATGTTTCTAAGACCCCAACGCATTTTTTTATCAGGCAGATTGAGCAAACAAAGACATATCCTTTCACAGCATTTGAAATGATTACATTTTGAAGTCAGTCACTTTCAAGTTGAGAAAGAAATAAGCTGCAATCTTCCAAGCATACTAGTATATGTTATCATCCACGCATTTTACACACGAAAAATACTTAAAAAATTGAAAATCAATATATGCCGGATACTGGAGTCACATAACAAATCACTTCAAGGAGCAAAGTACTAACCTTCAGCAAAGTGCCATAAGAGACACTATCAACAAGGCAACTCCTCGAGTTCGACATTTCCTCAAACAGCTTCAGAGCAGACTCAATGTCACCGCAGTGAACACAAGCCTCCAGCACCGCATTCATCACAATTGTATTCAAGCCCCCATATCTCCTCTTGGCTATCTCAATTTCCTCAAACACCTTTAACAGAGATAAAATAAAAGCTATAAAAGAATACAAAACATAAAAAGAAATCCTCATGAAACTACAATCAAATTTAACATTTTAGTCATCAAAATCGTAATTTTATTTGGTTTGTTTGTTCTTGTTGGGCTGATTAAATATGGAGTCTAGTGTGAATAAAATGAGTTTTGAATTCGTTAAGTGCTCATTAAATTCAAATATTCGCCTCAAAACACACAGTGGATGCTATATACCAAACCCCTCCCTCCAGTAAAAGAACAGACGACAATTTCTCAAGCAAGTTGATAACGTTATATCAAACAAAGTGTCACCAGGCTCAATGGAAACAATATCACTTCAAAAGAAACATGGCTTGAAGAATGTATGAATATGTAAAGTTGCTGGAATAGATAATTGAATCACATATTATATGCTCAGATACCGATCGATTTACATATTGACATACTTTCACTTACTATATTGAGCATTCAATATTCACATCTTCTAAACAAAAGCCGCTACAAGTGCATCACAGCATATGCTTGACAATACAATTTCACTAGTCAGGTAACTGGCAATTCATACATGTCTATAGTGTTGATTATTTGTGGGTATTTTGTGGAGGGATCCAAAATATAATTTAGTGAGATTAACGATAATTATCACACAAGTGTTTTGCTAACTCTCAAATGAAACTTTGATACAAATGATAATTATACAACACTCTTACAATAAAACTCAAACTCACTAAGGTTCTCAATTCTAAGAGAACACACTCTCAATTTATTTTTGGATGACTTAACACTTCTAATTACCTAGGTATTTATAGTAGAAATTTTACTATACATATTTCAACTTTCACACTACTTACCTAACCTAGTCAATTAACACATGTTAAACAACATTCACTATTGTTTTGGTGGCTTAGCAATACCTTTGACTAAGTGTAGTTACTTGCTTCAATTGATTACCCTCCAAGGGTAAGTAGTCATTGACTACTTTTAACACTCCCCCTCAATGACTACTCTCTTTCTTAGAGCTGCTTTGGATATCATGCCGAGTTTCATCCTGAACTCCATGAACTTGTTTCCACTTAACCCTTTGGTTAACACATCAGCAACTTGGTCCCAGATCAATATCTCCGCGTAACACTTTCTCACGGACAAAATGA
The DNA here is from genome assembly GCA_963457585.1 of Spergularia bocconei. Taxonomy (NCBI): domain Eukaryota; kingdom Viridiplantae; phylum Streptophyta; class Magnoliopsida; order Caryophyllales; family Caryophyllaceae; genus Spergularia; species Spergularia bocconei. The sequence goes on from OY734951.1 coordinate 15,347,159, forward strand.
TAATGAACTTCCACATGCTTAGTCCTTGCATGGAACACTGGATTCTCCGCTAACTTAATAGCTGACTGATTATCGCAATACAACTTTATTGCATAATCGACCGGTTGATGGAGATCCTTGAACAGCTGTAGTAACCATGAGCATTCTTGCGTTGCCATTGCTGATGCTCGATACTCAGCTTCTGTATTTGACAATGACACGGTGGGTTGTCTTTTACTACACCATGAAATTGCACCGGACCCAAGGCTGAACACGAAACCCGTAGTTGATCTACGTGTATCACGATCACCTGCATAGTCCGCGTCACAATAACCCGTTATTTGCACCGGACTTCCTTTCTCGTAAAGAATACCATAATCCATGGTACCTTTAGCGTATCTCAGTATCCTTCTCACAGCTTCCAAGTGATGCTTCTTCGGGTTCTGCATGAACCGACTAACTACGCCAAACCAAGAAAATGATTTAACTCTCCAAGTTCTTTCATCTGAAAACGAACTGAGAGGTTGACCCTCGTTCTCTGAATTTCTTCTATGGCATCTCCAGTGACAATAAGATCGTCAACATAGACTAGCACAATTGATAACCTTTTATCAATTTCCTTCACGAACAAACTTGAATCAGCTGGTGCCATAGAGTAGCCACTCTGCAGCAAGAACTCTCCTATCTTGCCATACCATGCTCACGGGGCTTGCTTCAGGCCATAGAGTGCCTTCTTGAGTTTGCACACAAACTCCGGGTGAGACCTCATCTCAAACCCTCTCGGTTGCTCCATGTAAATCTCTCGATCTAGCTCACCATGAAGAAATGCATTCTTCACATCCATTTGCCACATCTTCCAAGACTTAATCGCTGCAAGTGCCATAAACACTCGCACGGTAGTGATCTTGGCTACTGGATTAAATGTTTCATCATAGTCCAGCCCATATTGTTGTGAGAATCCTCGAGCAACCAGCCTAGCCTTGTACCTTTCAATTGTACCATCTGGCTTGGTTTTCAACTTGTACACCCACTTACAGGAAATGGGTTTCACTTCTAATGGCTTCGGCACTAACTCCCATGTTTCATTTTGGTTTAGTGCCTCCATCTCTTCTTCCATGGCCTTTTGCCATTCCTTGCTCTCAATAGCCTCTTCAAATGTTGTTGGTTCTTGAGTTTCAACCACTTCAACATTTGAGTATTTATGGTCAGGCTTGAGCAGCCTTGAAGATCTTCGCAATGTCGGAGCTTCTTCGACATCCTCATCTTCACTTTGTACTTCGAGAGTTCCCTCGTGTACTCTCGTCTTCCATGGGCTATTTTCCTTCGCCGAACTCTTCATCTTCTCTGGCGAGGTAGCCATTGTCACCTCGATCGGTGACACTTCTGAATCAACATTACTTGAAGAATTTTGCAGGATACAAGTATTTGCGCAGAAATCCCAGATTTCTTCACCTCCTTCTCTAGAGGTTGTCACCACATTGCTCTGAGTTGGCTGGCTCCAACAATCACGAGCATAGTGACCATACTTCCCGCATTTGAAACAATTACCTTTTGCCTTTTGGTCATTAGGCCAAAGATTGTTTCTTCCTTCTCCAAACTTAGCTCCCCCGTGGTGAGAGCTTTCACCGGTGTACTTCTTCTTCCACCGTCCTGGCCGTCCTTTCGGCCTCCATTTTTCATTGGACCTCGAGTTGTGCTCTTGCCCCCTTTGAGGTCTCTTGTTGCTGTAAAGAGGCTCTTCCTGCTCCTCCTGGACATCTTTCACTGAAGCACTAGACATTTGTTTGTCTAACGCCTCTTGGTTGGCTAACACATTTTCAAACTCAATAATAGTCGGTTGTGTAGCCCAACCTCGAATCGCCGCAACAAGAGTACTAAATTCTGGCCTTAACCCAAAAATAATAATCCTGCGCATTCTCGTCTCCGTAATTGGATTTTCAGGATCCAATTTTGTGATTTGCTCGCTCAAAGTTTTGACCTTAGTTAACCATTGGCTTACTGTCATAGTACTTTGTTTAACCGACATTAATTGGCTCTCAAGCAATTGGAGATGAGAATCATTCTTCTTTGAGAACAACTCTTTTAGAGTGTCCCATGCCTTCTTTGGTGTTTCCGCATCCTTGATACGGTACAGCATATCGTCTTCCACGGTTGCTGACAACACATACATAGCCTTCCCGGCTTTGATCTTCCACTTCTTCAACTCTTCTTCTCTAGAAGGTTTAGCGGCTTCTCCACCACCAATAATACCCCAAAGGTCTTGTCCCAACAAGTAGAACTGGATACGCGTGCTCCACGTACCAAAGTTTCCACTGTTCAGTTTTTCAATACCACTAGTCGATGTAGTGATATCTGCCATAGTGACTTGATGACGCCTAGCTCAATCAAGTAAGCTTTGATCCTCGACCAAACAACTCCACAGTCCCTGACTGTGCGCTATAAAAATAATATCGATCCTTGATCAATATTATGACAAGATTACAACTCTTAGCCTTACTGGCTCTGATACCAATTGTTGATTATTTGTGGGTATTTTGTGGAGGGATCCAAAATATAATTTAGTGAGATTAACGATAATTATCACACAAGTGTTTTGCTAACTCTCAAATGAAACTTTGATACAAATGATAATTATACAACACTCTTACAATAAAACTCAAACTCACTAAGGTTCTCAATTCTAAGAGAACACACTCTCAATTTATTTTTGGATGCTTAACACTTCTAATTACCTAGGTATTTATAGTAGAAATTTTACTATACATATTTCAACTTTCACACTACTTACCTAACCTAGTCAATTAACACATGTTAAACAACATTCACTATTGTTTTGGTGGCTTAGCAATACCTTTGACTAAGTGTAGTTACTTGCTTTAATTGATTACCCTCCAAGGGTAAGTAGTCATTGACTACTTTTAACATATAGTTTGTTGTTTAGCTAGTCACAGAACCGCCATACAGCTTCAAATTATAAAACAAAATTCAGCACATGAAATGACATGCACAAATAAAAAGCCATCACATTTCATAAGTCAGAGCACTAGATTACATATAGATTGCATTGGCATGCCTACAAGAGTAGCTAGCAATTAATATCTTTGATAGGCAAATTAAAGGGACAATTCTAAAACGAAGTTCTTTTGGGCTCAAGAGCTTCATCTTCCTTTTCATCTTCTTCTTCTTCTTCACAAGGGTGCTGCTGCTCCCATCATCATCGCCGCTCTCAGCCCAAGAGAACTTGAAATGCTCAATAAAACAGATGGTGGTTGGTCAATTTACTTGGTGTCTACACACCAATAACTTCTACACATAGAGTCTCACCTGTCAAGGGTTCAAAGGTGCACTTATCACAGCTGCAAGTGTGACGAGGATAAGGAGCTTGGGTTGGAACGGGAAGCAGTGAAACTACCAATAATTCATTGGAACTAAACAGGAAGAAATCTTGGGTATCCACCAAGCTGTATAAAAAGATGAATTTTCACCTCTTAGATAGACAACACACAAACTTTTAGGTGATTGCTGGACAAGCTTGGCTTCCTCCAGAACAGGGAAATTAATGGGTGATTTTAGCCAATCACCACCAGATTCAATGTCAATCGCATATGAACAAAGATCCTTTATGGATAGATAGATATTAGCCAGGTGGAATAGCCATCAATCTCGTAAACATAGGGGCGCGGGGTGGTGCAAAAAGGAGGAGGAATGAGGAAGGCAGGGTAAAGGGGCGCCATGCTGAATCATCTCCCAAACGCATTACTTCAGACATAGGAGTAGATTCTACAAAAGGACCAGAACTGTGCACACTCCTTGGAATTACATAATTACTGCTAGCAACAGGAACAACAGTTGGACGATAATTGGTCGAGTTCAAGGATGATCCTGAAGTGGTACCTTTCAAATCCAATCCAAGGACAAAGACATTGATTTGTAATCACTATCTAACCCTCCTATTACATAAACACTCCCCTCCCGCACCACAACAGTCGAATCCTTGATCATACCCTCAACTTTGTACCTAAGTTTCCTCGGCTTATCCGAACCATCAGCCGTGTTCATCACGTATACAACTTCCATCGCATGATTTCGTCCGAGTTAACTAGTTTTGAGGGAGAACCCCCAAATGAGGTTTTTGCTTTTGACATAATGTATATACTAAATCAAACAAAAATAACTAAACATACAGCAAACCCTAATCAAGATTCTTGAAACAATTTTCAAATGGTTCGGGGTAAGGCTTGCGTATATCCAACACCGGCCTTCCTTGCCGTAGGCCGGCCCTTATGAAGCACAGGCTAATGTTGTTGTTGCACTAGTTAATCACTCAAAAATCCATCTTGAAACCCACAATATATAACATAAAATTATGAAATTTTGGCACAAACCCACATCAATTTTCAGCTCAAAATTAGATTATACTCAAGCAATCAATCAAAATTATTCAAATTAAATCAATCAATAAAATTAGGATAAAAATACTGCATAATTAGGATTATGAAGAAGAAGAACCTGATGGAGTTGTTTGCGACGAGTGAGTTGAACAATTCGAGAAGTGAGGCGTCTAAGATTGGAATATTTAGTGGTCTTTTTGAAGGGGAAATTACTGTAATTATTATTATTATTGTAGCTTGAAGAAGAAGATGAAGAATTATGAACTTGAAAAACACAGTAACCAGCACCATGATTATAGAGCTCCGGAATTACTGGGGATTGGGTTGTATTGGGAATTACTGATTTATGTGGTAAAAAGTGGTGATACATTTTGTGGTTTGGGAACTACCCATCAATCAAAATTCATGATCCAAAACTAAATCCCCACAAAAAAAAAATCTCAGAGAAATGAAAAGTGAAGATAATGTTGGGGATTTTGGCGGGTAAATGTGGGTCATTAGTATCTGCTCTCTCCATTTCATTAGGTTGTTTGCATTTCGTTTAAATTCCTCTTACAAATTCAAACGAAATGCAAACAACCTAATGAAATGGAGGGAGTAGTTACTATGTGGGAGTGTTGTCTTGTTGGTGAATGTGTAAACCCTCTGGTTCGAAACGGTACGGGGATGAAACGGAATTTAACATGTTTCTTTGAGTTCGACAAAATATCCCTAAAATATGGTCATCATTTAAAGACAAAATTGTGGACTTTAAAATGACACACGTTTTGAGAATTCGGCACTAAATCAACGTAAACATTGTAAAGAAATGTTAAGTGAACTCAAAATGACTTTGAAATTTTTTGATTGTTTGCAACAACAATGTTCTCAGTTCCTCAAAGAGCCGTGGGCGTTATATGGAGTATGCGGTTTCACATTTTGTTTAGTTATGAAGTCTTTTGGAATATTTCTGAATCAACAAATTAGCAATAGGACGGAACTTAGAAAATGTTACTACATTATAAACATGCTCCACTCACTCGATCTTTGGATCGAAAATTCCCGATAATAGTTAATTCTCTTAGCTTTCCTTCCAGAATTATTAGCATTCGGTTTGAATTCTGGCTACTAACATATATTAAATCGAAACCTCAAAACAAATGGAGTGAGTAGAGTATAAAGATGTATATATAGAATAATGTAGGAGCATTTACTATTCATATGCATATGGATGTAGCAGAAGTAACAGACTGAATAGTGATCACTTAATAAGTCTCACAAAATGAGTGACTGTATGATGCAATCCAACCACCATAATAAAGCTTTCATTATCATCATCTAATCTTCTCATAATCAATGATTAATCTCTATACTTGATTACAAATAATGCTTTAAAATGGTTTTTGTCCAAGAATATTGCCATGAGGATCATAGTTACAACCAATAAAAGTATACCCATTCCTACAAATAACTTTAGCACAACCAACCCTTAAACTATGCCTCCAAATGATTTGCGTATAGTGCAAGCATTCTCTTCCTTGAGCACAAGTATTAGTGTAGTAATTGTAGTAACTCTTCTCATTTGACCAAAATGCTACTGCGTCTGCAGGACCCCAATTCCGCCCTGTGCTGCCCCAAAACAGATTCTCACCGTAGTCCCCGTCCGAATGTATCATCGCGCAGTCGCCTCGCCGCTGGCGCGCCCACCACCGGGCGTAGCTTGCTAGCTGCTCACTCCATTGAAGAGGTGGGAGGCCTAATCTTGCTCTAATCTTGTTGTGGGGTGTTAAGTATTGCTTAATGATTTTGTTAGGAGTTGCTAAACAAGGTAGTGGAGATAAAAGAAGTAGGAATAATATTGTTCCCAAGAACAAGGAACCAAATGTGGTTCTAACTCCCATTGTTTGGGGGAATTCTTGTGTATTTGATGAGAATGTGTGTTGGTATTATGAATGTCTTTTGCTTGGGGCTAGTGGTCTAACCAAGTGGGTTTATATAGGGAGATTTTCAAGGTTGAAGATTGCATATGTAAGCAATACTTTAATAATTGTGTGAGTCCTGAAATGCAAGGCATTACGGATTATTTGTCTCACTTTATGTCTCATTCTGTGTCTCACTCCGCTAAAATTTTGACAATTTATCTATGTTGCTTATAAAAAAACTGTTTCATTTTAACTAAATAGGCATGCTATCGATCAAAATATTATTACTTGATATAGTGAGTAGGACATGAAATTGGACATAGAGATCCACATTACCTCTAAATGTGAGGCTAATAAAGTCGTCGCGTTTCATGGCCACCTTGGAGCATTGGTTTTTCGCGTCGCTTACCCGACCCATTGCCTTGAGAATTTGAGATAGAGTTTTTTACTCCAACTCTCTTACTTCATTAGTTATTTCTATTATCCGAAATGATGCATAATTTAGATTGGTCTAATACTCATATACTCCGTATCCGAATCAATCTTATGAAATTAAATTCGCCCATTATCTTAGTAATAAGTAATCACAATTTTTACGATCTCTAAATACATGTTGAAGTATGTAGATGAGTGAGTGTGACGACATAAACCGCACATGTTAGGAGACCGACAAGGAGGGAGATAACATGTTTAGTTGAGGAAAAGCTGCACTCTTTAACTACCATAACCGATTTTCTCATCATTGGCCTACAAATACAAAATTTAAGTGGATGAAAATGTATCTTCACTCGTAAGAGACTAAGAGTAATAAAAATGGTCACTATATTAATTTAAATTTATCAAGACATTTGTTGGAGATGAGGTTGTTTAATGAATTTATGATGTTAGGAGTTAGTTGAAGCACCATGTCATCACGTGCATGGATCTGATTTTTCTCACATTCTGCCATTGCTGTCGGTCCAAGCATGGGCGAATCTAGGGGGTAGCCTGGGGTGCACCGGCTACCCCAAATTTCCGGAAAAATATCCTCTAGAGTTTCTTTTATGTAGAGTTGGTGGAGTTTACCAAAATAAGTAATAAGACAAAATGAAAAAAAATTTAAGGGTCACAAATAAATTGTTAAAAAATTTATTCTTACCTTTTTAGGCAAACTCTACCAAGTATTGACTAAAAATATTGACTAAAAAATTCCAAAAAAAAATGGGAAAAACAAATTAAAAAAATTAATCTGTACTAAGAAGGCTACCCCAAGTTTATGGGGCTAGATTCGCCACTGGGTCCAAGTTTATTTCAGTATGTATGTAACTATGTATGTATGATCAGTACGTAGTTCCTTTGATTATTGTTTTGCAATCTCAGGACAAGTGGAGTCCATGACAGAAACTTGACTGAGACGAATAACCAGCATTGTGTCGTAAAACTCGTAAATTTGAGGGTTCATGTCATGTGTAAAACTTTTGCAGATAGAAGTGTCCGAGAAATAAATATTTGGAAAATTTATAATCCGAATTTTCGAAAATGTTTCTCAAAAGAAATGATGGAAATTGAGGGGATTGCTAGCTCACTACTTGGCTGTGGCGGCTGCTCAAAAGTGGGAACTTCACCAAATGGATGTCCATAACGCCTTCCTTCACGGTGACTTGACTGATGAAGTCTACATGCGTCTTCCCCCGGGGTTCACTTCTGATGATCCCACCTCGGTATGTAAGCTTCAAAAATCCTTGTATGGGCTTAAACAAGCCCCTCGGTGTTGGTTCGCAAAATTTGGGTCCGCCCTGCGTCAATACGGCTTTCGCCAGTCTCACTCCGACTACTCGTTGTTTACCTACACCAAGGCTAAGATTCAGCTACACGTCTTAATTTACGTGGATGATTTGATGATCTCTGGGAACAATTCCGCTGCCGTATCAGAGTTCAAGGCATACTTGCACACTTGCTTCCATATGAAAGATTTGGGTCCCTTAAAATATTTTCTCGGCCTTGAGGTTGCTAGGAATGACTCAGGCATCTATTTATGTCAACGCAAATACGCCCTCGACATTGTCACGGACACGGGCCTCCTTGCTGCTAAACCGGCCGACACACCTATCGAGCAAAACCATTCTCTTGCTCGGGCTGCTGGTCCTCTTCTTGTCGATCCTACTGTCTACCGGCGCCTCATTGGTCGCCTTGTCTACTTGGGTGTTACACGATCGGACCTCACCTATGCTATTCATATCCTCTCCCAATTCATGAAGGCACCTCGGCAGGAGCATATGGACGCGGCTTATCGCGTGGTTCGGTACATCAAAGCTACGGCTGGTCAAGGTATTCTTCTCAAATCCGATTGTGATTTACGATTATCTGGTTGGTGCGACTCTGATTGGGCCGCTTGTCCGATTACCCGTCGATCGCTCACTGGTTGGGTGGTCTTTCTTGGCAACTCCCCTATATCGTGGAAAACCAAGAAACAGGTCACAGTCTCTCGGTCCTCAGCCGAGGCCGAGTACCGCTCTTTGGCAGCTCTAACTTGCGAACTTAAATGGTTGCGCGCTCTACTCTTGCACTTGGACGTACCTTCCTCTGCTCCTAGCTCTGTTTACTGTGACAGTCAGTCGGCTATACACATTGCTAGGAACCCGGTATTTCATGAACGTACTAAACATATTGAGGTTGATTGCCATTTTGTTCGGGATAGTATTCAGGATGGGATCATTTCTCCACAACATTCTCTACTGATGATCAGCTCGCCGACGTTTTCACTAAGGCTTTGGGTCATCGTCAATTTTCTTTCCTTACGAGCAAGTTGGGCATTTCGAATCTCCATGCTCCAACTTGAGGGGGGGTGTTAGAGTAATGTTAGTCGGCCCTTTGGGCTTTAATGTCTTGTACTCCAAGCAATGGTTTGGTATAAATACCAACCTCGATTATCAATAAAACTCAAGCAATTATAAACCTAATTAAACATTAATAGAGAGTACCATGAATAATGCATTTTATTCGATTTGATCAGATTTAAATGAACTTGATCTAAATTTGCTGAAATTTAATTAAATATAAACGAATTGATAGTAATAAGAAATAGACGAGTATATACATTATTTGTTATTTGGATAATTCATATCTTATCTAGTTTGATACATACGAATGAGTCTGATCTAATATGAGTAAGTGAATCTGATCCAATCTAAAATCATAATGTATGTGTTTTAAGTTGAGTCAAACAAAGTCTAAATATATTGTACTTGAACTAAAACACTAGCATGAGAAATGAGAACTATCTAATCGAGCAAAGAGCTTTAACAAAATTTATAATTTCTACGTACACCATATACTCCATACTTTTTTTTTTTGGAAATCAATATACTCCATACTTTTGCTTTAGACAAAAGAGTTGTAGAATTGGCTCGGGGAAGAACAAACAAAAGCGGGCCAAAAGAGAAGAAACCTACTTCTCTAAATTCTTGTTTTGCATCATCTAACTTATACTTGAATCGTTTAAGTTTAGGAGTGAATGTATGACGTCAAAACTAGTATTTGTTTGGAATTACAAAGGGTGAAAACCTTACATTTGTTACAAACTTTTCTTTTAAAACATGATCAGTTTTTTAGGTGGTACGAAAATTGCATATACCAACGACTCTGCGAGGGTGTGGTATAGTATAAGGATTGAGCGCCATATGGGTAGTAGATCTCTTCATTGGTAGGCATGGGTCTGGCCTCTCCCTCCATCCCTCCCACCATAGCCCAAAGTGAGTATTGGGCCTCTGCTGGCCACTTGACTTGGAAAGGAAATCTTTTTATTTTTCTGGCTAACATGTAGTATAGTTTAGACTTGGACATACATATAGAGAGATGATAGTCGATCCGAACCCAATTAATCATACTCCCTCCATCCCAATATGTTCTTTCCCTTTTGTTTGAATATGTGAGAGAGAACCTATATGAAAAAAGAAAATCACTTTAAAAGGAGGGAGTATTACATATAGCTAGTGTGATGGAGTTCCAAAAATTAGAGTATACACAAGCAAAGTTGTCTATGCCGAGATTGACCAACAACAAGTCCGGTAGTCTACTAGTCTTTATGAAGCTTCTAAGTTGGACTTTCTCATAGTTCGCATTTTTCATGTACTTTTATTATGGCCATTGTTAAATTCGTTGTTGTTTTGAACTGATCCACGCCTCAATTGAGTGAAGAGCATTAGGGCACCCTTTATTATTCAAACATGGCAACTGCCCACGATTTTCACCGGTTAAGCTAGTATATGAGCACACATAACGACTCTAGTGTGCTCGTTAAATTTGTGAAAGTGACATCTAGATTGTGGCAGTAACACCATAATTAAATTACATAGAATTACGCTTAAGAACGAAATTCCATCCCTTTTATGGACTATCTCCATCGACTTACATCTATGGTAGCAATTTCACCAACATATTTTGGCGTTAAAGCAAAGCATCTTAAAATAGATGCATATTAGAAACTAGTACCACAAACTAGTACAAATACATTCAATAATCATTGATCAATATATTTGGTCCATATATTATATAAGACGACATAAAAATGCATCACTTTCAAAAGAAAAGGGAGAAAGAGATGGAGATAAGATAATAATGAAGGAGAAAACGCAATAAAAAGAGAAGAATACGACATTTTATTACAAGTAGTATTACTCCGTATTTAAAACCACGTGAACAAAAGTTGGAAGGAAGGAATATGCTGATCAAGGATTAGTAACAGTTGAACTGCTTCCTGTATTTCTCAACAGGTGGAGCTTCTTCATTCATGTCTTCCCAACTTACAACTTCACATTATCATTTTACCATTATCACTTAACAAAGGTCCACATCAACCTCAGCTTGGCTCACGTCCATTATTTCTATATCTTCTTTGTTTTTAATGTGCGTAATTTTCACTATTTCATCTTAGATAATCATAGTTTAACATACTAACATATCTAATCTAACCCAATTTTAACTGTTTTACTTAGGATTCCTCGTGTTTTAGGATCCCCTTATATAAGGATCACGATCATTTGGAGTTCATTTTTTTTGTAGAGACTGTGATGCAGTGGCGAATCTAGCCTCAGAAACTTGGGGTAGTCTTTCTAGTACAAAATAATTTTTTCAAAATTTTTTCCTATTTTTTGGAATTTTTAGGCAATATTTTGACGTTTTCAGGGAATTTGGGGTAGCCGGTGCACCCCACGCTACCCCCTAGATTCGCCCCTGCTGTGATGGGATATTGATGGGGGTCGCTCAGCCCTTAGGTTAGTTATGTTACTGTTGGATAACACTGATGAACTCCAAGTTTACTGAATGAATAAATACTCTATAATATTCATTGTTGTCCTCATTTTATATTATGTTTAGTTTGAATATATATGTGAGAAAAATTCAAACCAAATACTCCCTCCTACCCAAAGATATCATCCTGTATTCCTTTTTGGGACGATTCACTATGATTTTCCTCTTTCAAAACTTACCCCTTTTGGCTAATTTTGTGGACTAATTTACCCTTACTAATTTTCAATTATGAGACTAATCTAATCTAATACTATATATTAAAACCTGAAACCAAGTCTTTCCTACGACGACACTTGGCATACATTAATTGGATAGAACATAAAAATAGTATTAAAATACAATTATCGGTTAATATATGGTAATAAATAATCATACATTAATTGGATAGAACATAAAAATAGCATTAAATACAATTATCGGTTAGAATATGGTATATTATTAGCTAATTTATGGAAATTAATCATTATGGTAATTTATTAGAACAAAGATAAGGCATATACACAATATAAATATATAGCCCGGGCGTGGCACGGGCATGCAAACTAGTACTATATATTAAAACCTGAAACCAAGTCTTTCCTAGGTTGACACTTGGCGTATATTAATTGGATAGAACATAAAAATAGCATTAAATATAATTATCGGTTAGGATATGGTAATAAATTATCATACATTAATTGGATAGAACATAAAAATAGCATTAAATACAATTACCGGTTAGGATATGGTAATAAATTATCATAGAGTAGTATAATATTAGCTAATTTATGGAAAATAATCGTTATGCTAATTTAGTATGTGTTTGGCCTAGTTTTTCAAAGTGTTTTTAATCTCAAAAATTATAAACTTGGCCAAACATAGTGTTTTTTAGAAGTTCTAAACTATTTAATAAAAACATTTTTCTAAATATTGACCCCCAATAGCAGAAGCACCAAATTGGTGTTTCTGTTTCTATTTCTCTAAAAATACTCCTTTTGTGAGATACTTTTAATTTGACAAAAATATAAAAAAGATTACAGTAACAAATGAAAGTGCTTTTGTAGAATGTTGAACCAAACACTCATCATTTTTTCAAAAAACAGTTTTTAAAGAAACTGATTATGAAAAATAGAAACAGATTTCGAAAAATCTGGCCAAACAGGCTCTTATTAGAACAAAGATAAGGCGACATTTTTTTTCTATAAAACGAGTATAAATAATAGAAATATATAGCTCGGGCGTGGTACGGGCATGCAAACTAGTTTCTAATTAATTTCCCAAACCCAGAAATTCTCTCTCCTCTCACCACCTCCCTCTTCCCGGCTACATCCCCAAACCCAGAAAATCTCTCTCCTCTCACCACCTCCCTCTTCCCGACGACATCCACAAACCCATAAATTCTCTCTCCTCTCATCACCTCCCTCTTCCCGACGAGGGATTTGTGTCTAATTAAGGCCCAAAATCGTCCAGATCTAAGTTAATTCACGACCATAGTCGCTCAGATCTGAGGCGAGTCGGGTCATTGTTGTCCAGACGCACGACAGTCGAGGCTTATCGGGTTATCGGCGGCGAGCATGGTGAGATTGTTGGATGATTGGGGATAAGCAACGACGCAATGGAGGAGGAGGTGGGGATGAAGCGGCGGACGAAGGGGCGGAGAGAAGAGTAGCGCTGGTACCAGTCGAAAGTGCCTCCTTCTTGTATATAACGAGCGTCCCAGTAGTGCGCGTCGCCATAGTTGTACGAATTGCAGCTGAAACATCCCTGAACATGGTTGTCCGCGGTGATTGGCGGCGGCGATGTGGTGGTGGTTGTTGTTAAAAAGACCGCTACTCCGTATGTAATGATCGTATTTGTATGGTAAGAAAAATTGGGTAGGGACGCCGGTTGGATTGGTCGTGGCTGGTCGTGGGTAAGGTGATGGAGATAAGTTGAGGTGGTGATAGCCTTATAGGAGGGGTAGGATTAGAGGTAAAGCATATTAATTAGTTTAATTAATTAAGTACTTATCAAATTATTTAGCCTTTGTTTATTGTAGTGTTGGTTGTTGTGTCCTACCCAAAGAGGAAAATCTCTTTGGGTAGGAGGGAGTAGTATCTAGAATATATGACATGATAGGAGTCGAGCCCCAACCGCTTGTAAAATAAAGTTTGAAGTAGTTTCTCTTGGACAATTAACTATCGCTCGTCGGAGCTATTTTCTCGTAGAACCGTTGATCAAGAGAGTTTACATAGTAACATTTCAGATATGTTATATTGTGTGATAACTCAAGCATTAATATTAAGTATTTTAGATTTCAAATCCTATATAACCATATCAGATTCATTCAAATCAAAAGATTAGATCAGATCATGAAAAACCTAATTAGATCAGATCAAGTCTGAATGATGCAGTCATAGATGTTTGTGACTTGACTGATGTCCCCCCCCCCCCCCACCCCACCACTTTCGTCGCCAATCTTTTAATTTTGAAACCGCAAAAGATCAATAGATTTTTTCGTGAAATGTTGTATCCGTAAATAGTGATAATATAACAAGTTGGTTCCACATTGGGAATTTGAGATGTTATGATATGTTGATAATAGACTTCTTATCTTATTGGGTTGCGTTGAGTCGGAAAAAGGCATTCCTACCAATAACAGTGCTGATCATTCGTCTCACTTTCCTTTAATATACCCGTTAGTTCACATGCTAGTATATACGGAGTATCTCATAAATCCGGGCTTAGACATTTAAAAGTCAAAATTATTACTTCACTACTATTATTTGTCTTCTTAGGCATATCAAATTGGAGAAGATAGGATAAGAAATGTACTTGTATTAATTTGTACCCAAAGTATGGTAACAAAAACAACCAAGTTGCCGTGGCCTGTTTTTTTAGATACAAATAGAGTACTACCAAACACAATCATGCGGCTTAATTTTCCTATGGGCGCAAAGCCCTAAAACATTGCCAAAACCATACGGTCGCAATCCATTTACATTTTTTTTTTTTGTGAGAATAATTCTTGTATTTGAATTTTCAATCAACATAAAGAAAAAGTTACGAGTAAATGTCCCTTAACCATGTTGAGAAGAACATTTGGGAAAAGTTACGAGTATGAAAAGTACGTGTACGAATTATTCAAGAATCACTTTACTGTTTTTGCCTCATGTCTTTCACTCATTTAAATGTTAAAGGCCATGGTTAACAAAATTAATTTAAACAGTAGTTAAGAACTTTAGTCATCAAGAGTAGTGTATTTACAGAGTAAAACAACATTGACACGAACGATATGAGGAAAATAATGAGAGTAAACCATACTTTGGAGTAGTCTACTGATGAAAAACTAACTCAATAAACCTTCTCAATTAAATTGGATACAATTAGGCCTCTTATATAGGCTCACAAATAACGACTAACAATACTAAACATCCTATAATAATGCAACTAATCCCACGTAACATACTCCTACTACTCACGTACAACTACCTATAATTATTGTCCACTATCCTATTACTTAGCAACTACTTAGCTAACATATTCCACTGACAGATAATAATTATTAGGAGTTAACAAAACTAATTTTGACTAGATAATTTTGGATCATTAATCCAACACACCCCCTTGATCCAAAAATCTCAGGAGCAATCTTCGTCGTCCGCGTTAAGCCGAACACACCGTCACGTCCTTTGCCGCAACGAACATACGAGACATCGTAGTACTCGTACCATTTCTTCAATTTCGATCTCGTCTTCGGATCTTGATCAATCGGGTTTTGTACACCCGTCTTCTTCATGGATCACTTCTCTCCACGTGAAGTCCTTTTCTTGATCTTCAACTTGTGATGCATTCTCGATCATCACCTTGCGACGCACCTCTCGTCACCACGACCGCACTCCTCGTCGATCACCATCTTGTTGATGCACTTCTCATCACTGTCTAATTGATGCACATAATCACCAATTCGACCATTCTTTGCTACTTCATTGGAGCCCTTCTCTCCACCGTCTTTTGGTGCACTTCTCACCATTCTTGTAATTCTCGGATGCTTCATGCATGTTACCCTTTCGGCTTCCCTTCTCTCATCATGGCTGCCTTTGGCTTCTTTCATCACATTGCATGGCTTCTTGATCCTTGCCCACGTAACTTGCTTCTTGAGCACACTTTTTTTTTTTTTTTTTTTTTTGTAGAATTGTGAGATTAAAAAGGCTGCGTGGCCTAATTAACCAAACAAATCACACCCTTTTTTTTTTGATAAATTTGATTTACTCTCAAACACTCATAATCTCTCTTTTGTAAAGTTCACTCACCCTCAATTTGATTTTGATAGCAGCGGAATCTTCGTTCGCCCCAATTGAGTTGGAATCGAACTTGGCTACTTGAGTGGAGGTGATCAGTCTCTCATCTCAAGAGCTCTGATACCATGTAGAATTTTAGAGGGGAGGAAAATAATGAGAGTAAACCATACTTTGGAGTAGTCTACTGATGAAAAACTAACTCAATAAACCTTCTCAATTAAATTGGATACAATTAGGCCTCTTATATAGGCTCACAAATAACGACTAACAATACTAAACATCCTATAATAATGCAACTAATCCCACGTAACATACTCCTACTACTCACGTACAACTACCTATAATTATTGTCCACTATCCTATTACTTAGCAACTACTTAGCTAACATATTCCACTGACAGATAATAATTATTAGGAGTTAACAAAACTAATTTTGACTAGATAATTTTGGATCATTAAGGACCAATCAAAAGCTTGTTGAAGTTGATGGATTTGTAATGGTTCACCACACAAAATCTTGGCAAATAAGCAAAACAATACGTCATTATGTAGAATCATTCTGGCTAATCATGTTTTATTATTAAGGTTTATCATTAAAATCCCATGATTTTTTCAACTTAGAAAACAATTAATTAAATTATGGATTGTATGTAGATTTGTAAAATGATGACGATAGATCGGATAGTTGTTAATAGGTAGGACAAGTAGTTGACTAGTAGTTGCTTGCATGAGACCACGTCGCTTGAAGTTCTGATGTTTCTTAGTTGCATTCCCCTTCAAGTTCATGGATTGTTGGATACCGTGGCTCCATACATAATAAGCTACGCAATGTTGATAGTGAGCCACATCAACTTTGACAACATAAGGTATACTACTATATAGGACTAGTAGCATTCAATAACACTCTTTAAAGTTAGATATTAGAAAAACTTATTTACGCGTATTTCTAATTTACTCTATTTACATCGAATATTGAGTGCATGGTCAATTCAAGTGGGACATGTGGAGCTCTTCAATTCCTCGTTCTTCCCATCTTGACTTGGCTATTCATTCAAGAATTTAAACTCAAAATCTTTAGTTAAGTTTGCGAAATTACCAAGTGGCAATTGACCTTATTAACACTTATCTAACTCGGTGGTAGAACCTAAGTTTATGTAAAACTAAAATTGAAACTATCTAGTACTTCGACAATCTTAGAGCGAGCATACTGTAGGATGACGGAACGACATAAATTTCATCCACTTTGATCACTAATTGTATTTTTGATACATGTTATTTTAGTACTTTGTGCACAATAAACTAGCTTGTTTGGCAAAAATAGCTTATTTGACTAGTTTCTTAAGCTATTTGATCAAATAATTAAGTTGGTTTGGTCGTGTTTGGTATGCATAATAAACTAACTTATTTGGCCAAGGTGAGTCTATTTGACTAGTTTTTATGCTCTTTGACCAAATAAATTTTTTTGGTGACACCACTAACTTAAATAATAAACTAGTTTTTTTAATAGGGTCTTTCTAAAAAGTGCCATGAGCACTCTTTAAGAATGATTAGTAATACTAATTTCCAACAAACATTTAATGCTATTTGCTAATAAAACTACTACACTTTTAATTTCCAGCTCTCCTTTCCGATTACAACCACCAAAACCACCACACACGGTCCTCTTCCAACAATAATTATTCCGACGAAAAAATTACGTACAACCCGAGTTTCCGGCGGCGAAGCCGCCGAACTCTATAGACACCCTAAAATCCAACTACTAAACCCTATAGGGTCGTGATTAAAATAGGGGAACGATTTAGGGTTGCCGAAAAAGGGTTTAGGGTTGGGTTTCCCGGCACCGCTATCGCGGTGCCGGAAAACGCCAACCCTAAACCCTTTTCCGGTGAGGGCATCATTTTTAATGCAAAATAAATTAATAATCACATCAAAAAAATAACATTTAATTTGTATGGAAAATAGGAAAAAATACTAAAATTTATTATTTCTTTTTTGAAATTTGTAACATTAATTACTCTTATAGAGTGCCCATGGGCACTTTTTAGAAAACCCCTTTTTAATAAGTTACCCAATGTAACTTATTAAAAATTAAGCTATTTTTCATGAATTTATTTCTAGTTTATGCTCATTTATCTACTAAAATAAAATAAGATAAAAATAAATAATGCATTTTTATGTAATTTTATATATATCAGCTACTATATGAGCTAATTTTGCCAAAACATCCTATTCCTATCAGCTAAAAATATTCAACTACTATTTAAGCTTTCATCTACTATTTCAACTTTCATCTACTATTTCAACTAGTTTTACCAAACATAGCATTGGTGACACCACTAGCGTAAGTAATAAGTTAACTTATTTAATAAGTCACCCCATGTAACTTATTTAAAATTAAGCTATTTACCATAGTTTTATAGTTAATTTACCCTCATTTATTTCATAAAATAAAATGGAATTAAAAATAAATAATGCATTTTTATGTAATTTTATATACACTAGTTCAGCAAATTCTGCTTAACATTCCTAATTCTATCAGCTAGTATTACAACTATTTATTCAGCTTTCAGCTACTATTTCAGCGTTAAACTACTATTTCAACTAGTTTTTACCAAACATAGCGTAAAACTAGTTGAAACGTGAAATGTAAACTTTATTTTCATATCATGTTTAGAAATGATCGAATAGGTCATTATTATGGGATGATGTGTTCATGTGTAGAGTAGTATTGGACAAACTATTGCTATGGGCTAGACCTGTAATATGGGTCGGGTAGGCGGGTTTCGGGTTCGGGTAGAATAGGGGTCGGGTCAATACGGGGTTCGGGTAAATACATGTTAGGTCAATACAGGTTGGGTCGGGTTACGGGTTGACTTGAATCGACTGCGTGTCACATACTCCCTCCGATCCAGATTAAACTTCCCACTCCCTTTTGCGCACTTCAAAAGAAAACTAATAAATAATTCTAAATGGTTCATTTAGCAAATAAATTTTAAAAGATAATTATCACCAACATTTTTATCTTGCCTCTCTGATTATTCACTCAACAAAAAATGTAATATATCGGAAATGGGGAAAACAAAGTCGAAACTCTAAAAAAGAGGATGGGAAGTTTAATGTGGACTGAAGGGAGTAATAGTTATGTAAATACACTATGCCATTTACTAACAGCATGTTTGGTAGATTAGGAAATGGACGAAAAGGAAACAGATTTTACAATTTTCCTACGTTTGGTTTATATAGATATATGGGAAGTGGAAGGAAAGGAAAGGAAATGGAAGGAAATGATTCTTCATTAAACTGTCATTTCCTTTCCCTCCCAAAACGGCGGAATTGGACAGAAAGCCAATTTACAACATAAAAACACCCACTTTCCTTCCAATTCCTCCAAAATTTTAATAAATGAACCAAACAAAGGAAACCATAGTTCCCTTCCTTTCTCTTCTTTTCCTTTCCGTTCCTTTCTTTTCCTTCCAATTCTTTCCATTCAATTCCTCTCTACCAAACATGCTGTAAGACTCTGATTGATAGGATTAATAAGCAGTGTATAGTATTCAAACCAAATCAGATGCATTTAAATCAGATCAGATCAAGCCAGCCGTATTCAAATTTGATCAGATCGAATTGTTGAAATAATGGTAAATGAATTTAGTCCTTTTTTTTTATAAAAGTTCATCAAAATTCAACTAAGTTTACAACAAATTCTAATCAGATTAGATCAGTTCAGAGTCATTCAAATTAGATAAGATCAGTTCGGTTGCATTCAAACCAGATCAGAAAGATGCGAACCTATCAAATAGAGTCTAGAACCAATTTTTAAGTTCTTATGCTTGTCATAATGCGAATGAAATGATATGGTTACCGTTCGATTTTCACCTACTTTGAATATCATCACGGACATACACTAATATTTTGTTTTTCTTAAAAAGGATTGGAATATGCCTAATGAATTAAGATAACAATACACAAATCCATATTTCAAATAGGCTGAGTTTTTCCTCCGCAGTCCTACTTAATAGAATTTGCATTTTGGTTTTCGTCTGTACCCAATCCGAGTTTTATGTCTGTTTTAATTCATTTACCATGAAATAATCTACAACACAACTGAATGTATATATATATATATAAAAAAATCCTATAAACAATACTCGTACATTTTATTTAACCCAAATGTATATGTCGATTTACTAACAAAGGCATTCAGACACCGTAAATCCTAAATCGACCAATTACGAGTTATTAGACGTACTCGTACGACGAGTAATACTATCCCTAGACCCTTCCCACCTAAAATCCTAAATCATGAAAGGAAAAAAAAAAAAAGGAAAACTTGTCGTACAATGTTACCGAATTAATTTCCCTGGCCAGACAATATAATAATTTCCATCAAAGAAGGGCAGGGGGCAAGTGGATAAGTTTGATATGGATAAGAACTCCACATTTTTCCTTGTCTTTTATTTTTTTCCCTTTTCTTTTTTACCAATTAATAAATTTTTTCCGTAAAAATAATTATCCACATTTCTATAATTAGCCCCATCCATCTTCCCACTTACCTTCTCTCCTCTCTCTTCTTTTTCTCACCACTTTCTCTCTCCTCTCAATCTTTCTCTTATTCACTCAAAAAAAATCATCAAAATCAAAACTTTATAAAATGGGTATGAATCTTTCCAAATTTTGGTAAAAACCCATATCTCCAAATCCCCTAAAAAAATCATTATATATATAGAAATTGAGAAAAAAATTAGTTAGGTAAAGATGTCAATCATGTTGGATAATAATAATAATAATCATATGATGGAGCAAAGTGGGTTTTTGCGGCGGAGTAATTTTACACCGTCGATGTTGGGTCCCGCCGGTGATCGGACGGTGGTCAGGGTGGTTGTTAAGGAGGAGAGAGAAAATGGGTTGGTGTCTGATCCGTGTACTTCTTCTTCTTCATCTTCTTCAATTGGGATGAACAGTGATGATGATGTTGATGATGATGATGATGAAGTTCAGAGTCAATTTAAGAAGAACACTACTACCTCTCCTTTTGATTCTGCTGTTGATGCTCTTGAACAAGCTTTACCTACAAGGTTTAGAATCTTATACTTCACTCAACTTTTTTTTTAATTTTTGATTATTATTTGGGTTGTTTTTGCAACTTTATAAAAGTTTATTTTGTTATGATATATGTTGGTTTAATAGCAAGTTTTGGATATGATTAGTGAGATGATGATTCATGTTAGTGGACCCAAAATCATATTGGGGGGATTGGGGGATTAGTTGTTGTTGTTTAGTGGGATGTTGTGCAATGTGAAGTTGAAGTTGTTGAGTTTGAGGATTTGTGTTACATTTTTATCAGATTTGTTAGCTTCAGTTTTAAGATTGATGTGTGGGACTGTTTAATCCTCTAGTCTGGGGATCACATTGTATGATTATTTGTAAGATGAAGCTCATAAGTAAGTTTATATCAACTTTTGGGGGTTTTGAGTTGGTACATATGAAACTTTAGGATGAAAATTTGAAAGCTTTGAACTGGGTATGTTTTGTAAGAAGATTGCAGTGGGGAAATGCATTTCTTGTGATCGAATTATGAATTTGATTCAGTCTTGTTAGGTTTTTCGATGGCTCGATGTAGTAGATGGAAATCGGACCATGGCATGGGTTGTTGATGTAATGTCTGGTGTTTTTCGGGTGCCTGATTGGCATGGATGTCGAGAATGGTTAGATTCGAAGAGATATTGCAATCTGTATTGATTGAGTTGGTCTATTAGAGCATAAGTTTTAGAAGATAAACAAACTCACTGATTACAAAAGTCAATTGGAGAATCAGTATTTTATTGTTCTATCTGTCTGCTGTGATCAGAATCTGGACTGGTCGAAGATCGTAGTGAAATATTTTGATGCAGCTCCCTTTGCTTAGTCGATTCCTGGGGAAAGCGAAAAAAGAAAAATAGAACTTCTTAGAATCTGTCATAGGATTCAGTCTTTTGATTGGTTTGCGCGGCGAAGAGATTTAGTAAATCTGCTAATGGGATTGCAACATTGGGTGGTTACTAAACTTTAGAGCATCCTTGGAAATGCATAGGAATCTGCCCTCTCAAGGAAATTTCTCTGAAGAATAATAAGATAAAGCAAATAGGCTTTTCATTGTCATTTGAGACCTTATAATTGTTCAAAGCTTGAGTGGTCTTTTCTTGGTGGAAACATGTTCTTATACAATGGAATATATCTTTGAATATTCTCTAACTTTGT
Source organism: Spergularia bocconei (assembly GCA_963457585.1). Lineage (NCBI taxonomy): Eukaryota > Viridiplantae > Streptophyta > Magnoliopsida > Caryophyllales > Caryophyllaceae > Spergularia > Spergularia bocconei. The sequence continues at coordinate 15,369,215 of OY734951.1, forward strand.
TGAACTTTTTTGCTGCCTTGCAGGCCAGGAATATCCAAGTTCTACAATGGGAAATCGAAGTCATTTGCCAGTCTTGGTGATGTCGTAAGCTCATCTATTAAAGACATAACCAAACAAGAGAATGCTTATTCTCGGAAACGTAAGAATCTACTTGCTTATAGTGTTCTCTACGATAAGAGCCGTACTTCAATGCTTAAGAGTCAAGGCATTGGAGGTGGCATTGCGAAAAGATCATCTAGCTCCAGCAGAAGCTCGTTAGCACTGGCGGTAGCTATGAACAATTGTGAGGGCCGTATGGATGAAAATGGTTCGCTTGGTGAAGTGAATGGGAGGAAGAACTCAAGAAGCCCTTCCATCTCCCCTCCCTTATCGCCTTCCCCTCCCCCGCCTTGGAGGTCATTCTCCCTGGCTGATCTGCAGAACTGTGCGAGCGCTCTAAACTCTAACTTGTGTTCCCCGTTGATGGGCAAGAGGACTAAACGTGATGAAGTATCGTGAACTGATTTAATTTAGACATATTGATGTAGGAGTTTTAACAAATGTATAGTGGGAGTACCAATTGTGTATCAATGTTGGCTTTATGCCTTTCAAGGTTTATCTTCAAGAGCGCTTAACCATATATTACCATGGTTTTTTTGTTGCTAAATTTTTGTGAAAGATTTAAGCATGGAAACGTCGCAATGATGTAACAATTCATATGCGTCTTAAAAGTCCGAGACAACATATTATCTGTAAGGCAACTGTGGAGCTGTGCTTTGAGGATGTAATCCTTACGGATTCTATCTCCGCAACTATGAAAAAGAAAAGTCAGAGAAATAGTTACTCGCTTATGGTAGATGAATGCTAGCCTTGGGTACTTGATGGGGGCAGATGTACTTGGTTGTAATTGGCACTTTGTTGCAAGTATCATGCTTTTCTCTCATAATTAATGGCCCATCTTTCGTTTTATATGGGAGAGGCCAAGCGTTCAAAGGACTTGATCATTTTGTTGATTAGTCAGACTTTTAGAGTTCTTGCTCCATGCAACTCTTACTCAGTTTATTTTTTTAGATAGCGCATGTTGATGGAAAAGAAAGTCCATTGTGAAAAATGGAGTGGCTTTCGACTAAAATGGAGTTCAATTAAGATCAAGCTTATCGAATTTAAATTAGTTTTTTTTTTTTTTTTTTTTTTTTCTTTCTTTTTTTCCCGAGACTGGAGTGATGTTCATGAGTATCATAACTTCATAAGGCAAAGACACTTAGCCATCTCTTTTAGTATCTCAACTGTGATCATAGTTCCGATAACGGAGCATGACTTTAGAGGATTAAGGTTAGGCTAGTGCTTAAGAACTCAACTTGCCTGGGGGTTGTCCCGGGTTCAAATTTTAAACCCCCACCCTTGTACCCAAAAAAAAAAGCAGGACTTGAGGGCTTCATCCAACCAAACAGATGAACACTACCAAATTCATGGCTACCTACAAATCGTCATCAAACCACTGGGACGATCTTTGTTCAGGATTCATCACTTTCATTCACAAATTCAGACTCAAAAATAACCCGAAATTAGAACACAAGCAATCAAATTACACAAGCAATCAAATTACCAGAGCTGAGCATTTAATGACGTGAAAAGGTCTGCCAAGAGTCACTCTAAGCTTTTTTAGGAAGCAAGACCAATAAAGAGTTCAAAGACTTCAGCCTGCTCAAAGTGCTCATGCAGGCTCAAGTTCAAGCTAAGTTCGTCGATTTGTATAAACGAAAAAAATAAACCACAAGCAAGCTTATATTGCTGGTGAATAGTAACTGTATATATGTACAATGATAAATGGAAGTGATTACAAGTTTACCACACATACTGTTCATACTCTATCCACACTACTGATACAACAATTAAATTAAGGCTGTCCAATTAATAAAAACGGTGGGCAACCTCAAGCTTCATCACAGGGAGAACCACCATCCACGCGCACTATTCCTAACCAGTAACCACAACCCACCCCCTCTCCCGCTTCCCCCACCACCACGTTTCTCTTAAAGGGGGATGACACTTGAGGCTGGGCACTTCCCATAATTTACAACTAAGCTGAGATGAGTATATCACACAATGTGGAGGGTGGAATATCTTCTTTGGATAAGTCTGACATTTTCCATCTACAAACTGCAATCATAAGTTACCTGTTCTTCTTGGGGTTTAAGAATGTGATCTCCTAAGGGTGATGTGTGTACAATTGACTCGAACTAAGATATGAAGCGCTTGGCGAAATCCTCAATGCTCGGTTGAATCTTGGAGCAAAAACTTCGCAACCGGAAAATCTGATGCGAAAGCTGGAGGATCAACGCCCATTGGATCTATAGTAGAGATGGCTTTGGATATATCATCCGTAGAGAACGGTATGCTGCAACAAAATCAAGAGGATCCAGAAAGTCATGTGCCAGAAACGCATGCCCGTGAGCAAGTTCACTACAATTCAAGAAAGCGTAATACAGAAACCATGATTCAAGTTTTCAGATGGAGGGAAGTATTTTCAAAACAACACCCCCTTACACCAATCAGCTAGAGCAAACAGATTGCCCGGAGTTCGGGGGTGTGTGGAGGGTGAGGTGGGGAGAAAGGGGAATTTCATGAGTCATGGGGGTGGCTCAAACTAAATACAATATACCCAGGTCAAATACATATGATAATATTAATCGAACATGTAACTGGATTAAATTGATCAAGCATATGCCACGTAAATTACCTCAGATCATCATCCAACAGAAAAGAATTTGTGGCTAGATTTTGATTGTCTTTATTTAGCATCTCCCGCATTTGAGCAACAACCTAACAACAAAAACATGATTGCAAAGCTGAGTAGATAGTTCCACACATTGTCGATTACTGATAATTCATAAGCAGTTGCGTATATTAACAATCTTGAATATCCTCAAAAATCAATCTGTGGTCCAATGTCATGCGAGGTTATATATCATAGAATCATACAAAATTTTTAATTGACAGGCACCATCTCCAAGATGAACGAAGAAAGGATTAGGAATGCAAAAAACCTCATTGGAAACACTTTGCGTGCCATATTTATCATCCCAATACATAGTGCTTATTCTGTATATTTGTCGAACTGTCAAGGCCTGCAAAGAGTGACAAGAGAAAAGGTTTACAAGAAAGACCAACGAAAAAGCTTAAGACCTAAACCCAGATCCAAAGAGAATAATTAACTACTTCGACCAGTTGAGACCTTGCCATCTGCCCTACAGGCAGAAAGAACTTACCGGACATAGATCTTGCTTAATCTCCTCCAGTGACTTCTTCCTCTTCTGGTGTATTACCTAATATTCAATACAAATGTCCATACAGTAAAGCAGTAATTAGATTTGAAGCCCAAGAGAAAAAGAAACCTACACAACAGTTAACCGATAACTAAACAAGGAAAGGGATATACCAAGAAACCAACAGCTTGCCTGATGTAGTTCAGCTCATGCCAGGCAGTCCCTGCAAACTAAAATTGAAGCAGGAAGACATTAAGGGGCTGTTTGGTTCACTTTCTAATTTGGAAACGGAATGGAATCAACTAGAGGGTAAGGTAATAAATTCTGTTTCTAGGTTATACTTGTTTCAGATAAAAATGACGCCCTCTATCATTCAACATAAAAACAAGCCCCCTGACTACCTAATACCCTAACCACCACCATCTCTACTCTCACTTCACCTCTGTCTCTCCACCATGCTGCCGCAATTCTTCACCTTTCTCTCTCAACCAACCACGCCGTGAAAAGGACAGTCTAATATAGAAAACCACCGCAAGAAGGGCACAGCCCAGAAGAAGCTTCTTGTAGAAGCTGGAGCTGCCAACACCGCTGCTTTTGACCGGAAGTAGATGAGGAATAAGAACAGCTCTTCCGTTGGCTCATTTGACTGCTCAGATCTGAATAGCAGTTGGATGTCAAAGGTGGTGTAGGTTTGGTTGGTCATAAATAGGTCACAGGGCGAGAAAGAAGATTGGTGGAGGAGCCTAGTGAGTAGTGTTTCACAGTGGTGATTGGCAACTGGAGGAGGAAGTGGTGGTAGCCAGTTTGACAGAGATGGCATTAAACGAGGTCAGGAGAGAAGAGATTGGGGGAGGAGCATAGTGATCAGTGTTAGACGGTTGTGAAAAAGGTGGTGGTTGACATAGACAGTGGAAAACGAGGTGGTAGCAGCGGGAAGTTCCAGGTAGATATACTCTTTGTCTGTGGAGGAAAAACTCTAGTAGATTACCTCTAGAGAAGGGGAACTGTTACCTTTGAGGAAATGGGGGGGTCTAATCACCCAAAAAGTAACCGTATTTGGTTGAGGAGTAGTTCAACCAAACACTAAGAAACGTAAAATGGTATTGGACTCCGTCTCATTGACCTCAAAAAGCATCAAAAGCAAGACTTAAAAGCCCCATTAGGCAAGATAACAGGGAAACATGTTGTTTACCTCTTCAGTAGCGCTTGCTATCCATTTCTCTAATTCCGCCAAACCAGATTTCACATATTCACCATTTGAAAACGTACAGCATTCACGTCGTAATAGGAGGCTGTGAGGAGCGAAAATAGTTAAAAAGGAACAGACAACCATACCACAAAGACACTGCCATCTGTTAAACAACATGATCTTACCTATTGAAGAGCGAAATGTTGATGAAAGAGAAAACTTGCGTTATGAGCTTGCGAATAAAATAGGAGGGCACCTAAATCAATTTTAGGGTTAGCAGATAGCCAATGCACATAAAGCTCAAAAAAGTTGTAAGACAGCACACAATCACGCAAAGCCAGGACATTCAATGGAAGAATCCACCCGAGGAACGTGGAGAAACAAGAGTAAATTACAGGCATACATGACCAACGTTCAAACTAGGCAAGTCTTGAGGAGTTAGCATCACCCACTGCCGACACAATCAATAGACATATATAATAGCATAGAAATCCTGAGAAGTTACGATTATTAAATTAGAAAACAGTCTGAACGCAGATCTTGCAAGGAAAATGATGCAAGTCATCTTAGGATTCCGCTTGAGCGATCAGATTCCATGGCTTTTGGCCAAGGGCTACCAAAAATGTGCATTTGGCATCCCACAGTTATAACAGCTCAGAAACTCGTCAAACATGCCAGTTGATGACAAATCCAAGAAAAATGGTTTGTAAAGGTTCTGCTTAGAGGTAAAAACACTGTCCTTCAACAACGCTTCCCTAGATAGAGTCCTAGCAAGCAATGGTACACATGCATTTTAAGTTGAATATCGGTATTGGGTGTACAATAAAGAAACCACTTGTGTAAATAATGTTAAGACCATATAGAACCAACGTAGTCCACATACATGACTCACTGGAAAAGTCATGCTGGGAATGCTGAAGCATTGTGCACAAAATTCAAAAAATGTTCAACCATTTCACTATCAAGATATGATACGATACACAAAGACAGAACACGGGACAAAGTTGTAAAAATGATGATGCTTACATGATTTTTACGCAAGCGATTCATGAGAGAGTCTAAGAATTTGATGATGCTATCCCATTGATTTACTGCTTGTTGCTGTGGAACACCACTTGGTGATCTGGAGGGCTTACCACCTCGTTGTGTTTTTGGTGCCTAAAATGTTATATCACAATCTTTAGTTTAAAGGAGTAAGGAAGATCATACCATGTTTACCAACACTTGAGGCATACAAATTCATACCTGAATGCATGAGCCCAAGAGCGGGGATATTTCTTTCTTCAAATTATCACGAATCAAGCCAAATATCTTCTCCACTGAAGCAGTTAACTGTTGCTTAAACAGAATGGCTGGATACCTAGCCTCAACATGTGATACGCCATCCTCAAAGCCAATGTACTTTAAAGGAGTCTTTAAACCCTAACATATGAGAGGAGTTGAGCAGCAAATAAGAGAAATTTGAGAGAAACTAGCTACACATGCACCCAGCAGAATAATGGTGGTCACAAACACTACTAATAGAAATAAGAGATCAATGACAAAAAGATAAGAGAAAAGACACTGCAAACAAACAATTGTGTCGCTGGATCTGGTGGGATAAGCAGAGGGGGGCATTTGGTTGCAATGGGGAAAGAGAAAGGAATCCAAAGGGAAAGAGAAAGGAATTAAAAAAGAAAGAGAATGAAAGGAATCAAGTCTTGCAGACTATCTCATGTATCTGGACACTGGCAATACAGAAATAATCAAAACCCTGCTCCCTCCTTCATTTCCATGGCTTCCTTCTTTCTTTATTATTCACACAATGTACTTCTTCCTTTAGCCTAGTCTAAACTTGCCTTTGCTTCTGTCCTTTGTGATCACCTCTGCCCATAACTCCAGCATGGCACCGTTGTATTTGTGGAATTTTGATAAAAAAAAAAACTAAAAAGATCCTTGCAACCCTTGAAAACGGAATCTGATTTTTTACACAAAATCATTTGGTAATCGGGGTGTGCTGTAGAAGTTTTAAATCTAAAACCTTCAAGGCTTAGTTCGACCATCTTGATGCCCTTTAACCCATACTAACATCCGCTGCTCGTGTCTAAGAATGGGTGTTGCTGGTAAGGAATGGTGGCGCGGGTGGTAGGTGTCGGTGGTGGTGGTGGTGGTGGCTAGTGGCTCTGTGGGTAGGACATGAAGAGGATCTAGGGGGATTCTCCAAACCATGCTCCCCCTTTGGGATAGAAGTAGAGGAAAGGGAATCATCATTAAGGCACTAAGCCAAACATGCAGAACAAAGATCAAGAGCTGAAGTTCCCATTCCCTTTCATGAATCACCCAACCAAATCCCCCCTCGATTTAATACATGGCTGAATCTTGAGAAATGCTGTGAATTATAATAAAGCTTTGCTTGTGTGGAATATTGGTGACTAACAGATGACATGCTTTTGATATAATTTGGACTGAAGTATCCCCACTTGGTGGAAGTAAAACACAAAGGACCTAACCAAGGTTATTGTGGAAGCTAAATGATGGTTTTACCTCAGATTAGTAGTTCATTATCATCTCTAAAATCTCAAAGGTAGGGTGCAATAAATATGATAAAGCTTTCATAGACTCAGCAGTAAACCTTTCAGATGCATTTTAATCCCACAGGAAAAACTATTGGTGGTTAACAAATTGTTAATGAAACAAAATTTCTTGGCATTACGCACACAGTACCATAACGGAACACGGCTTCAAGCCTTGTAAAAATTTTACGCAGTTTTATGATGAAACTCTCAACAGCTACATGTAATAATAGCTTTGGCATGGCAAAACACTGATCAACCTACTTTCAACGTTATTTTCTTTTACTTTATAAGGGCAGCACATGCAGACATTTGTAACCCATATAACACTATAAAAGGAATTGGCAACTTATCGAACGAGCACGCACTTGAGCAAACCTCCCAGTCAGACCAGCAGAACGATTGGAAGCAGCACTCAAGAAGCTATTTGAACGTAAACTCCTCTGGAGAATGCATAAAAGTGATGAGGCATTAGATAACCAATACGGCAGCATGTCATTTTCATCCCCAGCCTGAAAACATTATGACTTAAAGTTAGAAATGAGGCATTAGATAACCAATATGGCAGCATGTCATTCGAACGCAGATGCATTACCTTCAAAGCAAGATTGATGCCCTCAATAATTTGGTCAAAAATGGTAGTCCTTTCCGAATCAAAAGCATTCCAATGCAGGAGGCATTTGTAAATGATGCATGCAGCAACAGGTTTACCATCTTGGAAACCCATGTTATCTTTGATACATTTGGAGAGGAAAGCATTGTTTTCCTTCAATACAACAAAAAAAACCCAGATTCAGGTAACAACGACGAAAGACTTAACAGCCTGCCATGACTGAAAAGATAATACATCTCAACCTATTTCAACCAACATCAACCTGATTTGTAGTCAGTTTAGACAGCCTTGACTCTGATAGACCCTGAGATGCCGAAGTAAGTTTTGTTGGTGTTGGTGTCTCCTGTAAGACCATAACTTAGTTTAGCTTATTTAAGAGCTTGAATTTGAATATAATTTAATAAAAAAAGCTTAAAATTGGAAGAAAATATAAAAAAGTAACCTACATAGATTGACTTCTTTTCCATATGCGGAAGAGCTAATGCACTTGAATACATCTGCTTTAAGAAAAGAACACAGTGAGTCAGTTCAATTTAAGGTATATCTATGTGAAGAAGAATGGGATCAGCAGGACGAGAACACTTATCTCAGCTTGTACAGCTGCGACAACAAAATAAAATTTCAGATACATTATGCACATTTCTGACTGTTAAATATAGCACGGCAAATTTCTTCTTCTACGAAAACCATTCAAGTCATCGGGGTTGGGGACACAGGTGAAGAAGTATAGAATATCCACATAAGGGTGACAACTGGCACAGCTTGTATGGCCTTATAACAGAACCACAGCCAACAGTCGTCAACATGTTTATAATATGTCAAACAGCACCTTTAGATGAACATATGGACCCAATGACTTCAAGAGTAGAAAGACAATACTTACTTCAGAAAATGGCTTGATGAACCCTGGTCGATTGCTCTTTGGGGTCAGGCTCAGTGCCTTCTGTCGTAACACAAGATTTTCATTCTCTAAATTTGACATCTTCTCTTCCATACTGAAAACAAAATATACATGTGAGAAAGGAAGAAGTCAAAAATAAAGGATTTCTGGAATGAGGCAAACACACCCAACTGAATAGACCATGTAACAAATGTACAAGGCAAGTCCACAGTAACACAAAAGGTAGTAAACATGCACAACTCAGTTTGGTAAAAGGCATATAACCAAAGCAAAATTTATAAGTTCATGTCAAAAGGAAAGCTTTCTTTATGCCACGCAGAAAAATACTGAGTAGGTTTATATTTGAACCTCATTTATCAGATACTCGAAGAGATCGGTTTTGCAACACACTAGTTTGCTTGTGTGAAGCATTTAACATCATGCAAGTTCTAGAAAAGCTCTATGTGACAGAAGGATCGACTTGAGAAGACTTTGTAAAACTTATAAGCAGAAATAAAAAAGAAAAATGAGAATCACAAAATCAAAACTCTACAGAGTCGAATCAGGTGTAGAATCTGACAGGCGTCACATCAACTTTATAACATCTCATGGTGATATAATATCAAGATCGATGCTAAATAATTAAAATGCAATGCATTGCATAGTTGAGAAATAGAAAGAGTCAAAAGCTCCTGAGCTTTATAAATAGCCTACAACAATTAAATTTTAAAGAGAAGCTTTCAGAAGAGCCATGAGAAGAAATTTACACCAATTTAGAGAACCTTGATTCCTGCACCATACTATCCTGGTAAATTGCCATTCAATAGTATATTTATAACCATAAAACAGCCTTATTAAAAAACACCATAAAGAACCAAGAACACAGAGTTCTCAACTAGCAATATTTAAACCCAAAAAGCTTTGTGCCCAGTAGCAGCTTCAAATCCATTTCAAAAAACCTAACTAGAATTTTATTGGGTAGAACACCTATCTACCGATCTCAGATTCCACAGACATGCACACTATTTCTGTTTTTTCACATCACAGTTTAATTGATTATCCTACCCCAGTAATTAGATATGATTTAATCTAATATAATAGAAAAGATAGGACAACCAAATCTCATTGATACTCGAATCGCTCCAGTAAGAATGTGTTGCCTTGTCAGACTTATTACTCGCTATTAAGTTCGAATGAATGAAGTGTCGAAAAAGGACAAGCTGAAGTACGATGAAAAAATACTAACCTCTTTAAGTTCTGCTGGAGCTGTTCACACTTCTTTTCAACCTCATGTAACTTCTGGATAGAATGGTCATTATCCTTCTTTGCCTTACCCAGCTCAGCCTCCAAAGATAAATTTTTCTTCTCCAAATCCTCCATAGAAATCTGAAAATATAATAACAGAAAACTTGAGCATTAGTAGCACTTAACCACATCTACATCAAAAGGCGAAGCAAAAGCACACTTTCAAAGATTTGTAGCACACACACGCTGATACTTGATACAGATTTAAGAAATAATTGATACAGACCCTTAAAGTAGCATTTTCTCTTCTGAACTCTTCGATGTTCACCACGTGCTTTTCTAACTCAGCTCTCTCTTTCAACGATAAAGTTAAGTTATCCTGGAGCACTGCATTCATATCGCGTTGCTTAATGTTCTCTGACTTGGCATCCTCTAACTCAAGACTAACAGCTTCCAAAACTCGGCGTAGTTTCGTCATTTCAGCCATCTTTGTCTCTTCATTTGACATCTGTGTTTTGCATAAAAGATTATCATGAATTGTTATGAGAAAGCACAGGTACAGAAAAACTTCCAAGAATAATGCACAACATTCAAGCACAATAGATTATATTTGATGCAATCGTACTGACTTCAAAGATTCCTAATTGAAATATAGGAAAAAAAAACCATCTAAAAAAAAAGGTAAAGCTTTAGAGAACAAGAAAATTTATCAGCTGCAAATGACTTTTAAAACCTTATACAAAAACTATTACATCCCTTATTCTTCCATTAACAGCTTAACATATAGCAGTATATATAGAACCTAGATGCAGACACATCAAAATAAAGATCCAGACCATATACACTAGATTTGTTTCTCTATCACCACAACCACGAAGAGAGATAAACTCCAACCATACAACAAAGCAAACAACTTTGCAACTTTACCTAAACGTACACTTCACGATAGATATAAGCATGATGAATCCCTAAAATCACTACAACTTCATACTACGTCGTGATAGAAATACTAGATTGATATAATTATACGCAATAGTGCATCTACATCCTAGAAGGGGAGCCTTGGCGCACCGGTAAAGGTGCTCCCGTGTGATTGATAGGTCACGGGATCAAGTCCCGGGAGAAGCCTCTTGTCCAAAAGTGACAAGAGAAGGCTTGCTCTCTATACACCCTTGTGGTGGGACCCTTCCCCGGACCCTCGCTTTGTGGGGACGCCAATGTGCACCGGGCTGCCCTTTTAGTGCATCCACAGCCAAAGAAAGGGCCTACAGGCATTCTCAAGCTAAACTAACAAGTGAGTAGATGAACTTACAATTATACACACAACAATAGATTAAAACCAGTAATTGCAGGGTCTGATATATGCGACCCCACAGCATACTAAACGAACAACACCAGTGCCCGAATGCCTCAAAGGCTCCCGCTTTATGGCGGGGTAGGGGGGGTCGGATGTACGCATGCCTTACGTTGAAAACATAGAGAGGCTGCTAACAGAAGAACAAAATGAAAATTGCGTCGAGAAATGCATGGACTGATTGCTACTTCAAAAAGCAAGAAGTGCATACAGTTTCTTGAGCCATTTGGCTTTATTCCAATATATCCCAAAGCCAAAGAATAGTTTTTGGCTTTATTGAAAACTGATATATGCACCAACCCCAAAGCATATGCCGTTAAGATTGACATACTATTAGTGTGAAGCCAAAGAATCAAAGACATGGAGTGAAACTGCAAGCACACCTATTATCATCAGACACGGAAAACACCATAGCATCTCTCACTAAAAGGGCTCAACCCAAACACCCTTGAGTATCCTGAATTCCTGATCAATCATTCAATTATGTCTGACTGGGACAACTAATGACAATTGATGCCAAGAAGTATCAAATACTGCTTTCACATCCAAATGAAATCACATCTTGGTCACACAAGAGATCACAATTACCCGTAATCTCTTCTCCAATTGCAATCGCAGCGTGATGTCTTCAAGCTGCTTTTCAAGTTTGCTCTTTGCCATTCGCAAGGCACCAGCTTCATTAGCCTCCTGAATACATGAAAATTAAACAAGAACAGTGGACATAAAAATTCAGAGCATGATAATCAACATGAAGTTCGTTTAAATGCACCAAAAGAAACAGATTTCAATGAGAATAACCTTCTGACCCTTGCCCCTTCCATTTACACTTACATGTTAATAAATCTTTTCGGTAATTACAATAGCACTAGCACTCCTGAAAATTAGGTTATAAATCTATATATGTCGACTCCCCCAAAGTTCTAAAGCATTAAAGCTTTCATAAAAAAATTGCGAGGGAATAAAGACTTGCAATCAGTGCACTACCATACGTCAAAAAACCTATAGGCCCACTCCTTGAAGATAACACATAAAGATATAAGCTTCGTGTTAACAGTAGCCGAGAAAGCTGATTCTCGTCTTGTAGATTAGAATTAGCATCACCCCCTCCTTCATCCGTAAGCTCTCTCATACGCCCCACTTCCACTTTATCATATCAATTCGAGTCATGGATACAATGATCTTAATCCAGTGTCTTACAGGCTCCCACCTATGACATGGTGAGAGGGTTGGATGAACGTAGCTCTACCCTTATGCCAAAAATATAGAAAGGTTCCTTTGGGGCATACAAAAGAAAACCCCGTGAAGAATTCCATCAATCAACTGCTACTTCAAATCTAGAAGCAACTAATTAAGTAAGCCCTTATGTTTCCTCAAATCTAATCCATACGAATACTATGCATTCGGTAATGATAAACGATAACCTGGGAATGGAAATGAATATTGTTGCATGCTACACTATGCCTAATGAGGTATCGAAGGTGATACATATCCAACAGCCACAATGGGAAATATGTATCTTTTCCATCACATAATTTTGTAATATCCCAATTCAAGTCTACAGCATTACAAGGGAAGGTGGGAAGCATGAAGTAAGAAGTTCATTACTGCATCTCAGTACTACCAGTCACTTCTACTGTTAAGAGTCTCCTTTTGATCCTTCCAAACTTATGAAGGAACATTGTTTAACAAGAAGAAACAATCCCCCCTTGGCCCTACCAAAATAATTCATCCGTGATGTCAAAAAATGCCCTTAGTTTCTCAAACCTCTTATCAACTCTTTCCATGATCCAGCTAGAATTTTAAATCATTTACTAAATAATTACTGTATGAGTGTATGATATTAGATATAAACAGAAAATTAGTGAAGGACAAAAGACATGCAACTAGCAGGCCCAACAAGGAAAACTGTTCAAACATACTTGCTTAAGCTTTCTTAGCAACTGTCTTGCCATTTTGCGCCTCCACAAACTTTGTATTGTTACAATATATTTCTGATGTTGACGGAAATCTGATCGAACCCTGCACATTCTCCATCGAGCCTAGAAGATAAAGATAAGAAACAAAATTTAGCAGCAGCAAGTCTAACATACTATAACATTTAATAATGCCCCGTTAACTAAATTTGTCAACCAGCTGATAGATCCCTGTTTCCGCACATTGGATAAAAAAAAGTCAAAGAACTTGACATTTGAAGAGCCAACCAAATTTTAAAATGAATTGTGTATCACTGGATTACTGTAATACAACATTTAAAAACCACAACCTCAAAATGCACAGAAAGGAAAAAACCTGAATCAGCATGGCAGCTCTGTGTTCCTTGCCAAGCAAAAATCTTTGTCGGGCAGAGAAACCACGAATGCAAGACTGAACAGTGATAGCCGCATTGTACAGCTGCGCATATGCATTTTTTGCAAGCCATCCACGAACATTCTTCTGCAAAAAGACAGCAGCAACTCTTTCTCTCTTTGCAGTGAACATTCTCCTGCCAAGGCAACCTACAGATAATACAATAATTACCAATGAAATAACCTTCTGTTTGATTCGATAAAACTAGTAAGAAACGAACAGTCTCATGTCAGTTTGAAAACATTATGAGCACTAGGGAGAATTCTAATATAAAGCCACTAATGGTTGGACACCAAACTAATGGCGTTCAAGCCACAGCCAAAGCCATGGACGGATCTCTTTTCTTGAGAAACACGACAAAGTAGATGACAGTAAATAATTACCATGGACTCATGCTGTCATAACCAGTATATATGTAAACCGAAACCAAGAATACTCTTGCATCATAAAGTAGCTTTGAGAAATAGTATCTAGCAATAGAATCAGAGAAAAGAATCCAATTATTCTTCGCCGTGTAAGACAAGAAAATAACCTCTGCAATATGCTTGAACAGATAATGCAGCTGCTCGAGTAGATTTGAAATCCCTACGCGCTATGTAAGTTTTCAAACGACCTTGGACTAGCCTGGCAGCAAAATCTAGAACCTCAGTCCTTCGGGCATCTAATACACCGATCTGGCCAGCTCGAAGAAAAACTTTTGTCTTTCCTAACTGTCAAAAATTGAGAAGGCAAAGAAACAAATTAGGGGATGCTAAAAGTTATATTGATCAAGTATAACAATGTCTTTTTGACGTCAGTATGTAAAGGCAACGTAAGATGTTTCGAACTCGAAAGGAAGGAGGGGTTATGAAAAGAAAACAACTTTCTATGAAAATAATTAAAGTCCAAATTATCAACAAAGAAATTCAGAAGCTCTAATATTTTCCCTTTGGTGATTATCACAGATCATTTAGTATTACTTCAAATGAGCTTTCTATCACAATTTCATAATCCCTCCTACCCATAAAGATCTCCCCCTTTCGAAAACTGTTTTTGGTCAGGCATGTTTGGAGCTACTTTTAGACCAAATGAATATTTCACTTGTTGTAAAAATTAGTACATATTCTATTCTGCATTGCATTCTACCAACTCCATTAGATTTTAACGTAAGCAGGTCTTTCATTTGGTCAAGAAGTAGCTCCGAACATAGCTACTAAAAAACAGAAAACGAAAGGGGGAAATCTTAGTGGGTGGGTGTATGACGCTTCATATTAGACAACCCCAAATAATTTTCGGACTACGGCTTTGCTGTTGTTTTATCAAATGGGCTTTGTAATGGATCTTCTAGAAGAAACATATCGTATCTACATTTTAAAATATAAAAAATTGATATATCAGCAAAAATAATAACTGAAACAGAGCCACCCCAAAGAAATGAAGCCCAACTACACCAAAAGAGAATCTTCTATGGAGGCTATAGTCAGAATTGGTACAGAAATCAGATATTTGTTATTATGCACTAGTCCAACAAAAGTATGTAACATAGATATCAACGGAAAAAAAAGAAAACAAACACTCGAGTACTCCTAACTCAAACTTTGACCATTTTAGAGGCTCCTAGTTGACGATAATTGAACGGTTACATTTCAAGAGCTTCAATGTGTTAGGGCCTCGGATTAGTAGAAGTTTTATTCTATTCGAAACATTCAGTATCAAAAGTACTCTAAATTTGCGATGTCTTATGGAAAATAAGCCCTCAAATGCAACAACACTCACACATGGATAATTTAGAGTGTGGACAAAGGAAATGGCTTAGCAGAAATACGATTGAATAGATCGCAGAAATGCCCCATCATTTGCACAATTTTGACAAACACCTAATCAGTGATAAGAGATTTCTTGTGGGCATACATGAAAAATAGTGCGACAAATGAGATTAGATTATCAAACGAAATTGCAAAGAACAACATACTTGGAAATTTTCGAGCATCAATTTCTGCAGGATTTTAAGAGTTATTGTCTTCTCATCAGTACTGCAGCAATCGTTGAGGAATGTTGTCAGAGTCTATAGCAAGACATTCAAAGTGTACTACTCCACAAAAATATCAGCAAGACCACTCGCAAGCAAAATCTATGAGACCATTGACATACATCCTGCAGTCGAGACTTTGTTTATAAAGAGAGGTCGGGGCGAAAAACGCGGTATGTAAACACTTTCACTGACTACATGCAGAAAGAAAATATCATGATCTTTTTTTACCATAACAGTATTTAATGTCCATTTATGAACATTCACCAGCATTCCTTGTCAAAAAAAAAAAAAAACATTCACAAGTATCCACAAGCTATCCTTATAAACAACATCAACAACCAAGCCTTATTCCCAAAATGATTTGGGGTCGGCTAACATGAATCGTCATAAGTAACCGTTTCGGGAATGTCATATAAATTAAAGATTATAGTGAATAAGTTAGAAAATAATAAACCACGTTTAAAAGGAGTTTTTTTAAAAAAGCTATCCTTAGAAACCCGGGGATAAAAAAAAATCCCAACCAATAAGAAAACAGCAGAAAAGAAATACCCTGTAAATTTGGGGGGGGGGGGGGGAAGGATGACAACCTTCCATCCATAGCTTCTGGCACGAGAAGTCCAAAACGATCCGCAAACTCTGCATAAGTCCTTCGAGTTGGGTAGCCAGCTAGACTTATCCGCACAGCCTCAAGGACACCCTGCATAAAACTAATGTTCTAAGCCACTTCAAATTTAATCCATTTGTACATGTGCAATCTCAAACTAAAAAGTAGCATAGAGATCATCAAAGTAGACTAAGGGCAGCCCGGTGCACATTGGCGTCCCCGCTAAGCGAGGGTCCGGGGAAGGGTCCCACCACAAGGGTGTAATGAGGGCAAGCCTTCCCTTGTCAATTTAATTGACAAGAGGCTGCTCCCATGACTTGAACCCGTGACCTATCGATCACACGGCAACACCTTTACCGGTGCGCCAAGGCTATTAAAAAAAAATGTACATATGCCTGCACGAGATTAATGAAGCAAGGCAGTAGAAGGAACAGTACAGCAGTTTAATAAGAAGTGGATATGGCGTTAACAGAGAAATCAAAATTATTCTTCCCTCCATCGCGATTGATTATCAACATTTGCATAAGATCATGCTAGATAGGACATGGTGATGCTGCAACATAAATGAGGCAGGTCTGCTAGCCACTTGATCTTGACAGAAAACTGGTGATCTTAATAAACAAATTATTATTGTTATTTTTTTTATTCTCTTGTCTTTAAACTTTCCTCGGCGATGAAATGAAATGTTCTCTTGGTGTAAGAATTAACACATACTCCGTTCTCTATTCTTCGGTGCATTCTACAAGTTTCACTTGATTTTAAGGCAAACGGGGGTTTCATTTAGCCGGAGTATAGTAGTTCAATATGACTAGTCAAAAACTGCAAAACAAAGGGGAAGATCATTCTGAACAGGAGGGAGTATATGTTTCTTCCAAAATAACCCAAACTACCAGATGAGAACCAAGTTATAAAGCAAAGGACAATCCAAAAAGATATACAGAGCATAACGGACCATGATGACATAAAAAGGACCAAACACAAAGGGAAAAAGGTGACAAGACTGACAACAAACAAAATTAGAGATCAAAACAGTAAGTTTTAGTTGACTAACCCCGCAGCGCAACTGGTGCAAAATACTCTGTTTCTCAAAGATATGAGGCCGATTTATGGAGTTGGGCTTGATACACCGAACATAATGAGGTTCAGTATAGTTAAGGGTCTCCATAAGCGCTTGAAGTTGTTGCTATCAAAGTAGATTAAGAGAAAGAAAAGGACAAACCATTAGAACTTGAAAAATGTAATAAGATTATTAGAGATTACAGTCTATTCACTCTATTTTTTCTGATGTCTTTTTTTTTTTTTTTTTGGTTTCTCAGAATTTAAGGTTAGAAAGTTAAAGCGATGGTATATACTTAGAAGGATAGGGGAAAATATCAATTTTAATCATAACAGCGAATTGAATACGGCGAATATATCCATACTGGCACACTGAGAAACAATTTGCTATTAATGAATGACAAACCCTTCATTCCGCTCCAAACAAGTCCATGGATGAAGATATGGAATGGCAATATGGCACACTAATGTCCTTTCCCAAAACCCAAATTTCAATAGTTTTCTAAGTTCCGTGCACACACAAATTATTTCCATGACTCTTGTATCAAAATGATATATGCCACCTTCATACCGTAGGATTTAAATGCAACTATCGACGGAATATTTTTGCCAAAGAACTTACTATATTACTATCCCTCACCATAAAGATTTACGGAAATGAAGATATACATACTAGAGAAAATTGAATACTAACATTACCCCAATGCCTCAGGCTCCAGCCAATGTTAAAGTAAAGACAATTACCACTAAGTCAATACCATTCATAAGAACCTTTAACAACTGATATGAAGAGGGTGTGCGGGAATAACTGACATGTTGCTAGCTTTTAAGAATTGTGGCGTACCTTAAATCTAGAAGAAACTGAGGAGAACTTGTATGATGACCGCGATGTCTCCTCTGATAGTGAAGGAAAGAGATCAGCAATTAATGGACACTTTGAAGAGGACAAGACGTTGCAGTGCTCCACAACAACATAATCACGGTTCTTGTCAAGAAATGATTCTGTTTGATAAGTAACCTAAAAGAAGACAATTGATCACATGGAGAAGCAAGCTAGCATCCAAGTTATATCATACAAAAATCTAATATGAAAGTTTTGAAGACAGACCTTCCCAGCATAATGAGAAACACTAAAATCAGTTTGTGAAAATTTTGCCTTCTCCAGCCTCGGGTGTGCTTGAAAATTCCGGAAAAGCTTGTTTGCAAATGTTTCATGAGTAGATTTTGGAAACATACTGCACATTCAAAAGATCAACAAGGATATTGACAAGCAAATTAAAAAACTGAGCAACGCGAGAACAATAACAAGGGCTTAATACATACCAAGCCTCATCCAAAAGAGCGATTATTCCAATTGGTTTCTGGAAAACAAATGCACATCAGCACATGAAAGCATAAGTACAGTGAGTTGAGCACAGTTGGCAAGGGAAATTGGGCCTTTCAGAGAGGCAATTCTGAGAGGAGACAATTTTCATAAAAAAAAAAAATAACGCGGAGTGCATAAACTTCTCAATCCTATGAAAACACAACCATTGCAAGAGTTGTAAAGCCATATTTTAACCTTTGCTTTTCTCTACTACTCATGATTACAGATGCTGACTCGTAAGGCGGCAGGAATGACTTCGCAGTCCAAACAATCAATTAATAATAGAGTATGTCTATTATCATAATTATCGTTATGATTATTATCATCATCATTAGTTTTAATATTTATACCAAAACAATACCACTCCGTCCCAATTTAAACTTCCCATGTAATTTGAAATCCCCTCACATAACACTATTCCATGGGAAGTTTAGTTTGGGACGGAGTGGTAATGGTTATACCCTCAGTCTACACTTTTGGTTGAGTTGGCTGATGCCAAGACAATGGTTTTATACCTTAACATGGGGTTTGAAAGTACTTTTGGCCATATCGGGTATGAGTACCAGAGGTGACTTTGTCTGGTCAAACGGACTGCAGTTTGCCAGCCCTAAGTTGAAAGAATAATGTATATGAAGGAAGTTTTAGCATGCAATTAAGGGTTGTTTACTAGGATTTTGTGGAATATTTGTACTGCAAGAAGTTGCATTTGGAAGCATCGCCCAGAGCTTATAAGTTACAGAAATAGTCCATTTGGGGAGGCCAAACTCCAGAGTGTTTAAATGCACACTGTCAATTGGATATGTGTCCTGCAACTGCGCAATGAATTACTTGAGTGATAAAAGGGCAGCCCGGCGCACATTGGCGTCCCCGAAAAGCGAGGGTCCGGGGAAGGGTCCCACCACAAGGGTGTAATGAGGGCAAGCCTTCCCTTGTCAATTTATTTGACAAGAGGCTGCTCCCAGGACTTGAACCCGTGACCTATCGATCACACAGCAACACCTTTACCGGTGTGCCAAGGCTCCCCTTCAATTACTTGAGTGATGCGGAGGAAAAAAGACGATGCTTCTCTTTCAATGAGGCAGTGGACTGTTGAAGATAATTCTTGTGTCTCCAAGGGTTATGACAAGTTTATTATATGTGCTGTGAAGGTGAGGTGGGATAAAGGAATCCATGAAGGTCTAGCTACGGCAAGACACCCATTATCACACGGTTAGCTGCTAGGAAAAACATTGCAACTACTGTTAACCTACGGCAAAGAGAATTTCAACTCGCCTCAACTTGCTATTTGTGCTCCCATTATAAATTGATCCTGAATCAATTTGGTTTATTTTCTTTCAGTGTGATTTCTCTAGGGATCTTTGGAGTCATCGGATGAAATGGAGGAATATATCCCAAGACCATGGCTTGCAACATTCCAAAGAAAGTAGGGTATGCGTGGAGCGTGCGGTTTGGTGGGCTGCTGGTTACGAAAACTGGGAGAGAGAAACTATTAGCAGATTGTTGCTTATGTACAAGTCTTGATTTTTTAACAAAATAGTTGGTAGGGAGGACCCATTGCCGAGACTATATTTGTCCTAGAATAACTGAACAAGAACTGATTCCTCTATCTTTAGCTTTGGCTTGGGTCGGTAATATTGGTTTCATTAATCATTTTGAGGGGCCGCAGATCATCCTTGTCATATAAATTTAAACAAAAGGAAAAAAAAAAACAGAAGATAAAAAAAGATGGAAAATGAATATAATCGCCACCTTCTCAATAAGATCAAGAACATCCTGATTGTCAACAAATTCAATGTAGCTCCAATTAATCTCTTCTCTGTTATACTCTTCCTGCTCCATCTTGAATACATGCTGGAAGTGGACCAAGGAAGTTAATTTAACAGTTAATATAGCCTTTTAGGAACAAATGCATGAAGGACTCCAATTCATCACGTACCTCATTAAAGTGTTGTTGAAGCTTTTCATTGGCAAAGTTGATGCAGAACTGCTCGAAACTGTCAAGGTAAATTATAAAATTAAGCATATATTTTTGTTATAAGGAGGACACCTAGGAAGTGACGTGCAATTACAAAAAGGCAGGGTGAGGCAACAACAACAACAACAACAACAACAACATCTTTGCCCCAGTGCCTTAAAGGCTCCCGCCATAAGGCGGGGTAAGGGGGGGGGGGGGGTCGGATGCAAAACGAGAGCTAATTAAGCTCTTAAACTATCATGGGTAATGTTATCCAATATGTAACACTTGACTTCACCTACCCAACAACCTGGAAGTCTGCAACCACCACCACATACAGAAAAAAAGAACCAGCTGAAGATTTCAGGAACAACAATCATTACTAATCAACCAATTGTACGTGTCAGCGGGGCAGAAAAGTCTTGTCACCAAAAAAAAACTTACAGAATAGAGCAACATAAACAAGTAAGAAGAGGAATAAGGTACAGTTCAAACAACATGAGAAACAATTACATATTGTTAAGGTATATGTTGCGCACACCCGTAACTCCTTGAAAAAGGGATGGCACTACACAGCCCCATATGAGTTCAGTCTAGACTCTCGAACACAAGAATGTTGGCTAGCATATAATCGTTGATAGAACAAAACATACAAGTCCCAAGAAGGCAGCTTGCAGAAGATTAAATCATAATAAGCTAACCTGTTATGCTTAAAGCACTCAAAGCCATATATATCCAGAAGTCCTATCTGTACACGCGACTTTGGATCTTGCCCAACAGACTTATTAATCTTTTGAACGAGCCTGGCAAAAAAGTTTAACCACAAAGAACATATGAAAACCATCATATTTACAAAAATTGACAGCTTTCTTAGATTTTAACTTCATAATTGAAGCATACCAATCAAACAAACGTGAATAGACTGTCTTTGCCAAAGCATCTCGGCTAGCAAGAGCAGCATGACAATCTAGGGCTTTCACAATGGTGCCCTCACGAGTTTGAATTGATCTTGTACACAGCGAAGAAAGCAGAAGATCAAGATCACACCTACAAAGAAATACAGCCATTGAATCAGTAGCCTTATAAACAATGCACGAAAGCCAGCATCACAACACATATTCACATCTTCAATATTCTTAACAGCTAGATCCCCAAATGACAAAAGCCCGTGCTAGAAACAGCCACACTAACAAGTAACAACAACTATCTCAACACCAGGAAAACATAACAGGTAATAAGACTTACTTAAAAAGGTCAGCAACCATATGAAGATGGAAGCTAGATCTTTGATCCTTTATTTTTGAAGAGTCGTGCTCTTTTCCAGGGGAAAATTCCACATTGCCCAAGTGCAAAATACCAGCCAGTGTACGGAAAATTGCTTCCTGTTAAAGAACCATAAATATTAAGGTATTAAAAACAGAACCCACAAATACAGCTCGAAGGAACCATCGAACCTGTTCAGCCTCGCTTATACCAACAATGTTCATTGCTCTTCTTGTTTTGATGTATTCATCTGCATTGCTTACCCCTTCCAATTCATATGTCTTACTTTGATTTAAATAGTGGAACCGACTTGGATCTTCTAGCTTGTATTTCTCGGAATCCTGTTTAAAGGTGATAGAAAGACATCAAAGAACCACACATAGACCCTTAATTGAGTGGCAGCAAAAGTAGCTTTCATCCATCCTTAAAAGAGAGAATAGTATTCTCAAAAAAAAAAAAAGGAATATCCATCCTTGAGGGAGATTACGCATAGTATTCTAAAAAAAAAAAAGACTTTCAGTGAGACTCGGGATATCAAAAGCGACAGTCAAAAAAAGGATCAGGACCAAGAAGTAGGCTAAGAAATAAGTTACAGTTTACTTGTTGTCAGAACACATATTTCCTCAGAACTGGACATTGATCAGTTATGCAACTAAAAGTAAAGAGAGAAAATGTAAGAATTTGAATTTGTACACATGACCATGTGCAAACAAGAGACTTTAAACAGAAATTGTCTAAGCAATCCACACACAAGGGACAAATTGATATCACCCTCATAAAGTCTAAACTCATAACAGACCAACCATGACACAAGTCATGTTTAATAAGCCCTCTAGCTCTGATTGCACTAGCTATTTCATTCATATGGCATGCAGTTTAAAAAGATCAAATGGGAACCATGGTTTTGTTTTTAAAGAGTTAGAAATTACCTCTCTAGATGCACACAGTTGGTAAAAGCAGTGATAATTTCTTTCGGGATCAGTTATCTGCACAACACGAGATCGCTCTAAAAGGTAGGTCCTAATTGCAGCACCAGATATTCTACCATTGATGTCAAATTGAATCTCAACAAACTTGCCAAAACGACTGCAAAAAACAGAGGCAAAACAGTAAGCACAGCAACATGAAAAAAATGCATTAACTAGAAATGAAGAAAAACTTGAGCAATGATAAAAACACATGAGCCACAAAGTGAAGAAGTATATTCAAATTGTAATTATAATTAATGCACCAAGCAAATCAAGCCGCAAACCCAGCAACAAAATAGGACAGTCCCATGTATCTCATCCTGAAATTATTAAACTTTTTCATCCAGCTTTGGAATGTTCTCGCTTCATTTGTATTCCCAGGTGCCTCAAATTTCAAAAAACAGAAGGCAAGACACACGTGTGTGCACACATAGACGAAGATCATTGAGGGCAGGGGGTAGAGAGAAAGAGTAAATCTATAGATACATATATATATATATATGAATTACGAACAAACCTTGAATTGTCATTTCGTACAGTCCTTGCATTTCCAAATGCCTCCAAAAGTGGATTCGACTGAACAAACATGGATCACAAGTCAGCAAAATCATAACATACTTAATTTGCGATATCAAAGACCAACTTTCTTGTTCCAACTAGACAAAATTTTCAACTAAAGCCAAATACAGACTAATGAAGTTTTGCAACGAGAATATAGTAAATCTATAAATGTGTATTTTCTTTGATTGAAGTAACAAGAGACCAGAACTAATTCTCTAACATTTTCTTCTTATTACTCCCTCTGTCCCAGCTCAAACGCCCCATATTCCATTTTGGGACGTCCCAGCTCAAACACCCCATCTATTTTAGGACATATTTCTCTCTCCTACTTTTATCTAATTATCACATCCTCTATCACACATCTCTCTTACTTTCATTAATCCTCACATTCTCTCTCCTCCTTTTTCCTAATATTACCCCATCTCTCTTACTTTCATTTTTCTTATTCCACTACAAAAATACCCCGGGGCGTTTGAGCTGGGACGGAGGGAGTAATCTTTAAATCAACTGACACTCAGTTTCAGCGGGATCATAGGACTATAAGCACCAAAGAAGCAATCCTGCATGTGAAAGATTACACAAAATCTTTCAACAGTGTTAGTGTCTTAACACCAAGAGCCAAGTTAGACCATAAAGGATCACAAGTCGATCAGATAAGATTACTCGAGCCTTATTTTATGTCAGTAACAAATCCTTTTACAACTTACAAGGCACGTTCACTTATATTTATCACATAGTCTATCCATACATATTGCGGCCCATTGATTGACAATTTCAGCCATCTCATATTGTTGAGTCACAATTGAGCTTTTCCAACTACGGCTCAGGTAGCCCATAACTAACTAGGACGAGGAAAATAACATACACAGATGTCCAAGGACATACTCCCTTAGTTGCAACTTCCAAACTATACACAGCTTTAGCTATGGGTTATTCCGTGAATGATTTAAGGATTTTCTCTGTTCACATATCTGATAGAAGGGGAGACTTTTACCAGCTGTGGCTCAGAGAATGCAACTTAGGGCTTGCCTGGATTGCAGTAATGGGCCAGAAAAGATCAAGGAGTGATGATTCAGGCCATTTTGCAGGTTTGGATTGAGAGGAAAAAATAAGGTTTGGAATCCATTACTCCCACCAAGGCCTAAAACTTTCCTCCCCCACCCCACCCCAGCCCCAAGAAAATATTAATGGGGTAATCTTTCCCCCCTAATCCTTCCCCTCATACCAGGCATGCCCTTAGGGACTAAGAACTTTTTACTCAATGAGGGATGCTAAAAAAGTTTATACTATTCAAAGAAAACTTCATCTCCCAAGAAACAAGAAAGAAAAATTTATAATAGACACACAACACAATTTTGAAAGAAAACGAAATCACTAAAGAATCTCAAACAATAACAAAAGCAACATCTTTATGAGGTCATTTAGAGTTAATAAAGCGATATGTGGCAACTTTGAACTCAGAAGGCTCCGCAGAAGTACGAGAGGAGAAGTGTAATCATAAATTAGAACCATGAAGGTCAGTTAGCAAATAAAAAAAATACCAGGATTGTAAATACACATCAATAATTGCATTGATGAAACCCGGTAAAAGGGCCAAAGGAGAAAGCCAATCAAAAAGAAGAATTTGACCGGTAATGCTAGACATATTATATGGCTATAAGCTAAACTTACATTGTTTTTTTTTTATTTTTATTTTTTACCTTTTCACTTAGCATAGCAATACAATAATGACAACTTCTTTCATACTTTCAAAGCCAAAATCTACACAATATGATATCATAGAAAAAGTCTCCGATAAGAAACTCTGACCTGCCTATGCAATGTACAAGGTCATTTATTCACGGAATATCTAGAGGGCATTTTTATTTTCTCATAAAATAGGAAAAAATAGCGAGCTCCAACATCCTAAAGAACAAAATGTCATTTCTGTAAGAGATGGCCATAGACTAACTAAAGACATACTTCCAGAACTTGCTGCTCCACTGATCTGTCATCACCAACGGCACGACCACCCATATAAGTAAGATACTGCATAATTAGTTTCGTAGTCTCCGTTTTTCCAGCTCCACTTTCTCCACTGACCAATATAGACTGGCTCTTCTGTTCACTTATCATTGCTCTGCATCAAAATGCCAGTCCAAAAGCCAAACAAATCATACTCTGAATCAGAGCTTAGAAATCAATCTGGCATTAAAGTCCAAACAAAACTGTCAAAGGTAATACAAGTCAATAAGTTTTGAACCGTCATAAATTACCTATATGCCACATCAGCCACGGCAAAGACATGTGGACTTAGCTCACCAAATGGTGCTCCTTTATATTGCTCCATCATGTGCATGTCATAAAGATGTGGCAGTCTTGTGAAAGGATTTACAGCAATTAAAATGCTTCCTGTGTAAGTCTGAGATTAATTACAAAAACAATGTCAGACTGGACTAAAAACAAGCCATTTGAATAGATTCTTACTTTAGAAGAAAACCTGCAACAATAATAAGAATCGCCCCTCCACAAAAAAGAGGAAAAAATAGGCTCTCCTCTTACTAGTTGATGGACAGTAAATCATAAAGTTCAAATATAATTAGTGTGACCCAAAAAAAAAAAAAATACAATTGAAACACTCTGAACACCTAAAAGCAAAACCAGAAGCACATGTAAACATCAGTTATCATAATACTTGGTCAGCCTTCATGAATAAACTAGGCTGGATTTGATACAGCTTCTATATTAAATTGAATTTCATCTTAATAAACAGATGTGTAGAAGAACCAAAATTTCTCCTCCCACTTCATTATTACCACAATAACTTGCCTTCTAATTAATTCAACAATCAATATCCATACTGCTAAAGGAGATCTATAAACACATTTGAAACTAAAATGATGTTGGATTAATAGAATTTCAAGGAGAAAATAACTGTACCCAGTACAAAGATGTACTTAAGCAAAGAAAATAGGTCCTTCACGTAAAAAAAAAAAAAAAAAAAAAGGTGCATCCATGCAAGTCATACGGTCCATGTAAGAAACAAGCAACCCAGCAGAGGTATACATATGCACTGACTCCTGAGGACTAATATACAGTAGCATTGCTTACAAGATTGGACTAAAAATCCGGCTTCAGAAATAATTGCAACCACTCACATTTGTGCTACAAGCACAAAAATTTCAGAAAGGAAAATAAACAAAGGTGCACAGTGTAGAAGAGGTTCACCAGATCCTTTCAATCTAATCAACAATTGTGTCAAAAATCACAAGCCACTATTTCATACAACTTATTGGGAAACTTATCTATGCGTGTCTTAATGAAAGCAATACTTGTCATTCTTTCTTTAGTGGATAAAGTTATGTATGATAGTTGAAGGGTATACTTTTTTCTGTTTTTGCGTATCCCCTTCTTTTTGCAATTAGTCAACACCCCCTTAGTGTCCCTTCCATATACGCTCTTGATTACCTCTTAATTACACATCCAAAATAACAAATAAAGTTGAGAAAGTTATGATATGATTTAATGAGTGAAGATTACAACCTAAATAAAAAATGGTACAAAAAATTTGATTTTTGCTTAACAAAGTATTTGCAATTGCAGAGACGATTTCAAATACTGAAGCTACAGCAATAACTAATAAAATCCTTATTTGCTAATATAAAACAAAGTGGCGAACTAATACCAAGAAAACGCCCAGTAATTAATCTAGGTATAATAAGCAACTAAATCAAATGACGATTTCAGGGTAAAAGAAACAGTTACGGACAACATGATATGTTTGATACAATTAGATGTGTTTTTGCTTCAGATAAGTAATTATACTGAAATGCATAGTTAAATACCAAGAAGCCTATAACTTTATTGACAGGTCTGTGTGGCAATATATCATAAAGACATAGCAAGAAGCAAAAGGAAAGACTAATAAAAAGAATATACAGCCCTAGAAATAGGTTATCAGACTAACTTATTGCCTAAATGTTTTGGTCAAAATGAAACTAGGAAGAAATGGATGAAATAAAGGGACTAAAATCTCAAGTTTAAAACGGCAATCGTATTCCACTCTAATATTTAAGGCTAAGGGATGAAAACATAAATTAAATGGAGTAACTTTGATATTAAAAAAAAAAAAAAAAAGCATAAGACGGTTTTAGTGATTCCAACAATATCACAGCAGTTATACGAATAAGAGGATTTAAAGACCCCAGTTCACTTACATAAATGCTGTCCAATGCATATCGCCTCTCTAGATTGTATAGAACTCCCGCCTCGTTCAAATAAGTCAATTTGGTCATGTCATCAACTCCACCAAGGTCAGCATCTGGATCCCTCAGATGTAACTTGTCTGGGGAAGAGAGAACCTGAGGAAGCAGATAAAAAACACCGGGCTGAGGATAAAAATAAAGCACATAACCGTGACAATACATGGATAGATCAAGTTAAGCATGCGGAACATCTATAAAGAATCACAGATTCAGATGAAGCCAGCCAGGAACTCTCAACGAATCAGAATCTTAAGCACTTGTGATGCTCTCTAGCTGGTAACACCAAATTCAATCAAAGTTGTACCATATGTGTGTCTAACACACAGTTCTAAAGAACAAATCTTTTTTTCCTAAGCTTCGATGAACACATTAAAATGTTCAGGGTTACAGCTCTTCAAAGCAGTTTCGGATTTTATAAAAAAATTCAACATTTCAAACCAAAGATTCAACTCTAGCATTTGCACAGTCAAGACAACTTCTAGAGTTCATTTAGTCTCACTAAATTTGGCCGCAGTCATAAGCTTCTCATAAAATACGAGGCACACTTGCCTAACAACTGTAGAACAGTCATGTACGTAAACTGCATGGTCGAAACACACATTTAACAACAGCCTTTAATGAAGTTCTTCTATAAGTAAAGACCGAACACAAAACAAAAGGGAAGAGAATTCGGATTCCCATCCCTATTTTGCTCAAATTCCCCTTTCTCGTCCATAAATGTCATCAATTCCGCGGGAAATATGCTCCACGCAGTTCACCACAAACATTTCCATAATATATCTCAATTCACACAACATTCCATTTCCAAATCCTATCCCAGTTCATACCACAACCCTACAAGGTTCCTCTACCACGCTCACCAAACGTACATTTCGCCAACACGTAAACCCCACGACACAACAAATTATAAACCAAAGTCAATCCTTTCGATCACAAGTCATACCACCTCCTGATTATATCCACACATAAATGCAGCAAAAAATAGAGAAATGCCACCAAGTAATAACCAACCACTCAAAAGCATCGCTGTTTCGACACCGTATCTCACACAAAAACCATAACAAATTACTCAAACAAATTGCTTCAACAACAAGCAAAGTTCCAAAAAGTTGAAAAATTCAGCAAAATAAAACTACAATTATCAATTAAATTTTAAAATTCAAAATAATCAGGCGAAAGAGTAGACCTTCTTTCCAGAAGAAGTAACGACTTGAATATGATTCCCAACGAAATCAATAACTTCAGCAGGAAGCCAAGCCAATTCCTTATCTTCAACCCAGACATTTGCGCCTTTCCGTAGACTCACACTCATCTTTTTTTACTAGTGAGCAAAATCCCGATAAATGCGCTCAGAGGTCAGAACCCTAGAAGTTCATGAAGAAGAGTGAAATTGAAGTTCAATTTGGGGGAAATTGCAAAGGAAGAGCGGATAATAAACCCTAAAATGTTTGGGATTAATTTGGGGATAAATTAAGTTCCCGCCCACGGAGTATATGGCGAGTTGAAGAGGCGAAGGAGAGAGAGAGAGAGAAGGAGCAAAGCGATTTTTGAGTTGAAAACTTGAAACTTGAAAGAGGCGTGTACAGTACATTTTATATGGTGTATTAAACTATTGTTTTTTCGTATCTGACACGTCATTTACTACTTCGGCATTTTCGGTTTGGTAGGAATCAAAACTGATTCTTCCTTCCCTTCAAAAAAAAAAAACTGATTCTTCCTCTCTTTGGACTTGCGTTGAGAATTTCACACTTCCATCTTTGGGCGTATTTGAAATTTTGGATGCATCAGTTCTCGCCCCTGCCTCCGGTAGTGTTTGGGAACAACAATTTAAAAAAATGTACTCCGTTAATCATTTCGATTTTATTATTTGGGGATATGGAATTCAAATATAGATAAAAGGTTTTGGGGATATAAGATTTCGAAACGACACATCTTGAAATGTCATTTATTTTTTGGCATAATTGGATTTTAAACAGATTCCAAAGTATTTGTCACAAATCCAAATTCTCAAATTATTGATGTCCCAAACATTTGATTTGAGTCAAATTTGGATTTGAGAATAAAATCAATGTATCCAAACATTCTCTTTTAATTTCTTATGAATTTCATTTTCTTGGTAATAAAGTTTTTGTATGCTTATTTGGATGCCCCATTTTCCAAGAAATGGAGGTAGTGAAATTTTTCATGATGTGTAAGTGGTCGTTTGGTTGAATAGGATAATTCGAAATGCCCATAAAACTCCACTTTCTAGGTTGTAAAAATTCAAATGAAATTTCTCAAAACTGTTTGGTTACACGTAATAATTTATGGCTTGTTTGGTATCGTTTTCTGTTTTCTGTTTTCAGTTTTTTTTTTTTAGACCAAAGTCCTGTTTTTTAAAAAAAGTCTGGGCTCGTTCGGTATCACTGCCGTTTTCTGTTTTTGGTTTTTTTTTGCGTAAAAAATTTAGTGAAATGAGTTACAAAATCAACTTAAATTGTTTGTTACTGAAATAGACATATAGAAAATGAAAACTGACAACTGAAAATTGAAAACCACTTTTTCTGATTTTCAAAAACGGACTTTGGTTTAATAAAAAAAAACAGAAAACGATACCAAGAAAGTGGTTTTCAGTTTTTAGTTGTCAGTATTCATTTTTTGTATGACTATTATAGACACAAACAATTATATGTTAACTTTGTAACTCATTTAACTAAGGGCTCGTTCGTTATAACTGCCGTTTCAGTTTTTGGTTTTTTTGTGGAAAACATTTGGTTAAATAAGTTGCAAAAATAAATTTTAATTGTATGTTTCCAAAATAGTCATACTGAAAATGAAAACTGACAACTAAAAACTGAAAACCACTTTTTCTAGTTTTCAAAAATAGGACTTTGGTTTTAAAAAAAAAAAAAAACTGAAAACAGAAAAGTATACTTAAAGGTCCCTAAATAATTTACACAAAAAATAACCAAAAATTGAAACTGAGAGTGAACCGAACAGGCCTTAAATTCCACAGGAATTTGCAATTATCGAGCGGCTAGGTGAGCCAGTTCCTCAATTTTGTAGGAATTGATAATTTATGTTGTCAATTCCCATGATTTTAGTCAACCAAACAATTCAAAAAAAAATTATTTCATTGGAATTATGAACTTCCATAATTTTATTTGGCAACCAAACAACCACTAAGATTTCAATTACCCACCCATCTTTGGTAAATTCACAATTCATTTGCTTTAAAATGTGAGAAAATACTACTTTACCCTCTTACTAATTCTTGTGCGCCTAAATTCGCTATTAACATAAATGGTGGGTAAACGGAGTCTTTTAAGCAATTAACCTGTGAAATGAATTTCAAAGAAGTTTATCTTATAGCCTATGTTTGGTATGCATAATAATCTAGCTTATCTGACTAGTTTATTAAGCTATTTGACCATATAAGTTTGTTTAGTGACACCGCTGCTTAAATAATACGATTTTTCTAACATGTGCCCACTAGGCACATGATAAGAGCACATTTATTTCCTTAATTAAGTGATATTTTCCTTAATTTTTTTTTTTGGCAAGAAAGTTGGTTCTTTTATTCATCCAAGATGGGAAAAAAAAGAACATCTTATACAAAAATGGACACCCTTAGCGGATCCAAAACTAAAAAAAAAAAAAAAAAAAAAAAAAACTAGTAACGAGATCATTGCCTGGACTATATCCTCTTGATTACAGTTATTGCTCCAAAAGTACATTCTGACACTAACCACAAATTTAATTTGGTTCACAATCCACTCACTAGTGTGCTCTTTTCCTGCAAACAATCTCGAGTTCCTTTATTGCCAAACCATGTATAAAGCAATGTTTTAAAAACCGAACCGTCGAACCGGTAGCCTCGGGGATTCGATGGGTCAAGGGGTTCGACCAGTTCAACTGGATCAAAAAACCGGATGACGTCATAATAATAAAAATATAAAATAATTAAATTTATGCCAAAAATATTAAAAATACGTCAATTAACCGGGGTTTTGGTCCAGTCAATCTGGGTTTGACCGGTTTTGACCACCCCCGGTTTTCTGACCTAATCGGCCCGGACCACTGACCGGTTCCCGGTTGAACCCTGCCGGTCCGGTCCGGTTTTTAAAACATTGGTATAAAGCTGTGTTGAAGCTACATATAGCCATCTATGCTTCCAACTTTTCTTGTTCCTGCCACTTCCCAACCAATTAATGATACCTCTAGCATCCTGGTGTTTCATATTCATTCCAACCCAAGTTCTAACTCCTTCCCACACTGCCCTGGAGAGAACATTTAAAGAACATGTGACTATGGGATCCTGCATCTTTTTGGCAAAGTGAGCACCTGTTTACCAGATGAAACCCTGTGAGAATCATGTTATCTACTGTAGCAAGCTTTCTTTGGAGAGCCATGGTTGCCACAATGCTGTGCTTTGGAAGATTGATGTTATTCCAAACAATTTTGTGCCATATAACTCTCGAGTATTTGCTTCTGAAATGTTCGTAAGCAGCTTTAACATTAAACTTCACACCTTTTGTCCATTTTGCCAATCTTTCTTCCAGAGTTTCATTCGGATCTAGACTGCTGACGAGTTCATCCTTTATCCTGATTAAGCTCCTCCAACATTCTCAATGAGAGTTCATCAAATTTCATGCTTATTGCTTTCAGAATGCAAGTGTTTTTGAGCTTGTAGGCCTTTGTCCATCTTTCCCAAACTCCTGATTTCCCTGACTGAAGTCTCCACAGCCATTTAACCATAATTGCCTTGTCCCAAGATAAAACCTCCTTGATATTCATACCACCTTCCTCCCTTGGACTGCAGACACTAAGCCAACTTTTCTAAATCATTTTTCTTTCCCCTGGCTTTATACCCCTCAGAAAGTCCTTACTGAGTTTGTGAATCTTTTTGACAATGCCTTTGGGGATTAATTTAAATACTAGCACACCAAAAATTTTCAACCCCAAAATTCAAAGAATTGATTAACTGCACCTTGCCTGCGAGTTTGAGAGGCCCAATGTTTAAGTGAATGTTGAATTTTGCTAAACAGTGGATCATAGATGTCAGTTCTGCACTCTTGATAAATAGTTAAATTAAATATTTTAACGAATTAAAAACTCTTTAAGTAATCCCAAAAATAGTAACACCCAACTACTCATAATCCCGAAAAATACGGGGTGTTACACAAAGATCATTAGATCATCTGCAAATGTCAAGTGAGTGAGCTTGATCCTTGAACATTGTGGATGAAAGGAGAAATGGTCATACTGAGGCAAATCTCTAAGGTATCTAGAAAGTATTTCCATAGCAAGGACAAAAATGTATGGAGATAATGGGTCTCCTTACCTTATACCACTTTCTCTTTTAAAAAATGCCTTCATAAACACGGAAACACCATTAATTTTCAGAGAAAACCATGTTGTAGTGAAGCAGGAGCTGATCTAGTCCACAAACTTATCAGGAAAGTTGTAAGCAATCAACTTTCTTCTTATGAAACTCCAGTTTAAGGTGTCAAATGCCTTCCTTATATCAACCTTAATGAGTCATCATCGAGGAGAAACCCTAGCTTGAGAGTGTCCTTAACCAAGCCGTGAGAGAGTACTACATTGTCAAATATGCTTCTTCCTACGGCAAAGGCAGCTTACTTTTCTCCAATGAGATGAGGGAGGGTCTCCTTTAGCATGTTGGCAAGGATTTTGCTGATGATTTTGTATAGTGTGGAACGGCAGGCCAGCAATGGTCTAAAATCTACAACATTAGAAGCATTGGCCTTTTTGGAAATCAATGTTACCATGGTTGCATTGACTTCTTTAGGGAACTAGAGTTAATCAAAGAAATCAATTAAGCCGGGGTCACATCCTTCTCCACAATTTGCCACAAGCTCAGAAAGAACCCGTCATTAAAGCCACCATGTCCTGGGCTTTTGTTAGGATTCATACTGAACGGGGATTCTTTAATTTCCTCTTTAGTGACTGGTTTGGTGAGTGTGCTGTGGTAATCAGATTGTATATAGCTTCCCTTCCTCACAAAACTGATATGTAGCTCTTCGACCCTTACAACATTTCCAAGCATGCTTTTAAAAGGAGATGGAGGCCTGAGCAACCTCCTTATGATTCCGACACTCCTTTCCATCCTTATCATTGATTTTAGCAATGCCACTTTGGTGTCTTCTTTCAGCTATTTTAGCATAGAAGAATTTTGTGCTGCTGTCGGAAAGGTTGATGTGTAATCTTCGCTCTCTGCTTTAGCATGCTAAGTTCAGCTTGCTGTGTTTTGCAGAATTCCCCTTTAGCCTCTTCAACTTCTTTTTTTGAGATTCATATTATCGGGATTCTTCTCCAATTGAATTTGCAACTTTTCCAAATTCTCCTTACATTTTGCTACCCTTTCCGGAGGGTTGGAGTAGTTTTCCTTATTCAATTTGGCCAGTGCTTGCTTGGTGTATCTTAGCTTTTCATACAACATGTCCACAGGTCTGCCCGGACATTTTCTCCTCCAAACATAAGCAACAGTGTTGTCATACTTATGATGGGAGGTCCATCATCAATTAAGGAATTTGAAAACCTTCCTTGTTTTGCTGTTAGCCATTATAGTCACAACTATTGGGGAATGGTCTGAGACCCCCTGAAGCAGGAAATCTACATGAGAGTCTGGAAACTGGTGGAACCATTTTGGATTGACTATGGCCTTATCTAATTCTATCCAAACATTGTCCTTTCCTTCCTGGTTATCAGTCCAAGTAAGATCACATCCACTGTACTTGAGATCATCCAAGGTACAACTGGTGATGCAATCATTACAATCCTCCATCTCTCTCTGGTTTTGGAGAGTTTTTCCCTTTTCTTTCCTTAGTGCATCTTATAACATTGAAATCACCCACTACAACCCAAGGTAAGGTAGTACCAGAGCAATTCAATAAGTCTTGCCACAGAATCTTCCTTTCATCTGCATCATTACTTGCATAGACCAGAGTGACCATAATTTCTTTATCAAAAAAGATATGAGTCATTTTATAGTGGATCATTTCGCTAGTCATCTTCTATAGATCCACTTTGACTCATTGGATACCAAAAAAACCCAAATTCTACCATTGTAATGACTACTGTAGTTGGTAACTGCCTTCCAATTACTAAACTTCCTCTGTATAATAACATCAACTTTATTCTTCTTCAATTGAGTTTCTATGATACCCATTAAACTTATATTGTATTTCAGCACAAGGCTGCGCTCTTAGTCTCCTGCTATTTAGGGCTTTCATTGAAGTCTCTCACATTCCAAGCAGTTGTTGGGGTGAGTTCGACTTCGGGATATATGGGGTCTAAATCTCTGTCCGGCGCAAGGAACAAACCGTCAAGGGGGCCCGATTTTACCCAGGCGACGCCCCTCCGACGGTCAAGTCAGTACTGGGTGCGGTCGAGAAAATGGGTGTCAAGACTTACTTATCACAAGATCAGAATAGCAATAAATATGTCAAGAGTGTGGAAAGTGGAATTAGAATTAACCTGAATTTGAGGAAAACGAGAGGGTATTTATAGTGGAGGAGGTACCCCTAGGGAATAATCGTAGAGGTCACCCCTTCATCTTAACCCTCAATTCCCTTGATATCCAACGGATGAGATTTATTGGATATTATGGGCATCATTTGGGCTTTATCAAGAACATTGGGCCTTTATTCCTAAAGGATGTGGCCTCATTAATAAAATGAACCCCAACAGAGCCCCTCGGAGTCGGGTTGCGCTCGCTGGTCACTGCGTCTCGGCTTTTCCTTTCACCGAGGGCGACCTGATTGCGCATCCCCTGGCCGCCCTTTGCCATGGCTCATGCAATGCACCTTGACAAAGTCCTATGATGCCACTCTCTTGCTTTCCTTGCTTCTGAGGTCGTGGGGCTCGTATTTATCGATTTTAATCGAAAAACTTCGCCCCTTGCGAGCTTCATGGTCGTACGCGTGCGTCATATTTGTTCTCTCATGTCTTATTATACTTCTCTTGTTTTCGTCTTGTTTTTCGTGATCCTTGTTCCAATTTCGCCCCTAGAGATGTAATTAACCCTTCGCAGCTGAACATCGTCCCTGGAATCGGATGCGATTTCGAATCGATCAAATGACTTCTCCCCTGATGTGGAGGCAAAAATCGCAATCAAACATCGCCCCTGAAATTGGGTGCGATTTCGAGTCGATCAAATGACTCTGCCACAGAAGTGGAGGCGAAAATCGCAACCGAACATCGCCCCTAGAAACGGGTGCGATTTCAATTTTATCAAATAACTTCGCCCCTGAAGTGGAGGCGAAAATCGCAGTCAAATATCGCCCCTGAAATTGGGTGCGATTTCGACTCGATCAAATGATTTCGCCCCTAATGTTGAGGCGAAAATCGCAATTGAACATCGCCCCAAGAAACGGGTGCGATTTCAATTTATCAAATAACTTCACCCTGAAGTGGAGGCGAAAATCGCTGTCAAATATCGCCCTTAAAATTGGTTGCGATTTCGACTCGATAAAATGACTTCGCCCCTGAGGTGGAGGCGAAAATCGTAACCGAACATCGCCCCTAGAAACGGGTGCGATTTCAACTTTATTAAATGATTTCGCCCCTGAAGTCGAGGCGAAAATCGCAATCAAACATCGCCCCTTGAAACGGGTGCGATTTCGACTTGATCAAGTGACTTCGCCCCTGAAGTGGAGGCGAAAATCGCAACCGAACATCGCCCCTAGAAACGGGTGCGATTTTGATTTTATCAAATAACTTTGCCCCTGAAGTGGAGGCGAAAATCGCAGTCAAACATCGCCTTTGAAATTGGGTGCGATTTCGACTCAATCAATGAGTTCGCGCCCCGAAGTGGAGGCGAAAATCGCAACTGAACATCGCCCCTTAAATTGGGTGCGATTTCGACTCGATCAAATGACTTTGCCCCTGAAGAGGAGGCTAATAATCGCAATCGAACATCGCCCCTGAAACTAGGTGCGATTTCTATTGTCAAGGTAAATAATGTATCGCCTTCGAGGTTCGCTCACTCAATTATTTGTCGAAAAATTCGAAAAGATTTTGGAAGAATTTTCCCTAACCGTCACTTTTTGGAAAATCCAAAGGTCACCTCGATAAGGCAAAAAGGCAATTGTCTTTAACTTTTCATTATGAGAATTAATGATGTATTTGACTGGAAATTGTGTAAAACCATTTGGTTTTACCAATTTACCCTTGATTCTCTTTCTATAAATAACTTCTTACTGCCATAAGAAATCACTTTGATTTCTTTTGCCAAAAATTCGCCCCTTTTCTCTTCAAAATTCCTTCAAACTTCCTTCATCCTTCGCCGATTCGCCCTTCAAATCTTCCAAAGTTACTTAAGCTTCGCCCAGATTTCACTGTTCTTTTCTCGATCTAACTTGACACGGTTCCGTCCTCAACTTTAATTGCAGATTTAAAGTTTCTTTCCTTGAAACTTGGAAAAAATTAGGGTTTTCATCCCTAATCACTGCCGATCTTTGATCTCCGACCATCCCCGACTGTGTTCGAAGCTATCTTTGAAGATCTCGACGTTTTTGCAGCTTGTTTGCCTTGCGTCCCATGTTTTCGACGCCATGGGTGATCCCTCTGACTACACACTACTACAAAAACGTATATAGACATCGGGTGTTTTATGATATAGACGTCGGATTATGTTTCGACGTTAAGTCCACTGACATCTATTAAAATCAAATAGACATCGGATTTTAGTCCAACGTCCGTCAAAATCAAAGACGTCGGATTTTTTCAAAAATCTCATGTCTAATTGCCTAAGACTACACTTAATGGTTGGGACAAAGGGGTAAAAGGCATTGGGAAATGTGAGGAAAAAAAAGGTAAATTAATTTGGTTGAGGCATTGAGGCAAAATTAAGGCAAAGATTGCCCTTGGAAGTTTGCTGGGGCAAACGTGGGAGAGGAGAGAGGGTGTGATTTGTTTTTTGTTTTTGTCTAATTATTGTTTGACACTTGGCATTTTTTTGTTTGCTAAA
Organism: Spergularia bocconei; assembly: GCA_963457585.1. Taxonomy (NCBI): domain Eukaryota; kingdom Viridiplantae; phylum Streptophyta; class Magnoliopsida; order Caryophyllales; family Caryophyllaceae; genus Spergularia; species Spergularia bocconei. The sequence continues at coordinate 15,406,639 of OY734951.1, forward strand.
AAATTCGTTACCGTTGTAGCTTTGCAACGGCAATCTTTGTATCATAAAAATTTCAAAAAAAATAAAAAAATAATCACACCAACAGATATAATTTTTCATTCTCTATAAATAGAGACCACATTTGATATACTTTTGTGCATATTGTCATTTTCTCATTTTTCTATACAAAACATATTTTGCTAATGCCCTAGGGCACCATTGTGACCAACCACGTTTTTGCCCTAGGGCAAAGTAACAAAAAAATCTGTTTTTTGTGTGTTTGCCCTAGGGTAACCAAAGGCACCATTAAGACTGTCCCTAATGGTGAGGGCAAAGAGAGGAAGGTAAGGGCAAATGATTTTAAAAAAAGATAAATTAAATACATTTGAGGCAAAGGGAGGGGGTGAAGGGCAAAATTTTTCCTTGAATTGAAAAATTAAAAAAATTATCCTATGTGCCGACTCAAAAAAAAAATTAAAAAAATTTGCCCGGATGACTCGATTTTGTGCCGGATTTATCCTATGTGGCTGCGAACCTGTCATCCTATGTGGATTAAACTAGCTGACTCAACAAAAAAATTAAATTAAAAATAAAAATCAAAGAGAAAGGGCTGACATACCAAAATAATGAATAAAAAACAAGACAAAATGAAGGGGGAAAGATTGGTACCTGCTCATTTCACGATTCATCACCCCCAAAATCAGAAAATCTTCGACACTCACAATCCAAATGCGATTTACTTTTCTTGAAATTTCTCGACAATTGAAGTTTACATGTATTTAGTTTAGATATTTAGTTCGATAATTGGGTATTAATCACAAATTTCAATTGGAATTGAAATCCTAAAAATTCAATTGATTTGGGCATTCCTTGATCTCTAAGTACATGTATCTGAGAGTATAAACCGAATAAAGTTGTTGTTCCTGAATTGTTATTTGCAGAATTATCAGTTCAACTAGAAATGGGGTTGTCTTCCGCAGCTGAGTATTGTATCAAACCATTATCATCGTTTGTTCTATCATCATGAGTGGATTGAGTAAGAGAGAAGATGAGGGGTAGTCAGTCATTTTTTAATTTTTTTTTTGAGTGAGCTAAGTGGATCCACGTAGGAGGTCCGACAGCCACGTAGGACATATCCGGCGGAAAATCGGGTTATTCGGGGATAGGTGGTGCTACCTTTCATTTTGCAGTAGGTCTTGTGTGAGACGGTCTCGCACTAACTTATTGTGAGACCATCTTACTTTATATAAATAGTGACCTCTTTTACATTCTTAGTAACCATTATACTTCTTTTAGTGATTATTTTAGTTTAATGTAAGATTAAAATGCCCTATATAAAATGAGTAAATGAGTTATTTAATAAATTATGCCTAATTTTATATTTTGTGACCCTTTTAAATCATAACTTATGTGGTTAAATCGTAAACTAACAAGATCACTAAAAACAACATAATGGTCACGATAAATGTTAAACGGTTCACTTTTTAAACAATTAAATCTGTCTCAGAATAAGTTACCGTGAGACCGTCTCATATGAGACTTGTTGTTCATTTTGTATTTTATTAGGTAATTCTACACAAACTTTTTTCGGAAAATTCACATGGTACCCTAGAACTTTGGCAGATTGTACATGGTACCCAACTTGGCAAGTTTGTGCACACAGTGCCCCTAAACTTATTACTTTGTGCACATGGTACCCAAATAGTAATTTCCGCTAGATTATTCCGTTAAGTGATTATGTCTTGGTTAGTTGTTAGGTAAATTGGTTAGTTAAAATTGTTAATTAAGTTATATAATTTGATTTTCAATTAAAAAATAAAAATTTTAGACTTTTAAAAACAAATCAAAAAAATTATTTCATGAAAAAAAAATCCAAAAAACTTTTTCTTTTCTTCATAAAAATACATTGATTTTATTTTATAATTTATTTAAAGTATTCATAATCTTTAATTTGCACATGGTACCTTCAAGTTGTCACTTTGTGCACGCGGTCCCTTGAGATCACAACATTTTGCACCTGGTACACTTAAAAAATCAGTTTTTGTTTTTTTTTTAAAAATATAAATATTAATTTTATAATTTAATTAACTAATTACCTAACAACTAACCGACACATCTGATATGCTCGTGTTTGTGGCTATATTTGGCTTGTTTTTAATGCTATTTCGGGTTGTATTATTGGTTTTTATGTTGTAATTTTCACAAAACTGATATATGTGACTTATGTGAGAAAATGGCTATTTAGAGTCGGTTGTTAGATGATGCAATCCCGAGAATGAATGCCAATGTGTTGTAATGTTGATGAGTGAAGATCGAAGGTCGTTTTGCAAGAGGAACAAGGTAGACCGCGGAGGAAAAGAGGCGAGCCGCGGCGTGATTCGTGAAGAAAGCTGAAGATTTGATCCGAGACGAAGGCGCGGACCATCCGCGGTCCGCGGGAATCAAGGCGCGGTCCGCGGATCCCTGCGAACGGATATTTTCCGAATTTAGTTTATTTACCTTATTTTAAGTCCGGAGACTATTAAACCTTGTTTGTACGTTTTATTTTCATAACTTTACATTCAGAATTCTTTGACGGCTTGTAATTGAATATTTATGGAGAACTAATCTCCTAACTTGGTTTATTACGGATTGAAGCTGCAATTTATCGTCGTATTGTGAGATTGTTCTTATCGATTCAATTGTGAGTAATTTCAATTCTCTAGTTTTGATTCTTATATCTCTTAATTGTTCTTGCTAGGAGTACTACTAGCTTAGGGCTTTTATGATTTAATTGCTTGGAATAGTAGCATCTTATTCTGTTTAATCGATTGCTGATTCAACGTTAGATAGATTAAGGGAGAATTGATTTATTATCTGATTTGAACCGCGTGTGTTCTTGTTGGTTATTGTTGTTGATATTCTTAGATCATATTGCTTCTATTGAATAGATCTAGACGCGTGATTTAGATTGATTGATAGATAGGGTTGTTTAGATATGCTGATTCGTTCTAAATAGCTAGGAAAGAAGAATAGAAATCTTGATTTCGCAACAACGTGCTCACATTGATAGATAAGTGACTTTCTATGATCAATTGATAAATTGTAGTGGATTGAAGTACAAAGCCAAGACTTGTCATTAATTGAATTCAACATTTGCTTTCATTACGTTTACATTAGCTTAAATTCTCCAAACTCAATCAAACCCCCCCTCCCCCCCAATTAATTACCCAATCCGCGTTACATACATTAACATTAAATGATTTCCTGAGGATACGAACTTGCTTGCCTACTACATAGTTTTAGGATAAGTACTGATTTAATTTGGTGCAACCCACGATAATTGCTTACCAAATTTTAGCGCCGCTGCCGGGGAATCAGCATTTTTTAATTGTTTTTGTGTGTTGGCGTTGATTTTTGTCTCTCTTTTTCGTGTAGTTGGTTTATGGTTAACACTCGTTCCACTAACCATGAAGACTTGGAATATAATCCAGAGTTAGAGAGATTCCTTTTCAGGTTGCGCAAGGAAATCCGTGACAACTTCAAGGAACTTCCATTTCCAGTAGAGGTTCAAGAAGAGGAGATCACCATGCCGCCACCTCCACCTGAAACTCGTACGCTCAAGGAGCTCACAGCTCCTAATGTGGATCAGCAGCCGTTATGCATCACTTTTCCTGCGACTACTGCTGCTGATCAGAAGATTGAGATTAAGTCTGGCCTGATTCACCAGTTACCCAATTTCTATGGTGAACCGGGGGAAGATCCGATACGACACTTGAGTGAATTCCACATTGTATGTATGGGGATGAAGCCACCTGGTGTGTCTGAGGATCAGCTGTTTCTGCGAGCTTTTCCCTTTTCTCTGACGGGGAAAGCTAAAGATTGGATGTACTACCTTCCGCCAGGTAGTATTACAGATTTTTCGGGGTTGAATAAGTGTTTTCTCTCAAAGTATTTCCCAGCTTCCAAGTCATCTCAAATGAAGAAGGAGATAAGCAATGTGCAGCAAAAATATGATGAGTGCTTGTATGATTATTGGGAGCGATTTGAGCAATTGTGAGCTAGCTGTCCCAACCACGGTTATACGGAACAAGACCTCATCCTATTTTTCTACAATGGTTTGACTGGAGATGATCGCAAGCATGTGAATGCCACTAGTGGTGGTGGTATCGTGAACAAAACCCCAAGTCAAGCTCGTGCATTAATCGCTGATTTGGCCGAAAACTCTAGGCCTTTGACTAAGAGGGGTGTTGTGAAAAGGACAGTGACTGTTGCTGACTCTAGTTCTAATGAAGATTTGAAGCAGATAGTGCATCAGTTAGCTTCTTTGATGAAGGATTATGTTATTTCTTCTCGACCCCAGCAGCAGGTTAAGGCTTGTGGTATATGCTATGAGGTGGGGCATCCTACTGATTCATGCCCGACTTTGCAAGATGATAATGTGGAAGAAGTCAATGCAGCTGGTTTCTCACGCCCTCCGCAGCGGAAGTATGACCCATATTCCCAAATTTACAATGAGGGATGGAGGGATCATCCGAACTTTAGATATGGGGGTGGACAAGACAATAGGAATACGAATTTTCAAGGTTCTAAGTTCCCACCGAAGCAACCGTATCAAGGTCCACCAGCTCAAAGTTCTGAATCTTCTATGTCCACAGAGGAAATGTTGAGGTCTCTTACGAAGAATGTAGTTCAAATGCAGCATAATATGGTTCAATTTCAACAAGAGACCAAGACTAGCATCCACAACATTGAGGGTCAAAGTGGACAAATGGTCGGGTCTATAGGTCGATTGGAGGCGCAAAACTCCGATAAATTTCCTTCCCAAGTTGTTGTACCCCAAAAACCTCAAGCTAATGCCATTACATTGAGAAGTGGCAAGAAATTACAAGGGGAAGAGAAAACTTCGAAACAAAAGAAGTTGAGTGAAACGGAAGAAGACGAAGACGAACAGCAGAAGCAAAACGGCGGACCGCCGATTTCGGGACGCGGTCCGTGGGCGTCTGACGAGAGCGGAATTGATTCGTCTTCCGATTCCGAGCTGATACAAGATGCTATTCCTTCCAGTGCTCATCCAGTGGTCCCACATGAGCCTACCCCACCTTTTCCAGAGGCATTGAAGGACACCCGACGCTATGAACATGATAAGGATATTTACGAGACATTCAGCAAATGTCAAGTGAATATTCCACTTTTGAGTTAGGTGAAGAGTTTGCCAAAGGGGGCGAAGTTGCTAAAGGAGATGTTGACAATCAAGAGGACGCAGAAATTGCAAGGCAAGCAAAAGATCAAAGTAAGTGAGCAAGTTTCTGCGGTTTTTCAACGTAGACTACCTAAGAAGTGTGGTGACCAAGGTATGTTTACTATTCCTTGCACTTTAGGTAACACTACTTTTGCTAGGGCCATGCTAGATTTAGGAGCTTCAATTAATATGCTTCCTTATTCGGTTTACAAATCTTTGGAACTTGGTCCTTTGTATGAAACTGAGGTAGTGATACAATTAGCTGATAGATCTAATGCTTATCCTAAGGGTGTGGTAGAGGATGTGTTAGTTATGGTTGACAAACTAGTATTTCCTGCTGATTTTTATGTGCTAGATATGGAGCATGATTTGCATGCCGCTTCTATTCTGTTGGGGCGGCCGTTTATGAAAACTGCTAGTACTAAGATAGATGTAGCCAGTGGGAAATTGACAATGGAGTTTGATAAGACTGTGGTAGAATTCAATATCAATGATGCCATGAAATATCCTGTGGAAGATCATTCTCTTTGTTCAATCGATATTGTTGACCCTTTAGTGCAGGACGTGTTTGATGTTGATGGCAGTGATGAGCTGCAGGTTGCCATTGACAATAGCTTGGTGGATGATAGTTTAGATTTTGCTATCTCTACTAACTTGCAGGAAGTGGTTGCTGATTTGGCTGTGCTTGATACCATTCCTGTTGATGTTTTTGAGGCTAACATTCCTGAGCTACTTATGCCCCTTGAGAGGCCTGTCCCATCTGTTGTGCAGGCACCTACAGTTGAACTTAAGCCGCTGCCTGAGCATCTGAAGTATGTGTTCCTTGGTGAGGGAGACACATTACCTGTGATCATCACTAGTAAGCTCAATGAGGAGCAAGAGGAGCGATTGGTGGAGGTTCTTCATCAGCATAAGTTAGCCATTGGTTGGACTATTGCTGACATTCGAGGCTTAAATCCTGCCACCTGTATGCATAGAATTTTGCTAGAGGATGATGCTAAACCTGTGAGACAACCTCCAGCGCAGATTGAACCCACCTATGATGGAGGTGGTGAAGAAGGAGATCCAGAAGCTGCTACAAGTGGGCATGATCTATTCTGTGCCTTACAGCCAGTGGGTAAGTCCGACACAGGTGGTTCCTAAGAAATCTGGTGTTACTGTGGTAAGAAATCCGCAAGCTGAGTTGGTCCCCACCCGGGTGCAAAATGGGTGGAGAGTTTGTATTGATTACCGTAGGCTGAATGCGGTGACGAAAAAGGATCACTTTCCTTTGCCGTTTATTGACCAGATGTTAGAGAGACTTGCAGGGAAGGCGTTTTACTGTTTTCTAGATGGTTATTCAGGTTATTTTCAGGTACCCATTGCACCGGAAGATCAACCTAAGACCACCTTTACATGCCCATTTGGCACTTTTACGTATCGCCGCATGCCTTTTGGGTTATGTAATGCCCCTGCCACCTTCCAACGGTGTATGATGAGTTTGTTTTCGGAGTATGTAGAGAAGTTCATGGAGGTTTTTATGGACGACTTTACAGTTCATGGCAACTCCTTTGATAATTGCTTGCATAACTTGTCTCTTGTTTTGCAGCGATGTATTGACAGTGACCTAGTGTTGAATAGTGAAAAGTGTCATTTTATGGTCACTCAAGGTATAGTTTTGGGTCATGTCATCTCCTCTAAGGGGATTGAGGTGGATAAGGCGAAGATTGACACCATTGAGTCTCTCCCCTACCCCTCTAATGTGCTTGCTGTGCGATCTTTTCTTGGCCATGCAGGATTTTATCGCAGGTTCATCAAGGATTTTTCGAAGATAGCAGCTCCTTTGTGCCAGTTGATGCAAAAGGACGTTGATTTTGCATTTGATGACAAGTGCAAGCGCGCATTTGATGAGCTGCAAGCTCGGCTGACTACTGCTCCTATCATTCAGGCTCTGGATTGGTCTCTCCCTTTCGAGATCATGTGTGATGCGAGTGATTATGCGGTAGGTGCGGTTTTGGGTCAAAAGGTAAGTAAGGCATCTCATGTCATTCATTATGCCTCTATGACCCTGAATGAAGCTCAGCGCAACTACTCCACTACTGAGAAGGAGATGTTGGCTGTGGTATTTGCTCTTGAGAAATTTCGGTCTTATTTGCTTGGTACAAAAATTGTTGTTTATACTGACCATGCAGCTCTTCGCTATCTGATGACGAAGAAAGAAGCCAAGCCATGTTTGATTCGATGGATTCTTCTCTTGAGTGAGTTTGATATTGAGGTTAAGGACAAGAAAGGAGCGGAGAATTTGGTAGCTGACCATCTTAGCCGCCTGGTTCAAGAGGAGGACAAGCCCCATACTCAAGAACCGGTCCAAGGAAAATTTCCTGATGAGGCGTTGTTTGCCTTAAGGGACGTCAAACCTTGGTATGCTCATATTGTTAATTTTCTTGTCTCTAACAAGTTTCCTCGAGGTTTTAGCAAGTCTCAGAAGGACAAGGTTCGCAGTTATGCGAAATACTATGTGTGGGATGGGCCCTATTTGTGGAAGCATTGTTCTGATCAAGTGATTCGTCGGTGTATACCTGACACCGAATTCGTTGCTATCCTGGAGTTTTGTCACTCCCAAGCCTGTGGAGGACATTTTGGTGCCAAGAGGACGGCACAGAAGATACTTGATTGCGGTTTTTATTGGCCCAGCATATTCCGAGATGCCTACGCATTTTGTAAGGCCTGTGACAACTGTCAACGAGTAGGTAACATATCTCAGCGGAATGAGATGCCCCAAACCCCCTTGTTATATTGTGAGATATTTGATCTGTGGGGCATTGACTTTATGGGACCATTCCCCAATTCCCATGGTCATTTATATATATACTTCTTGCTGTTGATTATGTTTCCAAGTGGGTAGAGGCTATCCCCACTAGGACTGGCAATTCTAAAGTGGTTGCAGATTTTCTTAAGCATAACATCTTTTCTAGGTTCGGCATGCCCCGAGCTTTGATTAGTGATAAGGGCACCCATTTTTGCAATCGTACAGTCCAGGCTTTGGTGAAAAAGTACGGTGTCACCCACAAGATTTCCACTTCATATCACCCGCAGACAAACGGACAAGCCGAGGTGTCCAACAGAGAGATTAAGTCCATCCTCCAGAAGACGGTGAATCCCAACCGTAAGGATTGGAGTCTGCGGTTACCTGATGCATTGTGGGCGTATCGTACAGCTTATAAGACTCCCATTGGTATGTCACCGTTCCGGCTTGTGTTTGGTAAGCCGTGTCATCTCCCTGTGGAGATTGAGCACAAGACTTATTGGGCGGTGAAGGCTTTTAACATGGATATGGATGCCGCGGGGGAGCATAGGAAGTTGCAGCTGCATGAGTTAGAGGAGATTTGTAAAAGCATTGTTCTGATCAAGTGATTCGTCGGTGTATACCTGACACCGAATTCGTTGCTATCCTGGAGTTTTGTCACTCCCAAGCCTGTGGAGGACATTTTGGTGCCAAGAGGACGGCACAGAAGATACTTGATTGCGGTTTTTATTGGCCCAGCATATTCCGAGATGCCTACGCATTTTGTAAGGCCTGTGACAACTGTCAACGAGTAGGTAACATATCTCAGCGGAATGAGATGCCCCAAACCCCCTTGTTATATTGTGAGATATTTGATCTGTGGGGCATTGACTTTATGGGACCATTCCCCAATTCCCATGGTCATTTATATATATACTTCTTGCTGTTGATTATGTTTCCAAGTGGGTAGAGGCTATCCCCACTAGGACTGGCAATTCTAAAGTGGTTGCAGATTTTCTTAAGCATAACATCTTTTCTAGGTTCGGCATGCCCCGAGCTTTGATTAGTGATAAGGGCACCCATTTTTGCAATCGTACAGTCCAGGCTTTGGTGAAAAAGTACGGTGTCACCCACAAGATTTCCACTTCATATCACCCGCAGACAAACGGACAAGCCGAGGTGTCCAACAGAGAGATTAAGTCCATCCTCCAGAAGACGGTGAATCCCAACCGTAAGGATTGGAGTCTGCGGTTACCTGATGCATTGTGGGCGTATCGTACAGCTTATAAGACTCCCATTGGTATGTCACCGTTCCGGCTTGTGTTTGGTAAGCCGTGTCATCTCCCTGTGGAGATTGAGCACAAGACTTATTGGGCGGTGAAGGCTTTTAACATGGATATGGATGCCGCGGGGGAGCATAGGAAGTTGCAGCTGCATGAGTTAGAGGAGATTCGACTGGAGTCTTATGAGAACGCTGCGTTGTATAAGGAGAGAACCAAGGCATGGCATGACAAGATGATTATTAGGAAGGACTTTAAGGTTGGTGACAAAGTCCTCCTATTTCAATCTCGCCTTAGGTTGTTTCCTAGGAAATTGCGATCCCGCTGGATGGGTCCTTTCGTAGTAACTCAAGTTTTCCCTCATGGGGCGGTGGAAATCCGAAGTCTTGATTCGGATAAGCTTTTCAAGGTAAATGGTCAAAGGTTAAAGCCCTATTATGAGGGATTTGAGGCACAAACCGTGGAGTCTATGGAGCTTGAAGACCCGGTTTACAAGACTTGAGCTACGTGAGGGAAATGCGTCGAGCGAACGACGTTAAACAAAAGCGCTGATTGGGAGGCAACCCAAGTTTTGTTCATTCAATTTGTAATTTTTGAAGTTTGTTTTTGTTTGCTTTTATGTTTGTTTGTGTTTTGTGTGTTAGGAAAAACAAAAAGAAAACAAGAAGAACCATATAGCATGAGTACGATCTCGTGAGCGACGGTCCGCGTGCGAGGACGAGCGGACCGCGGAAGAAACAAGACGAAAAGACGAGAAAAAGAAGTTGGATGCAGTAGCGGATCCGCGGAACGCGGATAGCTCCACGGATGCAGAGCCGCGGACCGCGGAAGATATGGCGCGGCCCGCGCCTGGGCACGAGGCAGGTATTTCCGTCTCCTTCTCCTCGTCTCACTTTCTCTCACCTCACTCCTACCCGCACAAACTCAGAAATCTTTTAGAAAAAAACCGCCCCCATCAAAAACTCACTCCTCTCTCACCTTCTCCACCCTCTTTTCCTTCCCTCACACTCACCCCCATTCTTACCCATCTCACCACAACATCATACTCATCTTCTTCTCCATCTTTCATCCTCAATAATCAACCCAAAACACCAAAAATCACATAAACCCTAAAAATTTGGGGGTTTTCGAATTGGAAGCAAATTGGTGCAATTGGAAGGTTGGGGGTGACGGTTTTGGTGTGCAATTGAAGTGGGTACTTGGATTCTTCAACAACTTGGTGCTTAGAAGAGATTTTGGAGGCTTAATTGCTACTTTGAGGTATAAATTCGAAATTCCTATGTTCCTTTGATTTGCTTAAATTTGTTGGTTGGAGTAGCTTATCATTGGAATTATAGTAGTTGTTGTTGCTTGTGAGTATTGTTGTTGTTGATTGTTGGAGCTATTGTTGATTGTTGTGTCGTACATTGGGTGTGTGTTGTTGTTGGGGATTGTTGATTGCCATTGTTGTAGACACCTTGGTAGGTGTTAGGATTGGTGTTGGTTGATTAGAGGTTGTTGTTGTTCTTGTTGTGTGGTGGTTTTTGTTGTTGTTTGTTGAGTGTGGCACAATGGTTCACAAAAGATCACGTGGTGATGCTGGGGCTAGTTCTTCCGCCCCCACACCCATTGTTGATCGAGCTACTCGCCCATATAGGGGTCTTACGCACCTTACCGGTAGTGAAAAAAAAGACTTGGACGGCGTTGAGTAGACGTAATATTAAGACCACCTACTTCTTTGACGTGGCTACCCTTAGGAAATTGGGTTTAAATGAGTCTATGCAACAACTCATGACTAAGATGAGTTTGAGAGGTTTGTATGGTAAGGAGGTGGGTAGGGTGAAAAATTGGACTTTAGAGTTTTTATCCACATTTAAATTGGTTAACAATAGGCTAGGGGAGCCCTCGGTGAGTTTTCAACTCAATGATGAGATTTTTATTGTCTCATATGATCGTTTGAGGACGGCACTTGGTATTGCACCTCCAGATGGTGAGTTTGTGGAGTTCAATGATGTTGGTATGGTCCAATTTTGGAGAGATTTGTGTGGGCATGACATTAGTGGTATGAAGACCACTTGGATAGGTCATCCACTTATCCGCTTATTAGCTAGATTTCTTTCACAGTCGTTCTTTGGGCAAGGTGAGGGTACTAAGCTAAAGAAGGCGGATTTGCATTATTTGAGTATGTTTCTTCCATCTCGGGCGGATATTCCCGATTGGTTGTCTTTGTTTTTGGGAGCTTGTGAGAAGACTAGGGAGAAGGGTGCCGGTGACATTCCTATGGGGGGAATGATATCTTTGATTGCACGGTACCTCAACATCGTTCCCCAGCCCTATTCTAATGCTGACACTACACAGTTGGTGATGTATGACGAGTGGACATTTACATTCCGTAAGCTGGTGGAGTGTCAGTGTTTGCGTAGTGTGGAGCCGCGTGGTGGTTGTTGGCTGTGGAAGTATGGTGCCGAGCTCGAGTTAGCTATACCATTACCTAGACCTCCCGATTCACCCTTACCCTTGGGTGATAATGCTCGTGATTTCTTTGTTGGTAATATGGATGATGATGACTCTGATGAGGATGATGATGATGATGATGGAGGTGCCGCAAGGGCTGCGGCCCGGGGTCGTAGGAGAGCTGCTCCTAGAGTTAGAGGTGTGCCACAGCAGTTTGATGGAGGAGCTGCTCCCTTTTATCCTACGGAGGCTCAGTGGTTGGCTGCCCAGGAGCGGATGAGCTTGATGGAGGGTCGTCTGGACTCCCTCCACACTGATATGCATGCTGATTTTGCTCGTCAGGAGGGTATGATGAGGCGCATGATGCGTCATTTCTCCATTGCTGAGGAGGACCCCGCGGGGGCCTCCGGTTCTTGATCGTGCTTTGCAGGTTCGCTAGTCTTTCCCTTTGCTTTCTTTATTGGTTTTGATGCACATTAGGGACAATGTGTTGTTCAAGCATGGGGGAGATTAGCTATTGTTTTGTAACATATATATATATAAATGTATCTATTTATCGTTTATTCAAAAAACACAAAAAAAAAAAAACAACGAAAAATGAAAAAGAGGAAAAAAAGAAGAGAGAAGAAAGTCAGAAAAGAGAGATGAGTGGTAAAAGACACGAGGGAAGAAAGTAAGACGGTGAGCTGGAAAATTTAACCAGAGGTTAGGTGAAAACCCGAAAGGGCACCTAGGCAAAATGAGTGGAGTGTTCTACTGTTCTGTACCGGTGTTGCATAGGAAGGGTGTGTTGAAGGTCGTGTCTGGGTAGGTCTCTCTTGGTTGATATAAGGAGGTTCGGTTGGATTGCTTAGTGTGGGTGATAGGCTAGAAATCCTCGTTCCCTTGGTTGTTTGGGGAAGTTGGTGGCTATACAAGGTAGTCTTTGATCCGTGGTATTATTCCGGACCTAGGCTCACGAGGGAGTTGTGTGTGAGCGTCATTGGGACACTTAGGGCTTTTTTAGGTCCTTTTGCCATTTGGTTTTTTTGTGGTTTTGGATTTGTGATGCATAAGATAGTTTGGGACCGTTGCGTTGAGGTTACATCCGTGACGGCCCCTTACTTGGAAGACGAAGACCAAATACGGAGTAGAGGAGATAGGCTTGAATCTTATTCTTCCCGTGCTACTTGCTAAAAGGCCTTGGAGACATTTTGGTGGTTGTTTGTGATACTCGAGGACGAGTAAAGGTCTAAGCATGGGAAAATTTGATATGCTCGTGTTTGTGGCTATATTTGGCTTGTTTTTAATGCTATTTCGGGTTGTATTATTGGTTTTATGTTGTAATTATCACAAAACTGATATATGTGACTTATGTGAGAAAATGGCTATTTAGAGTCGGTTGTTAGATGATGCAATCTCGAGAATGAATGCCAATGTGTTGTAATGTTGATGAGTGAAGATCGAAGGTCGTTTTGCAAGAGGAACAAGGTAGACCGCGGAGGAAAAGAGGCGAGCCGCGGCGTGATTCGTGAAGAAAGCTGAAGATTTGATCCGAGACGAAGGCGCGGACCATCCGCGGTCCGCGGGTGATGAGGCGCGGTCCGCGGATCCCTGCGAACGGATATTTTCCGAATTTAGTTTATTTACCTTATTTTAAGTCCGGAGACTATTAAACCTTGTTTGTACGTTTTATTTTCATAACTTTACATTAAGAATTCTTTGACGGCTTGTAATTGAAGATTTATGGAGAACTAATCTCCTAACTTGGTTTATTACGGATTGAAGCTGCAATTTATCGTCGTATTGTGAGATTGTTCTTATCGATTCAATTGTGAGTAATTTAAATTCTCTAGTTTTGATTCTTATATCTCTTAATTGTTCTTGCTAGGAGTACTACTAGCTTAGGGCTTTTATTATTTAATTGCTTGAAATAGTATCATCTTATTCTGTTTAATCGATTGCTGATTCAACGTTAGATAGATTAAGGGAGAATTGATTTATTATCTGATTTGAACCGCGTGTGTTCTTGTCGGTTATTATTGTTGTTGATATTCTTAGATCATATTGCTTCTATTGATAGATCTAGACGCGTGATTTAGATTGATTGATAGATAGGGTTGTTTAGATACGCTGATTCGTTCTAAATAGCTAGGAAAGAAGAATAGAAATCTTGATTCCGCAACAACGTGCTCACATTGATAGATAAGTGACTTTCTATGATCAATTGATAAATTGTAGTGGATTGAAGTACAAAGCCAAGACTTGTCATTAATTGAATTCAGCATTTGCTTTCATTACGTTTACATTAGCTTAAATTCTCAAAACTCAATCAAACCCCCGCCCCCCCCAATTGGTTACCCAATCGGTGTTACATACATTAACATTAACTGATTCCCTGAGAATACGAACTTGCTTGCCTACTACATAGTTTTAGGATAAGTACTGATTTAATTTGGTGCAACCCACGATAATTGCTTACCAACATCATCACATAACGGAATAATCTAACGAAAGTTACTATTTGTGTATCATGTGCACAAAGTAATAAGTTCAGGGGTACCATGTGCACACACTTGCAAAGTTGGGTACCATGTACAATCGGTCAAAGTTCGAGGGTACCACGTGAATTTTCCGAACTTTTTTTAATGAGGTGGTTCCCAAAAAAATGAGTAAACTAGAAGGTGGTTTCCCACAAATTTTCCTAATTATTATGCAGGTTGTTTGAATGACGTGATGTTAATTTAATGATAAACTATGCAATTAAGGTTTAACTTTATTAAATTTGTGAAAATGATCTATTCTTGTCTATCGTTTGGATTAGCCTATTCTTAATGGGATTAAACACATTAATGATCTATTAAGTTGTTTAAACTTATACTATTCTCCAGTATTTGGTCACAATTTGTGAAAAAAATGGAAAAACTGTAATCGATCTCATAAAAAAATTGGTTTAATTTGACCTTTTTATAAACTGTAAACATGACTATATATGTATACTAGTTATAAAGCCCGTGCGTTGCACGGGTCACTTTATCATAATCTTCTTTCTTATATATTAATTAAAATAAATAAATAAACATGACAAATACTTAAATGTTTGTTAGTGAAGATGTCTCCTAATCTCATTAAATCACATATGTCATCGTAGTATTATACTCTAATCTTTAGATAATATTCATTTCTTAAGCATTTTTCACAAAAGTCTTGAACTTGTCTACACCAAAATCATACTTAACTTTCAGACGTATGTGTAAATGGATCTTATATTGAAGTACGTTTCGACACGAACTTAGTGATACATGTATCGTAATATTTTGATATACGTAGCCTAAGTTATAACATTTTATATTATATTTCATGTTGATAACTTTATTACAAAAGACTTTTACAAATATTGGACACTCTCTATACATTTTTTAATGTTTAATGTGAAAAGTTTTACAAATATAAGACTTTCTCTGTGCAATTTTTAATGTTTAATGTAGATTACTTAAATACATAATGTTACAGTTTAATAAATCTTGGACTCTCTCTGTGCATTTCTAGACCTCTGAACGCCCTCTATGCGCTCCAAATTGTTCGCTTTTAGATATATATATTAGAAATGTTACAATTTAATAAATCTTGGATTCTCTCTGTGCATTTCTAGACCTCTGGACGCCCTCTATGCGCTCCAAATTGTTCGCTTTTAGATATATATACTAGGTTTAAACCCGTGCGTTGCACGGTTAAAATGTTATATCGTACTTAATAATTATTTCTTCTTTTTTGAATAACGGTCTAGTTAAGGTGATCGAACAAATGTGGACTCTCTCTATGCTGCCCAAAATCCTTTTGTTGGAAAACCCGTGCGCGGGACACTTTGTCATATTTCTATTTATTAATTAGTTTATCTCTAAATAAATGAATTATTATGAAGATTACTGATTGAACATATGTCACTTATGATGTCTCCTTAACTCCCTACATCACTTATGTCACTTTATGTTTATAATTCTCCGTTTTCCCCTAACGACTAATGCATATGGATCGATATATCTCAATGAAAATCATGTGTTTTTTTATAAATATGCGTAAATGGATCTTTATATTGAAGTACATTTCGACACGAATTTAATGATATATGTATTGTAATTTTCTTATATACGTTGCCCAATTAAAACACATTATATTGTGATTCATGTAGATAGATTTATGTGAGCGTTTTATAGAGATTGGACTCTATCCGAACAAAATATTTTAAACAAAATTCACAATTATTTGAACATTATCTTTCCCAAAATTATGAGAAAATTTTATTTCTCTACGATATATTGTGGTAATTTCTACATTTCTAGACTCGCCGTATGCATTTGTCAAAAGCCTCTTAACTTTTCAAAAATATGTGTAAATGGATCTTATATTGAAGTACATTTCGACACGGTCATAATGATACATGTATCGAAATATTCTGATATACGTAGCCAAAGTTATTACAAAGTTTATATGTTTAATTTAGATACCTTTATGTGAGAGTTTTACAAATATTGGACTCTCTCTTTGCATTTCTTCATTTCTATATATGTATTGATGATTTATGGCAAGAGTTTGTGCTCAATTTGTAGTGGCTAATTGGCTAAAATAGTTTAGTCTAACCCCATACTTTTCTTCTCATATAAATTGGGGATTCAATTCCATGGTGATGGTGAGAAGTTCTTTGACACTGCCCCTCCTACATCAAGGATCATCGTGCATTGCGATGCAAGCATAGATCCAGAAAGCAAGATGTCCAATGTGAAGACCAGCTTCGGGATTTTGGGCCGTGATCCTACTAACGGCCTTCTCCATTTCTGGAGCACCGGTATGACCATCATCACTAAGAATGAGGCTAACCTTGCCGAGTTGACAGGTATAATAGCTGCGCTTGATGTGTGCAAGGGCTATAACTATACCGATATGTTCATTGTTACTAACAGCAAGGTTGCTGCTGACCTAATCAAGAAACCAGTTTCAAGCATTGAGAATGATGATAATCGCGCACTATGCGTCACTGTGCAACAACTGAAATCTAATTTCAACTATGTTGAAATTAAATTTTACAAGTATAAGGAGGAGATGTTTGGAGCTGATTATCTCTCACGATATGAGCGCAAGAAGAAGCCCAAGGACAAATTGAAGTGTTTATCAGATTGTGGGAAGAGGGTGATAATAGAAACGTCTTTCTTCCCTTATAAGACTATCCCTAATGGTGAGGGCAAAGAGAGGAAGGTAAGGGCAAATGATTTTAAAAAAAGATAAATTAAATACATTTGAGGCAAAGGGAGGGGGTGAAGGGCAAAGTTTGCCTTGAATTGAAAATGAGGCAACCTGGGGCACGACACATGTGGAGAGAGAAAAGTGAGGCTTTTTTTTTTTATTTTTTTCCTCTTTTTGCCACTTGTCAATTTTTCATTTGCCAATAATTTGTATCCGTTGTAACTTTGCAACGGCTCTTTTTGTATCATATAAATTTCAAAAAAAAAAAAAAATTTATACCAACAACTCTATTTTTTCATTCCTTATAAAATGAGACCACATTTGACATAATTTGATGCACATTTGATTTTCCCTATTTCTCTAAAAATATCATATATACTTAAAAAGGCTATTATTACATCTAATTTGTTATAAAAAAATATATTTGAGTTATAGATAATACTTTCATAAACTCTCAAGAATTTACAAATTCCTTAAATTATTCGAATTCTCCAAACGATTTAAATTCTGTAGAATATTCAAACTCTCAAAATTCTGAATTTCCTTATAATTCGACTACAAATTTCACACAACTCCTTGCATCTCTTCGGCTTCCCCCAAACACAACTCAGCATTCTGATGCTCCAAATCAGACAAAGAATAATGTTATCAAGTCACGGTCGAATGTTAGATGGACCGCAAGAGAAGATGAAGCACTTGCATCCGCTTGGTGCATTGTGAGTGAAAATAAAATAGATGGCAAAAATCAGCACACCAACGTAAGGTGGGATAAAATAATGGAGTTGTATGAGGAAACACGCCAAGATAACATTGAAAAAATAAGTGAAAGAAATTTAGAATCATTGAAGAGCCACTTTAGAACTCTCAATGCGAAAGCCCAAAAATGGCATGGTTGCTTGAAGGAAGCACATAGTGTTAAAAAAAGCGGATTTACAGATATGGATTATGTTGGATGTGAGTTCTTCGAAAGACAGTTGCTCGGCTCGCCTCGCGAGGTACCTGCACAAAAGGGAGCCCGGTTTTCACCAGGCGTCGCCCCTCCGACGCTCAAGTAAGTCAAGGGGCTCGAGAAGGGGTGGCAAATAAGACAAAGAGAGCCTTTTGCACAAATCAAGAGAATAATCAGAGAATAAAATGTCAGAATTTTGGGAATGTGTGTGTAAGAACCTAATTTTGATGGGTCATAAAGGGGGTATTTATAATGATAGAGGGGGACCTAGGAATAATCCTAGGTATTCCCACTCCATCTTGACCCTTTATTATCTTTCCATCCAAGGGCTGTCCTTGAAAAAAGCTTTTTGCATGACATGGGCCTTTACTAAGGTTTACCTTACTAAGGGCTATGGCCCAACCACAAAGTGGTACTAACAAAGCCCCTCATATCTTGGTCACGCCCCTCGCTGTCAGCAAAGGCGGACTCATCGGGGGTGACCAGGGTACGATCCCTGGCCGCCCTTTATCGAGGTGTACTTCGTGGACCTTGGTAAAGCCATGTCATGCAGTCGTGCCCCTTCGAGGCGTTGTTTTCTTCTCTGATATTGCGTCCTTTTGCGAGGAGGTGACGACTCGAACGGAGAACTTGTTCGAAAATTTCACCCTTTTCGAGTCGTCTGTCCCTCGCTTAGGAAAACTTGAAAATTTCACCCTTTCCGAGGGAGTGATGACTCGAACTAAGAACTCGTTCGAAAATTTCACCCTTTTCGAGTCCTCGATCCCTCGCCTGGGAGAGCTCGAAAATTTCACCCTTTCCGAGGGGGAGATGACTCGAACTAAGAACTTGTTCGAAAATTTCACCCTTTTCGAGTCCTCGATCCCTCGCCTGGAGAGCTCGAAAATTTCACCCTTTCCGAGGGAGTGATGACTCGAACTAAGAACTCGTTCGAAAATTTCACCCTTTTCGAGTCCTCGATCCCTCGCCTGGGAGAGCTCGAAAATTTCACCCTTTCCGAGGGGGAGATGACTCGAACTAAGAAATTGTTCGAAAATTTCACCTTTTTCGAGTCCTCGATCCCTCGCCTGGGAGAGCTCGAAAATTTCACCCTTTCCGAGGGGGAGATGACTCGAACTAAGAACTTGTTCGAAAATTTCACCCTTTTCGAGTCCTCGATCCCTCGCCTAGGAGAGCTCGAAAATTTCACCCTTTCCGAGGGAGTGATGACTCGAACTAAGAACTTGTTCGAAAATTTCACCCTTTTCGAGTCCTCCATCCCTCGCCTGGGAGAGCTCGAAAATTTCACCCTTTCCGAGGGGGAGATGACTCGAACTAAGAACTTGTTCGAAAATTTCACCCTTTTCGAGTCCTCGATCCCTCGTCTGGGAGAGCTCGAAAATTTCACCCTTTCCGAGGGAGTGATGACTCGAACTAAGAATTTGTTCGAAAATTTCACCCTTTTCGAGTCCTTGATCCCTCGCCTGGGAGAGCTCGAAAATTTCACCCTTTCCGAGGGAGTGATGACTCGAACCAAGAACTTGTTCGAAAATTTCACCCTTTTCGAGTCCTCGATCCCTCGCCTGGGAGAGCTCGAAAATTTCACCCTTTCCGAGGGAGAGATGACTCGAACCAAGAACTTGTTCGAAAATTTCACCTTTTTCGAGTCCTCGATCCCTCGCCTGGGAGAGCTCGAAAATTTCACCCTTTCCGAGGGGAAGGGGTCTTCGCATCGCCCTGAGCCCCTGGCTCGGTGTTAGCAATTTATAATTCTCGAAAATATTATTTACAATTAAATTTCGAATTATCGAAATTTTGAGTTTCGAAAATTTCAAAATTTAAATATTGCAATTATTATTCTCGGGAGTTGGCAGAAATTTGAACAGTTTCCTATGCCAACCGTCCCTTGATTCCCGCAAAAGTAACCTCGGGAATACGCGAAAACTTTTCGTCTCCTGTGCCGTAATGATGACTGACGGCCGTTAAGAAGTTGTGTAAAAACATGTGCTTTTACCAATTTGCCCCTGACTTCACCCCCCTATAAATAGGAGAGTTTCTCCCCAAATCATTTTCACTTTCAATCATAATCATTCTCATTTCCAAAGTTTTTCTTCGTAAATCATCAAAGCTCGAGCTGCACCCGAGCCCGTTCCGAGCCGATTTCCGAGTCGAAGACCCTTCGTTTCCGGTGACTTTTTCGCTCGATTTCCCTCGGCTTTCCTTCGGCTTTCTCACTTTCTCCTTCTCCGACTATATTTCCGGTGAGTTCATCTTCTCCGCTTCGTTTTTGCACTTTTTCCGTTTGTTTTTAATGTCGCCGTTGTCATTCTACTTGTCCGGTGACGATCCCGGGTTGTCGGTCCCGCTCCGGCGGCATAAAGATGCCAGCCGAGCGTTCTGGGATTGGGAACCCAGATAACAGCCGACAAACCCGCTCGGTTTCGAGGTCGGCGATGAGAAGCGGTCCACCCTTTGCGCCGACTCGCTTCTCTCGCATCGATCCTTCGATTTTCTCGACTTTTGTCGACCCGTCAAGTGTTGGGTGTTGTAGATCCGTCATCGGGGAAGGTGAGGGGTAACGGCTCGCATAAGGCGAGCCCATAACTACCTTCTCTCTTTTTCTCAGATGGCGCGTATTAAGCAGACTCTCAGGGTTCACCCGGGGGGTATGAATGACCCGAGGAGGGCTCGAGGTGCATATATGCCTAACTCTGTTGTCTATCCCCCGCATGAACCACCCGAAGTCATGCCTCCTCGACAAGCTGTCCGAGTCACCGACAACACCTTCACTAAGGCAACCATCGACCCGGTCTGGCGCGCGACGCAAACACCCGAGGTCGTTCAGGCTTTCTGCGAGGCCCATCATATTGAGGACCCGCTCGTACTGGTCGTGCCAGACGAGGGGTCAGTCTGCTCCGAGCCTCCGAGGAACTGTCTCGCGATGTACGCACAGGCCTTCGCCTACGGGTTCCGAGTGTCCCTCAATCGGTTTTTGGAGGATGTATATAACCATTATAACATCTGCCCTTCGGAGCTCACCGTTAACGCACACATTACCCTTTCGGGTTTTGTGATGACCTGCCGGTGTGCTCGCATTCCACTCTCTCTCAACCTTTTCCGGTCCCTTCACAACATCTCCAACGACCAATGGGGATTCAAGAACTTCGCTGTTCGCGGCGCAACCAACACTTATAGCATAGTAACTCATCCTCCGAAGCCTCAGAAGGGACCGGAGTGGAAGAGGAGGTTTTACTGGATCACCACTGCTAACGGTTCGCCTCTCGGCGACAAAATTGGAGTGCCCTTTCGGTCGTCGGGCTCCAAGGAAGTGAACCACTCCCTCCCTCGGCTTAGCGAGGCGGAGGAGAGCTGTGCCGAATACTTCAATCAGAAACTTAATCCAGAGCTCGAGGACCTCACCTGGGTCCCGCACGAGGAGATGCTGAATAAGTATTTCTGGCTCGCCTATTCGGGCTTAATCTTTATTGACAATGAGGAGGAAGAGTGTAGGTCTCGTGTTGCGTTCGTCTCGCTTTTCACGTTTCTTCAAATTACTAACCATTTTTTGTTTTTCGCAGTGCGTATCAGCGACTCGGTATCGAGGAAGTTTCACCGTTGGCACAAGGACATGCCGAACCTCAACCGTCTAATGGCCCAGAGGGCACGAAGGGAGAGCGGTCGGAGTCAGCGAGCAGCGGCTCAGGAGCCAGCTGCTCAGCCTCCGCCTCGGGGTGAGCGGGTCCGGTCGGCTGGGGGTCGCTCATCTGGTGAGCGAGCGCCTCAGTCGCTTCGTCCTCCGCCATCCGGTTCGGCTCCTCCTCGGACTCCACAGGGGACGCCTTCTTGCACTCCTTCGGGGCCGCCTCTTCAAGCGACTCCTGTCAGTATGCATGCACCGGCTGGAACGAGTGCGAGGACTGTCCCGAGGCAGAGGGCCTCGGGTGTTGTCCTTCGAGAGCCTACCTCGGCTGGCTTCGAGGCGGTCTCTCTCTCGTCCTCTGAAGGCGAGGAGGCAGAGGTAACTCCTTCGCTCTTGATGCTTTGTACTTGTATATTTTAGTGACAATTCTGACCAATGTACTCCTTTCAGGCTCGGCGCCGAGAGAAGAGGCCTCTCGACGAGGGCGAGACATCGGCTGCAAAAAGGCAGGATGTCGGTGGCTCGGCTGTTCAGACATGTAAGACTTCGGAAAAATTTGAACAACTGTTAACAGAATCCGTGCAGTATCTTTCTAATTCTGGATTACTTGCTGATGTAGTGGCTCAGCTCGAGGCGTTGACAGCGCCTCTTCTACCCGACATGTCGAGGGTCGCAGCGGCGGTGCACGACGCGGCTCGGGACTTTCCTTTCTGCCCTGACTGGGCTCGACGAGCGGTCTCGCAGATGATGCAGGTATCTTTTTACTCTCGCTTGGCTTTTTCCTTTTTCTCTTACCTGTTTCCTTTTCTAACTTCTTTCTTCCTTAGGCGACCGTCCTTGTTTGTCAGGGCGAGCTGCATCTCGCTCATCAGACCGACGGAGGGTCCTGGAAGGAGAAGTGCCTCGCTGCCAAGGCCAAGCTGAAAGAGATCGAGGTAGCTAAGGAGGAGCTCGAGCAGTCACTTGCCGAGACAAAGAAGAATGTGGCCGACTGCCACAAGCAGAACGAAGAAGCCGTCGCTGCGATGTCTGCGGCCGATGCCAAGGCTACCTCGCTCGCTCCCGAGGTGGAGAGGGCGAAGGCCGATGCGGACCAGCTAAGCCTTAAGCTGGTCAACGCATCCAGCCATGCCTCTCTCTGGGCGAGGCGGGCTTGTTCGGCGGTCTCGACCTTCCTGTCTTCCCAAGGCTATAACTATCTTAGCAATTTGGACAAGACAGCTGCGAATCAGGAGGGGATCGAGCTGGGCCTGCAACTGGGTTGGTCGGCATTGGTGAAGATTGTCCAAGGCAGAGAGGACTTCGAGCTCGATCGTAAGGAGTTCGAAGACACCTACCGCTAGGAGCTCGATAAGCATAATGAAGCCGAAGCGGGTGCGTCTCCTGAGGAAGGCGAGCTGAATGAGGAGGAGGACCTCGAAGCGCTCGAAGTGGCTGCAGCGGCCGAGGAGGCGAATGCGAGGAAAGAGCTGTTCGAGCTGCCTGAGGCCTTCGACTTCACCACTCCTGCTGAGGGACCTGCCATCAATACCAACACTTAATATTTTTAATCTCAATTGGGCTGTTTAGCCTTGTACTCGTACAATTTTAACTCCTGTTTGTTTGTTGCCCTCTCGAGGGTTTTCAGTTTAACAATTTGGCTCGGAGCCACCCAATTTTCAAGGGTGTTTGGTTCCGAGCCCCTTATTTTAATCACTGCGATTTTCATACAAGTCGTGTATTGTTTTAACGTTCATTCTGGTCATCCATGGGTGGTCTCGCCCTCGAGGCGAATGCCTCTTCGGGGTTAAGTGCTCGTTGCCTTAACCGCGAAGACATTCGGCTCCTCGCATGGATGACGCGTCTTTCGGCTAAGTTGCCTTGTTCGTTTGTCCCGCTTCTGCGCGAGAAGCGAGCGCATGCACTCGGTCGAAGCCTTTTGGTTTTCGGCCTTCGAGGGGAGGCTTCGCACAAGCCTCCTTACCCGAGTTGAAGTTTAAGGTGCTACGGGATCTCATCCTTCGTAGCCGAATGTGTTCTTAGCTGAATTTATTCGACGCGAGCCCTAGTTGGGAAAGTCTGTCGCTACCAAGGTGGGGCAACTTCAACCCACTCCGAGCGATTGTTGTATCCAACAATGCCTTCGACTTTGGTAGGGCAATTTATAGACTCTTGTCTTCGGCAAAGTTGCCTCGAGCGACTTCTCGCATGGGTAGTTGCACTCGGCTCACCTCTTCCGAGGGGCTACAATGTATACATTTCGATTGCACTCCCATATGAGCGATTGCGCTCTTATCTCACGTTCTTAACGGATTTCGAGTGTCTTCCCTTTTGGGAACTGCACTCGGTTTTCCTTGTGTTCCGTTGAAGTAATCGACTTATTTCTGATGTTGAGTTGTCGACTCCTCGTCGACTTGCGAAGCAGGGGTGGGGGGTTTTTGACACTTAGTTCTTGACTAACACTGTGGCGCTCGGCCTTTCATTGATTGATGCTTAGAACAAATACAACACCTGGCCCTCGGCCTACTGATAAACAAAAATACATAAAAATGCTTCGCAACATGCGAGCCTTGATTTGGGATGACAAAAAGACGCTAAGGATAGTATTTCTTGAGATTGTAGAGGTTCCAGGGCCTCTTCACCATCTCTCCTTCTAGGGTGCTCAGTCGAAAGGTGCCTTCTTTGACTTGTTCAACCACCAGGTATGGCCCTTCCCACTTGTCCTTCAATTTTCCTCCTGGGAGCTTTTTGCCTGTCGCCTTCGCATTCCGAAGGACCATGTCTCCGACTTCCACCTTCCTCGGTCGAACCATTCGATTGAACGCTTTAGCCATATGTTGCTTCTGCCTTTCAGCTTTCATGAGGGCGTTCCCTCGGCACTCGGGGAGAAGGTCGAGCGCGGCTCGCAGCTCAACTTCATTCTCCTCAGGCTCGTAGGTACTTATGCGAACAGATTTGGCCTCGCATTCGATCGGCAATACAGCGTCCGAGCCATACACTAGCTGGAAGGGCGTCTCGCCTGTGGCTCGCTTCGTAGTGGTGCGAAGCGCCCACAGGACACCAGGTAGTTCCTCGACCCATTTTCCTTTCTTCCCTTCGACCATGGTTCGCAGCCCATGCAAGATTATCTTGTTCGAGGACTCGGCCTGTCCGTTCGCCTGTGGGTACGCAACCGAGGTGTAGCAAGTTTGGATGCTGTACTCTGCACAATAGTCTTTGAAATCATCACTATCAAATTGTGACCCGTTGTCAAATGTGAACATCCGAGGGACCCCAAATTTGGTAATGATGTTCCTCCATACGAAATTCATCACATCTCGGTCGGTGATCCTCTCCAGGGGCTCGGCCTCGACCCACTTGGTGAATTAGTCGACGGCCACAATGATGAACTTCTTCCGAGAGGAACTTCTTCCGAGAGAAACTTTTTGGGAATGACCCGAGGATGTCCAAGCCCCATCTTGCGAAAGGTAGTGGGGTCGAAATGGGTTTGAGCTGGGTGGGAGGCCTCTTGCTGATCGGCCCGAACCGCTGGCATTTGTCACAATGCTTAATCAGTTCGGTCGCGTCAGTCTGCATGGTCGGCCAGAAAAATCCGGCTCGCAACGCTTTCGAAGCCGTTTCCCGAGCCCCTATGTGCCCCCCACAGTCGCCAAAGTGAATTTCCTCCAAAATATATTTCCCTTCGGTCGGGTCGACGCATTTCAGGTATGGGTGGACATACCCTTTCTTGTACAGCTCGCCATCGACCAGTGTGAACCACTCGGCCCTCTTCTCTACCTTCTTGGCCTCCTTCGGGTCGCTCGGAAGCTCCCCGTCCTTTAAATAAGCTAGGAGTGGCCTCATCCACTCGGAGCTGCGATCGAGGACCAGCACAGTAGCGGTCCGATCAATGCTTCTAAACGGCAACAGCTCCCACTTAACGACCCTTGGGTTGTCGCTGAGCGAGGAGTTGGCCAGTCGAGCCAATGCATCCGCTTGTTGATTCTCCGACCGAGGGATCTGCTCGATCTCGAAGCGTTCGAGCTTCTTAGTGAGCCCTCCGACTTTGTCCCTGTATTCAGCCATGTGGTCCTTCGCTTCAAACTTGTCATTTAGCTGGTTCACCACTATAGCTGAATCGGAGAATGCCTTCACATCAGTGGCCCCTGCCGCTAGGCACATCTGTATTCCTGCAATGAGGGCTTCATACTCTGCCTCGTTGTTGGTCGCCTCGAAGCCGAAGCGGAGTGCGTATTCCGACCTCTCCCCACCGGGGAGTATGACGATCATACCGGCTCCGCTTCCAGCTGAATTCGACGAGCCATCCACATACAGTGTCGATTGCTCTTTCATCGGCCCCTCTGGCTCGTTGAAGGCTGCTTCGACCACGAAGTCTGACAGTGCCAGCCCTGCGAGGCGGCGCCTCGGCTCATACTCAATGCCATGGCTCTTCAGCACGCATGCCCATCGAGGCAACCTTCCATTCCCATCAAGGTGGTTCAATATCTTCTCCAGTGGATAATTCGTTCGGACAATAACTTTGTGGCTCTGAAAATAAGGTCGGAGGCGACGGCTCGTTACGAGCAAGGCCAGAGCGAGCTTCTCGAGCGGAGGGTATCGCAGCTCGGCCCCCGGGAGGGCATGACTCACATAATAAACTGGGCTCTGGACCTTCTCGCGTTCCACAACCAACACGGCTCCGACCGCTTGCTCATTTGCTGACAAATACAAGTACAAATCCTCCTTCTCTCGAGGCACAGATATCTTAGGGATGTTGACAAGGTATTGGTTCAGCTCCTAAAATGACTTCTCCGCTTGCTCGTCCCACTCGAAATTCTTCTTCTTTTTGAGAGCGGCGAAGAACGGGAGGCATCGGTCGGCCGACTTCGCAATGAAGCGTCCGAGGGCTGCTACGCACCCCGTTAACCGTTGCACATCCTTAACGTTCTTGGGAGAAGGCATGTCCACAATAGCCTTGATCTTCTCAGGGTTCGCATCGATGCCCCTTTGGCTCACGAGGAACCCGAGACACTTCCCTGTCGTCACTCCGAAGGTACAATTCTTCGGGTTCAGCTTCATCCCGTACTTCCTCAACGTCTCAAACGTCTCTCGCAGATCCTTATGGTGATCGCCGGTCCGGACACTCTTTACAATCAGGTCGTCCACATATGCTTCCATGTTCCTACCAATCTGTTCCTTGAACAATTGGTTCACCAGCCTCTGGAACGTGGCTCCAGCATTCTTTAGTCCGAACGGCATCACTTGGTACATATACACCCCGAGCGGTGTGATAAACGCGGTCTTGGGTCGGTCCTCCTCCGCCATCGGGACCTGATGGTATCCCGCATATGCATCCATAAAGCTTAGGAGCTCGTGCCCCGAAGTGGAATCCACCAACTGATCCATTCGAGGCAACGGCTGACCATCCTTCGGGCATGCCTTGTTCAGATTTGTGAAGTCGACGCACATTCTCCACGACCCGTTCGGCTTCTTCACCAACACCACGTTGGAAAGCCAAACCGGGTATGTGCATTTCTCGATATATCGAGCCCTGAGTAGTCGGTCGACTTCTTCCTTAATCGCATTCGCTCGCTCCGAGCCGAAATGCCTCTGCTTCTGGTGGACGGGCTTCTTCGATGGATCAGCGTTCAACTTGTGAGTAATGACCGAGGGGTCGAGCCCTGGCATCTCCTCGACAGCGAACGCGAACACATCCTTAAATTCTCTCAGCAGGGACACGAGAGGGGCCTTGACCTCCGGTTCGAGGGCCCTGCCCACTCGAACCGTTCGGTCGGCTCTTTCCTCTTCCAGTGCCACGTCCGCCGTCTCCTCAAATGGTTGGGTGGGTCCTTCGAGGCCGTGCTTCGCATCAATGGTCTCAACACAAAAATTTTCAGCCATGGCCTTCGCCGGGCTCTCTTCCTTCTTTCTCTTCTTGGTGGGGGGTTCGCTCTCTTCGAGCGCTTCGCTGGGGTTCACCATGGGAGGCCTGAGTCCAGCGTGATAGCACTCACGAGCGACCTTTTGGTCGGCTCGGACAATAGCGGCTCGGCCGTCATCTGTGACGTACAACATCAACAGACCCAAGGGAAAAACAAGCCCTGCAATATCATTCAGTAACGGTCGCCCCACCACGATGTTGTAAGCACACGGTATGTCAATGATGACAAATTCAACGTGGGCTCGTCTCATGTCGGCTCCTTGGCGAATAGCCCCTGGGAGGCGAATGGTCCCCATCGGGTAGATGGTTTGCCCTCCGAAGGCTACTATCGGCTCTCGAAGCGGTGTAATATCCTTCGCTGTATACTTCAGCTTCCGAAGGCATTCATACGTCATTATGTCCACCGACGAGCCCGTGTCCACCAAGGACCTCCTCACTTGCTTATTGGCCACCTGCATGGTGATCACCACTGGATCATCATGAGGCATCCGAACATTCTTCACATCCGACTGTTGAATTGTCATAGTTGGGATCTTGATTTCGGGAAGCATTGTCGCGACCGAGTTGACAAAGAGCCTCCAATTGGTCTTTCGACCTCGTCGGCTCGGTCCTCCGCTAGCGAGGCCTCCCGAGATTGTATTAATTACGCCAGGGATCTGAGCCCTGGCTCCATTTCCTGCTTGGCCGCCACCACGAGCGCCCCTCTGATTGTTTTGCTTGTACCGATCCCTTTGGCCCCTCAGGCGCTTCAGGTATCGGTTAAGCAATCCATTATCAGCCCGCTTGTCGAGCGCCTCCTCGAGCTCCTTGCAGCTCGCTGTGGCATGACCATTCTCCATGTGATACTCACAGAATGCTCCCATATTCCTCCGATCGTCCTGTGTCATGGCTCGAGGAGGCCTTAACTGGTCCGACTCCTTGATTGCCATGAACACAGTCCTGAGTGAAGTATTGAACCGGTATGGCTTCTTGTTGTGCATCGGTGGTCCGAGTCGATCCTGGGGTCGGACTCGAGAGGCTGAGGGCTCACCATATCCAGAGCGGTTCACGAGGGCAGCATTGATGTGAGCGGCCGCTCGCCTGTATGCTTGCTCGAGCGTCTTGGCCTCTCGCTTTACCAAGTCATTCTTGCACTTTCCCTCATTCATGCCCTGCACCAGTGCACTTACACCCATCTCATCAGTCAGGTTGGCAATGTGCGTGGCAGTCGAGCGGAACCTCTGGATATAGTCATCAAGGGACTCCTTGTCTCCTTGCTTTACCGCTGTCAAGTGGATCGGCGTCTTCTTCCTCGTCTTACTGGTCACGAAGTGGCCAGTAAACTTCTTCTTCAGCCCGGACCACGAACGGATGCTACCCGGTGGCAACTTATCGAACCACCGTTGAGCAATCCCAGTCAGCGTGGTCGGGAACAGCCGGCAAATAGTCGCCTCATCTTCAGTCATATAACCAATATTGTGCATATACGAAAAAATATGGTCGAACGGGTCCTCGACCCCGTTGTACTCGGTCATCTTGGGCTTCTTAACCCCAGGCACCCTCTCGGCCTCTAATATCCACCTTGCGAAGGGCGAATCAGCAGTGAACGTCCTCTTGGTTCGATGCGACCTGTGGGAGTGGTGCTTCGAACTGGCATCGCTTTCCGAAGCAGACTCCGACTCATCACTCGAAGTGTCCGAGTCGACTTGTCGGGTCGCGCTTCTAGAAGGCTTAGGCGCATGGGATCTCCTGCGAGGAGAGTGCGACCTCCTAGCACTCCCTCGGGGTTGCTCATCCTGAGTCTTGTCTCACCCTCGAGTGGGCTCCTCCTCGACTAGGATTCCTTTGCCTTTGTCTCTCGCACCAACCTCCTCGTGCTTCCTTCGCGAGGCCTGGGTCGCCTCTACCTCCTCTCTCCTTCGCTTAAGGGTGTTTATGGTATCTCTCAACTCTGTTCTGGGGTGGTGGTCATCGTAGATGACCTTAATCCTCTGCACGGCCGCCGCCGTTCGCTGAGAAGGCGTCTTCCGAGGCCCACGCTTATGCTTGCTCGGCGCGGGCACCGCCTCGGCAGCAGGCGTCACAACCTGAGCGGCCATGCGCTTCTCAAGCTCGGCCATGCGCTCGCTCATTTGATTCTGCCTCTCGGCCTGCTCCTTCAGCCTGGCTCGGGCGTCGAACAGCTCCTTCATCATAGCGAATAATCAGAGAATAGAATGTCAGAATTTTGGGAATGTGTGTGTAAGAACTTGATTTTGATGGGTCATAAAGGGGGTATTTATAATGATAGAGGGGGACCTAGGAATAATCCTAGGTTTTCCCACTCCATCTTGACCCTTTATTCCCCTTCCATCCAAGGGCTGTCTTTGAAAGAGGCTTTTTGCATGACATGGGCCTTTACTAAGGTTTACCTTACTAAGGGCTATGACCCAACCACAAAGTGGTACTAACAGATTATGAATCTCTAGCTCAAGATATTTGGAGAAGAGATAATGGTGGTAAGTATACTGATACTCATGTCTTTAATACTATATTGAGCAAACATGCAAAATGGAGTTTAGAAAATAATGATATGCAAGTAGATGAGATTGAAAAAGATGAGGAAAATGAGCAAAGTGGCGGGAGTTCAAAAAAATCAAGACTCAATGAAAGTGGGGATTATTCAATTCCTTCTAATACCGATACCCCTACTAGTGGTAGTATTAGTGAGTCACGATTTCGTCCAGAAGGTAGGGATGCAAGCAAGAGGAAAAGCAAAGCCAAAGTTTCAGAAACATCAATGAGTCCGGAATTTAATATGAAACTTGATGCAATGCAAATTTCACGACAAGCAGAGATTGAACTAATGACTAAGAGACTTGAGTTTGAAAGAGAAACTGAGATAAGGAAAAAAGAAAAACGTAACGCGAGAATGGAACAAAAGATATTAAATACATTATTGGGAAAATCAACCCTAACTCCCACGGAAGAGCAAGTAAGGGATAAGCTATTGACGAAATATTTTGTGTGACACTCATTGACACGATAAGGAAAATCTTTGTTTCATGTAATTATTTAAGTACATTATTTTCTTATTGTATTTTATTTCAGTTTTATTTTTTTGTACTGTTGGTGTAACATTGTGGTCGTTTAATGTGTTGTTGCTGTAACATGATTTGAATTTAATGCACTGTTGGTGATAAGATTTTTCTACTCAGATAAGATTTGTATTTGAATCATTTCTTGCACACTTCACAATGATTTTGATTTGTCTCAATCAACATTATTTCTCTGCAAACTCAGATACTATTATACTTGGCAGGTTAGACAAGTTCACATGGATCCAATAATACAATGAAATAATACATTGATATATTTCATTGTATCATATCTCATCTATATAACTCATAGCTGAACATGTATCTATTCACACCCTCCTTCCCATTTTTTTTTATCTTTTTTTAAATCCTAAAAATGTCTGAATCAAATAGTTGTACTAATTCAAGTTCTAACTCAGATTCCTCCAACACGAATGAATGGAGGCAATGGGAAACACGAGTTATTGAACGAAATCAAGAATTTGATCGCATGATTGAGCATGCTATCCTTTCAAACCCCAGTCAATTTACCCAACCACTTAATTCAACTCCAAGGTTTCAGAGAAATTCCTATGACAAAAATCGTGAAGAAGGTCATCAACGTCTATTTAATGACTGCTTTGCTAGTAACCCAGTGTATTCCCACCATATATTTCGACGTAGATATCGCATGCGAATACCAGTATTCCTACGTATTGTAGATGCTCTTACTACCAGTGATACTTATTTTCAACAAAGATCTGATGCCACTGGAAGAAAAGGTTTTACTGCATTGCAAAAATGTACTGCAGCAATGAGAGTGTTGGCTTATGGAGTTGCTGCTGACGCATTTGATGAATATTTGCGGATGGGTGAAGCTACCATTAGAGAATCAGTCGTCAAGTTTGTAGATGGCGTGATATCCAATTTCGGGGCTGAGTATCTACGAAAACCTACTCAACTAGATATGGCTAGATTACTTTATACAGGGGAGGAACGTGGGTTTCCCGGTATGATGGGTAGTATTGATTGTATACATTGGGAATGGAAAAATTGTCCTACTGCTTGGGCTGGCAAATACGCTGGAAGAAATAGCAAGACAACGATTATACTAGAAGCAGTTGCATCAAGAGATTTATGGATATGGCATGCATTCTTTGGAACTCCAGGTACATGCAATGATATCAATGTGCTACAACGATCACCTGTTTTTAATGATGTATTAACCGGTAAGGCCCCTGATGTTAATTTTGTTGTCAATGGTCACCAATATAATATGGGCTATTATATATCCGCAATGGGCTGCCTTTGTGAAATCAATCACTGCTCCACAAACTCCAAAACACAGGTTGTTTAATGAAAAACAAGAAGGTGTGAGAAAAGATGTTGAGCGTGCATTTGGAGTTTTACAAGCTCGGTTTGCGTTTTAAGTCGACCTTGTCTCATTTGGGACGAACGTTTGATGGGAAAAATTTTAATAACATGTATTATAATGCACAATATCATAGTAGAGGATGAACGAGATAGATATAGAAACTATTCTGAACCAGCTGAATTTGTTGTCGATGGGGTGCCTACTGCATTTTCAAGGGTTCCGTCAAACTTATCGAGTTATATGAACACTCGATCAGAACTTCGCAGAAGAGATGTTCATCAAACTCTTAAAAATGATTTGATTGAACATATATGAGAAAAGTTCAATATTGGAGACTGAAGACATTTTCTGCAATAAAATTCGGATTGTATTATATTTTAATTCTCCAATGTATTTTATTTCTCTATTTTTTCCGTCATGTTGATCAATTTACTTGTGTTTTAAATATATTGCTCATGTACTTCAATTATTGTAATTTAAATAAAATAATCTTTTTTTTTTCTTCTAATTTTTAGTATTTAATATTATTTGATTAAAAATTAATTTAGTTACTTGAAGTATATGAAAATAAATATTTACTATATTACTATTTAATAATAATGCAAATTTAAATTCTTGATAAATTTAGGATAAAAAACAAAAAAAAGAACAAATATGAAATGCTATGCCCTAGGGGAGAGAAAGGCACAACTATGGCATATTAAGGCAAATGGGTAAGGCAAACTATTAAAAAATCAATTGATGATAGTTTGCCCTAGGGCAAGGGGAGGCACCATTGGGGATAGCCTAAGTATAGTCTAATAGACATCGGTTTTTTTGGAAAATCTGATGTCTATTTATCAAATAGACATGAGATGTTCATAATAGCCGATGTCTATCAGATATTTTAGACATTAACCTTTTAAAAGAACCCACGTCTATTCCTCTTATTTGATTAAAAAAAATCGATGCGAAACCATTGTCAATTATTCACTAATCACCATAGTCGATGCTTTTGTAGAACTTGAAACAAGTTGTGTTTTTATTGCGAAATTGCAAGATATGGCATTACACAAGTGACCTGCTAAATGATGTTAACCTTGTTTATATATACATTAGAAAAGGATTACAGATGACATCTTCTCAGATAATAAAAAAAAATAGACACTATAGGAAAATAAAGAGATGAACGACTAGATAACACTATAGGTTTCAAAGAGAGAATCTAGAACAACACCAAATGTAAGAAATTTTCAGAAATCCGGTTAGACCGTAAGATGAACAAGATCGTCTACCTGCAAACAAAATGAAATAATTATACATGAGATATGGTCCATAACGAGAAGCTGAACAAAATCTAGATCTGTAACTCATATTAGGAAAAAACACAAAGATCTATCAATTATAAAAGAATGTAACACAAGATCTATACACAACAAGAAATAACAAGAGATTTGTAATTTTATATGCATGTAAAACAACCCTAGCTTATAATTTTCTGGAGATTTAGATCTATAAGTTTTACAATCCATAACATTAGAAAGAAAGAAAAAAACGACAGTTGTATCATTCAAATTCACTCCATAATTAGCTAGAACTCACGCACACCCCCAAAATTTCTTAATGAACACGTACAAAATACGCAAATAATAGATCTCTTATGCTTGAATCTGTAGAAAAATCTCCACCCTTGTGATTATATTAGAGATGGGATGAATCAGCTAAGTGATTGGGCACAAAATTTGGGCAAATCTGATTGAGATGAGAGAGAAACAACTAAAAAATCTAAAGAATAATCACGGATTTTGGTAATGGCGTTCTTTAGGAGAGGTATGAGGAGAAATAATTGAGTTTGCAGATGAATGAGTGATGATTGATGAGCGAGGAGGGAGAGCGAGATGATTTGTTTTTAGGGGATGTAGAAGTGTGGACTCTGGAGAGGCTAAGTATAAATATCCAAAAGCTAACACAGACGTCGGTCTTCTAATGTACCACGAGGAGATTTGAAAAAAAAAAAAATCTGGGAGACCAATAGACATTAGTTTTCCAAAAAGTATGACGTTTATAGAAAATAATAGACGTCGGACTTTTCAAAAAATATCATGTCTATAATTAGACGTCAGATTTTTTCAAAAAAACCCATGTCTATAATTTGGCCAAAATTGCAAAAATGCCACCGGTTCTTCATAGACATCAGTTTTCGGAAACTCCCATGTCTATGTGGTGAT
Source organism: Spergularia bocconei (assembly GCA_963457585.1). Classification (NCBI taxonomy): domain Eukaryota; kingdom Viridiplantae; phylum Streptophyta; class Magnoliopsida; order Caryophyllales; family Caryophyllaceae; genus Spergularia; species Spergularia bocconei. Next base: position 15,440,617 of record OY734951.1, read on the forward strand.
GTCTATAATTGTTTTTGTAGTAGTGACATCCATACACAGTCAGAGCGGATTGCCGAGTTGACCTCGCTGGTCACTTATCGGGAAGAGGAGCTGAAACAACTGGGTGCGCATGCGGAGCAGCTCTGTGCGTAGAACGCAAAGGCAACTGAACTTGCCAAAGCCGCTGAAGAAAAGGTTGCAGCGGCCGAAGACAAGGCTGAGAAGGCCGAAAGAGAGGCTAAGACCGCAATAAGTATCGAAGCCGAGACCAACGCGCAGATCATCCAACTCACCAAAACCAGCAACTTTATGCGTGAAGCCAACGCGCGGCTGAAGAAGGATTTGAATGCGGCACTTGAGAGGGAGAGGGTGTCCCTTGAAGGGGAAAGAAACCTGCTGCGCCAACTTGAGAATGCCAAAGGCTATATCGACTTTTGGTCCCTCGCGCCTGCAGTGCGAAATCCAAGTTCTTGGCCTCGCCAGATTATGAGGTGTTGCTGAATGACAAGATTGATGACGTCCGATTCAAGGCTGTGCAATCAATGAAGAAATCCGCTGTGGAAGCGTTGAGAAGTGTGCACGCCATTTCGGAGAAGCATCTTAAGACTTTGGCTCCGGTTGATGTGGCTCCTTTTATATCAACTCTTGAACGTCTCGGGGACGAGTACCTTTCCACTTTTGAGGATCCCGAGGATTTGAAAAAGTACATTGAGTTTTGGAGCTCGGAAAGAGTTTTGGTCGCTCCCCGAGATCAATGTGGATGAAGCGCCACCCGCACCGGAACCAATGTTGGAGCCTGCTTGGAGACCTTTTGTCATTGACGTGCTCGATGATTCAGGTGATGATGATGATAACGACGATGACGATGACGACGAGGAGGAAGAAGAAGAAGGCGCAGCCGAGCCTACAGTGGATTTCACCAACGCAGTTGAGCCAACAGTGGACGCCGCCACCGCAGCCCAGCCAACTGGAGATGCCACCACATAGGCTTCTTACTATTTACTCTTCGTACTTGTGTTTTTTGTGAACAATTTCATTTTCCCTTTGGAAAAGGGTCTTTTGGCTTCGGTTATGACAATTTCTTTTCATCTATTTGCCTAAGTATTCCGTTTCTTCGTCCTTCTCTTCAATTTCCTTTCATATTGTTGTTCTTCTTCTATACTTGTGAAAATATATGATCAAACGACTTTCATCCCTGGAATGGGGGTGAATGTCGCAGCCAAACGTCGCCCCTAAAATCGGGTGCGAGTTCCACTTATAAAAAGATTCGCCCCTGAAAATAAAGACGAGTATCGCAGTCAAACATCGCCCCTGAAATTAGGTGCGAGTTTAACTTATAAAAACTTTCGCCCCCGAAATGGAGACGAGCATCGCAGTCAAACATCGCCCTTGGAATCGGGTGCGAATTTAACTTAGAAAAACTTTCGCCCCTGAAATGGAGACGAGATTCGCTATCGAATATCGCCCCTATAATTGGGTGCAATTTCGATTCGAATTTACATAACTTGTATAAATTTTGTCATATAACATATGGTACCTGCAAAACAATAACAAACACTAACTCGTTATTTTGGTGCGCCCCTCGGGGTATTAACCCAAGGGTAAAATATTATGGCTGAGCTCGTTTTTTGCGATTCATTACAGCACATCCTTCGTTCGAATTGAACTCGGATATTAACGAGGGTCGAGCCCGAGACGTCGATTTTAGCCGATGAAAATTCGATTCGACTGTCCGGGCCCGGATATCTGGGGGTCTACGTCCCACTTAAACACAGTATCGCAGTTCGACACCCTGGGATTAGGGTGCCCCCTGATTACTGGGTGCAAGAACGTAGGCGAACGAATCCAAGCTCGAGACATGTTCGCTTAGAGCCGTTACTTCGCCTTTGCCTCTGGTTGCAGGCCAGTCAATCTCATGAAACCCTATTCAACAGGCACCCAATTTTGGGGAATAATGTCTTAACCCGAACCAGGTATATTTTGAGATTGGACTTTTTCCCAACCGCGCCCGAATATTGGTTACTGATATTCACATTAGTAAGAACTTATATCATTTCCTTTCAAACCTTTCGTTATAACTTTAATGGCTATAAACAATAAACACCAGACAAAATTTTAATGTTTCTAAGGCATTAGATTCACTTACATAACCCCGGTATTGTCTTCTCAATTCTTTAGTCGCCATTAGGAGTTTCATTAAAACCTTCGTCACACAATAGTTGAGAGATCTTGATCCAAATTTCCCTCGTTGCAAAGTCCACGGGAACACCTTGAAAAACTCCATTGCAGTGTCTAATTCTAACAAGAATTTCTAATAACTTATCGTCCATTTCACCCTACAAGGTTTGAGAAACATAATCGACAATAACCACAACAACAGCGTATAACCAACAACACAATCAAGTTATTGGTATTCTTAAAATCTTGCTGAAAACAAAAATTATCCATATGTTTAAGATTAATAAACATCTTCAGTAGTAGCTAAAATGTCCTTAAATACCACAAAAGAGGAAACGGTAAAATCATACAGTTATGGGTATTCTTGTTTGGAATTAGAAATTACCGATGCCTTTGAAAGTGCTACTGAAAACTAGCATATATCAATTAAATTGTAGGATTATCAAACACCTTCAGTAGTAACTAATAGTCCGTAAATATCACTAAAAAGAAAATGGTGAATCAAACAATTATTGCAGCAACGTAAAACAACTTCAGTAATATTTTAACATTCCTGAAAAATACTAAAGAAAAAATGGTCATTGGTCAGATCAAACAATCAGTTATCGGTACTCTTTTAATCGGTATTAGTTTTTGTGTTATATAGAACTGATGTCTAAAAGTGCCACTGAAAATACCGATCAAAGATTTTCAGAAGTAAATAAAACCATGTCAGTAATAACTAAAACAACTTTGGTAACAACCCAAAACACATCACTAATATTTAAACATTGCTGAAAAACACTAAAGAGAAAATGGTAAAATCAAACAATCTTTAAAACCAAAAAATGTTCAACAACAATAATAACTAAGCATTCTCTAATAAAATTACTGATGTCTAAAAGTAGTAAATAAAACAACTTATGTAATAACTAAAACAACTTCAGTAATAACCAAGCAAACATCACTAATATTTCAACATATCTGAAAAACACTAAAGAGAAAATGGTAAAGTCAAACAATTATTGTACCAACATAAACTGAAACTAATATAGATATTAGGATTTGGGCAACTTAATATCCATGCATTAAAAAAATAAGGTCAAACACCTTCAGTAGTAACTAAAAAGTCCATGATATAAGTAAATAGGAAATGTTGAAATCAAACAAACTATTGTAGCAACATTAACTGAAGCTAATTATTCTTGCGCAACAACTTTGAAGATTACAAAAAAAAAAATATGCATACCTTCAATGGTTCAGGCTTGCTCTTGCGCCGTTTCTTGTTTCTCCTCTTTTTAATTTTTCTTTGAGGAACAAGACACTTTCCTGAAAAATTAGGGGTAGGCATTATGGAGAGTTGGGTGGGTTTATATAAGAAAAACAATCAAGTCTAATTAATCAAAACAATGAGAAAGTACTTGGAAAAACTGCAAAATGAGTAATTAAGAGTATCAAAAAAGTTGTGCAAAATATATTTGCTTTTTTACCCTTGGGAACTACAAGGCTACAAAGATTTCTCGACAAAAATTGTATAACCTCTGCGAATAAAGATTTCCAAAAGAAATTGTGTCGCAGAGGAGTAATGGTGGCCGAGGACTAATTGGTGGTTGGGGGAATACTGGGTCTCTGCGAAACTTTCTGAAGGGTGAGGAGGGAAAAAGAGAGAGAGCAAAAGTGTAATGGGCATATGAGAGAGAAACATAACTAAAATATGACGCGTGAATACGAGCGGCCGAGCAGGGTATCTAAAGTGTGAGGATGACTCGTGGGGAAATTATAATGTAACATAAGGTATATCGCGTTTTTAACGAATCTGTCAAATCAGATTTGTCATCCCTAAAGTCGAGTGTAATTGGGTCCAAACAAGAATCAATCAACCTTCGATTTATGAATGAGTTCTCGTGAGGGATTGGCGATTGGTACAAGCGATGAAATGGTACTACTAAGAACAAGCAAATATCAAATTTCAAGGAAATATATTAACAATAACTAACTTTCGCGGATTACAAGTAACGTAATCAACTTTAGGTATCACTAAATACGAATTGGTCGTATTAAAGAATTATCTTTGCAACAAAACCATATTACTACTCGCATATGAGAAGTATATTAGTCCCCGAGGCCTGATTGAGGCCTGCATGGGCCACGCCTGAAAATCCAGGCCCAACATTTGGGCTCAAATTTCAGTGAAGCCCGGTCCCAAATCCGCCATACCAGTATCATGTCTAGACTTAAAAAGAAAAAAAACGTTTGAATCTTGGAGTTGTTTTTTTTTTTCAATTTCATATATGAAGTTTCATAACAAAATTAGACTAAAGTATCCGGAAATATTAGAATTTTATGTTATAATTTCACTAACGAAGAAATAATAGAATTTTTACTCTAACTAACATTCATGATTACCGAAGATGAAATGTGCTACCTATCTTTATTTCTTTGCTTAGAAGACATTTGAGATCTACATGATTAGGTATTACTAAAGAGGGAACGGTGATATTGATTATAATTCCTGACTTCATCTAACTTAAGTAGGGTAGATAAAGTCAAAATTAAACGAAAGTATCTTGAAATAATCAAATTTCATTAACGATAACTAACTTTCAAGATTACCAAATAAAATATGTTTACTATAGTATCTATATAATGAGGTTTAGTGTTTAGATATTACTAAAAAGGAAATATTGACTAACTATAGCATCAATTTTATTGCAAAGGCCAACATGAATTTTGAAAACTGACCTAACATGAGAACACATGACAAAAAAACCATCAATAACCAAAACCAATTGTGACCCGAGTAGAAACAGACCTGATACGGCACGAAATTTACTCGATAGAATCGACCCGAAATCGACCCGAAATCGACTCGAAGATTCATCTGACTCGGTATGTTAGAACTTGCCACGAACCGACTTGACATAACCTGACGCGGAACTGACCCGACGACCCATTTGCCACCCCTTCCCAACTCTGACTCGATTTTCACTCGAAGTCAACTAACATCCTCTATATTTGATTACCTTATTTTTTCCAATGATATTGCAATATCTTTTATGTGATTAACATACTCTATATTTGCTCATCAAAAGACCAATGAATGCTCAACAAATTTGATCAATTTGCTCATCAAAATTTCTTGGGAGCTTGAAAACTTTATATACCCCCGGAGGTACGGTATAAGAATTGTGATGCGTGACATTAAGATACCCACTTGTTTCCTACTGGTATCCAAGTCTAGCATGCAAGATAACACCGTTCAAGAATTTAGATGGTCGGTATTCTAAACAAGAACGCAATCAACTTTCGATTTTCGATTTATGGATGAGTACTCGTGAGGGATTGCCCACTGATACAAGCGATGAAATGGTACTAATGAGAACAAGCAAATATCAAATTTAAAGGAAATATATTAACAATAACTAACTTTGCGAATTACAAATAACGTAATCGACTTTAAGTATCACCAAATAGAAATTGGTGATATTGATGAGTCTTTGGGTAATCTCTTCAGAAGCAAAATTCTCATTCTCTCTTCTTGATATTCACACCAAGATGACAACAAACAAGTCCAATTTTACTTCAACAAAAGTGACATCAGTCAACAAGTGGAAAAGAACCGACGATGAAGAGGCTACATCACACCAAGTCATCGTCATAAGCGATGATGAGAGCAGTGGTGTATCGAGTTCGGAAAAGAAATTCCCAAAGAGAAGTAAAGCTTGATGAACTTCTCAAAAGGAGAATCTTCCACAAAAACGAAAAAGGCAAAAGGTCAATTCAACCCTGCTCTTGGAAGACCAAAAATTGGGAAATCGAGTGGCAAGCTGATTGATGCAAAAAAGGATTGGCCTACAAAAGAGGCTTTAACATTGGTCATGGAAGCTGCTGAGAAGGAATTTTCAAGCGATGATGACTTGAGTACCGATTGGACTGACTTAAACAGTCAGACCTACTCGGACTGAGACATCCCAAATGAAAATTGTGGCTGTGAACAGAGACACATCGTAAAGCCATACTATTCTGAAGCAGACGATAGCGAGAACAACAGTGACTACAAAAGGCCATCGCCCTGATTACTCTCATCGCAAGCATTAGAGGCATTAGTTAAATAGTTAAAAACTTTGAATGTTACACTTTGTATTACATATTCTTAATATAAAGACGTTCAGAGCTTCTCAAATTAAAGTCGTCATAAATCTTGGCTTATGTAGCACCAATTTATAGTGGACTATAGGGGACGGCATAATCAAGGAGGGAAAATGATCAGGTACAGAAGTTAAACAGAACATACTATCCACATTGGTACAAAGGATTGCCAAAGTATCACGATTGGTTCAATGATCTCATCGCATGTGATGTTTGGCTTACAAAAATTAAGCCGCTATGCTGAATTGTATTAGTTTCAATTCATTTATGATTAAGAAAGTAGTTCATAATAATTATTTTCCCCCATATGATTAAGAAAGTAGTTCATAATAATTAATTACTTTCCCCTTTCATTAAAACCATGCAGATTTCGAAAAGATATCACGTTGTTACCAATGCGTTTTGGGTCAAAGAATCAGTAGTTCTAAAAAATTGATATAGTGATGCAGGCGCAAATAACAAAGATATCAGTTGTTTAGCAGTGGTGTATCGAGTTTCTGATGAGATATCAAAATGGAGTGTTCATAAAAGTGTATGAATTTCAGGTTTGCATAGTCGGTTTTGAGATCCTTTCAGGAGGGTTAGATGAAGCTTAATTTTGGCGTGACATAAAAATTTGGAAAGCCAAGACATCTAACTAAACCATGGGATTGGATTTACAACGAAATAACATTTGCTTTATCTGCAGTTTATTGTTACTACAAAAGTGCTGCACAGGACTGGCCTGAAATTTCAGTTACTGTCCTCTAACATTGAGGGCTTCTAAATCCTGTTACAGATGTCAGTTTTGGACAAATTTTAAGTTAATTAAGATTGAAGTAATTGAAGCTAGATTTCTAATCGTATATATTAGAGCTTCATTTGATGAGTTTGGACATGTCTGATTGATAGGAGTTTATTTAACCGCAAGCGTACGGGTGTCGTAGCAAACGAGTCAAACTCAAAGAAGTGGGTTTAGTAATAAATAGTTCAATTAAGACTACACTAATCACGTGCTTGGAGAAGAGAAATATCGTTTGTTTGTTTGATTGATCTAATTAACTAAGATGATTTCAAATGATTAAAAAGCTTTAGGGCATCGGCATAACCACTAACTATCATTAGTCATAGGCACACAACATAGATAAGAAATGATAAATTACTAGCTTGGATGAGACTAACGTTCTTACTTGTAAACATGTAAACACATAAACAAGAACTACCCCTATATCTCCCTCTCTGGTTCATATAAAGCCTTTCTAACATGCAATAGTTCCTATTCTCATGGTATCTAGTACATAATTATAAGCATTAAGAACAACATGTAATAGTCTCAATCATAATCTCCACCTATTCTCATGGGGAGTTTCTAATCATATTAGTGTTCTCTAAATAGAAATCCGACTCTCGCAGTAATCTCTATTGAGTAGAATTAACTAAAGCTATTAGGTTCAATTAATCAATTCACAAGGGCTTCAATACAATTCTCATTGATAATGTAGGCCAAGAACTAATCTCTCTAACCTAATTGACAATAATCAATATTAAGCATAACACTAACAAATCCAAGCATAAAGCAATTCAACAACTCAACAACAAACCGCCTAGACTAATTCCTGTTAGGGTCTTTTGCCAAGCCCTAGATCGGGGGGACTACTCACTACGCATAACGAAAGCAATAACAATATGAATAAATAAAACACTATTAAAAGAACAAAAGAAAAGGAAGAAATGAATTACTGATTGAAAACTAACGATTGATGATGGAGAAATCTTCGATTACAACCTCTAGGGCATAAAGTCGTTCTTCCCCAAAACAAGTCTTGAAAATAATACGTGATAAAAAGTCTAGGTAGTAAAGTCTCTCTACATATAGTTTTGGGAAAAATAAATAAAAGAAAAGAAAATAAATAATAATTAAAACGTCCAAAATCCGTGCGTTTTCCAAATCTCCGCAGGGCACGGCTCGTGGTCGGCCAAAGAACAAATTAGCACGAGTCCTGTGAGGCTCTTCAATATCTCCGTAGCATATTAGCACGAGTCGTGCCAGATTGGGCGCGAGTCGTGCTCAAATATGAGGTGCACCCTGCTGTCACCACGAGTCGCGCTCTATAAAGAAGGAAACGGGCACGGGTCGTGCTCAGGCTGGCAGTCCAACTTCAAACGCCTGTAGATTCTTCGTTACTTGTTCAATTAAGGCGTATGACCACTCCTTAGAAAGCTGAGATCAAAATCTTTCATCTCCAGCTGGTTTTAGTCCAAAATCCCAAGTGGTTTAAGAGATATTTAGCTCCAAAGTGCTGTACGCAGATTGACAAAGGTCCCGCACTCATACTTCTCCAAATTTCCTTGTAATGCCATGAAAAGCTTCAAAACCAACAATTACAACAAGTACATGAAATATTGCGGGAATGAATGATTATCAAGCATAAATGGGGTAAATACATCGTAGAAAGCACCGTTGAGCCCTATAAAAACATGCAATAAAAGGACTCAACAAATTCCCCCAAGCTAAACCTTTACTCGCCCTCGAGTAAACCCAAAGACTTAGACAATCAAACCATGGTTTAGCAAGCACATAGCCAAAAGCATCCAACCAATAATCCGATCAAGGTTTTCGAAAAGACTTCAAAACAAGTTCAAAATCAATTTAATTTCGAAACAATGGACTATAGCAAGTTGCTAGCGATTAGCCTCAAGATATGAATACATGTTAATGCTCCGAGGAACCATTTCCTCCCAAAACCGTATCAATGGAATATTATCTCACTTTAGCCCGTGATAGCATTTGAATTTTTGTGACCTGGCTTGCCTCTTAGCATAGAACAACTCAAGAATGGTTTTTATCAGGGATCCATGATTCGTAACCGGCTAGGGTAAAGGCTATGGGCTATGGCAAAGCAAAAAGAAAGCGGATAAGAGATAGAGCGGGAGTAACCCCCAAAGTAGATGAACCTAAATCCACCTCTATTCTACGCCCTCAATATGTATCTATCCTACCATCCTTACGCCAATGTAATGAACGAACTCTAGCCTCCCTTATGTCTCCCACCTAGCACCACCAAATCAATCCAACCAAACAACACCAAATTACCTAACAATCTAGCAAACACTATTGATGTTCCACAAATATGTAGCAACGTAGAACCGAACCAACTTTGAGTAGGAGTGACAATTTATTGGACTAGTGACAGACTAACTCTTTTTTTTTTTTTTTGAACTTTGGAGCTTTTCTCCTCTTTTTTTTTTAATTTTCTATTTTTTTTGGATTTTCTGAATTTTTTCATTTTTTATTTTTTTTTTTGGATTTGTTGTCACTCCACTCAATTACAATAGGTATCAAGAGAAACCATCAATGTGTAACATCCACTTCCAAAGATCCAAATAAAGCCAAGTGGATTACATAGTAGAACCAATTCCCGTTAATTCTCCCAAGCTAGCCTCCAAACATCCCTCACCGTCACATCCCCCCTCCTAAATTCCTAACCACCAACTAAACTCGAGCCTCCATTTGTTACTCCCTTTGCTCAGCAAGATAAGGAAATGGGGTTGTAATGAGGGTACAATCAAAGAATAAGGCTAAGGCACAGAGGGGTGTCAAAATGATATTTTCAAAAACGGGATTTGTGGCCTTTTGGTATTGTGGTTATAAAAATAAAACTTTGAAAAACATTTGAAAACCACATTCCATCGTTGTTGTTCTATTACCGTCTTCTCAGCATAATATATAGGCAAGCGAACCTACTCTCGAGACGTGAGGTCTCATAAGGGCATTAACTCATTCCAAAGAATCAATTAAGATATAAGAACCATGCAACAAACCATCGTAGGCGTCTAGCAACATGCATATAGTCAAAACAAAACCACTTAGGAAAATGATTTAGAAAATAGAGCACCCTTAATCATCCTAATGGTAGACACAATTGACACAATGCATGCGTATTTTTGGTATTTTTCAATTTTCTAATTTTTTGTGTTTTTTTTTTGCTTAAAGCAAAATAAAACCAACATACAAGCAAAAAAAATATACATGTGAGCATGTAAACCCTCCCCCAAGCTTGAACGACACGCGTTGTCCTCAATGTGCACAAATGTCATGGACACACAAAGAGAGACATTAATAAAAAGGAAGGAGAGATAGAAAACTCAAAAATGAGGTTTCTTACTATATTTGTGCAACTCAAACTCTACCTTAGTATCACACACATTTAAGGACAACTTTCCACCCTTCACATCAATTATAGTACCAACTGTACTGTAGCTAGGAAAGGCCTTCCTAGGATAATAGGGAGATGTGTATCCTCGGGCATTTCCATGACAAAAAAATCACATGGGATTATCAAATTCCCAACTGTAAGTGGAACATCCTCGAGCACCCCAACTGGGTATTTAATAGATCCATCAGCCAACCGCAAAGAGATAGAAGTAGGCCGTATATCTCCATTAATTTTCTTGCATAAAGATAGGGGCATCACACTTACACTTAGCTCCTAAATCACAAAGAGCTTGAGCTATGGAAAGATGACCAATGGAGCAAGGAATAGAGAAAGAACCTGGATCACCCATCTTGATAAGAGGCTCGTTTTGCAATATGGCACTACATTCCTCACTAAGAGAGAAAGTACCAATCTCCTCAAGTTTCTTCTTGTTATTCAACAAAGCTCTCAAGAATTTACACTACTACAAAATCAGCTATAGACATCACTACATAAACATCGGACTTTCAGAAAACTCATGTCTATGGGAAACCGGTGGCATTTTTGCAATTTTGATCAAGTAATAGACATGGGATTTTTAGAAAAAACCGATGTCTATTAATAGACATGTTTTTTTTTGTAAAATCTGATGTGTATTATAATCATATAGACGTGATATTATTATTAAAACCGACGTCTATTCAATTACTATTTTTTTTTCTTAAATTTTCACGAAATGAAGACTAAAAACCGACGTCTAATTTTAAGGTTACTCCAACCCTAAGATTTATACTTAGCCGCATCTCCTACCATTTTTCATCTTTTTTTTCTCTCTCCTCATTCATCAGTCATCACCCACTAATATAATCCCCCATCTTTCTTCATCTTCCAACTATGTCACTTCTCTTCTTCTCTCCTACTTCAACTCGCGTACCTCACTGTTGAAATAGGAGATGAATCCATGGGTAAACTCCGCGAAATCAACCACAATTAAAAAATCGAGTTGCATGTTGGATCCTGGAGAAGATGGGACTCTATCATTCTCATTCAAATAATTAAGGTACTCGATTGGTTTTTATTTTCTTTAAGCAATATGGTTTCAAATTCCGTTTCTTCATTATTTGAGGTTCTAGATTCGATTTTGAGTCTTTCTATTATTATTGATGTAAACTTTGAGTTTCTTTGTAAAAGAAAAAAAAATTGAATCTCATCTTTTAATTTGTTTGTATTTTATGTATCAAAATTCAGTTTTTTTTTTCTATTTTAATTTGTGTGTGTTTAACAATTGCTACTAAAAGGCAAAGCTAAGTCAATTACTCTCGTGTCTCAGATCTAATGCGTTTTTTGATATACTTCGTTTCAGATCTAGCATGCTTTAATGTTTGATCAAGATGCTCTCAAAATTTAAGGTGGGTTTAATTTTTCATCTTTATCCATGATTTTGAAATTTGAAATTTCTGGGTTAAAATTTGTATTTTGATTGTTTCTGGGTTGTTGATGAAGTAAATACTCAATGAAGTCGCAAATATGCATCATGTATTTCGTAGCCATGGAGAAGAAGTTGATATTGAAGACATTTTTTTTGACGTCAAAGCTGATATTGAAGACTTGAAGCAAGATTAAAGATGAAAATCTGTAATGCTATTTTTCCAGATCTATATTGTCCTTTTTATCAATTAGCGTCTAAATCTGATTTTGGATCTTAATTTTTTTTTATTTTGTTATGTAACTTTACTTATCCTGTAATTTTGTGGAGATGATTTTGTTATATGATTCGAGCATTCATGGTTCGTATTCACTGATTTGAGAACTTCGTTAGAATGACAAATATGTTGTATTTCTTTCCCCTTCAATTCATATGGAAAAGTCCCTTTCTGCAAACTGGGGACTGGGGAGGTACCATTCTGCAATCTCCGAATGTACCACCTTTTAATATTTTTTTTTTAAATTTAACTCAGGAATAGACATGGGATTTCTTAAAAAAACTGATGTGTAAATCCCCTTTAGACATGGGTTTTCCTAAGAAACCCGACGTCTATTACAACATAGACATCAGTTTTCTTAAAAAAACCCATGTCTATAGTTTTAAAGCACATCGGACTAAAATCCGACGTCTATCCCTTTGGAATAGACGTCACTCAACTAAACGTCTTATGCAAAACCGATGTGTATATGTAAAAAAGTCCGATGTCTATTGAACCTTTTGTAGTAGTGTTAGCATAAGGCGGGCATTGAGAGAGCGCCTCTAAGAATGGGATTGTGATATTCAACTTCTTCAACATATCCAAAAAATTTCCGTACCTCTTTTCTAACTTTTGCGTCGCCAACTTTTGGGGAAAAGGAATTGGCGGCACATAATTTCTCAGAGGCTCAAATTTGGTCTCCTTCTCAGCTGCAACTTGTTTTTCAACTCCATTAGTAACAACATTTTCATCGTTCTCTTCTACAACTTGGGGCACAAGTGTCATACTTGCTAGCTGCTCCTCATTCCCCAATGTGATAACATTCACCTGAGCTTTAGGATTGGGTTCTGGCTGTCCCGGAAACTGGCCTTGTGTCTTGGCTAGACCTGTTACAATTTGGGCTAATTGGGACACTGTAGTCTCCAACATCTTTCCCGAAGAAGCAAGTTGGGAAATTTGTTGGTTGGTTGATTGTTGATGCTGCAAAAGCTGTTGCTGAACATTGCTAGTAGCTTGCCTCTACTCGGCCATAAAATTCTCTAGAGTAATCTCCAAATTGGACTTCTGTGGCGGTTGATGCTGCAAAGGCGGCCTAGGCTGAAAACCAGGTGGCTGAGTGAAACTATTAGTCACAGAAGGAGTGGATGGGTTGAGCACCTTGTTGTTGCGGTATGAGAAATTAGGATGACTAGGGAGTAAGTCCATTTCTTTTTCTGCAACCAAAAATAGATCATATCTTGTCTCCTCTATCAGCTCACAGTAACACTAACCACAAATGCCTTTTATTCCATCACAAAACTCCGTAATTAGAACCTCATGATTCTTCTGATCGATTGTCTTAGTTGGTTATCCCCACTTCTATTGCGTAGCTTACATCACTTATGTTGGATTTAATTGTGTTATATTGGTGCAGGACAAGTATTCGAAGAAAGGTGCATTTTCTTCCTTTAACGAGGATCGTAATGCTTTTCTGGAAGCTGCTGGTGGCATTCGTAAAGATGGCACTATATACGGAATTGGAAATGCTACTCAATTTTATTACTCAAAATCCAAATCAAGCAAACCAAGTAAGCCATTGCCCCCTTCGAGCATTATTGTAGAACTACAGAAAGAGCTTAAAAGTAGTAAAGACGAGCTTAAAAGCACTCAAGGCGAACTTAAGAGTACAAGAGAAGAACTCGAGGAACAGAAACGGAGAAGTGAGGAGCATATGAAGAAAACGGAGGAAGAAAATAGGGATTTAATGAAGATGATGTTGAATTTTAAAAAAGACATGGATCGTATGTCTCAGGCCATCCATTGTAGTGAATTCTCCATTCTTACTCCGGAATTCCACCTTCCAAACGATGCATCGTAGAGGATATTATCCTTTTTTATTCAAGTTGTTCTAGGATTTGCTTTCACAAAATGATGATTTATTCGAATTTTGAATTTGACGTGGGATACGATATTTCGTCAATGTTTTTATGAAGTTTTGAAATAAAGATTTTTAGTATTCAAATTATTTAATGATTGGTCTCAAAATTGACTACCTGGTAATACGGTCCTCAAAGTAACAGCTAATAGCACTATTAGTCACGTGATAGCTACCAATATATATAGGTCTCAAATTTAACTACCAAAATATATTGGTGGCTAATTTAGCTACTAATATATATTGGTCACTGATTTAGCTACTAATATATATTGGTCGCTGATTTAGCTACTAATATATATTGGTCGCTGATTTAGCTACTAATATATATTGGTCGCTGATTTAGCTACTAATATATATTGGTCGCTAATTTAGCTACTAATATATATTGGTCGCTGATTTAGCTATCGAAACATATTGGTAGCTAATATTGCTACTAAACAATTAGTCTCTAAGTTAGCAACGACAATAATGGTCGCTAAATCTGTATCTAATTTTGCTACCACAAATGGGTCGCTAAATCGGTAGCTAAATTTGCTACTGTCAATCAGTAGCTAAATTGGTAGCTAAATTCGGTCTCTAATTCAGTAGCTAATTTAGTGACTAGGCTTTTAGCTACCGACCACATTTGGTCGCTAATTCGGTAGCTAACCTAATTAGCTACCGATTTTTGATGATTTAGAGACCGAAATTCGGTCTCTATTTCTTGTTTCCCTTGTAGTGTCCCATACATTGCACAAGCTTGCTCCACACTCATGTTTGTTGGAGCCTGCAGAGGACAGTTTGGGGAGTAATGACCAACTTCCCCACAGCTACCACAACTCAGAACAGCTGCAGAAGACGAACTTGTGGTACTCAAACGTGCTATTTGCTCGGACAGGCCTTGGAGTTAAGTGGATAAAGAGTCCACAGAGTCAACACTATTCACCTTCTGTACCAACTTTCTCTCGTGACCCCACTGATAACTACTAGCAGCCATTTGATCAATGAGTGTCATTGCTTCCGTTAGATTCTTTTTTACAAGTTGGCTGCCAGCTGCGGCATCAAGTGTGCTCTGAATGTCAGGACGTAGGCTCTTGTAGAAGGTGATGACAACCATCCATTCAGGAATACCAAGGTGTGGACACTTACGGAGCAGCTCCCGGAACCTCTCCTAGGCGTCGTATAGGCTCTCTCCAATTAACATCTCAAAGGAAGTGATCGCATTACGGTATGTGGCAGTCTTTCCGGGTGGATAGAACTTCTGTAGGAAAGCATCCTGAAATTGTTTCCAAGACGTGAATGAACCTTCTTTTTGACCACGTAACCAATCTTTAGCGGACCCAGTCAATGAATACCCAAATAGTCGCAACCGAATAGCATCTTGTGGAATGTTCTTGAGTGTCAAAGTGTCGGCTTTGTCTCGGAAGGTACTCAAATGATCGGTGGGAGATTCAGACAGCTTCCCGGAGAATAGGTCTTGCTGAACGAATTGAATCAAAGAGGTCTTGACTTCAAAGTTTTGATCTGTGATGGTGGGGTGTGTAATACTCGAACCAAAAATACCGCTCGGAGAACTTTTATCTGCGATAGACTTAGCCATAGGTGGTGGTGATGTAGCTTTCTTTTTCCTTGCTCTCCTATGTGCGTTTTTCTGACGTGCAAAGGCTTCAATTTCAGGATTGAGATGAAATTCAGGTTCCTGATTTCTATGCCTGCGCATACACAAAAACAACTAAAACGAGATCAATAGGAAAAAGAAAGTTAAACACGTAATAAAGAATCTTAACCAAACTAATACTAAACCGTTATTTCCCCGGCAACGGCGCCAAAAACTTGATAGGAGTTTATTAATTTAACCGCAAGCGTACGGGTGTCGTAGCAAACGGGTCGAACTCAAGGAAGTGGGTTTAATAATAAATAGTTCAATTAAGATTACACTAATCACTTGCTTGGATAAAGAAATATTGTTTGTTTGTTTGATTGATCTAATTAACTAAGATGAATTCAAATGATTAAAAAGCTCTAGGGCATCGGCATAACCACTAACAATCATTAGTCATAGGCACACAACATAGATAAGAAATGATAAATTACTAGCTTGGATGAGACTAACGTTCTTACTTGTAAACATGCAAACACATAAACATGAACTACCCCTATATCTCCCTCTTGGGTTCATATAAAGCCTTTCTAACATGCAATAGTTCCTATTCTCATGGTATCTAGTACATAATTAGAAGCATTAAGAACAGCATGTAATAGTCTCAATCATAAACTCCACCTATTCCCATGGGGAGTTTCTAATCATATTAGTGTTCTCTAAATAGAAATCCGACTCTCGCAGTAATCTCTATTGAGTAGAATTAACTAAAGCTATTAGGTTCAATTAATCAGTTCACAAGGGCTTCAATACAATTCTCATTGATAATCTAGGCCAAGAACTAATCTCTCTAACCTAATTGACAATAATCAATATTAAGCATAACACTAACAAATCCAAGCATAAAGCAATTCAACAACTCAATAACAAACCGCCCAGACTAATTTCTGTTAGGGTCTTTTGCCAAGCCCTAGATCGGGGGAACTACTCACTACGCATATATAACGAAAGTAATAACAAAATGAATAAATGAAAACATGATTAAAAGAACAAAAGAAATGGAAGAAATGAATTACCGATTGAAAACTGACGATTGATGATGGAGAAATCTTCGATTACAACCTCTAGGGCATAAAGTCGTTCTTCCCCAAAACAAGTCTTGAAAATAATACGTGATAAAAAGTCTAGGTAGTAAAGTGTCTCTATATATAGTTTTGGGAAAAATAAATAAATTAAAATAAAATAAATAATAATTAAAACGTCCAAAATCCGTGCGTTTTCCAAATCTCCGCATGGCACGACTCGTGCTCGGCCAAAGAACAAATTAGCACGAGTCGTGTCAGGCTCTTCAATATCTCCGTAGCATATTAGCACGACTCGTGCCAGATTGGGCGCGAGTCGTGCTCAAATATGAGGTGCACCCTGCTGTCACCACGAGTCGCGCTCTATAAAGAAGGAAACGGGCACGGGTCGTGCTGAGGCTGGTAGTCCAACTTCAAACGCCTGTAGATTCTTCGTTGCTTGTTCAATTAAGGCGTATGACCACTCCTTAGAAAGCTGAGATCAAAATCTTTCATCTCCAGCTGGTTTTAGTGCAAAATCCCAAGTGTTTTGGGATATATTTAGCTCCAAAGTTTACTGTACGCAGATTGACAAAGTCCCGCACTCATACTTCTCCAAATTGCCTTGTAATGCCCTGAAAAGCTTCAAAACCAACAACTACAACAAGGACATGAAATATTGCGGGAAGGAATGATTATCAAGCATAAATGGGGTAAATACATCGTAGAAAGCACCGTTGAGCCCTATAAAAACATGCAATAAAAGGACTGAACACTGATTGTCGTTGTCGTACTGTGTAGAGGTCTGATGCTCTGTTTCAAGCTTTCAATGTTCTTGTCGATTTGCCTAGCATAGCCTCTAATCTTAATGGAGCCTTTTGGAGCTGGTATTATTTTAGGGAATGTTAGATTGTATGAATCATCTAATTAGAATTAATTAAGCTTTAATCAATTTGGTTAGGCGTTAATTACTTTTGATTAGTCACTGAAATTACCATTAGTTCACTGTTTCGAGTAAGTGATGTTTCCTTACTTTCTATGGCTGTGTTGGCTCGTTCATTTGGAAGAATATCAGCTATAAAGGAAGCAATTAGCTCATATATATAATAAAGACTTAGCCAAGAGGAAAGCTCCTTATTGGCTTAAACTGGCAGCAACCTAGCTACTAGCATGCTATAGAAATAGCTTTGATTTCTTTATGTATTTTACTCTATTATTAGCCTTACTTTTCTGTAACTTATCGTAATACATTGCAGTAGTACAGTTTTTGGCTTATAAATAAGCCTCGCTTTGTATCAAGAAACTCAGACAATTATGAATGAAAAACACACATTTGCAAAGAATTTTCTTTGTATTTCCAAATCTAAATTTATCTATCTAAGATTCTAGAGAGCTTAGATTAGTGAGACTTTTAGTGCCGAGTGTGTGAATGTGCTCTATCATTCAGTTCATCTCTTGTACGGGTTTGTTGTCTAGCCAGGTAAAAGTCCGACTAGGGAGGAAACTGATTTCTATTTATGCATCAGAAATAGATCATTCAACTCTTTCATGAGTGTTTAGGTCTTCAAGTTATCGTTTAACTTTTATTGAGTAACAGCATTCCATGTTTAGTAATATCTAACTCATATCAGTAGCTAAATATATCTGCGATTATACTTGCTACAACATAAGGCCCATTTCATCTTTAGTAATGCCATATAACCTCTGTTACTCTAAAAGATGGTACATAAATTCGTCAAAATAATTGTTGGCTTTTAAAAAAACTGATATATAAAAGATGGCCAAAAATTCGGACAAAATCAATCGTAAATATTGTGAAACATTACCACATGAACTCAAAATGGGTTTGTAATACGCTAATTAAACGCGTTTAAAACTGTTGGTACCACTTTGTGGTTGGGCCATAGCCCTTAATAAAGTAAATCTTAGTAAAGGCCCATGTCATGCAACAATCCTCCTTTAAGGTCAGCCCTTGGATGGAAGGGGAATAAAGGGTCAAGATGGAATGGGGAAACCTAGGATTATTCCTAGATCCCCCCTCTATCACTATAAATACCCCCTTTATGACCCATCAAAATCAGGTTCTTACACACATACCCAAAAATTCTGACATTCCCTATTCTCTGATTATTCCCTTGATTTGTGCATAAAAGACTTTATTTGTCTTATTTGCCACCCCTTCTCAAGCCCCCTTTACTGACTTGATCGTCGGAGGGGCGACGCCTGGTGAAAACCAGGCTCCCTTTGTGCAGGTATTCGGCGAGGCTATCCGAGCAACTGTCCTTCGAAGAAATCACATCCAACAAGTGGCGCCGTCTGTGGGGACAGTTCGCAGGACTAGTCGTTCGAGATAACCCGAAGCGAGCCGAGAAGAGATGGCACCGAGAGGCCGACCCGCACGTTCGAAGGGAGCCGTTGCGAGCGAGACTCCCATCCTGAGACCCGCTGACCCCAACCCCTCGCGTCCTGGCGCCTCCGGCGAGGGCCCGTCAAGGACGCTCGAGGACGAGCGGTCAGCGCCCCGAGGAGGAGCGCAACCCCTTCCCGAGGGGAATGTGGAAGTGTATGACGAGGAGTACGAAGAATAAGAAGTGATGGAGAGCAGGGCGCGCCCTCAGGAGATAGCCATGATGAAGGAGATCTTCGAGGCCCGAGCCAGGCTGAAGGAACAAGCCGAGAGGCAGAACCAAATGAGCGAACGAATGGCCGAGCTGGAGAAGCGAATGGCCGCTCATGCTGTGACTCCTGCTGCCGAAGCGATGCCTGTTTCGAGCAAGCATAAGAGAGGCCCTCAGAAGACGCCTTCTCAGCGAACGACGGCGGCCGTTCAGAAGATCAAGGCGATCTATGACAACCATCACCACCGGACCGAGTTGAGAGATACCATTAACACCCTAAAGCGAAGGAGAGATGAGGTAGAGGCGACCCAGACCTCGCGAAGGAAGCACCAAGAGGTCGGTGCGAAAGACAAGGGCAAGGAAATCTTGGTCGAGGAGCCCACACGATGGCGAGCTAAGACGCACGAGGAACGACCCTGTGGAAGTGCAAGGAGGTCGCATTCTCCTCGTAGGAAATCCCATGCGCCTAAGCTTTCCAGAAGCGCGACCCGAGAAATCGACTCGGATAGTTCGAGCGATGAATCGGAGTCTGCTTCGGAAAGCGAGGCCAGTTCGAGGCACCACTCCCACAGGTCGCATCGAACCAAGAGGACGTTCACTGCTGATTCACCTTTTGCGAGGTGGATACTTGAGGCCGAAAGGGTGCAAGGGGTGAAGAAGCCCAAGATGACCGAGTACAACGGGGTCGAGGACCCGTTCGACCATATCTCTTCGTACATGCATAATATTGGTTATATGACCGAGGACGAGGCAACCATTTGCCGGCTGTTCCCAACCACTCTGACTGGTATTGCTCAACGGTGGTTCGATAAGTTGCCACCGGGTAGCATCCATTCGTGGTCTGGGCTGAAGAAGAAGTTTACTAGACGAGGAAGAAGACGCCAATACACTTAACGGCGGTGAAGCAAGGAGACAAGGAGTCCCTTGATGATTATATTCAGAGGTTCCGCTCGACTGTCACACACATTGCCAACCTGACCGACGAGATGGGTGTAAGTGCACTGGTGCACGGCATGGCCGAGGGAAAGTGCAAGTATGATTTAGTGAAGCGCGAGGCCAAGACGCTCGAGCAGGCTTACAAGCGAGCGGTCGCTCACATTAATGCTGCCCTCGTGAACCGATCTGGATATGGCGAGCCCTCAGCCTCTCGAGTCCGACCCCAGGATCGACTCGGATCCCCAATGCACAACAAGAAGCCGTACCGGTTCAACACTTCGCTCAGGACTGTGTTCATGGCAATCAAGGAGTCGGACCAGTAGAGGCCTCCTCGACCCATGACACAGGACGACCTGCAAAGAGGAACATGGGTGCGTTTTGTGAATACCATGTGGAAAATGGCCATGCCACAGCGAGCTGCAAAGACCTCGAGGAGGCGCTCGACAGACTGGCTGACAATGGACTGCTCAACCGTTACCTGAAGCGCCTGAGGGGCCAAAGAGATCGGTATAAGCAGAACAACCAAAGAGGCGTTCGCGGTGGCGGCCAAGCAGGAAATGGAGCCAGGGCTCGGAGCCCTGGTGTAATCAATACAATCTCGAGAGGCTTCACTAGCGGAGGACCGAGCCGCCGAGGTCGAAAGACCAATTGGAGGCTCTTCGTCAACTCGGTCGCAACGGTGCTTCCCGAAATCAAAATACCAACCATGACAATTCAACAATCGGATGTGAAGAATGTTCGGACACCTCATGATGATCCGGTGGTGATCACCATGCAGGTGGCCAACAAGCAAGTGAGGAGGTCCTTGGTGGACACGGGCTCGTCAGTGGATATAATGACTTATGAATGCCTTCTGAAGCTGAAGTACACAGCGAAGGATATCACACCGCTCCGCGAGCCGATAGTTGCCTTCGGAGGGCAAACCATTTACCCGATGGGGACAATTCGCTTCCCAGGAGCTATCGGCCAAGGAGCCGACATGAGGCGACCCCACGTTGAGTTTGTCATCATTGACATACCGTGTGCTTACAACATTGTCGTGGGGCGACCATTACTCAATGATATTGCAGGGCTGGTTTTCCCCTTGGGTCTGTTGATGTTGTACGTCACAGATGATGGCCAAGCCGCTATTGTCCGAGCTGACCAGAAGGTTGCTCGTGAGTGCTACCATGCAGGACTCAGGCCTCCTATGGTGAACCCTAGCGAGGCGCTTGAAGAGGGCGAGTCCCCCACGAAGAAGAGAAAGAAAGAAGCGAGCCCGGCGAAGGCCGTAAATTTTTGTGTAGAGACTATTGATGCGAGGCACGGCCTCGAAGGACCCATCCAAACCTTCGAAGAGACCGAGGACGTGGCATTGGAAGAGGATAGAGCTGACCGAACGGTTCGAGTGGGCAAGGCCCTCGAACCGGAGGTTAAGGCCCCTCTCGTGTCCCTGTTGAGAGAGTTCAAGGACGTGTTCGCGTTCGCTGTGGATGAGATGCCGGGGCTCGACCCCTCGGTCATTACACACAAGCTGAACGCCGATCCGTCGAAGAACCCTGTCCACCAGAAGCAAAGACATTTCGGCTCGGAGCGAGCCAATGCGATTAAAGAAGAAGTCGACCGACTGCTCGGGGCTCGATATATCGAGAAATGCACATACCCGGTTTTGGCTTTCCAACGTGGTGTTGGTGAAGAAGCCGAACGGGTCGTGGAGGATGTGCGTCGACTTCACGAACTTGAACAAGGCCTGCCCAAAGGAAGGACAGCCGTTGCCTCGAATGGATCAGTTGGTAGATTCCACTTCGGGGCACGAACTCCTGAGCTTTATGGATGCATATGCGGGATACCATCAGGTCCCGATGGCCGAGGATGACCGACCCAAGACTGCTTTTATCACACCGCTCGGGGTGTATATGTATCGTGTGATGCCGTTCGGACTGAAAAACGCCGGAGCCACGTTCCAAAGGCTAGTAAACCAACTGTTCAAGGAACAGATTGGGAGGAACATGGAGGCATACGTTGATGATCTGATCGTCAAGAGCGTCCGAACCGGTGATCATCACAAGGATCTGAGAGAGACCTTCGAAACGCTAAGGAACTATGGGATGAAGCTGAACCCGAAGAAATGTGCCTTCGGAGTGACGACGGGGAAGTGTCTCGGGTTCCTCGTGAGCCAAAGGGGCATTGATGCGAACCCTGAGAAAATTAAAGCTATCATGGATATGCCTTCTCCAAAGAACGTTAAGGATGTGCAACGGCTATCGGGGTGTGTAGCAGCCATCGGACGCTTCATTTCGAAGTCGGCCGACTGAGGCCTCCCGTTATTCGCCGCTCTTAAAAAGAAGAATTATTTCGAGTGGGATGAGCAGGCCGAGAAGTCATTCCAGGAGCTAAAACAGTACCTCGTCAACATCCCAAAGATATTTGTGCCTCGAGAGAAGGAGGATTTGTACTTGTACTTGTCGGGGAACGAGCAAGCGGTCGGAGCCGTGTTGGTTGTGGAACGCGAGAAGGTCCAGAGCCCAGTGTACTATGTGAGTCATGCCCTCGCGGGGGCCGAGCTGCGATACCCTCCGCTCGAGAAACTTGCTCTGGCCTTGCTGATTGCGAGCCGCCGCCTCCGACCCTATTTTCAAAGTCACAAAGTTATTGTCCGAACAAATTATCCCTTGGAGAAGATATTGAACAATCTTGATGGAAATGGAAGGTTGCCTCGATGGGCATGCGAGCTGAAAAGCCATGGCATCGAATACGAGCCGAGACGCCGCCTCGCGGGGCAGGCATTATCCGACTTCGTAGTCGAGGCAGCCTTCAACGAGCCAGAGGGACCGATGAAAGAGCAGTGGACGCTGTATGTCGATGGCTCGTCGAATTCAGCTAGAAGCGGAGCTGGTATGATCGTCATACTCCCCGGTGGGGAGAGGTCGGAATACGCACTCCACTTCGGCTTCGAGGCAAGCAACAACAAGGCCGAATATGAAGCCCTGGTCGCATGGATTCAAATGTACCTGGCGGCGGGAGCCACCGATGTGAAGGCATTCTCCAACTCGGCCATAGTGGTGAACCAGGTAAATGACATATTTGAGGCGAAGGACCACATGGCTGAATACAGGGACAAGGTCCGAGGCCTCACCAAGAAGCTCGCACACTTTGAGATCGAGCAGATCCCTCGGTCGGAGAACCAGCAGGCGGACGCCTTGGCTCGACTGGCCAGCTCCTCGCTAAACGACAGCCCAAGGGTCGTCAAGTGGGAGCTGTTGCCGTTTAGAAGCATCGATCGGACCGCTACCGTGCTGGTCCTCGATCGAAGTCCCGAGTGGATGAGACCGCTGCTGGCCTATCTGAAGAACAGAGAGCTTCCGAGCGATCCGAAGGAGGCCAAGAAGGTAGAGAAGAGGGTCGAGTGGTTCACACTAGTCGACGACGAGCTGTACAAGAAAGGATATGCTCACCCATACCTGAAATGCGTCGACCCAACCGAGGGAAAATATATCTTGGAAGAAATTCATTTTGGAGATTGTGGGGGGCACATAGGGGCTCGGGCAACGACTTCAAAAGCGTTGCGAGCCGGATTCTTCTGGCCGACCATGCAGACTGACGCGACCGAACTAATTAAGCATTGCGACAAATGCCAACGGTTCGGGCCGATCAGCAAGAGGCCTCCCACCCAACTCAAGCCCATTTCAACCCCACTACCGTTCGCAAGATAGGGCTTGGACATCCTCGGATTCTTCCCGAAGAGTTTCTTTCGGAAGAAATTTATCATTGTGGCTGTCGACTACTTCACCAAGTGGGTCGAGGCCGAACCACTGGAAAGGATCACTGACCGAGATGTGATCAACTTTGTCTGGAGGAACATCATCACCAAGTTCGGGGTCCCTCGGATGTTTACATTTGATAACGGAATCCAATTTGACAGCGATGATTTCAAAGGCTACTGTGCGGAATATGGCATCCAAACTTGTTACACCTCGGTCGCATACCCACAGGCGAACGAACAAGCTGAGTCCTCGAACAAGATAATCTTGCATGGGTTGCGAACCATGGTCGATGGAAAATGGGTCGAGGAGCTGCCAGGTGTCCTGTGGGCGCTTCGCACCACAACGAAGCGAGCTACAGGCGAGACCCCTTTCCAGCTAGTGTACGGCTCGGATGCCGTGTTGCCAATCGAATGCGATGCCAAATCTGTTCGCATAAGTACCTACGAGCCCGAGGAGAACGAAGTTGAGCTGCGGGCCGCGCTCGACCTTCTCCCCGAGTGCCGAGGGAATGCGCTCATGAGAGCCGAAAGGCAGAAGCAACAGATGGCCAAAGCATTCAATCGGATGGTTCGACCAAGGAAATTGGAAGTGGGAGACATGGTCCTTCGAAATGCCAAGGCAACAGGCAAGAAACTTCCTGGAGGAAAACTGAAGGATAAATGGGAAGGCCCATACCTGGTGGTCGAGCAGGTTAAGGAAGGCACTTTCCGATTGAGCACCCTGGAAAGAGAGATGGTGAAGAGGCCCGAACCTCTACAACCTCAAGAAATACTACCCTTAGTGTCATTTTATCGTCCTAAACTAAAGCTCGCATGTTGCGATGCAGTCTCATGTATTTTTGTTTTTCAGAAGGCTGAGGGCCGAATTTTGTATTTTTAAGTAACAAGTAATGAAAGGCCGAGCGCCACAATGTTTTCAAAAACTAAGTGTCAAAAACCCCAACCGCTGCTTCCCGAGTCGACGAGAAGTCAAGCACTCAACAGCCAAAGGGAACCGATCGCTTCGATAAAATACAAAGAAATCCGAGTGCAATCACCCGAAAGGGAAAACACTCGAAGCGCGTGGAAAACGCGAGACGAGAGCGCCATCGCTCGTATGGAAATTCACTTGAAATGTGCGCATTATAGCCCCTCGCAAAGAGTCGAGCCGAGTGCAATCGCCCATACGAGAAGTAGCTCAAGGCATTTTTGCCGAACACAAGAGTCTATAAATTGCCCTACCAAGGTCGTAAGCATTGTTATAAATAACAATCGCTCGGAGTGGGTTAAAGTTGCCTCACATTGGTAGCGACACGCTTTCCCAACTAGGGCTCGCGTCGAATAAAAGTTCAGCTGAGAACATATTCGCCTACGAATGATGAGATCCCGTAGCACCTTAAACTTCAACTCAGGTAAGGAGGCCTGTGGGAGGCCTCCCCTCGAAGGCCGAACACCAAAAGGCTTCGACCGAGTACATGCGCTCGCTTCTCGCGCACAAGCGAGACACCCGAACAAGGCAACTTAGCCGGAAAATACGTCATCCGCGCGAGGAGTCGAATGCCTTCGCTGTTAAGGCAGCGAGCCCTTAACCCCGAAGAGGCATTCTTCTCGAGGGCGAGACCACCCATGGATGACTAGAATAAACAGTGCAAAAGAGTTATATGAAAAACATGCATCGATTCAAATAAAGCGCTCGAAGCCAAACACCCTGAAAAATGGGCGGCTCCGAGCGGAATTGTCAAAAAGCGAAAAACCCTCGAGAGGGCGGCGAACAAACAGAAATGAAATTGTATAAGTACAAGGCTAAACAGCCCAATTGAAATTAAAATTGCTAAGTGTTGGTGTTGTTGGCAGGTTCCTCGGCAGGTACGGTGAAGTCGAAGGCCTCGGGCAACTCGAACAGCTCCTTCTTTGCATTCGCCTCCTCGGCCGCTGCAGCTGCTTCGAGCGCCTCGATATCCTCGTCGTTGATCTCCCCTTCCTCGGGAGATGCAACGGACTCGGCCTCGTTATGCTTGTCGAGCTCCGACCGGTAAGAAGCTTCGAACTGCCTCTCATCCAGCTCGAAGTCATCCCGGCCTTCGACACACTTCACCAGTGCCAACCAACCTAACTTCAGACCCAGCTCGACCCCCTCCTGCTTCGCAGCCGCCTTGTTCAGGTCGCTGAGGTACTGGTAGCCCTTCGACGACAAGAAAGTCAAGACAGCCGAGCAAGCCCGCCTCGCCCAGAGAGACGCATGGCTGGATGCATTGACCATCTTAAGGCTTAGCTGGTCAGCATCGGCCTTCGCCCTCTCAAGCTCAGCAGCGAGCGAGGTTGCCTTCGCATCCGCCGCAGACATCGCAGCGACAGCCTTCTCATTCTGCTCATGGCAGTCAGCAACGTTCTTCTTCGCCTCGGCCAGCGACTGCTCGAGCTCCACCTTCGCCGTCTCGACCTCTTTCAGCTTCGCCTCGGCTGCGAGGCACTTCTCTTTCCAAAGCCCTCCCTCGGTGTAACAACCCTAAATTTTGACTGAACTATAAACGGAAATAAACTCAGGATTGTCACGCCGCAATTGACTACCAAGTCAATTGCAAGGCTATTTATTTGATTACAACATTAACTAGAAACGTAACAGCGGAAGTCTTAAACAATGTCGATCTATTGTTCTCAAAACTAATCTCAAATTACATAATCCAAATGATAATAAAAGTCTAATGATAGTTATAAAATCCCCAACATGCACTTGACTCTTCCAGCAAGCATCCACATCAACAAGACCTGTCAAACTATGCCATCAAAGAATGACATAGGCCCCAGAACATGGTAGGGAACAAACCAGAATAAAGAACGTCAGCATACAGGCTGAGTAAGAACCACAAAACAATTCAGGAAACAAAAGATACGCGCCTTGAGGCGCGTAGCTAACAAATAAGAAGCAATCGATACAGTAACAATTCAAAAGGGTGCGACATTCGCCATATCGCTACAAGAGCCAAAAGTCTTGTCACATCATTACGTCAACGGCTGGGCTCCTACCCCACAGCCACCACAATCTCGAACCAACGCGAGCTAGAGTACTAGAAAACAGATCCTAACGTCTTGAAGTGTGCACACCCCTCACTAGAGGGCCAGGTAGGATGCGAAGCCTCCAGGAGGTAAGCCGATTAGGAATTCGGTAGCTACTCCGACCTAAACAACCTTGATCAGAGGTTAGAGGTGACCGATCCGGGCCGCGTCACCTTACTCTAGGTGGTATACATCATCAACAATAACATTATCATAAACATTAGTATACACAATCATACGCGCGTTAAACAATACATAATATACAATCGTCAACATAATATAAATCATACGAATCACAACAAAATCACAAGAGATCAACAACACGACACACACTCGGCCGAATGGCCGAGTGGCCGAGAAAACCGAGCCGGCCGAGAGGGCCGAACCGGCGGAAAAGCAAGGAGGCCGAAGGGCCGGTTCTTTGAGCCGATTGGCGGGAAGTGCTGCATGGTTATTTCAAAAGGTAATGATACGGAAACGGAAGGATAATGATAGGCATTGGCATGAAACAATCATCAATGGAAAACAAGATTAGTATTCAAAAAAGATATTCTTTAGAGTTTAGATATTGTGGTTGGGATTTGTAACCAACGTTCTTACCTTGCAACGCTAAACCTTAAACCAAGCTCTTCAAACCAAGTCAATAACAACACCTTCTCGAATCCACAATCTAGATGCCCAAAGAAACACAATCTCAATCAATGATCCTCTAATTCACAAGGTATAACTATAAACCATAATCTCACAAATTAACTAATATATCACGAATCTAAAAGAAGTCAGTGGTATTCAAACATGGATAACTTCTACCTCTGACATCGTATGATCACCAAAATTGAGTATGACATAAAGGGTAATTTCAGGAACATTGCCTCCAAATTTCGTCCACAAAATCCAAGTGGATCTACGGGAATCAATCTCGCACTGAACCATAAACATGAATTAGGGTTTACCCACGAAATCTAATATAACTTTTTATCCATAGATCTAGGTCTTACCAATTTTTTATATGTTGTCAATGATATAGTAAGGAACATCTCCAAAAAATATCGTCCCCAAATACCTTAGGAGTCGACGGGAATCCTCAAACTAGCGAGGGGCGGAATAGATTCTCGGGTAGATAGACACAGCTCCACTAAAACATCTCCACAAGTATCATCCGGTTGAATCTTGGCATGATCTACATGTTCCTGGATTCGTATCGAAAGCACGGTTCTAAAGCCACCAACCACGCTCTAATCAGAGATTGTATGAGAGAATTATGTGTGTTTGAAGTTGACACAGTGATGCTGGGAATCTTCTTCGGGTAGAGGCTACGAAAAGATTGTGAGAGGGAGAGAGGGCCGACTATATATAGTATAAGCTAGGGTTTATCTCCTTTGATTTGTGTGAATGGGTTTGAGGGTAGACTCGGGTTCGGGCTTAATTAATCGGTTGAGAAGAGTGATCCATAAATCCGATCCAAGTCCAATAACCCAATTATACAACTTCCCAAAATAGAATTACCCAATTAGTAACATAATCTATAATTCACCAAATTCCCCAAAATAACTTTTCTTAATTTTCCTCAAAATGATAAATAAACGTAACACCCTAATTAAATAAAGTCCCAAAAATACGGGGTGTTACAGTCTTCCCTCCTTAAAACAAAGATTCGTCCCGAATCTTTAAACTCATCCTTAAAAAGTCAAGCTCCTCTCTAGAAATGTCGATCACAAGGTAACAAAAGTATTCGAAATGATAGAACAAGAACATAAGAATATGCTCAGGTCGAAATAACAATAAGAGTATGAATGAGGATAGAACTGTGTCAAAGCACTGCAACTGTGGTTTGAAACAGTCAACGACCAGCACGAGTGGGTCCTGGATGTAGTTGGCTTCGCGGAAAGCCCGAACGACTTCAGGCGTCTGAGATCGACGCCAGTTCGGATCAATGACAGCAGTGGTGAAAGTATTGTTTGTGACTCGAATGGCAGCTCGGGGAGGCATGACTTCGGGTGGTTCCTGCGAGGGGTAAACAACCGAGTTAGGAAAATAGGCACTTCGAGCCATCCTCGGGTCGTTCATACCCCCTGAGTAAACCCGAACCGTCTGCTTGGTTCGCGCCATCTGAATAAAAGAGATAAGGTAGTTATGGACTCGCCTTGTGCGAGCCGTTACCCCTCACTCTCTCCGATGACGGATCTGCAACACCCAACACTCGACGGGTCGACAAAAGTCGAGAAAATCGAAGGATCGATGCGAGAGAAGCGAGTCGGCGCGAAGGGTGGACCGCTTCTCATCGCCGACCTCGAAACCGAGCGGGTTTATCGGGTGTTATCTGGGTTCCCAATCCCAGAACGCTCGGCTGGCATCTTTTTGCCGCCGAAGCGGGACCGACAACCCGAGACCGTCACCGGATAAGTAAAACGACAACGGCAACAAACCAAAAAGATGCAAAAAGCGGTGAAAAACCGAGCAAAAGAGATGAACTTACCGGAGATTCGGGCGGAGTAGTGCGAACAGAAAAGACGAGGGAAATCGAAGGAAACTCGCCGGAAAAAGCAGGTCTTCGACTCGGAAAACGGCTCGGAATTCGAGTGATTTGCGAAGGAAAACGAGGGAAAACTTTGGAAATGAAAGTGATATTGAAAGTGAAAATGAAAATGATTGAGTGAAACCCCCTATTTATAGAGAGGTGAAGTCAGGGGCAAATTGGTAAAAGCGCATGTTTTTACACAACTTCCCAAACGCCGTCAGTCATCATTACGACACAGGAGACGAAACGTTTTCGCGTGTTCCCGAGGTTGCTTTTGCGGGAATCTAGGAACGGTTGGCATAGAAAACCGTTCAAATTTTCGCCAACTCCCGAAAATAATAATTGCGATATTCAAAATTTGAAATTTTCAAAATTCAAATTTTGAAAAATCGAAATTTAATTTCAGGAATTAAAAATTAAAGTTACAAACAACGAGCCAGGGCTCAGGCTATTGCGAGCGACCCCCCTCACCGAGGGTGAAATTTTCGAGCTCTCCCAGGCGAGAGATCGAGGACTCGAAAAGGGTGAAATTTTCGAACAAGTTCTTAGTTCGAGCCATCACTCCCTCGGAAAGGGTGAAATTTTCGAGCTCTCGCAGGCGAGGGATCGAGGACTCGAAAAGGTTGAAGTTTTTCGAACAAGTTCTTAGTTCGAGCCGTCACTCCCTCGGAAAGGGTGAAATTTTCGAGCTCTCCCAGGCAAGGGATCGAGGACTCGAAAAGGGTGAAATTTTCGAACAAGTTCTTAGTTCGACCATCACTCCCTCGGAAAGGGTGAAATTTTCGAGCTCTCCCAAGCGAGGGATCGAGGACTCGAAAAGGGTGAAATTTTCGAACAAGTTCTTAGTTCGAGCCATCACTCCCTCGGAAAGGGTAAAATTTTCGAGCTCTCCCAAGCGAGGGATCGAGGACTCGAAAAGGGTGAAATTTTCGAACAAGTTCTTAGTTCGAGCCATCATTCCCTCGCAAAGGGTGAAATTTTCGAGCTCTCCCAGGCGAGGGACCGAAGACTCGAAAAGGGTGAAATTTTCGAATCAAGAGAGGTTCGAGTCATCACTCCCTCGGAAAAGGATCCAACATCAGAGAAACAAGCAAACGCCTCGAAGGGGCACGATTGCATTACATGGCTTTACCAAGGTCCACAAAGTACACCTCGATAAAGGGCGGCCATGGATCGTACCCTGGTCGCTCCCGATGAGTCCGCCTTTGCTGACAGCGAGGGGCGCGACCAAGATCCGAGGGGCTTTGTTGGTACCACTTTGTGGTTGGGCCATAGACCCTAATGAAGTAAACCTTAGTAAAGGCCCATGTCATGCAACAATCCTCCTTTAAGGTCAGCCCTTTGATGGGAGGGGAATAAAGGGTCAAGATGGAGTGGGGAAACCTAGGATTATTCCTAGGTCCTCCCCTCTATCACTATAAATACCCCTTTTATGACCCATCAAAATCAGGTTCTTACACACATACTCAAAAATTCTGACATTCCCTATTCTCTGATTATTCCCTTGATTTGTGCATAAAAGACTTTATTTGTCTTATTTGCCACCCCTTCTCGAGCCCCCTTTACTGACTTGATCGTCGGAGGGGCGACGCCTGGTGAAAACCGGGCTCCCTTTGTGCAGGTATTCGGCGAGGCTATCCGAGCAGCTGTCCTTCGAAGAACTCACATCCAACAAAAACGGAAAAAAAAAAAAACTAACAACGGATATAACTTACACAATCATCAATATGATTCAATATCATTCTAATACTTTGCAACAGAGGACATGTCCAAGGATCCAAAAGAAAGACAATCTCTTACAACACGACAACTTTATCAAAAGAAACATTCACATCAGGAACCAGATTTCTTGTCTTTCTTTACTTTTTTCAGCCCTGATTCCTTAGCAAGGTTCTTATCCCACGTAATTAACTGCTTCAGCATATTTAAGCGGTATAAGGAGAAATCCTACATTTGAGAAAACTGATTAGTATTCAGATAATCTGTGTTATGATCATAAGTACAAAAAATAGATTATGTACCTCGAAATAATCCTTTTTGCACTCGTTCACTTCCGCTTTTATTTCCATAAACTTCATGACTGCAACACCAGTCTCTTTGCTGCAATGCGCCATAATAAGTAAGTAGCTAACAATATTATATGCAAATACCAACAATGAAACAATAGGACCATACATGTAGATCAGTAATTTAAAAGACTTAACCTTTTGTGATATCTAAAACCGTTTAGTGATACCTAAACATGTACATCTCAAATCTCTTCAAATTAGAGCAATATAGATGTGGTAGCAACATGTCCTCTTTGGTAATCTTGAAAGATAGTTATTTCAGGATGCTTAAGCCTAATTTTGACTTTAGGGACAAGAACTTTGAGCCAAGAACTTAAAATCTACAGTTAGTATTTAGAATCCAAAGAAAAAAACGAAAACATACAGGCTCAATTCTTCAGATAGCGATGGTACTATTTGAGGCAGTTCCAGATTACTACAAAAAGTAGATGGAAGGCTGGAAAACCTTTTGTAGGTGTCTGGTAAACTTTTATGAGCAGTAAGCACTCGGGAAACCAAATCCACCTACAATCAAACACAGCATTAAAAACCAGAAAGTAAGGAGAATGGTTTACAACTATAGAATTTGCAACATTCAAGAATTACAATTTGTGGAACCGTTTTGCTCGCCCTTCTTCGAGAGCGGCTGTCAAAATAAAGGTCTTGTTCAGCTATGCCTTTGTAAGTATCACTCAATGGGATGAAAATCTGCAGCATAAAGTAAGTATTTAGAACTACCAAACTGAAGACTTTAGGGGTCGTGCAATATAATTTGGTTATTTTTTAAACTATTTCGGGCAAAATAACAACTATACCTTTTTGCATAGCTTCCCATCAGCTGGCAAATAATTGAGACTCGTAGAAATAAAACCCTTGCAGACCATCATACTTTTGCAGTCCTGCAAGGAGAAAAATGAGAACGAAAAAACAAGCATAAAGAGAGATGTGGAGAGAGTCTGAGGGCACCTTACCCAAATGAAGGTTGGAAAATAGAACAAAGTATTGTCGCTTAATGTGGTTCTGATAACACCAAGTCTAGCACCTTCAGAAAATTATCGTTAAGTAGACAACAGTTTAAAGATAAATTGAACCACGTATCGGAAAGTGATCAGATTGAGCTTACTGTGGCATCAACCCGAGCAAAGGGATACAAGGTCCTCAGAACGGCACGGTTGCTTTAAGCCAGTCTGTTTCTATCAAGATCTCCGTGCAGTCACCCAATTTAAGTCTCTTGTTTATGGTTCATTCATATATTAACATTATGTATACAACAGAGAGGTCGTAGCTTAGAGGTTTACAGATCTTCAATCCCTTCATCAAAGGCAAAAGACAAAAGGGCCAATGTCAGCCTATCAACATTAGACGGCAAGTATTGTGGCAGGTTTGACACTGGGGTTCTCAAATCAGTCTGCTGCGGTAGCTTTCGATTAATTACTCCAGTTTTCTTCCTTGCTGGGTTTCCTGCAGCATCAAGCAACCCAGCCTGCTTTTTGTTCGCCGTCTGTCTTGTTACAGCCCGTTGATATGCCTTAACGGTTTTACCTTTTTGATTGCTTTCTTCTTGTTTTTCTTTCTCCTCTTGTATTTTCTACTTTCCTGCTTTATCCTTATCATCTTCTTCGTCTTCTCCTTCATCCTGTTCTTCTTCTTCTTCTTCTTCTTCTTCTTCTTCTTCTTCTTCTTCTTCTTCTTCTTCTTCTAGCTTCTTCTTCTTCTTCTTCTTCTTCTTCTTCTTCTTCTTGTTCTTGTTCTTCTACTTGTTCTTGTTGTTGTTGTTGTTCTTCTTCTGATCTTCTTCTTCTTCTTCTTCTTCTTCTTCTTCTTCTACTACTACTACTTCTTCTCTTTTCCTGTCCTTTTTTTGTTTTGTTTTCTTCCCTTTTTTTCCATCTTTTTCTACTTTCTCTCGCTTTTTGTCTCTTTTTTTCTTTTCCCCCTTCCTATAGTACTTCTGGTTCTTCTTTTAAATCTCTGTCAGCATTCACACTTTGCCCCATCCAGTTTCTAACGCTAACCTTAAGAGAAATCACCTCCTTCTACATGCAAAGAAATTCCTTCACAATGGTTTCTTGACTCCTTATCGTGAGTAACTCTTCCATAACCATTTCTAGTCTGTTTAGTAGTTTAGAGGACTGGTCATGAGGAATAGCCATCATTTCTTTCTCTCTGAGATGCTCGACGTCGATTATATATAATCTAACCAGGAAAGAGAACAAAGATAATATTAGTAAATGCTATATGTTGAAAAAAAATATGAATTGGCGGTTCCAACTGTCCTTTTTCTCCAAAAACTAACGATTACTGAAGTGCAAGTGGGGGTTTTCCTTGCATTTTAAATTTCTTCACCACCATTTAATTGCCACGTGTCATTTTGTTGTTGGCCAAAACCTATTAGTCGTTGACATTTTCAAATGGCTATAAAATTATGCAAACGATTTAAAAAAAAAAAAAAACTATACCAACGTTCATATTTTTTAATGCTCTATAAACAGAGACCAAATTTGATATATTTTGGTAGTCATTTAAAAAAAAATTCAGTTTTTTCCCTTAATATCACATCTAATGTATACTCATAAATAACTCTTATTGAAACACATATATAGTTATATATTAATTCCAAAGAATAAAGTATTGTATGAAAAATTATAGATCTAAATTTTCAAGAAAACGAAAATTCTTCGCAATTTACTACTAACTTCCACAACGAATTTTACACAATTATTATCATCAAGTCAATTTCCCCCAAATTATACACAAATATCTCCAAACTCTACTCAACCTTATCTTGCTCAAACTAGACAGAAGAAAAATCCTCTCAAGAAACGGGGGCCAAATGTTCCATGGAGCGAGAAAGAAGATATAGCGCTCGCGTCAGCTTGGTGTATGGTTAGTGAAGATCAAATCAATGGCAAAAATCAATGCTCAATTGTAAGATGGGACAAGATAATGGATCTGTATGAGCAATCTCGACTAGAGAATGAGGAAGAACTTAATCAAAGAAGACTTGCATCTTGTAAGTGTCGTTTTGAAAGACTTAGTAATTATGCAAGCAAGTGGATGGGTTGTAAAATGGAAGCTCATGAAGCAAAAAAGAGCGGGATGAGCATGGAAGATGTTGAACGTGCATTTGGAGTTTTACAAGCCTGATTTGCGTTTATTCATCGCCCTTGTCTCGTTTGGGATGATCGTATGATGGGAAAAATTTTGATGCCTTGTATCATTATGCATAATATGATAGTTGAAGATGAACGAGACACATATCAAAACTATTGCGATATCTCAGAGTATACAGAAGAAGGCGAAGAAAATTGCGAAACCTCTGGTGCACGCCGACCATCAATCAAGTGTATCAAGTTACATGGAAAATCGATCTCAACTTCGCAATAGAGAGACACATCATGCTCTTACAAAATATTTGATCGAGCATATTGATCGAAAGTTTGAATATTGAAGATGTAGTTGTCAATTTCTCCTATTTGTAGTGACTATTCCCGACATTTATTTCTTTATTTCTACTTATCGCACTTTTGGATTGATTGTAAGAGTGGTGTATCGTTTTTTTTTTTTTGGTGAAAAAACATTTTGAAGTGTTTTTGTTCATTCTTCACATTCGGGTTTTTTTCCTTGGTCTCCGTTCAAATTGAAATACTTTTTTTTTTACAAAACGTAATTTATTGTGAAGTTGTAAAAGTTGAAATTGTGAAAAATCATAAATTAGACAAATAATGAAGTATGAAAGAAAATGTAGTGGGGGTAAATGATAAAGTAGAAGAGATATTGAGTTGATCTAGATCACCAATAAACCACATTTAGAGTATGATGTTGAGCTATGTAAGAAAATAATATTTAATCACTATGATCTAGATCATGTGTGTCACCAATAAACATGGTCTAAATGAAGACCACTTTTGGTATATTTGAGTAACCATTTTTGTCTCCCTGTATTGATGATATGTTGCGATGTTTGATAAAGTAGGAGAGAGAATGACGTTGAACTAGATCACTAATAAACCATGAAAAACTATACCGGAGCACGAAGGTGAAGTATGGGATATAATAATTTTTTAATAAGGGAGTTAAAGATGATCTAGATCACCAATAAGGATGGTCTAAGGGCTAGAGATGAGCTCAAGGAATGATAATGGAGGCACCAATGACAACTTTTGATATGAGCAACTGCGTGGGGATGTAACGAGTTATTTGTGTGTGGTCCGTGGGAAATTAGGTGAACTTATTTTTTTTTCTCTTTTTTCCCCTTATTTATTATAAGATGGTGGGTTGCCCTTATTAGCGACTGATTTTAGAATGAAAGCTCGTGCATTGAACGGTACAATATTATATCGTACTTAATGACCTTTATGTTTATCATCAATTATATTATCATTTTACTGTCAAACAAATTATTATAATGTTGCTTGCATATATTTTAAACTATGAATTACTTTTTTAGCCTAAATTGTACATATTTATACATTATCTTATATGTCATATTCCAAGTCATAAGGATCATACTCTTATTGACGCTACAATATATAAGTTTCAAAATTTTCTGATACACATAATCAATGTTATGAGCAATTGTGACGTGTTTCAATTTGATTGTTTTAACTTATAGGAAAATTTGTGGGAAACCACCCCCAACTTTCACTATTTTCTGGGGATCCACCTTATTAAACTTTTTTTTGTAGGGAACCACCAAATATAAGCAAAACTAAGGGGTATGTAGAACCACCTCCTTACCCAAACCACCCTCCAAACACCTCTAACCACCATGCACCACCACCCACCAACACCAACCACCACCTTAGCTACCCTCGACACCACCAACATGGTCGTCGATCACCCGCCACCATGTTCCACACCACCCGCTACACCACCCACCAACACCATACACCAACCACCACCTTGGGTTTCTATCTCTCCACGTGCAACACATAAGGAAATTAATGAGTGGTGACGGTCAGAGATGCGCCGACGAGAAGAAGCTAAGATAATGGGTGCGGGGGAGCTTCGAGTGGCCGAAAAACGAGAGGAAGGAGAGGATGGAGGGGGAGAGAAAAGGGTCGTAGAGGTGGAGGACAAGGAGGCGGGGGAAGGTGGTGGTCGGCGTGAGTAGTGGTAGTCGCGGACTGAATGGTGGTTGTTAGTGCTGGCTCGTAGTGGTGCGTGGTGGTTAGTGGTGGAGGGTGGTTTTGGTAAGGTAGGTGGTTATGCCCCTAGATTTTATTTATATTTGGTGGTTCTCCACACAAAAAAAATTAATAAGGTGCGTGGTTCCACAAAAAATGATGAAAGTTGGGGTGGTTTCCCACAAATTTTCTTAACTTATATTCCCTCCATTCATATCTAATCTTCTTGTTACTTTTTGCACAAAGTTTTAGAAGTGTATTAAAAATTATTAAAAGCAAGTGGGAAATGAAACAAAAGCACTTGAAAATCATTCTATTGGTTCACATGTTACCAAGACATAAAACAAGAAGATTGGATGAGAATTCCCCTAAAAGAAAAGCAAGAAGATTAGATATGAATGGAGAGAGTATATGGAAGAGTTCTGCGAAAATGGGATTCTTTTTGTGAATTGTTAATACTCTCAATTTTATTAGGTTTTTTGTATTTGGTTTGAATTCAAACTCAAACCAAATGAACCTAATAAAAATGGAGGGAGTAATTGACAGGGGAAATGGTTGTGGGAGTGATGCGGCTCAGTTGGTGGTGGTGGCGTCGTAGACGGTGGCGGTTAGTGCTAAATGACTCACCTAGTGAAAATAGTAAAACTTTTCAACATTCTCATACTCTCCTCCTCAACCGTAAATATGCGTAAAAACATAGATGATCTCCACAATCACTTATTGCGACTACATAGACATAACAAAGGGAATTTGTGCATATACGAGCCTTTTTTTTGCCATAGACGAGCCTTTTTAATCATCAAATATTAGGAAATTGTAGATCATATATCTTTGCTATTAGGAAATTAGGAAATTCTTGTATTACGTTTACATTGGGTTAGGAATGTCTTGTATAGAAAGCCATTGTTTAGGTAGGCCAGTGGTGTATATGCGTAGTTAGGAATGCATACATATTTGCTTTCCTTAGGTTTTGTATAGTTTCTTTAGGTGTGCAGTTTCCTTATGTCATGGGTCGATGTCTTGTTCTCCAAGGATCGTCATTTTATAAATACCGGTACATATCAATGGGAATAATGACGAAATTCTCAAACACATAATACGTTTGATTTACCTTTTATGGTATCAGAGCTAGGGTTATTCTCACACAAGCCGAAAGACAAAGATTCATCAACTCACGACGAAGACAGCGAGAAGGAACACACCCCTCTGACGACCCCTGTTCCTTCGGACGACGAAGAAGAGATGAAGGACGATAGCAAGAAGGACGAGGGCAAGAAGAAGTTGAGCCCTTACACG
This sequence comes from Spergularia bocconei, assembly GCA_963457585.1. Lineage (NCBI taxonomy): Eukaryota > Viridiplantae > Streptophyta > Magnoliopsida > Caryophyllales > Caryophyllaceae > Spergularia > Spergularia bocconei. Next base: position 15,478,637 of record OY734951.1, read on the forward strand.
ATTTTCGGGAATGACAATCCCGGAACGACGATCACTCCCGTTGTTTTCAGAGGCAAAAATTTCGAAGAATGGAGCAAAGCCATGAAAAACTCATTGCTTGCGAAAAAACAAGATTGGGTTTGTCGATGGCTCCGTAACTTAGCCCAAGGAGGATTCCGAAGATGTCGAGCGATGGTGAATGGTGAACGCCATGGTGGTTGCTTGGATTTTCAATACCATTGATGAGAAAATTCGTAGCACCATCTCCTACCGGCCCATAGCTAAACACTTGTGGGATGAAATTAAGGAGAGATTTTCACTTGGTGACGGGATGAAAATCTATCAATTGAAGGCTCAAATTGTGGAGTGCAAGCAACAGAAGGCTGAGACCATTATGAATTTTTATGGCCGTATGAAGAAAATTTGGGATGACTTAGGGGATTTTGATCCTCTACCATCATGCTCGTGCACCGGCTGCAAATGTAACTTGACATCCAAATTGGGAAAGCGAAGGGAAGATGAGAAAGTACGGGAATTTTGTTGGGTGGGTCCAACCCTCTTTTATTTCTTTTGTAATATTGTATTAGTTTTTCAATTTCATGAAAAATAAAAAAAAAAACAAAAACAAAATGAAAAAGAAAGAAAAAAAAAACAGAAAAGAAAAAAGAAAGAAAGTTGTGTGGCGTGTGTTTTATTTTGTGAGACATGTGGTCTCACTTTGCTCTTTGACCAAAAGAGAAGTCCAGGGGCTGATTTGGTGAAGGCATTCGACAGAAGCAAAGAAAAGGGCAAGAGAGACAGAACCCAGAAAAAAACAGAAGAAGAAACACAACACAAAAACAGTGAGGAGTGTTCTTCCGAAAATCAGAGAGAGAGACACAGTGAGTTCCTACCTTTTGAGTCATCATCAGATTGGCTAAGGTGGAGCTATTTGGAGGTGTATTTCTCTATTCGTATCCATTGCTACAGGTAACCTTGTATCATTCTGTTGGATTCTTTAGTACTACAATTGATTAGGAAAATCAAGTAGTATTGATCCAAATGATAGTTAGCTTGTAGCTGGGATTGTTGTAGTTTCGAGTTAGGGGCATAGCTTGAAACTTTGAACCTTTGTATTTTGCTAAATTGATTAGTGAAATCGATTATTGGTGCCCAGTGGTTTTTCCCTTCGAATTGGAGGGTTTCCACTTAAAATCTGGTGTTGGTTGTTTGTCTTTTGTTGATTTTCATTTTTGACTTGGTTAGCCTAATTTGCGTCGAATTGCTGCCGAATTTTTGCTAGACTGTTTTGGTGGCTTTTAGGCACAACAGTGGTATCAGAGCTTAGGTTATAAGCTAGGTTATAATGGAGTCTAGCAGTTCGGGTTCAATGATTAAACTGACCTCCACAAATTATTCCATGTGGAAGTGTATGATGGAGGATCTTTTAGTGTGTAAAGACCTCTTTGAGCCTATTGACGCAAATCCCGGAACCCCTGATAACCCTCCTCCTAAGCCCGACTCTATGAGTGAGAAAGAGTGGGCGAATATAAAACGTAAGACCTTAGCTACCATTAGGCAGTGGGTTGACAAGACTATCCATAGTCATATATCGCGAGACACCGATGCTTTTGAAGTGTGGAAGAAGTTGCAAAACCTTTATGAGAGGAAATCGGCTCATAACAAAGCCTCTTTGATTAAGAGACTTGTTAATTTGAAGTTGAAAGTGGGGAAGTTAGTTTCGGAACATCTTGGTGATTTTCAAGATGTTATTAATAAACTGACGTCCATGAATATTGTGCTTGATGATGAGTTGCAAGCACTTTTCCTCTTGAGTTCCGTTCCGGATACATGGGAAACCATGGTGGTGTCTATTAGCAATTCCGCTCCTAGTGGAAAGCTAACGATGGATATGATTAAAGATGGTATGTTCAACGAAGAGATGAGGAGGAAGGAGATGGGTTCGGATAATGCTTAGGCCCTTGTTACGGAGAGTAGGGGCAGGGGCAAAAGTAAGGGTCCTAAGAACCGTGGCAAGTCCAAGGGTCGTTCTAAGTCTCGGGATTACAAGGACAATATAATTTGTCATTATTATGATAAGCCGGGACATGTTCAGAACTCTTGTTGGGTTCGGAAAAAGGATCTAAGGAATGGCAAGCAGATGGAAAAAGGCGGATAATGCGGGTACGGCCGCAATTGCAAGTGATCAGCCAGTCACTTTAATTTGTGCTACAAGTGACTGTTCTCATATCACTAATTCCAACAGTGAGTGGCTTATTGATACGGGGGCCTCTTTTCATTGTGCTCCGGAGAGTGAATATTTCTCAAACTATCGAACCGGTGATTTTGGTAGTGTGAAAATGGGAAATAATTCTTCGGCGAGCATAGTTGGTATTGGTGATGTTCGGGTGGAGACAAATGTCGGATGCACGATTACTTTGAAGAATGTGCGTCATATACCCGATTTACGTCTTAACTTGCTATCCGCCACTGTTCTTGACCAAGAAGGTTATCACCACATTTCGGAAGTGGAAAGTGGAGGATGACCAAAGGTTCTATGCTAGTAGCTCGTGGAGAGTTGTGTTGCACAATTTACAAGATACACATGAGAGTGTGTGGAGGTTAAATTAATGCCGTTGAAAAAGTCTCCTCACCTAATTTGTGGCATAGGAGACTTGGGCATATGAGTGAGAAGGGAATAAAGATCTTGGCAGAGAGGTCTTTAATTCCGGCGGATAAGAGAATTTCTCTTAATCCTTGTGATCATTGTGTACTAGGTAAGCATCATAGGGTTTCTTTCCGAAAACGATCAAAACGGAAAGAATCTAAGCAAGCCCTAGTGCACACTGATGTGTGTGGTCCAATTGAAGTGGAATCGGCAGGGGTCACTTGTATTTTGTGACTTTCATTGATGACCATACACGTAAGACATGGGTTCATCTTATGAAGCATAAAAGTGAAGTCTTTGAAATTTTTCAGAAATTTCATGCTATGGTGGAGAGGGAGACAGAGAAAAAGTTGAAATGTCTCCGTAGTGACAATGGAGGTGAGTATACCTCTAATGAATTCAAAAGTTACTGCTCCAAGCATGGAATTAGGCATGAGAAGACTGAGCCGGGCACTCCACTACACAATGGTGTGGCAGAAAGGATGAATCGGACCATTGTCGAAAAGGTAAGATGCATGTTGAGGATGGCAAACCTTCCAAAGAAGTTTTGGGGTGAAGCCGTCAATAGTGCGGTGTATTTGATCAACCGTTCGCCTTCGATTCCGCTTGGTTTGGACATTCCTGAGAAGGTTTGGTCCGGACGTGATGCCTCTTACACTCACTTGAGAGTGTTCGGATGCAAGGCGTTTATGCTTGTTCCAAGGAGAAGCGGTTAAAGCTTGATAGCAAGGCTACTCCTTGCATTTTCATGGGTTATGGTGATGAGGAGTATGGCTATAGGCTATGGGATCAGGAGAGGCGTAAATGGTAAGAAGTAGAGACGTGGTCTTTCGTGAGCAAGAGGTGGGCTCCGACATGCTAGTTGAAAAGTATGTCGACACATGTGCTACTTCCGACCTAACACCAATGCCTACTCCTATTGTTGATCATATTGCAGGTGATGGTGAAAATGAAGGTGGAGAGCAGATCTTTGAAGAAGATCAACCACAAGTGTCAAATAACAATGATGTGACACATGAGGATGAGGAAGAAGGGGCTGTAGAGCAGGGGGAGCAGCCCGTTACTCATCCCACAGGGGCTGATCTCCCAGAGGTCAGACGCTCCACTAGAGAGCGTAAGCAATCAACATGGTACTCGGCTGATGAGAACATCCTTCTTACTGAAGAGGGGAGCCTGAGAGTTTCTAAGAGGTGCAGTCACGTTCCGATAAAAATGAGTGGAATGCCGCAATGGAAGATGAGATGAACTCTTTGATGAAAAATGATACATATGAGTTGGTGAAACTTCCTAAGGGCAGAAAAGTGTTGAGAAACAAGTGGTTATTCAAGTTGAAGAAAGACGGTGATAATTTAGTGAGGCATAAGGCGAGATTGGTGGTGAAAGGTTGCAATCAAAAGAAAGGCATTGATTTCAATGAGATTTTCTCACCGGTTGTTAAGATGACGTCGATAAGAGTCGTGTTAGGTCTAGCCGCTAGTTTGAACCTTGAAGTTGAACAACTTGATGTGAAGACGGCTTTCTTACACGGTGACTTGCACGAGGAGTAGACCTGTAAGTTTCTGACCCGACCCGAAAAACCGCCCGAGACCCGACCCGAAAATAACCCGAAAAACCCGGACTTCTTCAACCCGAACCCGAAAAGCACCCGAAACCCGAAATGACCTGAAATGTCAGGGTCAAGACCCGACCCGAGTGGGCCAACCCGTTGGGTCAAAGATATTTAGTAAAAAAATATTATAATAATAAAAAAATGATATAAAACAATTAATATTAATACAATTTTAATTAAAATTTTCTTTTAAGACATATAAAGCATACATATGATGCAATCATTATTATTATATAATATAATATATAAAAATTTTGGAAAATAAGAATAAAATAATATTTTACCTGTTAAAATTTACCGATTAAAAAGGCGCGAATATGTATTTTCGACCCGTTGGTCAACCCGTAACCCGACCCGAACCCGTATTGACCCGACCCGTATGGACCCTAACCCGAAATACACCCGAACTCGAATCTACCTGAACCCGAAGCTACCCGAACCCGAAACCCGCCCGCCCGACCCGTTTTACAGGTCTAACGAGGAGATATATATGGAGCAGGCGGAGGGATTTGAAGTGAAAGGGAAAGAGCACTTAGTGTGCAAATTGAAGAAAAGCCTTTACGGGCTTAAACAAGCACCAAGGCAGTGGTAAGAAGTTCGATGCCTTTATGACGAGTCATAATTACATTCGGACAGAGGCTGATCCTTGTGTGTATTTTAGGCAGTTTCCTGATGGTAACTTCATTATTTTGCTCCTTTATGTTGATGATATGCTCATTGTGGGGCAGAATCAAGGTATGATTAGCAGACTCAAAGAAGACTTGTCTAAGTCTTTTGATATGAAAGATCTAGGCCCTGCCAAACAGATTTTGGGTATGCAAATCATACGTGACCGCAAACTTGGCAAGTTGTGGATGTCACAAGAGCGGTATATTGAACGGGTGCTTGAGAGGTTCAATATGAAACACACCAAGGCAGTGAGTACACCATTGGCAGCTTATTTCAAGCTCACAAAGGAAGGCTGCCCGACTAGTGATGAAGAGAAAAAAGGTATGTCTTCCATACCATACTCCTGTGCCGTTGGGTCTTTGATGTATGCAATGGTCTGTACACGGCCTGATATTGCACATGCTGTTAGAGTTGTCAGTCGGTTCTTGTCTAATCCCGGAAAATCCCATTGGGAGGCGGTGAAGTGGATATTGAAATATTTGAGGGAGACATCGAAAATGTGTTTATGTTTTGGAAAATCTGATCCTATACTTTTAGGATACACTGATGCGGATATGGCGGGTGATATTGATGGTAGAAAATCCACCTCGGCATACTTGTTCATGTTTGCAGGGGGAGCCATATCTTGGCAATCTAACCTTCAAAAGTGTGTAGCTTTGTCTACCACTGAGGCTGAATATATTGCCGCCGTTGAAGCTAGTAAAGAGATGTTGTGGCTTAAACGGTTTCTCCTAGAGTTAGGTTTGGAACAAGAGGAGTACATAGTTCATTGTGATAGCCAAAGTGCTATTGATTTGAGCAAGAATACCATGTATCATGCTCGAACAAAACACATTGATGTTTGGTACCATTGGTTGAGAGAGTCATCGAGGATGAGCTCTTAAAGTTGTTGAAGATCCACACCGACAAGAATGGGGCTGACATGTTGACTAAGGTCTTACCCGGCCACAAGTTTGCAAGTTTTTGCAAGTTGGCCGGGATTGTCTCCAAGTGAGTTGTAGGAGACGTATCTCCTCCTAATCGGGTTAGAGAGGGAGATTGTTGGGTGGGTCAAACCCTCTTTTATTTCTTTTGTTTTTATTGTATTAGTTTTTCAATTTCATGAAAAATAAAGAAAAGAAAAACAAAATGAAAAAGAAAGAAAAAAAAACAGAAAAGAAAAAAGAAAGAAAGTTGTGTGGCGTGTGTTTTATTTTGTGAGACATGTGGTCTCACTTTGCTCTTTGACCAAAAGAGAAGTCCAGGGGCTGATTTGGTGAAGGCATTCGACAGAAGCAAAGAAAAGGGCAAGAGAGACAGAACCCTGAAAAACAGAAGAAGAAACACAACACAAAAACAGTGAGGAGTGTTCTTCCGAAAATCAGAGAGAGAGACACAGTGAGTTCCTACCTTTTGAAGTCATCATCAGATTGGCTAAGGTGGAGCTATTTGGAGGTGTATTTCTCTATTCGTATCCATTGCTACAGGTAACCTTGTATCATTCTGTTGGATTCTTTAAACTACAATTGATTAGGAAAATCAAGTAGTATTGATCCGAATGATAGTTAGCTTGTAGCTGGGATTGTTGTAGTTTCGAGTTAGGGGCATAGCTGGAAACTTTGAACCTTTGTATTTTGCTAAATTGATTAGTGAAATCGATTATTGGTGCCCAGTGGTTTTTCCCTTCGAATTGGAGGGTTTCCACTTAAAATCTGGTGTTGGTTGTTTGTCTTTTGTTGATTTTCGTTTTTGACTTGGTTAGCCTAATTTGCGTCGAATTGCTGCCGAATTTTTGCTAGACTGTTTTGGTGTCTTTTAGGCACAACAAATTTCTCATGGGCGTGGATGCGACTTTTGGAGCTGTGCGATCCAATTTGCTCGGAATTGACCCTCTGCCAAACGTGAATCAAGTCTATTCACGTCTAATTCAAGAAGAGGGTGTACTTGTGTACACTCAGCCGAAGACCGAGTATCGAACCGAACCAATGGCTCACCTAGCCCGTGGTCCAGCCGGAGGCTACGGAACATGGGGGGCGCGATATGAGCAGGAAAAGAGGCCCGAATGCACAAGCTGCGGACGAGTCCTGTTTCGGGGTCTACGGATATCCTGATTGGTGGGGAGACAGGCCTAGAAACAGGATTGTGAATGGGCGTGGCAAAGGGCGTGGACGTGGTCGAGGCAGGGGTGGCTTTGGCCGTGGAGGAGCTCGCGCGAGTATGGCTACTACTCATCGTGGTGAGGCAAGCTCCTCCAATCAAGGTGGTGATGGGGTGGACTTGAACACCCTGCCGCAAGAAGAATGGGACGAGCTGGTGGCGATGTGGAGCGAGAGAAAATCAGGTGGTTGCGAGCGACTAAGTGGTAAGGCGAACGAATGATGGATAATCGACACAGGTGCCAGTCCTCATTTGACTGGAAATCTGACTTTGTTTTCTGAAATTTTTTATATTAATTCATGCTCTATTGGATTGCCTAACGGAGACTCAGCCCTTGCAACTAAGCAAGGTTCAGTCAAGCTAGGAGAATGCTTGACTCTGAACAACGTGTTATATTCGGAGAATGTTAATTGCAACTTGATTTCAGTATCCCAATTGATTCGGGACTATAAATTGGTTTTACAATTTACTAATAATTCGTGTGTTATACAGGACCCAGCAACGAAGACGGTGATTGGAGTGGGTGATCAATGCGAGGGACTATACTATCTTCGAGTAACGAAACGAATTCAAGCGAACCGAACCGGCAACGATATCGAAACAGCGAAATTATGGCACGAACGACTTGGACATCCGTCGTCCAAGATAGCTAATTATTTATCGTATACTAGAAGTTTAAATCATAAGTTTGATAGTAGATTTTGTGATGTGTGCTTACGAGCAAAACAAACTCGGAGTATTTTTCGTACTAGTAATAATAAGGCAGACGCCATTTTCGATTTAATCCACTGTGACTTGTGGGGATCCTACAGCGAAACATCTTATTGTGGCTCTCGATTTTTTCTTACTATTGTAGACGATTTTTCACGATGTGTTTGGGTATATTTGCTAAAATCGAAATCTGATGTGCCTCGTAATATGAGACACTATTTTGCTATGGTTGAACGACAGTTTGGGAAATTGATTAAAATTGTTCGCAGCGATAACGGTGCCGAATTCAAGCCTCTGGACGCATATTTTGAAGAGAAAGGAATCCTTTTTCAGTCCTCAATGGTAGATACACCACAGCAAAACGCACGGGTTGAGCGAAAGCATCGTCACATACTAAATGTAGCTCGTGCTCTTCGATTTCAAGCCAAGCTGCCAATTCGCTTTTGGGGTGAGTGTGTACTGACAGCAGCCTATTTAATCAACCGAGTCCCTTCCGAATTACTGGGTTGGAAGACGCCCTTTGAACTCTTATACGGCAAGGCCCCTGATCTTGATAATCTACGAAAATTTGGTTGCTTGTGCAATGCGAGGAACTTGAATCGAACCTGGGATAAGTTCGCTAGTCGTAGTCGGAAATGTGTTTTCCTTGGTTACCCGTTTGGTAAGAAGGGATGGTCGGTGTACGACCTCGAATCCGGAGATTATTTTGCTTCTCGTGATGTGGTGTTTGTGGAGCATGTTTTTCCATTTGATATTGGTCAAACTGAATTAGATGATCGAGACTTAGGGGATTGGTCCTTCGATCATGTTCCGGAGGCACCAGCGGATGAGGATTGTCGTCCTGATTCTTCTGAAAATGATGCGACGGGGGGGAGGTCATTGAGGCTGCCTCCTCTGTTACGGCTGACTCCTCTGTTTCGAACAGAGCTACCATTCCGAAAGTGATCGGCTCAGGTGAAACCGAGGCAACACTGACCGAGGATGAGCAAGCTGAGTTAAATGAGGTAATTTGAGAAATAAGAAACGAAGAGGGAGTGACTGATCATGTAGATGATCAGGATAATCAAGAAATAATAATGGAGGATGTGTTGAACGATAGTGATGCATCATCGAATAACGAGGACGACAGTGATCCAAATTCGAATAATACTCAAACTGAGAGGGGTAAGGGACATCGGCAGAAATTTTCGAACGTTCGGCTTCGTGGTTTCGTTACTCATGCGGTAATTTGTCCCTCAACCGAAGCACTCCGATCATCGAATTATGTTAATTGTAACCGATTTAGTGCAAAACATCGTGCTCTTCTTGCTTCGGTCACTGCAGGACACGAGCCGGCCAGTTTTAATGAAGCTATGCAGCATGAGCATTGGAGGAAAGCAATGAAAGAGGAGATCAGTGCTCTCGAAAATAATAAGACCTGGGAATTGACGACATTACCAATTGGTAAAAAGGCGATCGGAAGTAAGTGGATTTATAAAATTAAATATAGATCTAATGGTGAAATTGAACGCTATAAGGCAAGATTAGTCATCCGAGGTGATCATCAAATTGAAGGAATCGGTTACAACGAAACATTTGCTCCTACGGTGAAGATGGTGACTGTACGAACTATGTTGGCAATTGCAGCGGTGAAGAATTGGGAATTGCATCAAATGGACGTGCATAATGCATTCCTACATGGAGACTTAAACGAAGAGGTCTATATGCGAGTTCCTCCTGGGTTTGACAAAGATGCCTCGGGGAAAGTGTGTCGATTACGAAAATCGTTATATGGTTTAAAACAAGCTCCTAGGTGTTGGTATGCCAAGCTTGCATCGGCATTGCTTGGGTATGGGTTTGAAGTTTGCAAAAGTGACCATTCACTCTTTGTTATGGTTCGTGGAAGTGTACGAATAAATTTCCTGGTCTATGTTGACGATCTTGTAATCTCAGGAAATGATGGAGCAGCCATTCGAAAATTCAAGGCGTATTTGAATAATTGTTTTCACATGAAAGACTCGGAATTCTTAAGTATTTTTTAGGAATTGAAGTGGCACGAAGACCGACTGGGATCTATTTGTCCCAACGGAAATATACCCTCGACATTCTAAGTGATGCTAACTTGCTTGGTTGTAAACCTGCAAGCACACCTATTAAATCAAAACACCGACTTGCTCTGGCCGAAGGTGATGACCTTGAAGATCCGCTGCCGTATCGAAGATTAATTGTAAAATTGATTTATTTGACGATTACGCGACCTGAATTGAGTTACAGTGTACATATTTTGGCTCAATTTATGCGACAGCCCAAGATTGTTCACTGGGAAGCAGCCTTGAGAGTTGTCAGGTACTTGAAACAGAGTCCAGGGCAAGGTTTACTTTTACGAAATGACAGTGAACTTCGCTTGAAAGCATATTGCGATGCGGACTGGGCAGCTTGTCCAATCACTAGACGTTCCCTTACTGCCTATTTCATATTTTTGGGTGATTCACCGGTTTTTTGGAAGACCAAGAAACAATCGACAGTAGCACGATCTTCGAGCGAAGCCGAATATCGATCGATGGCAGTGACGACATGTGAAGTAAAATGGCTTAAGAATATCCTTACCGCACTTGGTGTTGATCATTCCGAACCTGTTCTTTTATTTTGTGATAATCAATCGGCTCTCCATATTGCTAAAAATCCGGTTTTCCATGAACGTACGAAGCATATAGAGGTCGATTGTCATTTTGTTCGTGATTCGATTCAAGCTGGTTTAATTACCCCGCGTTTTGTACATACGACTCAACAATTGGCTGATATCTTGACTAAGGGTCTTGGGTCAAGCCAATTTCACGAACTTCTTTCCAAGTTGGGCATTATCGATCTTCATGCTCCAACTTGAGGGGGGTATTAGGAAATTGTAGATCATATATCTTTGCTATTAGGAAATTAGGACATTCTTGTATTACGTTTACATTGGGTTAGGAATGTCTTGTATAGAAAGCCATTTTGTTTAGGTAGGTCAGTGGTGTATATGCGTAGTTAGGAATGCATACATATTTGCTACCAATACTTTATACTAGTTTTTATACCCGTGCAATGCACGGGAATTACAAATACTTATATGAAATAGTTGTGTCATACTCCGTATTACTTTATAGATATTAAATAAAAGTATCGTAATATTGACAAATGTAAAGGAATTTCAAACATAACATTAGCAAACATAAATTTAAAATTTGTAAAGAGAATTTATAGATGTTGATAAAAAAGAATACCAAAATTTTTAAATATAGGAATTTAAGACCAATGATAATGATTTTGTGTTTTCCGTGTGATCAAATATGTTTAAAAACACACGCAATCATATAAGATATCCTCCCTACCAACTTATTTCATTTTGAATCTCCTATTGAACGCATAAACCAACAATCGACTTTTAAACTTGACAATAATTATCATCTTGAAACTTTCTTAGTTGATCCCCTCTACCCCTTAATTTCCCTAGGCGTCCCCACAATTCGTTTTAGCTCTTATACAAAGATTCTCGACCGGCAATTTGCACCCCCAACCATCAATTTATATTGCCCACATACACCGGCCTCCATGCTAGTATCCCACTCATTTTCCTTACCAACACCCAATCACCCGTCAACATGCTATCCGACACTGTAATAGTCTGATGCATCATACGTCGCAACATAACCCAATAAGATTAAATGTCACCCCTTAAATTCGTAAATCCTGGCTTGAGTTTTAACAGGTGAAAGGCTTGTTGGTAATGTATAGTAGAAACCTATTATAAACATATGATAATAAAAACCTTAGGGTCTGTTTGATATCGTTTTCAGTTTTCAGTTTTTAAAAAAAACCAAAGTCTCGTTTTTTAAAACCAGAAAAAGTGGTTTTCAATTTTTAGTTGTCAGTTTTCATTTTCTATATAACTATTATAAAAACATGCAATTAAAATTTATTTTTGCAACTTATTTAACAAAAAAAAATTCCAAAAAAAAAAACAGAAAACGGCAGTGATACCGAACGGACCCTTAGTGTCTCAACTTAGGACAAACCAATTTCATAAACCACTTTCCATAATCTTGGAGTGTTACAAACACCCTCTCCCCTTATGTCACATGATCTAGCTGACCCTCAACTCCAGTCGATACTTACTTGGCCCCTTAACCAACACTTATTCACTTGTCAGATTTTTAAACGGCACTGTGATCTGCCCATTTTGTATGCATTCTTAAATGGTTTTTAGATCCATTTTAACGTTCCAATTGATGTAATATACTCACTTTTGTTGTTGAGTATCGATTCTTCACTTTTATGTAATTTTGGACGTTTTGATCACATTTGGATGCAACCGACTTGAGGCGTCACTAGAAGAGCTATGCAGAGATATTTGGCGGCCCGCGTTGAAGACCTGGCGGACCGCGCCAAAAGAAGCCCGAGTTGGATCCAGAGATATTTGGCGGTCCGCGACCTGCTGTATGGCGGACTGCGACGTGTCATGGCGGCCCGCGTTGAAGGGCTTGGCGGGCCTCGAGATTTAGACTTTCCGTTTTCCGTATTTTCTATTTTATGTTTTATTTCCTAAGACTATATAAACAAAACCCCCGTCCCTAGGTTTATTATTCAGACTTTTAAGAAGAACTAAGGGGTTTCTATGGATTGTATGAGGAGCTAAACCTTTTATTCTTGATCTATTAATCGAAGCATCGCATCGACAATATCGTGAGTTTGATCTATTCCTATTATTCGTTATCAATTATTGTCTTATCTTTGCAATTCAATTCATTCAATTATCTTTTGTGATTGCTAGGTGTACAACTAGTTAATTCCTTAGGATTGATTGATTGCTAGTTTAGATTAGTCAAAGGAATCCATTGTTTGATTGATCTTTACATTGTAGCGAACCGAATTCATTGATTTGTATGTAATCATCGTTAGTGAATTAGGGCAAAGATTTGACTTACATGTTAAATACGAAACGTGCGTTAGTATTACATGTCTCTATCGATATCTCTCTAAATCTTATTGCTATTATCGAATTGAATCTAATCGTGCGCTTAGGTTATTTGATAATTAGGATTATTAGGTAGTGCCGATCACGCCTCTTAGCTATAATTAAGGAGAGATTAGGAAATTTTGTTTCCACGTTAGAGTAATTGAGATTGATAAAGGAATAGTGACAACTTGGACCGATTAGCTTGTGCGTTGTGGACATTAATTGATCAAGATCCGTTTTATTATTGAATCACATTCCGCGATTTCTTTTGTTCATGCTAATTAGTTTGATAAACAACAACTCTAAAACCCCCATTACTTGTTACTTGGCACTTAATTCATCACATTTAACAACCCATTTCCCTGTGGATACGATCCCTACTTCCCTACTACTGTTGTTAGGATTTAGGATTATTTTTGGTTGATAATCGCGACTTTAGTCTCACCAAATTTTGGCGCCGCTGCCGGGGAATTGGGTTTTGTTTTTGTTTTTAGTTTTAGTGCTTGTTTTTATTCTTGGATTTGTTTCTAGGAATCATCTCTCTTTTGGTGGCCGCTGCTTATGGTCACCACCCGTGCTACTAATCAATCTCTTGTCCCTTTTGATTCAGAAATCGAGAGAACTTTACGGCGTTTGCGGAAAGAGATTCGTGCTGCTTTTCGAGAGCTTCCATTTGATACTGATTTTGAGGACTTGCTAGTTGAGGGTCCGATGGCCGATCAAACTTTGAGGGAGCTCACTGCTCCTGACCTTGCTACTCAGCCATTATGCATTAAATTTCCGGCTCCTGCGGATGGTAAAGAAGAGGAGAGTCTGGAGATTAGGGGAGCCCTTCTACATCATATTCCTTCGTTTCACGGGGTCGACGACGAGGATCCGAATCGTCATCTCACAGAATTCTACTACATATGTAGTGGGATGAAACCGAAGGGAGTGAAGTTGGAGAATTTGCTGCTTAGGGTCTTTCCTTTTACTCTTAAGGATAAGGCTAAAAATTGGTTGTATACGTTGGCTGAGGGTAGTGTCACTGATTGGTCCCACATGAAGCAGTTTTTCCTTGAAAAGTACTTTCCGGCCACACGGTCTTCTAATCTGAAGAAGGCGATTAGCAATGTGGAGCAAGCGGATGATGAGAACTTACATGCTTATTGGGAACGCTTCAAGCAACTGTGTGCAAGTTGCCCGTACCATGGATATGAGGAGAAATATCTCATCCTCTATTACTACAATGGGTTGCGAGAGGAGGATAAGCGGTATGTGACAGCCACTAGTGGTGGCGATTGGATGAACAAGACTCCAGCTCAAGCTAGGGCCCTACTATCTAGTTTGGCTGAAAATTCTGAGAACTACAAGACGGACTTCCTCTAGAAAGGTGTACGCGGCTACTAAATCTAATGATAGTTCTATTGCGGAGTTGACTACGTTGATGAAGACTTTCATGTCCCAACAACAAGGTCAAATGGCTAAAGTGTGTGGAATTTGTCATGGTAGTGGGCACCCTACTGATTCGTGCCCTACGCTTTTTGATGATAATATTGAAGAGGTTAATGCTGCTGGCTTTCCAGGACCTCCTCAACGCAAGTATGATCCATATTCCAACACATTCAATCCGGGGTGGAGAGATCACCCGAATTTCCGTTATAGGAACGATCAAGGCAATCAACAAGGTGATCAGCAATATGCTCAGAATAATCGGTACTCCAATCCGCAGTTCAATCAAGGGAATCGGCAACTCAATCAAGGCAACTATGGTTATCAATCCAACAATTGTTCCCAACAAACACCGGATCACATCCCTTCTCAAGGGCAAGGCGCTCCATCTTCCATGTCGGCCGATGATATGATTAAGGCCCTCACTCAGAATGTCACCACTATGCAATCCACTATGCAATCTAGCATCCAGAACTTGGAGACCCAAATGGGTCAAATGTCGAGTGCCATCACTCGATTGGAGTCTCAAAACTCCGGGAAACTTCCATCTCAAACGGAAGTGAACCCCCGGAAAAATGTGAGTGCTATTACATTGCGCAGTGGAAAGGTATTGGAGGAAAAGGAGATTGTGAGGCCTAGCGTTCCGGAAGATGATTTTCCGGAAGAATTTGACGTTGAAGATCAGAGACTTTTGGCACCCCGCCATAAGGTTCAGCGGGGCGCGACGGAAATTGAAGAAAAAGAATCAGAGAATTTTCGCGGTCCGCGAAACAACTATGGCGGACCGCGGGAAGTTGACGGCGGCCCGCGGCAGGATGATGGCAGGCCGCGATGCTCTGTTTTCCCAGATTCCCATTTTTCTTCTTCGGCCGTGACGGAGACGGCCAATCTGAAGGAGGGGGAAATAGCTGCTGATGCTCCCTATATTCCACCAGAGTTCCCAGCTTATGAGGCGGTTCCACCGTTTCCCGAGGCATTGAAGGAGACGCGACGATTTGCAAAGGACAAGGACATCTACGACATATTTAGTAAGTGTGTGGTAAACATTCCTCTCCTTAATCTCCTTAAAGTTATTCCTCGTAGTGCTAAATTGTCGAAAGAGTTGCATACAACTAAGAGGGGTCACAAGTTGACGGGTAAACAGAAAGTGCAAATCGGTGAACATGCATCTGCTGTGTTTCAACAAAGGTTGCCTAAGAAATGTAGCGACCCTGGCATGTTTAGTATTCCATGTACCCTAGGTGACACCCAATTTGAAAAGGCCATGTTAGATCTAGGTGCGTCAATCAACGTGATTCCCTATTCTGTGTATAGATCTATGAATCTTGGTCCTTTGTGTGCAACTAATGTGATAGTTCAGCTTGTTGATAGATCTATTGCATTTCCTAAGGGTGTTGTTGAGGATGTGCTTGTGGTAGTTGATAAGCTTGTTTTTCCTGCTGATTTCTATGTGCTTGAGATGGAGCATGACCGCCACGCCGCCCCTATCCTGTTTGGGAGGCCATTCATGAAAACCGCTAGAACAAAGATTGATGTGTTTAGTGGTAGCTTAACTATGGAATTTGATGGTCAAGTTGTGGAGTTTAACATTTACGATTCTATGAAATACCCAATTGATGATCATTCTTTATGTTCCATTGACGTGGTTGAGTCATTAGTTCAGGATGTCTATGATGTGTATGGTACTGATGAGTTGCAGAGTGTTTTGGATAATAGTTTAGTAAATGATGGCTTGGATTTTGTATTGTCTACTAACTTGCAGGAGGTCGTTTCGGAGTTGTCACTCCATTCCAAATTTCCTCTTATGCCTGCGGGGTCAAACCCCATTTCACTAACCGTGCCTAGCACAAGACCTTTGCCATCTATTGTGCAGGCACCTGTGATAGAGTTGAAACCACTTCCTGATCATTTGAAGTACGTGTTCCTTGGTGTTGGTGATACACTTCCCGTGATTATCTCCAACAAGCTGACTGAGGTACAAGAGGGGAAGTTAATGGAGGTTCTTAAGGAGAACAAGCTTGCTTTGGGATGGACTATAGCCGACATTAAGGGCATTAGTCCTACCACATGTATGCACCGCATTTTGCTAGAGGATGAGGCAAAACCGGTGAGGCAACCTCAGCGTCGATTGAACCCACCTATGATGGAGGTGGTGAAGGCGGAGGTGTTGAAGCTGCTAAGTATGGGGATCATTTTTCCCATCTCGGATAGTCGGTGGGTAAGTCCTACGCAGGTGGTGCCTAAGAAATGAGGTATCACTGTGGTTACAAATGATAAAGGTGAGTTGGTACCCACCCGCACTCAAACTGGGTGGAGGGTGTGTATCGATTATCGTAGGCTTAACACTGTGACTCGTAAGGATCATTTTCCTTTACCTTTTATCGATCAAATGCTTGAGAGACTTGCAGGGCGTGCTTTCTATTGCTTTCTTGATGGTTATTCAGGTTACTTTCAAGTACCTATTGCGCCAGAGGATCAAGCGCAGACGACATTCACATGTCCGTTTGGCACTTTTGCATACCGACGGATGCCGTTTGGGTTGTGCAATGCCCCAGCGACCTTTCAGAGATGTATGATGAGCATCTTTTCAGAGTATGTTGAGCACTTCATTGAGGTATTTATGGATGACTTCACCGTTCACGGTGATTCATTCGATGCTTGCTTAGCTCATTTGGATCTTGTTCTCAAGCGTTGTATTGATACTAACCTTGTTTCAAATTCTGAGAAATGCCATTTTATGGTTGAACAAGGTATTGTTTTAGGACATTTAGTGTCTTCTAAGGGGATTGAGGTAGATAAGGCGAAAATTGATATAATTCGGTCTCTCCCCTACCCCATTAATGTTCGTGAAGTGCGGTCTTTTCTTGGTCATGCAGGTTTTTACCGCAGGTTTATCAAGAATTTCTCCTAGATCGCCGCTCCTTTGTGCAAGCTGCTGCAAAAGGAGGCTGATTTTGTGATGGATGATGAGTGCAAGAAGGGGTTTGATGAGCTGAAAGCACGACTCACTTCTGCACCGATCATTCAGGCTCCGGATTGGTCTCTTCCTTTTGAGATCATGTGTGATGCCAGCGACTATGCTGTTGGAGCTGTGCTAGGACAGAAGTTTGGGAGAGCGTCCCATGTCATTCATTATGCTTCGATGACGCTCAATGGTGCCCAACGGAACTACTCAACTACGGAGAAGGAGATGCTAGCCGTGGTTTTTGCTTTGGACAAATTCAGGTCATATTTACTTGGTACTAAGGTAAGTGTTTATACTGACCATGCAGCTATTCGTTACCTCATGACGAAGAAGGAGGCAAAACCACGGTTGATTAGATGGGTATTGTTGTTGAGTGAGTTCGATGTGGAGGTGCGAGATAAGAAGGGGGCTGAGAATTTCGTGGCCGATCATTAGAGCCGATTGGTTCGTGATGAGGATAAGCCACATGCTCAGATGCCGGTCCAAGCACAATTTCCTGATGAGGCGCTGATGGCCATTCAGGATATTAGGCCTTGGTATGCTAACATTGTGAATTATCTTGTTTCTCGTCAATTTCCTCCAGGTTTTTCCAAGAATCAGAAGGATAAGCTGAGTTCGGAGGCTAAGAGGTATGCTTGGGACGATCCATATTTATGGAAACATTGTGCTGATTCGGCTATTCGGCGATGCGTTCCCGACAATGAGGTAACCTCTATCCTTACTTTTTGCCACTCTTATGCTTGTGGTGGCCATTTTGGTGCAAAGAGAACTGGTAGGAAGGTTTTGGATAGTGGTTTCTTTTGGCCAACGCTGTTTAGAGATGCTTATGTATTTTGCAAGAGTTGTGATAATTGTCAGCGAGTCGGTAATATTTCCCAACGTAATGAGATGCCGCAGTCTTCTTTGTTGTATTGTGAAATTTTTGATGTGTGGGGAATTGATTTTATGGGCCCATTTCCCAATTCTCATGGCAATTTATACATTCTTCTTGCGATGGACTATGTTTCCAAATGGGTGGAAGCAAAAGCCACCAAG
Organism: Spergularia bocconei; assembly: GCA_963457585.1. NCBI lineage: Eukaryota > Viridiplantae > Streptophyta > Magnoliopsida > Caryophyllales > Caryophyllaceae > Spergularia > Spergularia bocconei. The sequence goes on from OY734951.1 coordinate 15,496,791, forward strand.
ACTGACGATTCTAAAGTGGTTGCAGAGTTTATCAATTCATTTATCTTTTCTAGGTTCGGTGTTCCAAGGGCCTTGATTAGTGATCGTGGTAGCCACTTTTGCAATCGGACGGTGGCGGCATTGTTGAAGAAATATTGTGTGACCCACAAAGTTTCTACCGCCTACCACCCCAGACGAATGGACAGGCTGAAGTGTCTAATAGAGAGATCAAATCCATCCTTGAGAAGACGGTAAATCCGAACCGCAAGGATTGGAGTTTACGGTTGGAGGATTCCTTGTGGGCGTATCGTACTGCATACAAGACGCCTATAGGTATGTCCCCGTATCGACTTGTGTTCGACAAAGCTTGTCATTTGCCCGTTGAGCTAGAACACAAGGCGTATTGGGCTGTGAAGGCCTTCAACATGAGGATGGATGATGCAGGGGAGAATAGGAAGCTAGACTTGCAAGAATTGGAGGAGATCCGTCGTGATTCATATGAGAATGCAGCGATTTACAAGGAGAAGACGAAGGCTTGGCATGACAAGTCTATTTTGAAGAAGGAGTTCCATGTTGGTGATAAAGTGCTCCTCTTCCAATCCCGTCTTCGGCTTTTTCCTGGTAAACTTCGTTCTAGGTGGACGGGTCCTTTCGTGGTGGTGAAAGTATTCCCACATGGAGCTATTGAGATTCGTGGCCTCACTTCTGACAAGGTGATTAATTAAGGTGAACGGCCAGCGGCTTAAACCGTATTATGACGGTTTCCAAATGGAGACGGTAGAGGAGATAAGCCAACGACATTAAACAAAGGCGCTTCTCGGGAGGCAACCCGAAAGATTCTACTCCTTCCTTTCTTTTCATTTTTATTTTTAGTTTGTAATTTTGCATTTTGGTTGTTGGAGTAGAATTATGCTTTTTGTGTGTTTGTGTTTGTTTTGCAGAAAAAAAAAAAAAAAAAAAAAAAAAAGTGGTCCAAGACGATTTTTCGGTGGGAGATCAGAGATATTTGGCGACCCGCGAGAGGGGATGGCGGGTCGCCACCAAAAAAAGAGAAAAGAAAAAAAAAAAGGACTTCGCGGTCCGCAAAAGCGAGGAAGGCGGACCGCGACGTAGACTCCCCGCGCAGGTATACGTTTTCTTCTCTTTTCTCTCTCCTCACTTCACTCTCACTCCCGACGAACCCAGCAGCAGAAAAAAAAAACGACCACCACCCTCCTTTGCTCCGATTCCGTCCACCACCACCCACTCTCTCTCACCCTCCATTGTTTTTGCTCCTCAACCACCACTCCACCACCATAACCACCTTCTTCTACCACCAAACAACATACCCACTTGCCCCAAATTGATTCAAACCCTAGAAAATTGGGGGTTTTTCGAAATTGGTCGATTGGAGCGATTGGAAGGTTCGGGGTGCTATATTGGAGGTTGGGTTCGGTTCTACATCAACAATAATCGACTTTTGAGGTCCTTTGGTGGCTTATTCCGGTGTTGGAGGTAAAAATCCGAATTTATTCTTGAATTTTGGATTGTGGTTGATTTGTGTTGCTATATTGTGTTGGATTGTTGTTGTTGGTTGCTTCTTGTTGTGGTGCTTGTGGGTTGTTGCTAGTATAGAGCCTTGGTAGGCCGTTGGTTGGATTATTTGGTGCTTGTTGCTCACCTTGAGGGGTAAGTTTAGATTGTTGGGTGTTTCTTGTGGTGTTTGTTGCTTTGTCTTGTGAAATTATGCCACCTAAGAAGAGAAAGGGGAGTGGGGAAGGCTCTAGTGTTTATTTGGGTTTGACCACCTTGACTTCCATTGAGAAACAGAGGTGGGCGAAGTTGACGGTGCCCGGTAGAGGTATTCCACCCACCTTGTTTATCACGGGTGGGACTTTACGACTGTTAGGTCTTGAGGAGATGACTTTGCGATTGATGGGTAATATGGGTTTAAGACGGATGGTTGGTTTCGGTGCCCCGACAATTAAACGGTGGACATTGGAGTTTTTGTCCACCTTTGAGACGATTGGTGGTGAAAATGACGACGTGGAGCTTGGTATTCGATTTAAGCTCAATGATAAGGCGTATGAGCTTACTTATGCCGAGTTGAGAGAGGCATTTGGGGTTGATGACCCGGTTTATTTAGCTCCTTTTGAGGGACTGCAGGCGAGTGAGTTTTGGGCGGCTTTGACAGGGCATTCATCCTTTACTAACCTTAAGAACTCTAGGATTAATCACCCGGTTGTGCGTTTGATTGGGCGGTTTTTATCTACCGCTTTCTTAGGTCAGGGTGAGGCAACTAAGTTGCGGCAGTCGGATATGTCCGCATTTAGTTCTTTCCTTCCTTGTCGGCCGGGGGTGCCTGATTGGGTGGCCATTTTCGTGGCCGCGTGTGGAGCGATCCGTCGTTCTCCTACTGGGAACATCTCTTTGGGGGATTGGTGTCTCTCATTGCTTCTTATTGTGGGGTGAGGCACTCCGCCGATTTTACGGTGGCTGCGGATCGATGTCCTCATCAATTTCCAATCTCGGATCACTATACATATGATATCCACGGCTTGTACCACACCCATTTTCTCACTTATACAGACCAGTCGAGGGGGCATTGGTATTATCGGTATGGGTCAGGTATTGTTTGTTGCTTACAGCTACCTCGCCTTCATGAGGCCGCTCCAGTTCCGTTTGGAGATTTTGCTAGAGATTTCTTCCTTAGTCCGGCGTTGTCTGATGCGCCTGAGTTGCTTGAGGGTGCGGCTCGAGGGGACGTGTTTCATGAGGCTGAGGAGGTAGCCGCTACGTCCACTGAGGGGCGTGGTACCTTTTGTCCCAGTGAGGCGGAGTGGACTGCGTTGCGTACTGAGGTACGTGACATTGGGAGGTTGCAGAGGCGGTTGCTGCTCCACTTTGGTCTTTCCGATGACGGTGGGGATCCTGCGGGGTCCTCGCACAGCTGAGTTGGTACGTTCTTTATGCCAATTTCCCTTTTATTTGTTTGTAATACTTCCATAAGTTCACATTGGGGACAATGTGTGAACTAAGCACGGGGGAGGGGAATTGGATTTGTATATTGTATGACCTTTGTATATGTATTTCGTGTTATCGTTATAACAAAAAAAAACAAAAAAAAAACAAAGAAAAAAAAAAGAAAAAAAAAAAACAGAAAATGAAAAAAAAAGAGAGAAGAAAGTCAGGCTGAGAGAGAGGAGCGTGAAAAGAAAGTAAGGAAAAGACACGAGAGAAGAAAGTAAGCCGGTGAGGTGGAAAAGTTAACGAGAGGCTAGGTGAAAACCCATTGGGCGCCTAGGCAAAATGAGTGGAGTGTGTTACTTGAGTTACCGGTGTAAGAAGGGTGTTTGAAGGTCGTGTCTGGGTAGGTCTCTCTCGGATGATATAAGGAGGTTGGTTGGAACTTCTTAGTGGTGTTTAGGCTAGAAAATGCTCGGTACGATATTAGATGATATAAGTGGCGTTGGTGTTTGATCCGAGGTATGAGTGGCTAATGAGGGAGTTGGAGGTGAGCTAGCTTGGGAGTGATTTAGGACATTTTAGCCTCCCTTGCTTATTGGTTACGTTGCGGCTTGATGGTATAAGATGGTTTGGTCTGTTGCGTGAGATTACATCTGTGGCGGACCTTACTAGCAAGATTGAAGACTCACCGTTCTATGTTAGAGTAGAGGAGATAAGTTTTAGATGAACTTCACCCGTGCTAACTGTAAATAGACCTTGGAGAAATTTTGTGGAAGAGTTGGTTGCTCGAGGACGAGCAAAGGTCTAAGCATGGGGGAGTTTGATTAGCCCATTTTGTATGCATTCTTTTAATGGTTTTTAGATGCATTTTAACGTTCCAATTGATGTAATATACTAACTTTTGTTGTTGAGTATCGATTCTTCACTTTTATGTAATTTTGGACGTTTTGATCACATTTGGATGCAACCGACTTGAGGCGTCACTAGAAGAGCTATGCAGAGATATTTGGCGGCCCGCGTTGAAGACCTGGCGGACCGCGCCAAAAGAAGCCCGAGTTGGATCCAGATATATTTGGCGGTCCGCGACCTGCTGTATGGCGGACCGCGGCGTGTCATGGCGGCCCGCGCTGAAGGGCTTGGCGGGCCGCGAGATTTAGACTTTCCGTTTTCCGTATTTTCTATTTTACGTTTTATTTCCTAAGACTATATAAACAAAACCCCCGTCCCTAGGTTTATTATTCAGACTTTTAAGAAGAACTAAGGGGTTTCTATGGATTGTATGAGGAGCTAAACCTTTTATTCTTGATCTATTAATCGAAGCATCGCATCGACAATATCGTGAGTTTGATCTATTCCTATTATTCGTTATCAATTATTGTCTTATCTTTGCAATTCAATTCATTCAATTATCTTTTGTGATTGCTAGGTGTACAACTAATTAATTCCTTAGGATTGATTGATTGCTAGTTTAGATTAGTCAAAGGAATCCATTGTTTGATTGATCTTTACATTGTAGCGAACCGAATTCATTGATTTGTATGTAATCATCGTTAGTGAATTAGGGCAAAGATTTGACTTACATGTTAAATACGAAACATGCGTTAGTATTACATGTCCCTATCGATATCTCTCTAAATCTTATTGCTATTATCGAATTGAATCTAATCGTGCGCTTAGGGTATTTGATAATTAGGGTTATTAGGTAGTGCCGATCACGCCTCTTAGCTATAATTAATGAGAGATTAGAAAATTCTGTTTCCACGTTAGAGTAATTGAGATTGATAAAGGAATAGTGACAACTAGGACCGATTAGCTTGTGCGATGTGGACATTAATTGATCAAGATCCGTTTTATTATTGAATTACATTCCGCGATTTCTTTTGTTCATTCTAATTAGTTTGATAAACAACAACTCTAAAACCCCCATTACTTGTTAGTTGGCACTTAATTCATCACATTTAACAACCCATTTCTCTGTGGATACGATCCCTACTTCCCTACTACTGTTGTTAGGATTTAAGATTATTTTTGGTAGATAATCGCGACTTTAGTCTCACCACACTGCCACGCATGAACTCATTTGAGGCCCAACTCTAAGTGAATTGCTGTACTGGACCCCCACCCGGTCAATTCCTATGCACCCATCCTCTTTACCCGTGTCAATTCGTATACTCGACCATCTATGACACACATTTATCGACTCCTCCACTTGCCCTGATCTGCCTAAGCGACATATGAGGCTCTGCCCCACATGAACTCCTATACTCGACCTCCAACTCGGTCTTTTCTTTTACTCATGTCCCCTTTACCTATGTCGGTTCTTATACTCAACCCCTTATAACACATATATTATCGACTCCTCCACTTGGCACCCCTCATCTCTATGCAACATATGAGACTCCGCCCCACATGAACTCCTCTACTCGACCTCGAACTCCATTCTTGTACCATGTTCTCTTCACCCGTGTCGATTCTTATGCTCGACCCTTTTTCACACACATATTCTCGACTCCTCTAGTTACCACCCCTGATTTTCCTGCGCGATACTTTCAGAGTATATTGAATATTTTTAAACTCTTCAAATAATATAATCGGTGAGCAATCAATTTACTTTTATAACCAATGACATCTATTGTTGTGCATCAACTTATAAGTCAATTAGCATATATTTTCGATGTCGGTCGATAAGCATATAGTATTTTCTAATCCACTTGTTTTCTCTGATTTTTCACTCTAGTCACTTGCATACTTCATCGTTTGATCTAGTCCTAGCGTCTCTCCTCGAAAGGCCCAAGTTACCATGCAAAAGTGATAGAGCGATCTAACTGTACATGTAGTCATGTACCGAATTTTCGTTAAAATTGCTGAAATACCTAGGGTTTTAAATATGTGGTTCTTTTCTCTTTTAATATTTAGTAGGTAGAAAAATATTATCAACATATATTCTTGTTCATATCTTCATTTTGAATTGATTAATTGATTTATGTAAATGTAAATAAAAATTAGTTTATAAATTCTTTTGCTTTTTAAGATTTCTAAATTTGTTTCAATAATTAACGAATCATAATACGAAGATAATTAATCTTGGGCATTCATTCACCTAGATCTAATGGCTAACAAAATACTCCCTTTTATTTTTTCTCTCCTCCCTTACCCACCAGCACCACGCATCACCAATTCGACACCCGCTTGAGATGTTGCCGCCGCCTCCACCATCCACCACCTGAGATTGTACTTCAATTGGTGGTGTTTCAATAGTAACTTGTGAAATTGATATTGCTTCATTATTTTCCATTTTGCATGAGAATATGTGCTTGAGAAGAGATTTGTATTTGTCAATGTCATTGTCTCGAATGTTATGTCGACTACCATTTATATAATAGCGTGTAATTAGGGTTTGATCATAAAAAAAATCACTACACACACATAGTTTAATGGGCCGTATGAATGTATGTCTTGTATTTTTTTTTTATTTGGACTGGTTTTTCCTTTATATAGAATAAGTTGTAAAAATATGCATGAAGTAACAGCTAGCACACTGGTAATGTAATGGATATGTATTTGAGAAGTCAATGGTTCAAATCCTAGCTCACACATTTTTTGTTGATTTATCAGAGCAGACTGGTTCGACTCTTTCTATAGAATGAGTTGTAAAAATATGCATGAAATAACAGTTAGCACACTGCTAATGTAATGAATATGTAAGTGAGAGGTCAATGGTTCAAATCCTAACTCACACATTTTTTGTTGATTTACCAGAGCATTGCTGACGTGTTAAATGAGTGCTGGCGTGTTGTTGGCGTGTCAGTTGTTCGTTGAACCTCGCCACGTCAGCTTATCACGCACGCAATTATTAAAAGTAATAGATTGATAATCAATTATTAGTAAAATTTAACTATTTTCCAGACAAAAAAAAAAAGTGGCAATAATTCCCAAACAAAAGAACAAATGTTGCATATAATAGTATAACAAAACCTAAGCAACAGTAGTGGCTTCTGGGCGAGCAATCATGCGAAGGGGAAGGTTCTTCTCAGGGTAAGGCATGGGACTAACAATGATCTTCTCGTTCGGAATAAGTTGTTCCCACTTGAACTGAGTTACCATGTGGTACACAAATGTTAGCACTTGTAGCCTTGCGTATTCTTTACCCGGGCACATCCTCGGCCCTCCTCCGAATGGCACAAACGAGTAGGCTGGCGGTCCCTTCCCTTCGAATCTCATCGGGTCGAATTCCTCCGGTTGCGGGAAAATTTCCGGGTTCCTATGTGTTGAGTGTGTGCTCCAATATATCTGCATTACAATACGTCATTCGTTCTATGTTACTCCGTATTATTTTGCGAGATTGGCATTCTCTCGAGTTCAAAAATAACTCTATTATACAGTAAATGTTTTGGTGAAATCATTTGCACTCGTAGTACTAATCATCAACTAAGAAGATGATTACAAGTCACGAAGAAGTTACACCGAGTTATTTAATTCCTTTCTTTCTTTTTGGTTATCAAATGCTAAGAATTATACTCGCTCTAACTCAAACTAGAAGCTAAGTAACACTTTACTATTTTGTTCAAATCCTAATTAACAAAATATAGCTAACTTTTATGTTTTAAAATAAGATGAAAAAAGACATTTATTTCGTATTGGTGGAACCTATCTATTTTACCGTGTTAACAGTTGTATGTATGTTTATCGATTTTATTGGTGGAATATTGAAGGCTAACAATTTAACTCACCTTCTCAAAAAAAAAAAAAAAAAAAAAAAAAAAAAACAATTTAACTCACGATTGCTTTGCTCGTTTTAACCTCAGAACAAAGAGTATTAATGTTATATTTTGTCTGAATTAGAGGAAAACGGTTTTCTGAAGTACCTTCCATCCCTTGGGAATGAGATAGCCATTGTGAGTGAAATCGGTGATGGCCTGCCTGAAAGCACCTTGGACAGGTGGAGTCAAACGCATAACTTCATTAATAGTACTCCACGAGTACGTCATCTTCGCCAAGTCATCCCAATTAAGAAACTCCCCTGGTTCTTTCGATTTCTTTATCTCCATTTGCTCTGCATCAGTATAATTAAGTCAAACGTCATTTTTCTGCAAACAAACACTAGCTACTTGGCTACTTGCACACTCCATGTGTCTTGTAATAATAAATTTAAAGTTGCTACGTGCCTATTGCGTTACTAATTATCATCACGACCTAGAGACATTCAAGATAAGACGGTTATACGATAAAAAATCAACGTGAACTATATTTTTGGTTCTGAAATCGATATATGAGATCGAGTATTTAATTTTAATACTAAAACTCGAAACAAAAAAAAAAGATCGTATCCGTGATGTTGAAAAGCGCAATTTGAACATTTTGAATCAAAACGTAAATGATGATACTCCTATACTCCGTAGAACCATGGCGTTATATCCAAGTTCCAATATTAATTATTACTTACGGACAAATATTTTAAAACAAAGCTAGATGTCTATACTACGTGGTATAATACTTAAAAGTGATCATTCTTCAAATTAATTTCACTACACTAAGTCACTAACCACAAATTTTATTACCAATATAATCAATTAGATTTATTACTGATTTACTTCGACTAAAAAAACGCAATTTGAATATTTTCAATGAAAACATAAAGAATTTATATGAAAATAAATAAATTTAAAGGCAGTATTATACTCCCTCCATTTCAAAATATATGACGTTTTCGAGTTACGATACACTTATTTGAACTTCGATATCTCTCAAAATATAAGGGTAAAAATTATGAAATTATGATCATGTGAAACTATATTTCATAACGAATCCAATGGTATAATTTTTATAATTTTTGACAAGATATTTTTTCATGAAATTGAAAGTCAAAACTTGCCTCGTAACTTGAAAACGTCATATATTTTGGCATGGAGGGAGTACTAATTAAGTTTAGTATGGCCTTACCTTTGTAAACAGCTTCGTAAACGTGAGGGTTCTCAGCCATAAACTTGAAGAAGAAGGTAATAACAGTGCTGCTAGTGTCATGGCCGCCAACAAGGAGACCAAGGATCTTAGTTCCGATGTCGGCGTCGCACAAGTAGGTCGCCTTCCCGTTGTTTTCCTCGGCGGTGGCGATAGGTGTTTCGAGCATAAAAGACAGTATATCTTGTGTCGGATGCGCCTTACCCGCGGCCAACTCCGCCCTACGCTTCTTGGCGATTTGCTCGACCGCCTTCCGAATCGCGTGGGACGCCTTCACGGCGTGGTGGAAGTTTGTCCAAGGGAGATCGATGTGCATTGAGTATATACCAGCTTTAAGAATGTTAAAATGCTTAAATAGCGAGTCAACGGTCTCAGGGTCTTCTTGCGCATCGATGCTCATGAAAACCCTGCACGCGACCCAGAAGGTGTAGTCTTGGGTCACATTGAATGACTCAATCCGATCGGATGGACCCCACGCACCCGTCGCGAAATGACGACGGGTGCAGTCGTCCATGATTGGAATGTAACGCTGAAGGGCCTCTTTCCTCATTAGGAAAGTAGGGAAGAACTTGCGCATCAAGAAAGCCTCTTCATTTGGCTTCAATTTTGCGGTCGATGGGAAACACTTGTCGATAGACGGGGGCCACCACATGGTAACAAGCTTCTTTTCATTCGAGAAAAGAAGCTTGTTAGCATTTGCCCCCGCAACAACAACTGCCTTGTTTCCGAACAAGCTGGTCTTAAACTGACCAGCAGGGTTGCCAGAGGCATATTTCGCCAACCGGTCGAAAACGAAGCTCTCGGGCTTCCCTTTCCAACCGGCAGCGAAAAAGGCGTAGGATTCGCCTATAAAAGGCCAACCCATACTACCAGGAGGGAGAGTTTTGCCGTCCTTTGTCGGGTGACTATAGTGGAGGACGAAGAATAACGATAAACTAAAGAGGACCAGTAGGAGGAGACCAGTGAGCAATGTAACGAGCTCCATTGCACTACAATAAGAATGTACCAGTAAGCTTAGAGATGCTGGATTCGAGTGAGAACTTTAATTTATGTGTGTTGTGTGACATTGGGGTTGCGTTCGTCGGTCCATATATATATACGCTATTTTATATTATTATGTAATGCAATAATGTAAGTGTGCGAGAAATAAACAATAATTGTGTTGGCAACTGTGGGACTCATGTATGTGTTGCTAGCTTGCTGCGCATGGTGTGGCACAAAGGGTATGACCGGCCTCGTGTGCCTCGCGGAGCAAAATTACCAAATACGACAAATCAGTGGAACTTTTATAACTATATATTATAAGTTATAGTTAGTTGTCATTATTATACTAATATAGTAGATGTGATATGCTTGATCGAACGTCGAATTGTTTATTGTCAACGGAAGATTGGAGTGGGTCTGTCGAGGGTGGTTCGATAAAGATTGTAACATGATACTCCGATTCGATCCTACCAAGTTCCAACATGCATGATAATAACAATACCAATTCAATTCAATGATGATATACTCCGTGTCTCCGTACACAAACAGTTTTTACTAGAATTTTGGCATTAAGATAATTATGGTGAAATTATAAATTTCACTATTAATATATTTTAGGTGATTTCATTCATTCGACTCATAAAAAATTAGAATTCGCAGAAAGAACAAAAAAAAAACATTTTTTTTAGCGAAGGCGGTGAGTTATGGGACACCAATTAGCCTCTAGCAAACATGCTCGTGTGGCCGTGTGAGTGTATGCAATATTTGACGTTTCAAGTTTTTCACGCCTAACACCGTAACCAGTACGTAAGTCAGTATCCACTAGACCGAGCTAAATTTGATAACATCATCATAGGAATATGTCATTGGACGACATATATCAACATTTGATAGTGATAAAGTATAGACTTTTAGTTGAGTTGACTCTTTAACACGGTATCAGAGCCTCGATCCTAAGGTCTCAAGTTCATATCCTCGTAACCCCCTGCTCAATCAAGTGCACGTCAAGCACGAAGTCGTCGTCTGTGCATTGGTATATAGTCCACGTTTCATGCCCAAAGGGCATTCACGTGAGGGGGCGTGTTAAAGTATATAGTCGTTGTTTGGGCCCTAACTACCAGTCTAAACTTTTGGTTGAGTTGGCTATTTAACAAATACTATGTTACTTTTTTGGGTACATATCCGTAGCGCCAATGCTGCGGGAATGAGATATGAAGATTCGAACTCGGTACAACCACGAAGCAGGTTGGTTTCCTAACCACTAGGTCCACCTTGGTTATAACCTTCTTTATCGACATTTCATGATTTGACGGGTGTTGATCGCTAAATTTAAGGACACTTATATGAAATGTTTTTTTGCTAAAAGCCGCACTTAAATTAGACTGACCGCGATAAACTAAATGCCATAAAATAAAAGTACTAAAAGTAAGTATAAAGAAAGGATTCTTGCAAACTTGAAAGGTAACTCTTTAATTGAAAGTAATGTCAGGTTTGCTAATGAAGAGTCAAGGAAGATATAGAATCAATTACCTCCATGCCTTCTATCTTCACCATGGAAAAGTAAAAAAGCTATTCTAAAACATGTACTGCTCGCGATACGGGGCGAGGCGGCCCGATGTACACTAAAAAAGGAAAGAAAGAATTAAAGACTTTGTTGTTGTTGTTGTATTGATGATGATGATCTAAATGCTGCTTTATTTGGTGTTATATATAGGATAATTTTTTCGGCAGTTACTTCAACTCCCATAGTCCTTTCTGGTCGTGGGAAGATATATTTGTGGGCGGTTTATTATATCTCTCTGGCTACTCCAACTGCTTCCGAGTTTTGGCGCCCATTGCTTTGATTCAAAATAAAGGCTCCTCTCTTTGCTGCCACCCCAACTCAATGTTATGATTGATTGGGCTTTTCCTTCTCTTCAACCCATTATGCGAACTGGACCAATCTTTCCTCCATCGCTAAGATAAAAATATTTTTGTCATCAACAAATGCCCCCCCCCCTTTTTTTGTGTTGTTGGGAGTTTGAAGCGACACGAAAAATGAACTCTTGTGTTTTGATGTTGAGGGATTTGATTATCGTGAATCAAATTATTGATTGCAACGCTTATTATCGTTGAATAAGAGAACTTGTTACTGCCAAAAACATATTCATTTTCTTTGAATAATACATTTAGAATTCTAATTAATTGATCTCATTTAATCTGAAATGAGACGTTAATTACAAAATTCAAGACCTCATTAAATCTGAATGAGACACGAATCCCTAAACACTTCATTTGTACCAATAAAGCTTTACTCGCGAAGATCGCCGCCAGGCCAGTCTTCCGCAATTCCCCCGCGATAGTAGAATGGTGGGATCTGCAAGTGCACGTAGCTTTCGTTGTCTTTGGCGATATAGGTTGTTTGGGGGTCGTCCTTTTGCCTGATTATACTGAACTTGGGTCGTGGCTTAAACTTGTTTGAATATTTCTTGAACCGGAAGAACTTGTTGCGCTCAGTCGGATCATCTTCAAACTCATCATCGCTGCATGCTCCTAACCAGTAAGCTTGTTCCTCTTCATCTGCATACTCATCCCAAGTTTCACAGGTACTGAAGTACACAATCCTTCTCCATTTCTCCTCAATCCTTCCTCTATACCATCCTGGCCAGTAATTGCGATGATAATAAAGTAGAGAATTTCGATACACCAAATTCTCATCAGGCTTGAGGAAACTTTGTGCCATGATATTCCCCCATCTCTTACATGTCCCCATGACATTCATTCCATTATCATACTCTAGTTTTGATATGATGAAATTGGACATCAAATCTTCGTTTGATAGGACCGCTGCTCGGCCGTCATGATTGTTTCCATGAAACTCCATTTCTGGCCAGTTCTCACTTCTTGAGATTGGGGAAGTGTTTATCCATCGTTGCCTACCACTTTTTCGTTGCAGCAGCCTCCCTAATAAACTGCTCTTGATCCTCCTTCGTGATGTTGCATCGGAGGTGATGGTTTGGACATTCTTCTCGATAAGGTCCCACATCATCTCAATATAAGACGAATGGAAAAACGCCAACAATGAGAGGGTGCAATGTTTCATGTCGTAGGACATATCAGTATTGGTAAGGATTTTTATGACCCCAAAAGTGAGTCACTGATTTGTTGTAACCAGGAATATTCAAATCATTTGTTGCGTAAACTGCCATTTTTTTGGGAGTTTACTGGGGAAGAGAAAGGGAAAAAGAACTCATCAAATATTTCTGATATTTGGAGTGTGACTTATGATTTTTGTTTGCCTAGTCCCTCCTTTTATATTAAAATTCTTGGCGGATTTTTCTAGTGCCGCCGAGAATTAATGACGTGTGGAAGTGAAGCGGTTTCTCTTTTTACTCGAAAAACTGCTTAAAGGGAAAATTAACCGCGTTTAACATTAATTACCCATGATTTCCAATGTACCTTGGATTAATTAAGACCCTTGGTGCAACAAATCATTAATTTGTGTAAGTTGCATTTTACTGGACAATCCGATTACAAAGAAATGTAACTTATGATTCAATAATTTGATTCAATAACATTTTAATTTCATGGAAATAAATAATTTTACAATAAAGGACAAATTATGTTGACCCTTTATATTCCTTACTTATGAACAATCGCTCTCGCCACTCTAAAGTGACTGGCGCGCTGGGGAAAGTAGGCATAAACTTTGATGACCTAGCATAGAAGCGATGGACTCCTTCCCCCTGGCTTTGCCATTTCTCGTTTTTTGCTGGTGCACATAGCCACCACGCGTCACACAAGATCCCTTAAATATTATCCTACTCCTCATTTAAATACACAACCTTCCGAAAACAGCCCCTAAATTTCCTTTTTACGAACTTAAACGATTAACATAATAGACGAACTGTAATCCTTTATACCAACATAAATATAACACATAGTTAGCCCCACCTATACAACTAAATGACTTTATCACCACTTTTAAACACCAGGATCAGAATTACTAGTCTTAAACTCCCAATGTAACACCTTAGACAACATTAACAGTACGTCTACAATTACTCCCATAATCATCACCTCCCTAATTTTTTTTTTTTTTTTATACGTACACAAAAGTGACCCAAATCCAAGACTAACTTTACCCTTAATTTTTTTTATCAATCTTAGGACCTCCAAACACACCGTACACACAAAACCTACTACATAGCGTAAGCATCAAAACAGCCCAAGTTTGCCGCGTGAACAAAACATGACATACGCCAAAGGTCATATTAATAACTTCTTCTATATTTGTCTCTAACTCACCCATCATTTTCATCATACTAAGGTCTAAAACTCATCTTAAGAAGTCTCTAATATCACTTACAATAACAGCTCTGGCATCCTATTGTCATTCAAACATCTCCACACAAAACCTTAATCATTTTCGTAAGGACTCACAAGCCCTAATTACAACTAGCCAGGAAACGTCTCAACAATTACCCACTCAAACTTGAGAATTCAATAGTGACAATAAGACCGAAAACATGACTTACAATCACAAACAAACCAAACTCGAATTCTGAAAATTTAAGAAAAAATCAAACAGTGAAACGCATCAAATCGGCATAGAGAAAGCATAAAATTAAAGAAAGGAGGAAAAGTGAGGGATCAACATGCCTTGAAGCTGTATTGACTATGGAGGAAGGACCGAGGTTGAAAACGGCGAGAATGACGAGAAAATGCAGCAGCCGCTGTAAAGGATTCGAGAGGAAGAGAAATGACGTATAAATGAAAAGGAATGAAGGGTTTTTGTCTTTAGAGTCAACTTTTATTTATTTAAAATATCTTGTGTTGCACGTACAAGTGCGGAGGACAGATTTTCTCTTCTTTTCTTTTTTTTTTAACGCAATAATAAAAGAAATAGTTTACGTCTTTTCCGAAATAGCTGAAAATTGTCGTTTTAATGTAAAATTTTGAAATCCCTCTTGGAAAATAAGTTTATTAACAAAAATAATAAAATTTTAGGGTCTCAAAATTACGGAATATTACATTCTTCCCCCCTTCAAAATAAGGTTCGTCCTCGAACTTATAACCTCAAATAGTAAAAGGACTCCAGATCATTCGATTCCACTGACAAATTCTCCTTCCCATATCCCCGAATTGACGATTTAACATCTATACAAATACTTACTCATCACTATTTACTCCACAATTCCACGACTCGACACAAATGCATTGAGAAAAAGATGATGCAAGACAAATAATTTCTATTCTAGTATGAAATGCATGCAAAATAATTAATATTATGCAAAATGCGCCTTAGGAAATTAGGAGCAATCCAAATGCCCCAGGCTTTGCAAACTGCACCCGAGATTACTAGATCATTCCTCTTTAATCTTGAAAAAATATGTTCCAACATTAAATCTTCATTGAACAATACTTGAATTGCCCCATGACTTGCCCAGTTGAATTTGACTTCCCCTTTGGTTATTTGACCAAAGCAGGCCTTCATCGTCTTACCCCATCGCTCTTCTAATTCGAGAGAGACTTCTTGCTTATCCGTTTCTGTTTCATCATGCTGAGATTCGTGATTAAAGCATGGTAAATCTAGTGCAGGCCATGGGATTTTCTTTTTCAAGACATATCCTTTAATATTGACATTAAAGTAGTAAATATTTTGAATATAATGTGGATCATCATGAAACAACTCGTACATCTGCATGATGTCTTCATCTTCCTCAACTTGCCATGACAATTGATCAAGGTCGTGTGGTATTTGAATTCCTTTTTACGTTGATCAAAAGGAATTGATTTTATGGCTAGATGATGAAAAAATAATGGATTCCTATCTGGGAATACTTCCATGATTTTGATTAGATTTTGATTTTGAGATTTTCTCAATTTTGTGAGAAAAATAGAATAGCGTTGTAAATTTAAAAGCTTGAGTGCGTCAAGAACCCTCAAATTCCGGATTATGTTTGAGCGAATTCTTAAATCTCTCTTTTAAAATTCAAGGAATTAAAAAAATTTTGTTAATTACTCTAAATGAGAAAAAATCAAAAAACAACTTTAGATTAATATTTGTAATATAAAGCATTTCATATTAGACTCTCATTAGAACTACATTAACATAATTGCTAACAATGATAGTTCCTAAGGCGATGGCCTTTTGTAGTCACTATTGTTCTCACTGTCATCAGCGTCAGAGTAGTATGGCTTTTCAATGCGGTCTTGTTTGTAACCACAATTTGCCTCTGGGAGATCCCAGTCCAAGTAGGTCCGAGTGTTTGACTATCATCTGAGTCAGTTCTCTCGCTATTTGGGCTATTATCACTTGGGAGGTCCTCCCCTGCGGCCTTCATCGCTGACAGCAGGGCCTTTCTTAACGGCCAACCTCTTCTTGCTCCAGCCCGCTTAGCACTTTTGCCCCTGGCTCTTTGTTTCTTGAGTGCAGGACGGGATTGGCTTTTTTCTTTCCTTTTATTTAAAGAAGAAGCTTTCTGAGGGGGGCCTTGTGGTGACATTACCCTGAGAAGATGGCTTGTTTTCTGACTCTGTCATCCCTTCAACCTTCTCATCTGCTTTTGGCAATGATTTGGAGTGGTATCGCCTTGTCATCTTCATTTCTCTTCCTCTTGTGACTTGATTCAATTTGTTTTGAAACAGAGGTGGATTAGTCTGTACCCATCTTGATTGTGAAGATGCTTTTGGGAGGAAGAAATTTTGTAGGAAGTTTTGTTGTGAATATATGCATAGAAAAACTTCTCTATTTATATTTCACCAAGAGACTCATCGTATTTTGATGATGGGTCTTTTCAGAAGAAATACGAAGAGTCATTTTACCTCGACCACGTATTTTTAGCGGGTAAAAATGGACTTTGGGAAGCGTAAGTAATGATGGTTTTCTTTAAACGAAGCTTCCTTAATTAAAAAGAAACCGCTTAAACTCCTCTATCGGTATAGAGAGAGAGAGAGAGAGAGAGAGAGAGAGAGAGAGAGAGAGAGAGAGAGAGAGAGAGAGAGAGAGAGAGAGAAAGTACCTTCACTTTTAATTATTTTGGATAATTTTATCATAACAACTTTTAACCGTTCCAATTATTCAACGACTTTACCCAATTTATGAAATTCGCAGATAACTGTTCATACAAAACGGTATCGTTTTACTTCCCAAATTCAGGTTATAAAAGGGGAACTGGGTTTTCAATTGACAAACACCAAATCCTCATTTTATTACATTTCTTCCTACATTCGAGTAGCAAGAAATCCCTTCTTCTAGACAAAAATGAAACAAAGACCAGAGTTCCGACTCAGCCTTCGTTACCCCAATTCATACGTTGGGGGTGCTAGAAAACTTGTTGATGCCATCAACAAGTACCAGAAGATTTACATCCCCAATTACTTCTGGCATTTTGGTTCTCCCACCGATGAGGTGTAACACCCCATACTTTTTGGTAATTTATCTAATTCGGGTGTTACTAATTATATTGAATTTAGGATCTTGCGGTTTAGTTTTGGGAATTTATATAGTGATTTTCGGATTTTAAAAGGGTGAATATTTGTTTTGTTATCCATTAGTGATCTCGGTTGTGCAATTGGATGATACCATTAAGTTTATTGAGGAGCTATTACTTGAGGAATGTTCGGTTACATTCTCAATCCATTGCCGTTTCGATAACTTTCTTAATTGTGAAGAAACGTTTTCTTAGTCGTTAAGTAATCTCTTAACGTAAACCCGGAACAAAATTGTGATTGTTCCATTGTATCATTTGAGGAGCTTTACTTGGTAAATATGAGGTTTAATGACACAAGTTATAGATCCATTCTCAACTTATACAATATCAATCTATACAATTTTAGAAGTTTGTGTGTAGTATCGGGACTAAAAACCGATCCTATTTTGGAAGCACGAGGTGCCGGGAGTACCTAGATGATCTTACCTCATGTTGACACTTAATTGGACCCCAAATCATCCGCTTACTCAGCCAAAATTCGTGCATAAGGACTGCACACGCAGCTGTCTGCTTGCCGCTGGTATATGCCACCCAACAGCTCCAACTTCATCACACGTTTTCTCCTTCATTTCGAAGCCAAATGAATTGCAACAAAAGCCTAAATTCATATACTCGTTTATGGCTACAACTTTGTAGAAGGCTTCGAGTCCATATTTCTTGATTATCATCACCAAATTTACCCAAAACCGTGAGGTGTCTTTTTACGCGCAGTTCTGGACCACTTCTGGTATATTGGTCATAACTCCTTCATTTGGTAAGATCAATCCTTGATTCTTATTTCTATTTACTATTAAGATGTATTAGAACAAACTCCAATTGATTAATTGCATTTTATTATGATTTAGTTGCCTAAATCATGTCCTAAAGTAAACCCTTGTTTCGTTGTTCTTCCTATGAGTATCAAGAACATAGGGCCTTCGTAATTTGATCATAACAGACTCATTTCTTCATGTATTTAACTGAAACAAAACCCTAACTTGAACTTCAGTTCAAGATCTTGATGTTAGGCTTTTTTAAATTCTTGAAAACCTGTCGTTATGATCATTTTATAGTTCCTAGAAGTTGGATGCGCATTTAGTACTCTGTTTTGGAGCAGTTGTGGTATTTGGGCTATAAATCCTTTGATACTTAATGAAAGTTAACGTTTGATGTGTTGAAATACTCCTAAGAGGCAGTGTTACAAGTTAGTGTTGGTTTTGTGTCTAAAAGATTAGGAATTCATTACCAATCATCATCTAAACATCAGTCCTGTGTTCTGAAACATGAATAGAGGGTAGCCAATTGTTATATTGGATTTGGACAAGTTATACTTAGTCTCTTTGGGAGATTTTTGGGGAGTAAAATGATATTGTGTAGTTATTTGATGTCCCATGCTTACATGGTTCGTTGGAGGATGACGTATGGAGGTTTTGGATGCTTGATTCGCAGTTTGGAGCTGTTCGGGATAGCTAAGAGCTTTGTGAATTTAAAGAGGTTCAGTTTGCCGATTGTGAGAATGATTATTAGGGAGAAGTTTAACAATTAAGGTAAGAACGTTAACCCCTCTTGAGCTCGAGCATGTTTTCATATATCTTTTGGTGATCCGACTTTCAGTTCATGTCATCTATATTGCAATTGACATATAGCTTTTGTGATCCGGCAATTCAATTCATATTATATATGTTGCAATATATACTCATATCGTCTCCAAGTTTGATAAAGTCGGATAATTGAAATTCTACCAAATGAGAAGGGGCTCGACCCCTCAGTTATATATTTGATTTTGTACTCGTCTTTGTTTGGTGTTCGGCTCAGGCTTACGTTGTTATATGAGATGGATTCTATGAATAAAATAATGTATCTAAGACGGATAAAATAGGTATGTTGAATAATGTTACATCACAATCTGCTAGAGCAGGCGTGACCACTGGTCCGTCGGGGAGTTACATATACACCTCTGATCAAGGTGAAATCTGGGCTGGGTTTGCTACCAGTCGCCTATTAGACTTCCTCCTAGAAGGGTTACATCCTACTGGCTCTCTAGTGAGGGGTGTGCACACTCGGGTCTATAGGGAGGTTCAGGAGCTCTAGTAGCGTGTTGGGGTAGGACCCAATCACGAAACCGGACTTATAATTGTTGATATATATATTGAACTGTTTGAATCTGAGCCTTGAGCTTTTGTTGTAATCCTGTACTTGGCTTTCTTTGACTAAGCGTTGTTTGATTAGCTACGCGCCTTCAAGGCGCGTATCTTCTTTTCCTTGTTGTTCTGCATGCCTTTGAGTTCTTACTCAGCCTTTGCTGACGTTCTATGTTTGGGTTTGTCCCTACCCTATTTTGGGGCCTGTATCCTTCTCTGTGATGCAGTTGGCAGGTCTACTTGAAGTGAATTGTTGCATGGACGTTTGCATATCATGGGGCTAGCTTGGAATATATGATACTACGGTTGAGTCACTTTAATCAGTTGTACTTGTCATTTCAGTTGGGATTAGGTTTTGTAAACTTGACTTCTGTCTTCCGCTGTCAACTCGTTATCATTTATGTAAATAAGTTGGTTAAATTTTATCAGGTTTTGAGCCTTGCAGTTGACTCTGTAGTCAATTGCGGCATAACAATCCTAGATTTTGTATAATTAGATCTGGTCAATATTTAGGGTTGTTACATGAGGAACCACTTCCGAGTGGGCAAATTGGCCCATGTTTTATTTGGAAACGCGGGGCAATTGAGGGTGTTGACTTTGCTGAAGTCAAAGAAGCATTAAACGACATAATGTATTCACTCGAGTCGCTGCCTTTGGTATACCATACTAAAGTACAATCCTGTCGTCTCCCCAATGTAACCAAACCTATTAAGGGATGGATTGGTGTATCTCAAGCAGATGAATGGATGGAGCGGCTCTCCTCCCTTCATACCCAATGCGAAGAACAAAGGCTATTCCATTTCTTAAGGTTAGCATGTTATGCCCACATTCCTTTTGATGGTTCATTCTTCAGTGTTTTTATGTCTTTGTGGGACCCAACCATGAATTGCATCGTTACTAGGGCAGGTTTTATGACCGTTACCCTGGCTTATATTGCTTGTATCACTGGACTTTCTCCTAACGGAATCAGTGGTAAAGCCTTATCAACCCTGGAATGCGTCCCTGCGGCTGTTTGTCTCTATGACGCGGCCAATTTCATATATGATGGAATGTTAAAGCCCAATGCCTCTGGCTTATCATTTTCAACTTTGATTAGTGCATACGCGTTTTCAAAAGAGGCGGTTACACAAGAGGAAGTCGTACTCTTCCCTACTTTTGCCCTGAGTCGCTTGTTTATGCCGCGTTGTGGCAACGTCTCAAAGTCTTTCATGGGTTTGGCTGCAAACTTAGTTGTTGCAGAAGCAAAACCTCTTGCTTTAGGCCCAACTTTGTTAGGGTCCTTATACAGATGTCTCTATCGTTGTCGTGCCCTGTATTTAGGGGAAGAGGATCCACTAGGCTCCCAAGGTCTACTCCCCTTATCAGGCCCATTGTGGCTCCTAACTTGCTGGGGAGTTATGTATTTCCATCATCTACTCAACCTCTCTTCAGAAGTTTATCGCGATGATTGTCTGTGCTATGATGATTTTGCCTTCCGCACTGTCGACGACAAAATAGGTGTTCATCCTCGACAGATCATTGGATATTTGATGGGAGTAACCTCCTATGGGTACCCACTCCATGTTGCTTGGAATATGTTTCTTTTGGCCAAACAAGAGAACTTGATCAAAATAATTGGATTTATCGTGCTCTCCCTCTTTGGATGCAACGTCTTAACATCACCCCTCTTGGGATTTTCGTCTCTTCTGAGGCTAGGAGCACATCCTTTGATGGTGGCTTTTGGTCAAGTGTTCTTCAGACAAGAGACCTTTATGCCTTTGAGCCTGGTTCTCTTGGATTTGAACTTTACAATATACAACTAGTAGCACGCCAGTTTGGATTGGTCCAAGGGCTTGCTGTCCCTTTTTACCAATCTTAGAACAGGCCTTGGTGGGGTCGGAAAGTCTTTTCTGAAGACAGTATACTCACCAGCTACACCGTGGCCTGTCATCTCTTGTTCGTCCAGAATCTTGGCGCTGGCATGCTTATATCAAAGGCACTATCCGGATTGTCACTCATAACCGGTTCTCTTCATTCCTTATCATAGATGGTAAGTTTTATGCCTTACGCTGATAAGTTATTTCATTCTCAAATATTATTATTGATATATTAATCATAAATAATAAATTACAAAAAATTGGTTGGGAGCCGCGAAACAATCTGGGCCCCCACACCCTTGGCTATAGAGAAACCAATACGAGTAAAATGCCGCAGCCTGCGCACCAATGTCCTGCGTCCTGGAATATCGCTGAATGCGCTGAAGTAAATCAACGGCACCTGACTCCAATTCTCCTAAAGAGGAGAAGGAGAAAGGGAGGAAGTCATAACCCAAAGAAGTGCACCGAGCATCATACTTAGTACGCTTACGATGAGCCGCAGTACGCATGACCCCGTCCTGCTCAAAAACGACCAAGCGAGACTGAGTTAAGGGCGATGAACCAGTCAAATCGACACACACGTCATGCCCACAATCACACGAATATAAAAGCACATCCGCCGGACGAAGAGGCCTGCCATCAGTGCCGACTAGCCCAATATCCACCTCCTTGCTTGCTGAAATCCCGGACCGATAGCAGACGTCTACCAAATTGTAGCGAACAGCATTGTGACGATGCTTGATGCCCACAACCCCGGCACACGAAATTGCATGATCCCCAAATACATCCCCAGCGAAAGTCCTGGAACAAGCAGAACACGGCCTGTCCAAAGCGAACAAAGGGACGCCCAAACGATAGCACAGGACACAACGATAAGTCCGGCTATTCATTGTCTACCCTAAGCCATAAATAGGGAACACCAGTAGCCAATCCGAACAGTGCTCACCCTGCTGTGAATGTCACAAGGCCAACTGACGCGGTGTGAGAAAGAAATAGAGGCAGCAGTCTGAGTGACCCTCGTAAAATATATGTCTGCCAATTTCTTCATGAGTCGGGGGGCAGCAATATCACAAGAGTTTTTTTAAAATCGATTTGTGATCGAATCATAATTTATCTATATTTTACAAGGGGATGATATAAAGGCTCAAGGTGGAGGATCAATCCACCTTATCTATACTTTGTGCACAATATACTTAGACCATTACAGTCACCTTGTACTCAAGTTAACTCCCTTACCAGAGTTAACAACATATATAAAAACCTTTAAATAATAACACATGAATAAATTAGTAAATCTGGTAAACCTTTGTATTTGAACATTACACTTAGGCCATGTGCGATTGGACTGCATTTTTCTGATGTGATTTGATTTGATTTGAACTGATCTGATTTGATTTGATTTGAATAAATTTGATTTGATTTGATCTGAACTGAATTAACTAATAAATTAACTGCAACTATACGAATTAATAACTAAAAGTAGACTACATTCATTGATTGTTATTTGGATAATTTTGATTTGATTTGATTTGATTTGAATAAAGCTGATCTGATTTTATTTGATTTGAATAAATCTGATCTGATTTGAAAACACCGTTGAATAAGTTGAATCGCACGTGGCCTTAGCAATTACCTTTCGAAATCACAAACCTTACTGTAAAACAATTTATATAATACTTCTCAACTGTAAAACGCATTGTAGAAGTTCTTTTGAAGGAGATAAGTAATTCTTCTTACCTTATTCAGTAGTTGTCTCAAGGTAGCTCAGCAAGTGCTAGAATTGTTCTTATACAAACTCGGACTCTACATGAGTGTGTAAAAGTACTCTAATTAGTTTATGCACCTACAATGTTTGATATGTACGATGTATATGGTATGCATGGCAATGACTCGATACGGACAGAAACATACTAGGAACGCTCTACAACTTCGCCTATCTTTTCTCCCTTGACTCACATGTACAAAAACGTCACACAAGATCCCTTAAATTTTATCCTACTCCTCATTTAAACACACAACCTTCCGAAAACAGCCCCTAAATTTCCTATTTACGAACTTAAACGATTAACATAATAGACGAACTGTGATCCTTTATACCAACATAAATATAACGCATAGATAGCCCCACCTATACAACTAAATGACTTTATCACCACTTTTAAACACCAGGATCAGAATTACTAGTCTTAAACTCCCAATGTAACACCTTAGACAGCATTAACAGTACGTCTACAATTACTCCCATAATCATCACCTCCCTAATTTTTTTTTTTTTTATACGTACACAAAAGTGACCCAAATCCAAGACTAACTTTACCCTTAATTTTTTTTATCAATCTTAGGACCTCCAAACACACCGTACACACAAAACCTACTACATAGCGTAAGCATCAAAACAGCCCAAGTTTGCCGCGTGAACAAAACATGACATACGCCAAAGGTCATATTAATAACTTCTTCTATATTTGTCTCTAACTCACCCATCATTTTCATCATACTAAGGTCTAAAACTCATCTTAAGAAGTCTCTAATATCACTTACAATAACAGCTCTGGCATCCTATTGTCATTCAAACATCTCCACACAAAACCTTAATCATTTTCGTAAGGACTCACAAGCCCTAATTACAACTAGCCAGGAAACGTCTCAACAATTACCCACTCAAACTTGAGAATTCAATAGTGACAATAAGACCGAAAACATGACTTACAATCACAAACAAACCAAACTCGAATTCTGAAAATTTAAGAAAAAATCAAACAGTGAAACGCATCAAATCGGCATAGAGAAAGCATAAAAGAAAGGAGGAAAAGTGAGGGATCAACATGCCTTGAAGCTGTATTGACTATGGAGGAAGGACCGAGGTTGAAAACGGCGAGAATGACGAGAAACTGCAGCAGCCGCTGTAAAGGATTCGAGAGGAAGAGAAATGACGTATAAATGAAAAGGAATGAAGGGTTTTTGTCTTTAGAGTCAACTTTTATTTATTTAAAATATCTTGTGTTGCACGTACAAGTGAGGAGGACATATTTTCTCTTCTTTTCTTTTTTTTTTTTACGCAATAATAAAAGAAATAGTTTACGTCTTTTCTGAAATAGCTGAAAATTGTCGTTTTAATGTAAAATTTTGAAATCCCTCTTGGAAAATAAGTTTATTAACAAAAATAATAAAATTTTAGGGTCTCAAAATTACGGAGTATTACATTCTTCCCCCCTTCAGAATAAGGTTCGTCCTCGAACTTATAACCTCAAATAGTAAAAGGACTCCAGATCATTCGATTCCACCGACAAATTCTCCTTCCCATATCCCCGAATTGACGATTAACATCTATACAAATACTTACTCATCACTATTTACTCCACAATTCCACGACTCGACACAAATGCATTGAGAAAAAGATGATGCAAGACAAATAATTTCTATTCTAGTATGAAATGCATGCAAAATAATTAATATTATGCAAAATGCGCGAAGTTATATCGCCTTCTTCCCCCCCTTAAAAAGAAAGTTACGTCCTCGTAACGAATGTAGTGCCTCGATAAATAAGTGGGGGTATCTTTGTCTCATGGACTCTTTAGTCTCCCAAGTTGCTTCTTCGATTTTGTGATTTGTCCACAAGACTTTCACCAACTTTGTCTCACCCCTCCTTGTTTTCCGAACCTTTGAGTCAAGAATTGGGTTGGTTCTTCCTCATATGTAAGGGTTTCATCTAATTCGATCATTTGAGGTTGAATGATATGAGACGGGTCACTCACATATTTTCTCAGTTGTGACACATGAAACACATTGTGTACCTTATCTAACGCTGGAGGTAAGGCCAATCTGTATGCAACTTCTCCAATTCTGTCAAGGATCTCATAAGGGCCAATGAATTTTGGACTCAACTTTCCCTTCTTCCCAAATCGCATTACTCCTCTAGTTGGGAAGACTCTTAAAAGCACTTTATCGCCAACTTGAAATTCAATGGAACGCCGGTGGAGATCTGCATAGCTCTTCTGTCTATCCTGAGCCGCCTTCATTTTCAATCTGATGACTTTCACTTGCTCGATCATCTCCTTGATCATAGGTGGACCTAGAACGACGGCATCTGACATGTCATCCCAACATACTGGATTTCTACACTTCCTAACATAAAGAGCCTCAAAAGGAGCCATTTGAATACTAGCATGATAGCTATTATTGTAGGAGAATTCTATCAAATCCAGTCTATATTTCCACGATCCTTGAAATTCCATTGCACAAGCTCGCATATCCTCGAGTGTCTGAATAGTCCTCTCCGTCTGACCATCGGTGGCGGGGTGAAATGTTGTGCTCATCTTCAGTGGTACCCAAAGAGTCTTGGAGTTTCTGCCGGAATTTAGAAATAAAACGAGCATCCCTATTGGAGACAATATCCTTAGGTACCCCGTGTAATTTCAACACATTTTTCCTGTAAGCCATGGCAAGTTCCTATTTATCCCAAGTGTCTTTCATAGGAATAAAGTGAGCAGCCTTAGTAAAACGATCGACTATGACCCAAATCGTCCTTGGCAATCCAACAATGAAATCCATAGATATAGACTCTCATTTCCACTCAGGTATCTCCAATGGCTGAAGTTTTCCTTGTGGTCTCTTGTGTTCGCTCTTCACTTTCTGACATGTGAGACATCTAGCTACAAAGTCCGCTACCTCTTTCTTCATATTAGGCCACCAAAATTGCTTTTTCAGATCCTTATACAACTTGTCTCCTCCTGGGTGGATTGAGTAAGGTGTACAGTGAGCTTCCTCCAATATTTTTTTCTTCAATTCTGCATTGTTCGATACACACCATCTGCCTCTATATCTCAGACCCCCGTCAGCAAACACCTTGAAATCTCCGTTTTCCCCGTTGGTCATTTTCGCCTTCTTTTCCTTGCACAGTTTGTCACCCTCCTCTAGTTCTCGAATCTCATCAAATAGGGATAATTCAACAACCAACTCTCCCATAAGACCTCCTGGTTTCGTTAATTCAATGCCCATGATTTGCAACTCTTCTCTCAATTTCATTCTAGACATTGCAGCACACAATCCATGAACTGATTTCCTACTTAGAGCATCAGCTACAACATTAGCCTTTCCTTCGTGGTATTGGATTTCCATATTGTAATCTTTGATCAGCTCCAACTACCTTTTCTGCCTCATATTAACTCCTTTTGAGTGAAGATGTATTTCAAACTTTTGTAATCAAAAAACACCTTAAAAGAAGTACCATACAAGTAATGTCTCCATATTTTTAAGCCAAACACGACAGCTGCAAGCTCCATGTGTAGGGTAATTTTCCTCATACCACTACGTCATATTTGGCCTATAAGAACGGGTGTGTTTAAGCTAAAGAGAACGGTTCTAGAACCGTTCTCTAGGACGCTGTACTTAAAGGGTAAGAGAACGGTTGGAACCGTTCTTGTAGCCTATCAGAACGGTTCCACTCAAAACCGTTCTCGTAGGTCTTAGAGAACGGTTATTGCAAGAACCGTTCTCTTATGTAAGAGTATATGAAAACGGTTCTACATACAACCGTTCTAAAAGCTGTACGTATTTTTCAAAAAAAAAAAAAAAAAAAAAAACTGAAAATTAAATATTCTGAAATTTGATACGACCATTTCGTTGTGGCTAATTCTGAGTACTCCCTTACCTCTTCTAACTCAACACCAACAGCTTCTCGAGTTGAAGCATCACACCAATAAATTGATACAAACAACAAAATGAGATCTAGTATAATAATACTTGATTGAAATCAATAGTATGTCTAAAAAACATCTAAGAGT
Source organism: Spergularia bocconei (assembly GCA_963457585.1). Classification (NCBI taxonomy): domain Eukaryota; kingdom Viridiplantae; phylum Streptophyta; class Magnoliopsida; order Caryophyllales; family Caryophyllaceae; genus Spergularia; species Spergularia bocconei. The sequence continues at coordinate 15,523,892 of OY734951.1, forward strand.
AAGATAACAGTAGATCCAAAATTATGAAAAACTTAGTTCGAATTTAACTAAATACACAAATTGATTAAACTGGGAAACCAGATCTAAAACTATAGTAAACCTCACTTCGTATTTCTTCTTTTGTAATTATTTCCCTCCCTTTAAAAGCCACCGCTATCGACGTCGTCACCGTCACCGTCGTCTTCGAATTCGTTTCTGTCTTCGTCGTCATCCTTGCGTAGATCTACACCAAGCAAACAAAAACAAAGAAAAAAAATTAGAAAAGGATGTTATTTGTAATTGATGGAGGTAGAATGAAATGAAACCGTTCAATTGCAAATGAAAGGAAAGAGTTGTAACAAAAATGCAATGAAAACCCAGAACTCTGATATTATTCAAAAAGATCTAGGGTAAATTAAATTATGAGATCTGAAATTATCTATAAAAAAACCCAGAAATTATGAGAACAATTTACCAGAAGTTTTCTTCCTTTGCGATTGAAGGGCTCGTCGGAGTCGGCGCGTGCTGGTGGGTCCACGACGGCGTCCCCGATTGCCCCGACGGCATCGTTGAGCTCGAATACGAGTAAGATGAATGCAAAATCAACGATTATTGTTCGATCTGCTTCCAAAATCGTAATCAAACTTGTTGAAATTAGGATTCATACTTAAATTCGTGAGGAGAGAAATAGTTGCTTGTTTTTCTTGTTTAAGGAATAATAGAGAGAAAGGGAATGTTTTTTTATTTTGTGAATAAGAGAGAGAGAGGGGGAGTGAAATCTGGGAATGAAGGGGGCGGATGTACCGAGGGTGGGGTGTTTTATTCCTTATTTTTTTTTATTTTTTTTTTTTTTAATAAGGCTATTAGAACGGTTGTTACTAGCAACTGTTGCTCTTAGATGGATCAAAGAGAACGGTTCTCCCTCTAACCGTTCTAAAAGCTTTGGTTCTTTTTAAATTGAATCTTTGAGAACGGTTTTCCAAAAAACCGTTGTTGTAGATGTGTATTTTTATTTTCCTTTTTCTTATATTTATCTTTTGAGAACGGTTTTTAGCGGACCCGTTCTCTTATGTATAAGAGATCGGTTTTCCAAAATTCCGTTCTCTTATGTTGGTTCTTGAAGCCCATATTTGACGTAGTGTACGGTTTCAATTGTCTAAAAGCATATGCTATCACTCTCCTATTCTGCATAAGAACACACCCTAATCCATTCTTTGACGCATCATTAAATACCTCGTACCCCTCATTACCGTCTGGCAAAGCTAACACAGGAGTTGTGGTTAACCTCTCTTTAAGGTCTGAAATGCATTCTCACACTTGTCATCCCACTGAACTTCACGGTCTTTTTCATCAGAGATCGAAGTCATAGGTCTTGATATCTTGGAAAAGTCTTTCACGAAATGCCTATAGTAACCAGCTAGACCCAAGAAACTCCTAATCTCAGTGACATTCCTTGGTGTCGGCCAATTTGAAACAACCTCAATTTTCGCAGGGTCCACAACAACGCCATCCTTGGATACAATATGTCCTAAAAAGGCAACTTTTTCTAATCAGAACTTACTCTTTGACAACTTGGCATACAACTGATTATCTCAAAGAGTTTGTAAAACAATCCTCAAATGCTCTTCATGCTCATCCTTATCCTTAGAAAATACTAAAATGTCATCAATGAACACTACAACGAACTTGTCCAAATAAGGTTGGAAAATACGGTTCATCAGGTCCATGAAAACTGCTGGAGCATTAGTCAACCCAAAAGGCATCACTTTAAATTCATAGTGACCATAACGTGTCCTAAATGCCGTCTTAGGAACATCCCCATCAGAAATCTGTAGCTGGTGATAACCTGGCCTCAAATCGATCTTAGAGAACACACCTGCCCCCTTAAGCTGACCAAATAAGTCATCAATCTTGGGTAACGGATACTTATTCTTAACAGTCACATTGTTCAGTTCTCGATAATCAATGCACAACCTTAGAGTCTCATATTTCTTTTTGACAAACAAAACTGGTGCTCCCCAAGGTGATACACTAGGACGAATGTAACCCTTATCTAACAACTCCTCCAACTGTTTTTTCAATTCTTCTAGCTCCATAGGAGCCATACGATACGGAGCCTTAGAAATACGGTCCAGTCCCGGGCACTAGGTCAATGCTAAATTCCACATCTCTCCTAGGTGGCATACCAGGTATATCATCAGGAAAAACATCAGTGAACTCTCTGACAACAGGAATATCTCTAGGTACGGGATCATCAACACTAACGTCCCTAACATGACAAAGGATGAAAGGACAACCTTTTCTCAAATGAGATTTTAAGGTCAATGATGAGATAATTTTCACCCCACGTTTCACTACAAATCCCCTATAAGAAGTTTTAATTCCCTTAGGTCCTCTCAAAGAAATTTTCTTGTGCCCACAATCTATCCTAGTCTTGTAATCAGTCAACCAATCCATACCCAAAATCACATCAATATTGTTCAAAGGAAAAACAATTAAGTTGGCAAGTAAAGAAGCTAGTCCTATCATTAAATTCACGTCCTTATACATCTCACCACACGATACTACCTCCCCCGACAGTTGGGAAAAATCACTATTAATGGGTACACGAGAATTTTGGTCTAAATTTTGAATGAATGATCTAGCAACAAATGAATGTGAAGCTCCTGGATCAAATAAAACATATGCAGTAGTGGAGTTTACAAGAAAAGTACCCGTAACCACATGAGCCGAATTCTCTGCTTCCTCTCTGTTCAAGGCAAATAGTTTTACAGTGGTTTGTCCACAATTTCCTTTATTAGATTGAGCAGCATTCACCGTTCCTGAAGATTTGGCAACATTATCACCCTGGTTATTGTTGCTCCCAGTCCTACCAAATCTGCGGTTTCCTTGCTTATTCCCGTAGTTACCACGGTTCTGAAACCCACTATTATTAGCAGCGCTAGCTACACTAGCAGTCGAAGCAGACCTTGTAGACAAATTCTTCGCTTGAGGTTTGTTTTTCGGGTTTGAGTAACACTCATAAGCCCTATGGCCCAGCACCCCACAGTAGTCACAAGGCACCAAGTTTCCCTCGCAATCCTTTCCAGGATGATTATATGGGCACTTCACACATTTATGAAACCTCTCCCCTTTATTGCCAGCATTTGAGCCCTTGAAACTACTCTTATGACTTCCAGCTGAGCTTTGTCCGCCGAAAGATTGAGCTCTCCCCTTGTTATATCCACCAAAGTTAGTCCTCTTCTCAAAGCCCTGAGAGTTACTCCCTTGGAAAGCTTTCCTCTTTTCACTTTGTCCCCTTCTCTCGCCGATTATCCTCTCCATGTTACTAGCACTAGAGAACACCTCTTTCAGACTCCCGAAGTCCCTACCTCCAAGTTTCTCCTTGATATCCTGGTTTAGGCCCTCCTCGAACTTATTTGCCTTTGCTTCATCATCGGGTACCATGCCAGGAGCATACCTAGCTAGCTCCATGAACTTGTTATAATACTCCCTCACACTCATGCATCCTTGTTCTAACTTAGCAAATTCGCCACGCTTCCTCTTTTGCTCATGCACAAGAAAGAATTCTCTCTTAATTGCCTTCTTAAAGTCCTCCCAAGTAGCCTCAATCTCATACTCTTCTCCATCATCACCAATCTCGATGTCAGTGGTCAAGATGTCCTTATTAGCGTCCCACCAATTGTCAGCTTCCTCCCTCAGATATCGGGCGGCTTGGGTTATCTTCAAAATTTCAAGGCACTGGAGAGTGTCAAAGATTTTCTCAAAAATTTTCAACCATTCTTGTAGTTCATAAGGTTCTCCTTTTCCAGAGAAAACTTCTGGGTTTTGGTCGGCCACGGCTAGACCTGTAAAACGGGTCGGGCGGGCGGGTTTCGGGATCGGGTAGATTCGGGTGTGGCTGTATTTCGGGTTAGGATCAAAACGGGTCGGGTCAATACGGGTTCGAGTCGGGTTACCGGTTGACCAGCGGGTCGAAAATACATATTCGCGCCTTTTTTATCGATAAATTTTAACAGGTAAAATATTATTTTATTCTTATTTTCCAAAAAAATTATATATTATATATTATATAATAATAATGATTGCCTATATATGTAATTGGAAGTTTATCTAATCAATATAAAGTTCTTGTAGAGTAACTTTATATGAGTTTTTTTTCATCCATTTCAATTACTTTCTAAGTTTCAAGTGAGAATGAAATCTAACGAGTCTATTAAAGAAAAGACTAATTCTGCATTATCTTCATCTATTGGATTCAAGATGATTACCGAAACAATTATAAGTGGTGCCCATGAAGACCAAAGTATTGCCATAGCTTCGATTGATGCGTTGCATTAGATAGTCACTTGTGTTGCTTAAGATTAGAAACATAACCGGTGCCATAGACAATCACGGGCAACAGTTTCAATAAGTGTCGCCATAGCCTACAAAAACTGTTGCCTTAGACCTAAGGCGACACCCCCTAACGCAACGGATGGAGAGTCCTTGCCTTAGACCTATGACAACGGTTTTAGGCACCTATTACAACAGTTTTGGCCATTGCATTAGGTCCATTTCCTTGTAGTGTAAAAGAAAATTTTAATTAATATTTTATAATATTAATTGTTTTATATTATTTTTTTTATTATTATAATATTTTTTTACTAAATATGTTTGACCCAACGGGTTGACCCACTCGAGTCGGGTCTTGACCCTGACATTTCGGGTCATTTCGGGTTTCGGGTGCTTTTCGGGTTCGGGTTGAAAAAGTCCGCGTTTTTCGGGTTATTTTCGGGTCGGGTCTCGGGCGGTTTTTCGGGTCGGGTCAGGAACTTACAGGTCTAGCCACGGCCTTTGTCGTTCCACAGCAGGTCCTGCTTTGTTGGTCATTGTGAGATACCGTACCGGCCTGGGGGTGGACCGATTGGGTCTCTTTATTTTTTATTGGAGTCGCCAGCAGGATTTTTTTATAGGATCCTACGAACCTAGAATGGGTCCTTTGCAAGGTACGATTCGGGAAGGTGTTAGGCACCCGAATCGCCCGTCTAAAGACGGCCTCTACTAATTGATCCAAAATAAATATAAAGTTAATAATTGACGACGGAATCATATAGCAAATAGCATGCAACATACGATGGGAAATTATATGCGAATATACGTACAAGAGAATTACGCAATAAGGCTTCCATTTGCATGTGATCAATTAAATGAATAAATTCGAATACACGCGCGTACGCCAACAAATTAACAAACATGCCTAACAAAGTAATCATATAAAGTAACTCATGACAAACTAATCCTACCGACACAACCAAACTCAGCAACATGCAACACTAATTAGACTACATGCATATCACGAACAAACTTAGAGAAAATAAATTAGCAACTTGTCCAAACCATGCTATAAACTAACAAAACATGCGAAATCAACTAAGCCTAGAACATGCCATAATTCTGAAACTACACATTGCAACACAGTAAACAAAACAGATTAGGACTTGAGTTTCGAAGACATTTGGAAAGATAAAGAGGCCCTCAGGTGGACATACTTGTGTTGTCGTGCGGATCTCGGTTTCGTATACCAACGTGCCCAACCCTTGTCTTCGAGCCTCTTACGCCACTTCACCCAACGGTCTAAGTTCAACCTTCGTCTCGGCGACCTCGCTATTGTGAACTGCTCTTCGAATTACTGATGTGTGCGTCGATCGTGTGCAAGAAAGTTTCAAGGCCTTGTTCCCGGGATGTGAGAACAAGGTAGGTGATAATGGTGAGTGTTTTTCTATGTTTTTGTAGCTAAGATTTTTTTCTCTCCTCTCGGTGGATACCTCACCTCTTTATATAGGAAATGAGTGGAGGGTTTTGTGGGAGGTTATTAGCAGCCGATCAAACTCATTATACTTGGAGGAAAAGGCAAACAAAAGATTAAGATTAATCCTATCTTATCTTATCATTTGCTAATGGAAGAGTCCATGGAAAATGCAAGGTTTCCAGTTGCCAATGAGTTGCCAATTGAATTTCATCCTATCCTTTACCTTACGTATTATCACTAATGATTTTGGGCTTTGATTAATGTATGGCTAAAATGAGTGGGAACTAATAATTAATGGGACAAAACGCCAAACCACCAAGGAAGTGGGCCATTAAAGCCAAACAGTCCAAACATTAAACCTCTACGTACTTGGGCCAAGACCAATGGAGTCAAATACGTTGGTAACGAAACCTATCACCGCTGTCCACTATCCATCTCATCATCGGGCGTTTTTTAAAATCGGAAGCCCCCGAGTAGGGTGTCTACAGGAGCCCCCGCTTTGGCCGAGTCTTTGTAAAAGACGAAGGTCAAAGGTTAGTTTTTCGCAATCACACATATACATGCAAAAGCAAAATCGCATATATGACAAAGAACATATATAGAACTAAGTCACATATAAGAACACAGCATCTTGAACGGGCACAGTAGTCGCTCAAGATAGGTGTAGAAATCTTCAAAAGGAACCATCGTCGCAGATTGGCCAAGAATATATATCTTAGGTCACATATAGACGCAACATCTCGAACGGGCGCAGTTGTCGCTCAAGACGAATATAATTCTTGAAAGGATTGCAATTGCAAGTGAAACCTTAGCACACGTGATCAAGAACATCTTTCTTGGTCACATATGAAACGTAGCATCTTGAACGGGCGTAGTTGTCGCTCAAGACGAATATAAATATAAAAGGGTCGCAGTCATAATGCAACCATCAAAAATGTGATCGAGGACATGGACTCGAGCACATATAAAACGCAGCATCTCGAACGGGCGCAGTTGTCGCTCGAAATGAATATTAAGTCTTGAAAGGATCGCAATCGCCAGCGATCATCGCAAAACATCTTTCTTTTGTCGAATGAGGGAACGCGGTATCTCGAACGGTCGCAGTATTCGTTCGAAACGGATAAGCTGTCAAAATATTGAAGTCGCAGGAGGTGATCGTAGGCGTGATCAAGAACATCTTTCTCAATCACGTGTAGAGACGCAGCATCTCGAACGGGCACAGTTGTCGCTCGAAATGAATATAAATCTTCAAAAGATCACAATCGCCAGCGATCATCGAAGAATGTCATTTTTTGGCAAATAAGGGAACACAACATCTCGAACGGTCATAGTTGTCGCTCGAAACGAATGTAAGTCTTCAAAAGGTTGCAATCATATTGAAATCATTGTACTCTAGACCAAGAACATTTTTCTCAGTCACATAGAAACGCAGCATCTCGAACGGGCGTAGTAGTCGCTCGAAATGAATAAAGTCTTCCACTGTCTTGGATGGGCGCAATAATCATCCAAAACATGTTGTCAAGTGTTGATATATTGTCGCAGCTTCTGAATGGGCATATCTGTCATCCAGACTGAATGATTATGCTGGATTATTACCTTGAATGGGCAAAGTAGTCATTCAAGACATGTTTCACCACATTTTGGGTAAACATCGCAGTTTGTTTCATCATGTTGACTCGCAGGATTCAAATCTTGAAATATAGCACATTAGATATCGCAATTCATCAAATGTAAATTATAACCTTAACACGGGCTACGGATGACGTGAGCCGATTGATTGATTAACTTGACAGACTCAAACAAGGAGGATTTGTGAAGGACAAATTATCAGATCCTTACAAAACATGCCTTGTTGTTGAGTTGATTGTTGAAATTTCCAGGACGTTAAACCTTGATTTAACTAGTGCTGATTTGAGGGTCGCTTCATCTTTGTCAAAGGGTTGACTTGTGAACATCTTCTGGTTCGGAGGCGTTGGTAGATTATTAGGGCAATATCATCATCCATATACCCTTGACTCAGTCAGGCCATGTGAGCCCCCGAGTTTGGAGCAATTGGTTCTTGTAGTTTTCTCGAACACTTAGCACATCATTGCATTTTTTTATGACCCAAGGCTCGATTTAACGATATCATGGCAATTCATGCACATTACACATATAGAGGGACTATGCATACTCAAATTAAACAGAGAAAACACATGCAAAAATCTTATGCCGCACTTAGAAAGCTAAATTGCTATGACCTCGGAAGGTTGGCAAAATTTTGAATTGGATTTGACTCGACAGAAGTCCTTCCCCCAAACAAAAAGAAATGAAAGGACGCAGTGATAGATGGCAACAAATGCTAGCCCTAAGAGACCAAGAAAAGACTCAAGGATAAGTGACTCATTTTGCTGACTATGAACTCGCATCGTTGTCTTGAGTGAGAAAATGAGCGTTATCATGGGTGTGCCACAAATGTGTCATATGTTGCTCTACATATGTCGCCTGGGTCTTCTTATCGCCAATCGAATAAATGAAGAATTTCCATTATGAATCCAAAGTAGGATGATGAAGGCAGTGGAATTTTGCAACTTGATTCATCAATTTTCCTTCCGAATCTGCATCTCTGGACATGTATGATCCATGGGCTTGACATATGCTTATGTGTAGACGCCAGTTCTTGGATTAGCATTTTTGACTCTTTGTACGTGTGATCAGTGTGCGTACAATTGAAGTTTGAAACGCTAAACTGGGAATGACGTCTATGAATGAAAAATACCAGCTGCATCAAGGTCATGTGAATCTTATGCAAATTTATTTGGGTTTCATTGACTGGGACTGAAGCCACGATCTCTCTTGAGAGCCAAACTGAATTTTATCATGGTTTAGGGTGCGCTACGACCTTGAAAATATGCATAATCAATTGTGCAAATACTTGGATGAGGGGCATCGTCAATCATCGCAATTTGCGCACAATATTCGGCTTAGACATTTTTTATTAGCGTCAATGGTCTAGATCTCATGAAACTGTACTCTAAATTTGTTGTAGAGTATGACATAAATGAACTTGAATCCATAAGGGTTTGAGCATAATTATGAAAGATTTACCAAACTCTAACACCAAGCATGTGCCTCGTTTGGTGACGAGAACCTCATGTAGGAGAGTAGTGGTAGGATATATGTATGGGCCGTGTGAATTTGAAATGAGCTGAAAGGCTTTTGGAGATGCTCATTTGAGAGCCTATGAGGATATGAAATGTGGGTGAAAGGCTCAAGGCATTGATTTTGAAAAGAGAGTTTCAATCACAAAAAAGGCAAGTAAGAATTATCGTCCTAACAAATTCCATAGCAACCTTTGTAATGTGACACAAGTGACCAAACAATCTTACCACTTTCAACCCAAGACCAATGACGGACCAGTGGACCCTCACTTTGGGGAATGACCATGCTATGGATATGAGCATGCGGATGTGAAAATATGGAACCACTCAACACTCTTGTATCCTGTAATGTTGGATACGGGTCACACAAAATTCCTAAACTACACTCGACCTCACCATTTAATGTAGCTTTATGTCCGCGGTCTCTATGTGTCATATATAGGTCTTGGCCGCCATCTTACCATACCCGTGTCACAAGGTACACATTACAATCATGCTATGAGATTCTCAAGGCAAATATGTCCCCGAAAGTATAAATTGTGATCAATATATGAAACTCGTTTGATTAATGCCATTGTAAGGACGATTTTGATGAAATTATGTTCATTGTGTTTCATAAGATATGGATATTGTTTGGGACAAATATATTGCATTGGAGATCATTTGTGGATTCAGAAGGTCTTTAAAAACACGTCATTAAATGTTTACAACCTTAGCCTTAAAATAGGTACATCAACCAAGTGGGATACAGTCAAATCGTAGCCATTAAAAATTCAGCAATACAAGTATGACATTACAATTCCGATTGTCGAACAAATTAAACTCGCACAGATTCAAATGTCTTCCTTGGATAATAGTTGTCATTGAACTAAACCAAGTCGTCTTTTGCTATGCATCTTCTATGTCTTGAATGATCTAGGCAAAAATGAGTCATACGGACGCAAATTTTCCTCTTTGTTGAGATTGTAGGTAGAAGTCGTCTTCAATTTGAGTATAGAATCCCCCTTATTGATGATCAAATACATGGTCTTTGGACGATTATCCCTTTGCACATATTCGAATTCACGATCATGATTTTTTATTGTTGGCTATGCGTGGAGGGATAATCGTCTAAAAATACTTTGTCGTGATTGGATGATAAATATATGTTATGAATTACTTTAATTGCAACAACAATGTATCTATCAACTTAACGCACAAAGAAATCGAATGAGTTTTTTTTCACTTTTAAAATACACCGTCGATTGATTTGCACTATGCTAGTTGCTAGTCAATATTTTGTTGAGCCGAAAATGGGCTAGTAAAAATATACTAGTTGCTAGCAATGTGTTGATTATTTGTTACGTCCAACGACGTATAAAAAAAACTCACTCAAAATAAGAGAATACAATAGATTCCACAAGTTTGCCAAAATCTCTTGCTGGTGGTCCAAGGACCAACTGGCGTAAGTGTTCAAGTTAACACCCTAGAGACAAATTCTTAGATGCCAAATAGTTGCCAAAGACGCATGATAGTCGACATTAGAAAGGTCACGCATATGAGGATTTGTCCATTAAGAGAATCCTATTTTGTTTAAAACTGTGCTTAGATGACGACTCTAGGTGGAAAACACAACTAGCTGGCATCCTATTGGCACTAAACTCCACCAAGTGACATGAAGACACAGTCTATACGCATGAAAGGATTTGATTAAGAACAACGTAGAGGCTTCTAGAATAGGGAGTTGCCAACCCTTCCTAAAACCTGACTCAAAGAGTTTTTGGGGTTTGATAACAAACATAGGACTTTGACAACTAACAGATGACTTATTTGGTACGTAGGCTAATAAAAAGGCAACATTTGACAACTCCTCTAATAAATTTGATGCTCAAAATCTCAATCTCAGGAGAGGACGTGACACATGGAGTCTAAATTTAGCTTTAAAAAATGCCGCAACTAATCGCGTTATCACATAGCATGCAAATGCTTAGACGAAAAATCACCTTAAGAACATATTATGAGAGTTCCAGCCTATGTTCTACGTTCGCTAATACGGGTAGGCTCGGGGTAGTTGTGACCCATGACAGGATATGCTCTATTGATTTTGCGGAAAGACCGTGTCAATAGAGTAACCCCTTTGTACTCAACGAATGGATGAGCACAACGTCAATGGGCGGGAATAGACCATGTGGCTCGTCAAGTAGGTCGAGTGGACCCAACGAGTCATAGTCGGTGCTCCCTAAATGTTAATTTTTTTTTTTTTGGTTTTATGATCCTATTCGCCAGCGTGCTAACGAGGCATGCAATTCTAAGCTATATGAAACAAAATAAAAATGCAATGTCAATTATTAACTAAACATTTATAATGGATCAATTTTCGAGTTAGCAAAGTCCCCAGCGGAGTCGCCACTGTGAGATACTGTACCGGCCTGGGGGTGGACCGATTGGGTCTCTTTATTTTTTATTGGACTCGCCAGCAGGATTTTTTTATAGGATCCTACGAACCTAGAATGGGTCCTTTGCAAGGTACGATTCGGGAAGGTGTTAGGCACCCGAATCGCCCGTCTAAAGACGGCCTCTACTAATTGATCCAAAATAAATATAAAGTTAATAATTGACGACGGAATCATATAGCAAATAGCATGCAACATACGATGGGAAATTATATGCGAATATACGTACAAGAGAATTACGCAATAAGGCTTCCATTTGCATGTGATCAATTAAATGAATAAATTCGAAAACACGCGCGTACGCCAACAAATTAACAAACATGCCTAACAAAGTAATCATATAAAGTAACTCATGACAAACTAATCCTACCGACACAACCAAACTCAGCAACATGCAACACTAATTAGACTACATGCATATCACGAACAAACTTAGAGAAAATAAATTAGCAACTTGTCCAAACCATGCTATAAACTAACAAAACATGCGAAATCAACTAAGCCTAGAACATGCCATAATTCTGAAACTACACATTGCAACACAGTAAACAAAACAGATTAGGACTTGAGTTTCGAAGACATTTGGAAAGATAAAGAGGCCCTCATGTGGACATACTTGTGTTGTCGTGCGGATCTCGGTTTCGTATACCAACGTGCCCAACCCTTGTCTTCGAGCCTCTTACGCCACTTCACCCAACGGTCTAAGTTCAACCTTCGTCTCGGCGACCTCGCTATTGTGAACTGCTCTTCGAATTACTGATGTGTGCGTCGATCGTGTGCAAGAAAGTTTCAAGGCCTTGTTCCCGGGATGTGAGAACAAGGTAGGTGATAATGGTGAGTGTTTTTCTATGTTTTTGTAGCTAAGATTTTTTTCTCTCCTCTCGGTGGATACCTCACCTCTTTATATAGGAAATGAGTGGAGGGTTTTGTGGGAGGTTATTAGCAGCCGATCAAACTCATTATACTTGGAGGAAAAGGCAAACAAAAGATTAAGATTAATCCTATCTTATCTTATCATTTGCTAATGGAAGAGTCCATGGAAAATGCAAGGTTTCCAGTTGCCAATGAGTTGCCAACTGAATTTCATCCTATCCTTTACCTTACGTAATATCACTAATGATTTTGGGCTTTGATTAATGTATGGCCAAAATGAGTGGGAACTAATAATTAATGGGACAAAACGCCAAACCACCAAGGAAGTGGGCCATTAAAGCCAAACAGTCCAAACATTAAACCTCTACGTACTTGGGCCAAGACCAATGGAGTCAAATACGTTGGTAACGAAACCTATCACCGCTGTCCACTATCCATCTCATCATCGGGCGTTTTTTAAAATCGGAAGCCCCCGAGTAGGGTGTCTACAGTCATCACTTCCCTCAAGGCAATAACTAGGGTAGTGTTCATCTGCATTAGCTGAGCCATGGTAACCTGATTTTCACCACTGCCGTCTGATTCATCATTATTTCGGGCTCTTCTCGGCATCCTTTAAAATATAAACAATTTCACTTATGAGGACATTTCTAATAATGTAAGGTTCATGCTCCTTCTCAAACAGTGTAAATATGATGCTTTTCACGCTTTCTAACTATATGCAATAACACTTGACTCTTGACTGGGATATGATGCCTCCTTTTCCCTAACTTGCTGAGCTGAGACTGTTCTACTCATACTTGCATTTCCATTACTAACTCTAATAAAATAACAAAGCTTGTATAAAACACATGAAGAACTGAGTTTGGTATAAACAAAAGAAAATAATGTGACTTATAGAAGACAATAAATAAGGCAAGTCCTAATAATAGTATTGTAAGGAAGAAACATATATAATTCCACCACACATACAATTGGGAGCAAGTAATTCATAACATTCCATCAAAAATTTATTCATGAAATCCTTTGTTTGTGGTAAAATTTCAACAATAAGTAATAATCGTAGGTCTGTAAGTAAAAGAAATCTGAAATTGCGTAACAAAAGCTACTGGCCACGCAGGGCTGGCTAACTCTAACTAGGCTGCCGAAGCGGTCTCGCCTGGGATATACTCCTTATTCCCAAAACGGCTAAAGTCAATCTCCAACAGAAACTTGATCTTGTCCCTCAAGAAATCCAGAGTTAGAAACCAGACACCGTTTCTAGAATTTCTCACGGAGTTGGGAGTTCCATCCTCATTATACCTATCATTACAATACTGCCTCAACGAGTGCCACTAAGCACCTCGAGGTAGATTATAAAGAAACCGGTCAACCTCTTGAAGAGGAGTGTCTACGGAGCTGAATCCCTCTTCCTTCAGCTTAGCCACTTCTATTCTTGGTCTGCCCGATCCATTGGTCAATACGGCGGTTTCCCTTAAACGAAATCATTCTTAACCACTTCTCTCTGGCTTGTTGGGGTGAGTCTCTTCTAGTATGGGTGCAACGAATTCTAGCCATCTACAAGGAACACATTACCGAGTAAGAAGACAATAAAAGACAAACCCCAAAATAACCCATCTCTCTTCCTTATTTCGGCGTGATACATTTTAAAATTCTCTCTTCCTATTCTTGTTATTTATTCCATTTTCCTAAGGTCGTGAGCCAAAAGGCTCTGATACCACTTTGTAACACTTCCAATTTCCTGAAATTTTAGAAAATGCATTTGATTTAAAACAAGGACAATTGGGAGTGTTACCGCCACGATTGACACCTCAATTCAATCGCTAAGGCAAGGGGACAGTACTAATGATCTATTCAACTCCAAAACCAAAATACAAAATTGTTACATCCAAAATCAAACCATTACAATCCTTTAATCAAAATAGAGTGCGGAAGCGAGATACGAGTCTAAGTTCGTCTTTATTTAGACTAGTAAATGAGCGTCACACTTCACCCTTAACCAACCCGTGAAGCTTCAACAGGTAACCTGCAACGCTAAGAAAAAAAGAAACCATCAACCAAACGGGTTGAGTAAGAAGCAACTTATCTAGAAAAGAGTTGCTAAAGAAAATGTATATTTTTTCCTAGTCACATAGCACAGCGAAAACCTTTGAGTAATTTAAAACAGTTGAACCCTTAACACTTAATTTGAATACGAAAATGTAACATAGCGATACAACAAATCCTTTTCCTTTGTTCCTTTTTCCTTCAGTAGCAGGGCTGACTTTCTTCAACCAATATTCCCGAATGCATGCATCCCTCTAGGGTCCTGTTCCCAAGGGGAGGATATAAAGGCTCAAGGTGGAGGATCAATCCACCATATCTATACTTTGTGCACAATATACTTAGACCATTACGGTCACCCTGTACTCAAGTTAACTCCCTTACCAGAGTTAACAACATATATAAAAACCTTTAAATAATAACAAATGAATAAATTAGTAAATCTGGTAAACCTTTGTATTTGAACCTTACGCTTAGCAATTACCTTTCGAAATCACAAACCTTACTGTAAAACAATTTATATAATTCTTCTCAACTGTAAAACGCATTTAGAAGTTCCTTTGAAGGAGATAAGTAATTCTTCTTACCTTATTCAGTAGTAGTCTCACGGTAGTTCAGCAAGTACTAGAATTGTTCTTCTACAAACTCGGACTCTACATGATGTGTAAAAGTACTCTAATTAGTTTATGCACCTACAATGTATGATATGTACGATGTACATGGTATGCATGACAATGACTCGATACAGACACAAACATACTAGGAACGCTCTTCAACTTCGTCTATCTTTTCTCCCTTGACTCACATGTACAAAAACGTCATACAAGACCCCTTAAATATTATCATACTCCTCATTTAAATACACAACCTTCCGAAAACAGCCCCTAAATTTCCTTTTTACGAACTTAAACGATTAACATGCTAGACCAAATGTAATCCTCTATACCAACATCACTATAACACATAGTTAGCCCTACCTATACAAGTAAATGACTTTATCACCACTTGTAAACACCAGGATCAGAATTACTATAGTCATAAACTCCCAATGTAACCCTTTAAACAGTATTAACAGTACATCTACCATTATTCCCATAATCATCATCTCCCTAATTCAGTTTTTTTTTTTTTTTTACGTACACAAAAGTGACCCAAATCCAAGACTAACTTTACCCTTAATTTTTTTTATCAATCTCAGGACCTCCAAGCACACCGTACACACAAAACCTACTACATAGCGTAAGCATCAAAACAGCCCAAGTTTGCCGCGTGAACAAAACATGACATACGCCAAAGATCATATTAATAACTTCTTCTATATTTGTCTCTAACTCACCCATCATTGTCATCACACTAAGGTCTAAAACTCATCTTAACAAGTCCCTAATATCACTTACAATAACAGCATTGGCATCCCGATCTCATTCAAACATCTCTACACAAAACCTTAATCATTTTCGCAAGGACTCACAAGCCCCAATTACAACTAGCCCTGAAACGTCTCAACAATTACCCACTCAAACTTGAGAATTCAATAGTGACAATAAGTCCGAAAACATGACTTACTCGGTTTTCGTCCGTGTTTTCCTTAAGTCGTCTTTTCGGGTTTTTTTATTTAATTACTTACTAATTCTTTTCTCTTGGGTTATTTAGTAGGCATAATATATAAAAACCCACTCTAACCTAGACAAAGAATTAGGGGAGATTAGAGAGAAAACACAAAGGGGTTTTCTTGAGAGCAGTTCTAGAAAAGCCTAGACAATAATCTTGTAATCTGTAAAATCTCCAAACATAGTAGAATGATTTCCCTTGCCCAGTGGACGTAGCTATCACATCGATAGTGAACCACTTAAATCTTGTGTGTGTTTATTATTGTTTGTTTGTCTTTTTCGTTCTTGATCGACGCTTCAGCACAACACTTATTCTAATAGAAATTAAACAATCAGCTAGCTATAAATAGTTGTAGTCTCAGATCAACATGCACAATCATAATGCCTGGTCATATATAATCAATTGAATATAGTGACCTGGTAAAGTATTGATTGACAAATTTAAAATTGTTCGTTATTTTATTATGATTTTGGATGCATATTCGATATGAACAATTTTTGTAGTAACATCATAATAAAGTAATAAACCACATAATAATAAAGTAGGAGACTGTAGGAGTTTTTTTTCCTTTTACGAACAAGAATTAATCATGTTAGAATTAGAATTCAGAAGAGTTAATTTATTTAATTCCAATGCAACGACGTGGGACAAATACAACTTTCTTATAGCTTTGAGAATACTTCCTTACTGATTATTGAGTAATGTGGGATATTTCAATCTCTTTTTAAGCATAACCAAGACAATAGTATATAGAATTCAAATTAATCCTAACAAGTATAATACATGCACGCGTGCTCTATATTAACGCGTAACACTTTTTTTTTAATGATGTGTGTATTGTTTGTCCATCATATCTTAACCTATTTGTGCTAACTACTAATAAAAATTATGTATTGGTATGTAACTTTCTATCTCTGATTTGTAGACCAAGCAAGCTGAACAATAAGGTTAGTGTACTACAATAACTAGTATAAACATTTTTTGCTAAGATAAGATTGAATATATATAGTAGTAATCATGCAAGTACACATCCTATAACTATATCACATGTGACTTGGACTTTATAAAAATTCTAAGTATAACTGTGGTAGAAATCTTAAGTGTATTCAAGTACAAAGTATGACGACATTACATATTAATGATTATGATTTTGATTATTTATTTAAGCCAAAGTTTTCACCTACAATTGTTAAGCTAAGTCTAAAGGCCATTGGAGTTCTTATTGCACTTCTTCTCTATTTCATAAACTGATAAGTCTTACTATTTTTTTTAAAATTATTACCTATCTTACGAGTTTATTTAACCGCAAGGGTACGGGTTATTGTAGCTAACGGGTCGATCTCAGGGAGGTATGAATAATGTCTAGGTCTAAAGAATTATGGAGTCAGCTACGCTATGGTCGAAATGGTTTGAGTGTGTAACAATTAAGACAAACAAGAACGAGATTAAAATGGTTGTAATTCAATAAACTAAAGGCCTAGGGTGGAGATATCCCCACAAACATGCATCTACTACGATCATGAAACACATAGCAAGTCAATTAAACATAGATTAGGGGAGATTATGCAAAAAAACTACTTATCCGGGCAAGGCTATCATAGTCTAATCCAATTATTATCCTAAATCTCACTCCCGTGGTGAAGTGATCAAGTAACAAGAAGCATTAAGAACGCATAATAATTCCCAATTAGTCCTAACAACCCGCTCCCGTGGTGAAACAGTCCTAATCAATATCAGAGGGCTAATCACTAAACAAGAATCACAACTACCGTTTATAAACTCCGTTTAGCACTCAACAAGCATGAATTAGTGTAAATCTAATCGCAGCAACAGGCATATAAATTAGACAACGATAATCAAACTCAAGTTGATAATTAAAACATAGCCATAATAAGCCCTAATCATATGAATCGATATAACTTGCTAATTGTGAATTAAATCATAGTATTAACATGTTAGGGTTCAATCAAACCCCCTAGAAAAGACTACTCACGCATATTGAAATTAATAACAACAATAATGATTGAAATAAAGCAATACATAATTAAAGAGTAAAGGAGAAGAATTGCAATACTGTAGATTGTCTGAATAATACTCTGAATAATAAAGAAAACAATCCGAAAAACAATAAGCGTCGTAGTCTTGAAAGTAGCCGTGCATAAAATAATGAAAACTTAGATGGCTAATACAAGGGGTCAACTAGGTATAAATACCTGGGAGGTTATTTTACAATTACCTATTTAAAAATAGGAAATAAACCCCCGAAAACAAATAAGTAAAATACGGAAACATCATCCGTGCAGCTACACGAGTCGTGCATCACGGTGCACGAGTCGTGCCCACTTCAGCGTCCAAATTGTTACTTTGCACGAGTCGTGCAATCAGAGCACGAGTCGTGCAAAACTGGTCCGACAGTCCAACTTCAAACGCCTCTAATTCCTTCGTTACTCATCCGATTTGGGCATGTGACCACTTCATAGAAATCTAAGATCATAATCTTTCACCTCCAACATGTTTCACTGTAAAATTCCAAGTGGCTTGGGAGATATTGAGCTACGAAGTTGGCATTGTGCAAATGACATCAATCCCGCACTTTAACTTCTCCAAAACGTCCTCTTTATGTCTGAAAAGCTCAAAAACCAACAACTATACCAAGGACGTGAAATATTGCGGGAATGAATGTAAATCAAGTATTAATGGGAGCAAATATAGCAATTATAACACCGCAAATTCCTATATAATTATGCAAAATAAGGCCTTATCAACCTACAATCAAATATCGCACTTCATCAGTAAGAGTGTCACTACGCCAAAATATGCCTTTTACACCGGGTTGAAAACCAAGCAGACACCGGTTACACGGACTGCCGGTGTCTTATGTAAGACATAAGACACCGGTTGTCAAAAAAAAAAAACCGGTGTAAAATGCGAACAATACGACACCGGTTATAAGCAAAACCGGTGTCATACGTACCACCCATGTCAGTCAACTGCATAAAGCTTTGACACCGGTTATAAAAAAACCGGTGTCTTATGTTACGTTTTTTTTAAAAAAAATTATTATTAGAAAATTGCACATCCCCTGCCCCCACGTAATCCACCCACCACATCCTACCACATCAATTCTTGAAACACCGAATTAAAAGAAAAAAAAAATTGATAGATCTTAAAATTAAGTATAAGAACATCAGAATTCAGATTGGATCTAAGATATGAAAAAAAAAAAATGAAATCAAACACATACATTCTAATTTTCCAAGTTGAATAAATGAATAATACTGTATTAATCATCCTCAAAGAAATGTTCAAACTTTGAAGATGAACAAATCCCTAAAATTGAAGAAATAGTATATCAATGCATATCGAATTTCAAAATGAACAAAGAACAAGATCTAAAACTTTGTTAACACAATAAAACTATATCAAGAATTTGAACCACGAACAAAAATATAGCAGATCCAACTTTAAACATGAACACATAAAAGATCTAATTTATTAACAAGATTCAATACTTTAACAAATCAAACAAAACAAAACTTACGCATGTTCTTCACAAATTCATGCTCGACAAATCTTCGTTATTAGGGCAAAACTTGAATTTTGATGTCGATATTAGCTAACAACGGTCTAATCTCACCACCAAAATTCAAGAACATGCCCTACATAATTCTTCGATACAAACAACGTACAACATCTGGATTTTAAGAAAGAGATATAAGGTTGAAGATGAAATTTTGGGAGTGGTAGAGTATGAGAAGTGAAGAACAGAAGAAATAATAAGGAGAGAAGTGACGGAAATAACGAGGGGATGGGGAAGGAGGAGAGAGGGAGTTAAAAAAAAATTAAGAGGAAATATTAGTGGAGAAGAGGGCAGATGGAAAGTATATAAAAACGAGGAGGATAAAAGAAGGCGTGGGAAGTTGGGCAAAGCTGGAGAGAGAGAGAAAATAAAAAACAATTTTAATAAACAATTGCAAGCATAGACACCGGTTTTTTTAGGAACCGATTTCTTATATAGAGCATATGATACCGGTTGTACCCACAACCGGTGTTAAATGTGCCCCAAAATTTTATTTTTTTTAATCTTTTTTTTTTCCTCATTTACGTAATTGTTTTTTTTTTGTAATGGCTTATCACACCGGGTGACGTGGAACCGGTGTCTTATCTTGTTTTGACACCGTTTTTCCTGTTTCCGGTGTCGTATATCCCGGTGTCATATTGTCTTTTTGGCGTAGTGTGTAACTTTAGATATTTGTAAGATGAATAGTTTAACAAAGCTCAACACTTCAATGTGGGTTAATTTCTTGAAATTCAAAGTTCAGTTTTGTTATCCCACATTGGTAAGATAGAAGAACAATAGGCATTATCAAAACTAGAAGTTATGCCAAGTGTTCTTATAAAGAAAATAAAATAAAAGACCTACACAAATCATAAGTACTAGATGGTGAGCCCGTGCTTCGCACGAGACACTTTTTCATATTTTTTTTTATTAAATAGTTAATGTCAAAATAAATAAATTATAACAGATTTAATGTTGGTTTGTTAAGATATCATCTAATCTTACTAAAAATCACTTACGCGAGTATTACTTTATCTTTAGATAACATTTTTTTTAAAATATTTTTCGAAGGTATGTGTGAAAAGCCCAGGACCAGATGGTTTTACATCTGCTTTCTTCAAGAAAACTTGGGAGACTGTGGGTAAAGATGTCTCTATGGCTGTGCTGGACTTCTTTGATAAGGGCTAGCTCTTGAAGTAGGTGAATTCTACTCTCATTGCATTGATTTCAAAGAAGAAAACTCCAAAATCAGTGATTGACTTTAGGCCAATCTCCTGCTGCAACACAATTTACAAAATCATTAGTAAAATGCTTGTTGCCAGGTTGCAGCCTATGCTTGATGCTATTATTGGAGTGGAACAATATGCATTTGTCAAAAACAGGAATATTTTTCACAACATTCTTCTTTCTCAGGAATTAATCAGAGAATGTATGATAGGAAGAACATTTCCCCTAGGGCAACCATAAAAGTTGATGTGAGGAAAGCATTTGATTCTGTTTCCTGGGATTACCTTCTTAAGCTATTGATTTGCCTCAACTTCCCTGATAAGTTTGTTGGGTGGATCAGAGCTTGCCTGGAATCAGCTCACTTCACTCTGAATGTCAATGGTAACATGGTAGGCTTCTTTGCAGCTCAGAAGGGGTTAAGGCAGGGAGACCCTCTTTCTCCCTACCTTTTTGTTATTTGCATGGAAGGTCTTTCTAGGCAGCTCAGGCATCTCAGCAGCAATAAGCTTTACTCACAACACCCAAAATGTAACAAAACTGGATTGAACCATCTACTGTTTGCTGATGATCTGCTCATCTTTGCTAAAGGGGACCTAAGGTCAGTAAAAGAGGTGGCCAAATGTTTGGAAAAGTTTGAAAAACAGTCTGGGTTGGCTGTCAACCCCATGAAAACTAACATTTACATGGGTGGTATAAGTGATCAGAAAAGAATGAAAATAGTGCAGGCTACAGGTTATGTCATTGGCCAATTTCCCTTTAGATATCTAGGAGTACCCCTTCACTCTTCTAGGCTGGCAGCTACCATGTATTCTCCTCTTATTGAGAAGATTAGAGGTCAGCTGAAGCATTGGGCTAATTCCCACATTTTTTTTGCTGGGAAATTACAGCTTATAAACTCAGTTATCCTAGGGCTTCAGACATATTGGGGCTCAGTTTTGCTGCTACCAAAAGTAGTCCTGAAAAAGATCAGCAGAGTCTGCAGGGAATACTTTTGGGGAATTAATGAATCTAAGGGGAAACTCACTTTCATCAGTTGGAAGCAGATCTGCAGAAACAGGGAGGAAGGTGGGCTTGGCATAAAAGAAGTACTCAGCTGGAACAAAACCTTGTACTCCAAATGGCTTATCAAGCTTCTGCACAGCCCAAATAACATCTGGTCTCAATGGGTGCAGGCTTATTATGTTAAGGGCAAGCTGTTTTGGGACTTAGATGCTGCTGCTTACTGTTCCAACAGTTGGAAGAGCATTATCAGCTTAAAGGATGAAATTGTAATCAAAGCAGGGGACAAGATTGAAGCAATGAAGTTAGTTGAGGCCTGGAGCAGAAGCAGATGTAAAGGTAGCAGTATTTACCAATTTTTCTGCAGCAGGAATGGTAAAGTTAACTGGTTCAAAACCATCTGGAGTCACTACAACATGCCTAAATGTACCATCATTGCTGCATTAGCCATTCAAAATGCTCTCCCTACTGTGGACAACATCAAAAGGAGAGGTATTTGCATCCCAAATAGATGTGTCCTGTGTAAGTGCAATGAAGAAAGTGTAGAGCACCTGTATTTTGGATGTGAAGCTTCAAACATGATTTGGAACTCTATTCTTAGATGGTTGGGCTACACAAGTAGGTCTTGGAGCTTAAGGCATGAATTGAATTGGTTCAAACACAAACTTAAGGGGAAGTTGGGCAAACAGATCATGCTTAGGGCTGCTTTCACTTGCACCATATATGAAATCTGGATGGAGAGGAATAACAGAATCTTCAATGACAAGGCAAGAACAATAGATCAAATAGTGTTAAGAATTGAATACTATGTTTGTGTAAGAGTTAAAGATAAGTTGTAATCTTCTTAACTTTGTTAGGCTAGTGGTGAGCTAGGTGAGCACTCTGCTCTTCCTTGAAAGGAAACTGTATTTGTAACTCTTCACTTTGGTAATACAAATGCTAATTTCTTTCAAAAAAAAAAATTCTTCAACTTGTCAACATATCTCAACCAAGATCATACTGAACTTTTCAAAAGTACTTGTAAATGGATCTATACTGACGTACATTTCGACACGAACTTAATGATACATGTATCGTAATATTTTGATATACGTAAGAGTTTGCAAATATTGGACTCATTGTCTGCAATATTTTAATTTTTTATTGTTTTATATGGATTAATTTAATACTTTAGGTGAGAGTTTAGCAAATCTTGGACTCTCTCTGCATTTTTTGACCACCCGGCGCTCTCAACAAAAATCATACTTAACTTTTCAAAAGTATGTGTAAATGGATCTTATATTAAAATACATTTCGACACGAACTCAATGATACGTGTATCATAATATTTAGATACACGTAGCCTAGTTATAAGAGTTTATATCATGTTTTGTGTGATAACTTTATTACATAAGAGTTTTACAAATATTGGACTCATTCCTGCATTTCTTGGCCTCTAGATACCCTCAATGCGCTCCAAATTATTCGCTTTTAGATATATATATTAGATTATATTTGAATACTTATGTGTTGTATATAATACATGACTACTACTAATAGCAAATAGTAATAACCAATCCATGTAGTTTGCTACGGACTTCAGTACATGAGGGATGTAATTTGCTACGGACCCCAAAATAGACCCAAAAATATGCGAGTCAAAACAGGTTCAAGTCGATATGGGTCATGGGTCATAAAATATAGATTCATTACTCAAGAAAAATGGCTTGAATTGGGTCCTTCGAAAAGCTTTTCATACTATGGACTGACTCAGTACTATTTGCGTTGAATTTTGGGGTAATTTTAACAAATTACTGTCAAATATGGCTCACGGGTCTAATACACATCTATTAAGGTGGGCTAGATTGTATTATCATCATCATCATCTTACAAACGTAGGGTATAGGAAAACGTTAATACCAACACTAAATAACAGCCCGCACAATTTAGGATAATGTTATTACCAATAATACGAATCTGGTGAGGTTTCACCAAAAAAAATATGCGTACCAAATGGGGGCGCGACAATATGGGTCATGACCAAGAATTAGCGGGCTCATGCCCCAAAAACATATCGGGTCATATTTGACTTTAAGATAAGTGGGTCAAAACTGATTCAGTATAATATAGGTCATTGGTCATAAAAAAACGAGCTCATGAATCATGACTCAAAAATAGCGGGTCACAAGTCTTAAAAAAAACGAATTTGTGACGCGGAATGAAATTTTGACATGTCTAATGTTGTGTTTTTTTTTTAAATGTAAATCTGTTAGTTTCTTTTATTCATTTTATACTTTTTAAATAATAAAACTTGCAGTATATAAACGAGTGATTATCTATATTACATAACAACCCATGCAATTTTGCATGGGTACATAAACTAGTTGTGAATGTGTTTGTTCTATAACCCACTTGATGGACACAGTCTTGAAAATGAAATTATTCTTGGTACACAATTACTCATAAATCAATTGCAAAAGTACAAGAGTTTGTTTAAAAATCGAATAATTACATTATTGGACTGCTCTATCATAAGGACTATCATAATATAATTGGATAGGGCTCACTACGGCAGGTCCATTATCCGCCTCACATCTCAATTGTGCCGAGACATAAGCTAGTGGTCGTGGACATAAGCCAACCTTATAATTACATTGGGATCTAAAGACTTGTTAAAAAACACTGGCTTAGGTACATATCTAACTTGATTCGCAGTAACATTAGTCAATCTTCTATTAAAGACGCGAGTACAACGCCTAGGCGAGTGGGCATATGAGGCTGCAAACGATGGTAAATTTAGTTTATAAACATCATACTTACCCACTGAAAATGTTTCGAAGTTGCTTGCACTTTCATCATACACCAAGCCCGGTTTGAAAGCTTTCTCAAATTGAAGCATCCGGCTCCGTGAGAAAACTTGTTGCTGGAACGCCCTTCTCAAATGGACTCTTTGTTGGAAAAAAAAAGAGGAATTTTTTTTTTTAATTGAAATCACGTAAATGGAACATTCATGTTGCAACGGCAAATGAGGCAATGGAAACGTGGTGAAAATCTCATAAGTTTGTCATCGTATTCTTTTACATCCTCATTTCTTTTTGGTATGTAGTCTCTTAGATACTTATCGCGAATTCTTGTATAATTGCAAATCTTCCATCACGTCTAATTACTGAGTAGCGGCGTAATTAGTGTTTCTCTAATATCGTGACCTCCACATCTGCCAGGACTGTCACTAACGTATTCCCAAATGTGCAATCAACTACGTTTATACCATAAGAAACCAACAGTAAACATGTTAGTATGCCTTTATAAACGTTTTCAGAGTTGATTGACATATGATATAGAAATATATCATTAAGTGTTTGCGATCTCAAAATTACACTCGTTTGTTGATTCGTCTAGTAACTCACATAACTAATTGCAGCGTATTTTTTTTTAAGAATTTGACCAAAATAGATGGTGAGAGTACAATGTATAAATTTGAGGTTCAACTTTTTCACAACTCATTAAATCTCAATGTCAATATTTAAGTTATCTATAAACTAACATTGAAGTTTGCACTCGGTGAAAAACATATGTTCACGATTGTTGCCATCGTAATTCTACATGTTAAAGTCGTACTCGGCTCCACTGAAGTGGTTTCATCAAGTTGACATTGATCAGACAGTTCGTCGCTATGATGTGTACAATCCTGTTATCGTATTCAAGAGTGTGTATCGGAATAAGCTAAATTAAATGGATGTCTCATAAGTCGACCAGAATCCAAATGTTTGAATGTACAAACTCGTACATGTCATATTGTTAACATTGTACATCATTTTGTTAGTTACCCCATATGGTAAATATTGTATCAATGTTCATAGGAGAAAAAAAAAAGATTAGTCATGTTGTGCAAATCGAGAATTATTTTGCTAGTTTTTAGCAATGCTTATACCTTGCACCAAGGTGCACAATGAGTATGGTGCACCTCCTGTAACAGCCCGATCCATCATACGTCGCAACACAACCCAATTAGATGGGAAGTCACCTCCTAGGCCCGTAAATCCTCTCGTGGGCTCTAAAAGGTGAAAGCCTTGTTGGTAGTATGATGGTAGGAATCTATTATAAACTGATCATATGAGCCTTAGTTTTCCCAATGTGGGACAAACCAACTCTATAAACCAATTTCCAAATTTCGTAGTGTTATACCTCCTCACAATAGAGAAGTAGGGAGCACACTTAAAATAATATTAACTTTATTTAAGTGTTGTCCCTACTCCTCTATTGTGAGGAGGTGCACCATACTCATTGTGTACCTTGGTGCACGATATAATTTCCCAGTTTTTAGTTTCTTACCTAATCATTTCATTCCGAAAAATGGTTTGTGTGATCAACATTTTAGAAAAGCATAATTTATTGACAAAATTAATGAATATAACCCAACATTTGCAACATCTTCATAGAATAACCCAACCTTTCCACTTTAATAAAAATAACCCAACGTTTTACTTGGCGTCACACTAATATCCCGAACATTAATAAAAATGAAATTTCTAGCATTCCAATTCTCAGGGGGTTACTATCTATTTCACAAATTTATGATTTTTTCATTAACGGCTTTTTTATCTAGCTACATTGTTCTAAGTATTTTGGCTTGTTTGACATTTAACTTTTGCCTTCATCATTGGTCAAATTGTAAAACATATAACTTCCCAAATGCACACGAACATTTTTATCATGCAAATGAATTTTTGAATGAAATTAACAAAGATTTTTATTGAGAGGAAGTAGTGATTTTGATATAAGTTCATTTCGATTGAGTTTGAATAGACGTGTTCTACAGAATAAGGGGAAGATAATTATTATAATTTACTTATAAAATAGGAGGAAACAAAAGGGAAAAATCGTCAATAAAAGAATCACATAAATTTGTGCAATATGCTTAATTTTTTTTCATTTGACCCCTTGAGATCTGGAGTGCGTGAAATTTCTACTTTAGCAAATCTGGGATATTAGTGTGACGCGATATAAAACGTCGGGTTATTTTTGTTAAAGTGAAAATGTTGGGTTATTTCATGAAAATGTTGCAAATGTTGGATTATTTTCATTAAATTTGCCTAATTTATTCTAGTTTAGATTTAATTTCGAACATGTAGTCATCTTGGATCCCACTCATCAAGGTCTTAGAGTACGATGGTAAGAAATGTACTCCCTCAATCTCTTTGTTCGGGTACATATATATAAACTTAGTAGCGCCATTTGTAACGCTAGTTAAGGAGGGAGTACATACCATTAGTTAATCAAAGTTCCCAAAAACAATTACACCGAGTTAGCTAATATTTTTTTTAATCAAATCCACTATACAATTGTTTTGAAACATTGATTAATCTCTTAATGTGTACATACAGGTGTCAAATGACCCTACGAAATTTGTACCGAGTCAGCATATAGCTCTTTTATACTAGCTATCAGCAACTCTCCTGTGAAACGGTCTCACAAGGTGAGACGGGCCCAAATCCCATATAGCCCAACAATAATAATTAGAATAATAATATAAAAAAGAGAATTAATTAGGAGGAAAAAAAAACTCACGTACAAAAGATAAAGAAGGAGGGGTGAAGAGAAACTGCAACCAACAATAAAAAAAAAGGAAGAATTACGTAAAGAAAGAGAGAGAGAGAGAGAGAGAGAGAGAGAGAGAGAGAGAGAGAGAGAGGGAGAGGATGGAGAAGATCGAAGAAGAATATCGAAGAGTGAATCAACGGAAAAAGGTACGTATACTATTCTGATTTAGGGTTTCTATCAGCTAATTGTGATTCAAAAATCAATACACGTTTAAAACGTCCGATTGAGATTTACATCCAAACTGCAATTTCACATATATCGTGGATACCATTTGCAATTTGGAAACACAATTCAAGTAACTAGTTTATATAATCGTTCATACATATTTATTTTTTATTGAATTAACCGTTTTCAATCGGAATTTTTTTTTTTCAATTGGAAACTTGAATATTTAGGTTAAAAACTTGAAGTCCTGGAATTGTACCTATATATTTAGGGTTTTAATGTTCAGCCTATGAACTTAGGATTTATGTTGCAAAATTGATGTTTAAAGTTGATAACTCACGCTTTTAATAGATAATTTATGTTACTGCAATTCATGGGACATGTAAGTTGAATACTTAATGTTTTATGTTGTGAACTCAGGGATTTGTTCTTCTAGCCAAAAATTTAAATTTTTTTTTTTTATAAACTATTGTTTTAAAGTTTAAATCTACTCATGGTTTTATCGTGAATTCGTGATGATTCCCACACATTACTTGCATTTTCCTCCGAAGTCTATTAGCTCAATTGGTAGAGCAGCATCGTTCAATTGAACGAGGAGTATGGGTTCGAATCCCATATAGACTTGCAAATTTGAGATAGAAGAAAGAAGTGTTAGATCAGATGAGAGTTATTAAAAAAAAAAAAGGTTGAGGAGAGATAGAGAGGTTGTACGTGATTTGAGGATGTGGGGAGTGTGAGATTTTTTTTTTTTTTTGTGAAAAAAAAAAATCATTAATGGACTTGTGTGTTATTGACTTATTGGGCCCGTCTCACCAGGTAAGACCGTCTTATACAACAATTTGCCACTAGCTAAATAATTTTCAACTAGTTTTTGCGCCCGTGACAATCACGGGACTGTTATACATATCTTGTATACCTCTTTTCCTTGGTTGAATTTAAAGGATATATATGAGATACCTCAATTTCAATTGATCGTCAATGTTTATTACCAGTTTTTTCCTTGTAAGTTTATTTGGACAAAACTGATTCGTGTATTACAATTTTTTTCCTTTTAATGACTGAACTTAACCTGTTAGAGTACAAACTCTAACTGAACTTGGTCCAATCATTGTTGAACAGGCCAAATAATCGATCCCTAGATCAACCACAACAATTATATAACAATTCTAAATCTTAAAGTGATATTTTCAGAATACCCATGTAGTTTCCAACTTTTACTGATATACCGCCAAGGTTTCCGCATTTCAAAAATGTTTCAGAGGTTTGCGTTTCGGATTTCTTTTAGGGTTTAGCCTAACGGCCATTACCACTGTCAATTTTTTTAAAAAACTTTCAATCATCATATAATCATATCATTTGGAGTACCCCTTAGCGAACCTAACCAAATTCAAATTGTTATTCTCATTAGTTAATGTGTGATTTACATATTGAGGACAATAGTACTGCCGATAAGTATTCCCAACACTCTATCGCTACCAGTTTACTAATCCAGCATGTGGATGAAGATACTTTTGATCTCTTTTGAACTCGTTTCAACAATCTCTCCTTTACCGACATTTTTGACTCATCTACACCTAAATTTACATCAAAAGTTGAGTACAAAATATTTAGTGTATTAATTATTGCATTTTCAAATTTTGAGGTATTAAGAAAAATCTTATATCACAAAAAATAACCTTAAAATAACATAGGAGGTAAATTGCTCATGATAAAAACGTATGGTGTTAGATTGCACATTTAGAGTTAGATTGCACCATTGATCATACGCGTATGGGTAAATTGTCACTTTCACCCTTCGATAATCTCATAGTTGATGCATGGAACAATCTTACTATGTTTAAATTTTATTACTTACACTTGCAAATCGTAAAAATAAATGACCAAATCGATCAATTCCGATCCATCATAATAGTTATAATGTAATAAGATATAACTATGATTTGGAACCTTATAATATAGGACTACAA
Organism: Spergularia bocconei; assembly: GCA_963457585.1. Classification (NCBI taxonomy): domain Eukaryota; kingdom Viridiplantae; phylum Streptophyta; class Magnoliopsida; order Caryophyllales; family Caryophyllaceae; genus Spergularia; species Spergularia bocconei. The sequence continues at coordinate 15,553,255 of OY734951.1, forward strand.
ATAATGATAATGAGTACATAAAATTGATATAAACTAACATCACCCTCCTATATTGTAGCATATGAGAATCCCTTTTCCGCAACACTTTTCTTCTCCACCAAAGTTTTCATTATTTTGACAACTTTTAAAAAAATAAACGGTGAAACACATATTTTTTGTATGCTAAATCAAGCAAAGACCAAATTATATATAGTTAGTCGAATTAGCATGTTACAAAAAACTTGGAAAACCAACGACCAAAAGTCACTACATTGATTATCATCAATAAAAAACTTTCAAACTAATCATAAAATTCAATTAAAACTTTTTAGATGTATTGTGGAAGATGAAATTTTTTTTATAATTAATTCAAATAAATAAATTGATTTAATATCTTCATTGCTTGGTTTTTACCCCTGAAACTTACTCAAATGCACATAGGGATGACACGTAGGATTAGCGAATTTGTAAATGTTAGCCTATTAATATTATTATATACGAAAAGTTGGTTTCCGGCAAAAAAAAGGGTCAATCTTCTCCTCGGTCAATGAGAATCAAAGCGCTCTGACTTCCTGAGATGTGCGTGGGCAGATGACATCAGCAGCTTACCCATTATTTTTGTTTTCTTACTTGTAGCTTGCCAAGCAATGTAGCTCCACCAAGCAACATAACTTGGAAATTAGAAAAATAATAAAAAATAATGAAAAAACATTTTCTTTGTATTTTTTAAATATATATTTTTTTTCATTTAGAATTACAAATAAAATTAATATAGATCTTACTTGATTATCATCTACACTAATTGTAGTTTAGCATTGCACAAGAATTAATGTAGTTTGGTTACGTTGCTTAATTACATCTCTCTCCTACATGGATCCTATTTGGAAACTCCAAACTACAATGCATGTAGTTTAGCATTGTAGAGAATCATAATTTAAAATCGTATTGTTTCGCATCATGGACTCCAGTACATCCCGGGCCTCCATATATTCAGGACTCAGGAGGGAAGACATTTTTGGGACCTAGTCTCTGGAAATGAAGTCAAGCCCCTTCACATAAACTACAATATACAGGCCAAACTTCTTGTTGAAGTTGGGTTAAAGGCAAATGTGTAAAAGGCACGGCCCATCAGTTGTAAGTGTTGTAAGTGTACGTTGTACATTTGTGCTTCCTAACCCAAACCAAATACATATTGTCTCGGCATGGTACCTATATTAACAAATCATTATTGCGAAGTAAAATTGTGTTTTCACCAGGCTAGACACATTTGACATTACCAACAATCCTTTTATTCTGCTTTTGGTCGAAAAGTGAATTGCATTTACAGACTAAGGCCCTGTGCGATTGGACTGCATTTTTTTGATATGATTTGAACTGATCTGATTTGATTTGATTTGAATAAATTTGATTTGATTTGATCTGAACTGAATTAATGATAAATTAACTGCATTTAGACGAATCAATAACTAAAAATAGACTACATTCATTGATTGTTATTTGGATAATTCTGATCTGATTTGATTTGATTTGAATAAAGCTGATCTGAATTGATTTGATTTGAATAAATCTGATCTGATTTGAAAGCACTGTTGAATAAGTTGAATCGCACAGGGCCTAACAGTCCCTTGAATTTATAAGGTTTGATTGAATTTATCTCGCGCATTCAAACCAAACACGAAAACCCCAAGAGAACAGATGGCATGTGTCAAAATAAAAATACCCATATAGAATCACTCTTTATACGAAAGAGGGTGGTATAATTGTACCTTGTAGAAAGGTAACAAGATGTCAGATTGCATTGATCAAGTGATACAGAACAAATTAAACCAGTGGCAGTACATGCAGATGCAGTGTAGGGCACAACACTGAATTATTGCTCTGGGCCTCACAAACATTTTCACAATAATAAATTAATAATGCAGCACACCACAAGTCTGTAGATAACTAATAAGGTCACACAATAAGCCTGAATCTTTGCAGATGTCAGGTCAGGTGGACCCCACCCCCACAATATATTCATTCAATTTTTTCCAAAGGTGAAAAAGGGTACTACAAAAACTACCACCATAGGGTAACTCTAACATGTTTTTTTACAGCCTTTTAAACCTCATGGTAAAAATTTAGATATTAGCTTAGTACTACTAGTCTACTACACTATTTCTCATGATTCCTAGATTGCAATGATTTGGAAGAGATATACACATAACATGGTAAAAAGAAACATCCTACTGTGTTCGATTTTTCGGGTTTTACTCACTATTCTGTGATATTACTTCACCAAACTTGAGGAAGAGTTGGGCATCTGAGGTGCTGAGTGTTGGGCAGTTGACCATGTGAGGAGCCTTGAGGTTTGCATACTCGTCCTTGTAAGACGGCTTCTGAGCAGAGGGGATTGGTGGCGGTAGGGTGACCATTGCTTGCTTTGGCAGCGTTTCTGGAACAAGGCTGCTGAGAACACGCGTGACTTCATGCATTGTGGGACGGTCACCAGGTTGCTTTTTTGTGCACAGAAGAGCGAGTTGGAACACCTTCTTAACTGCTCCAAGGTCCTTGCAGGTGGCTGTGATCTCAGGGTCGACTGTTTCCATGACTGCATTGTTCGCTGTCTTTGATAAGATCTAGTAACATGCGAACAAACACCGTCACGATGATGCCTATATATTTGATATGGAAAATGTGATTAAACAAAAGGGAGACGAAAGTAGGATACCAGATGATGGAGATTTGATTCATTATCAACTGCTTTTCTTCCTGTCAGCAACTCAAGAAGAACTACACCGTAACTGTAGACATCAGACTTCTCAGTAAGGCGGGAGGTGCGGGCATACTCTGGGTCTATGTAACCAATTGTACCCATAACATAGGTAGACGTGTGGGTCTTTGATGCGCAGACACTCTTTGCAATACCAAAGTCAGTCAGATGTGCTTCAAAATCTTTATCAAGCAAAATGTTGGATGACTTCACATCCCTGTGGATAATACGAGGACTGCAATCATGATGGAGATATGCGAGGCCTTGGGAGGCTCCTAGTGCAATCTTAATACGAGTATCCCAATCAAGCTTTTTCTTCTTTGAGTGACCTATTGAAGGCAAAATATCGAGAGAGGTTAGCACTCCTGGAATCATCGACACATATAAAAAAACATATGAACCCATCTAAATGGAAACTGGCGTTCCTGTGTCCAGAGAGTACAAAAACACTAGATATTCAGAGTAATGAATGGAAATTGAAAGTTACCATGAAGGATATCCCAAAGACTCCCATTTTCCATGTAATCATAGAACAGTAGGTTTCCACATGGAGAAAGGGAGTAGCCCTGCAAGCCAACCAAGTTCCTGTGCTTGATACTCCCAACTGTCCCAAGCTCCGTCTCAAATTCTTTCAGAGACTGAGGGTAGTGAGAATAAAGCTTTTTGATGGCCACTGGTTTGCAGTTCTTCAGGACACACTTGTACACAGTACTGGAGGCTCCATAACCGATTATGTACTTCTCACTCAAGTTCTCAGTCATCCTCATGATGTCATCATAAACGTGCAACGCCATGTTCATGTGAAGAATCACCAGCTTTGGTGATGAATAATTAACCACTGCAAAATCAAATAACCGAGTCATGGCCCTTGTTACTGATGGTAAAGTACCTTACAATTATTCTGAATTCTAAACGAGTTTCTTTTTTCAAGCTATAAAGAAAATATAAACAGTTAGAAGCAACAACAGAACGTTAGCTAAAATGCAGTATGATCAATCTACCTGGTTTTTCCAATGACCCGTCAAAGAATGGAGCCGGCTTGTGAGGACGGCAGGCTGCCACCAATATCATGAGTAGGACCACAAGCGCACCCAAACCTATTCCCAAAATGACGCCCTTCGACAAAGTGACTGCTTAAAAGACAAGGTAGCGGTGTAAGTTTGAGAAGCATGGGAAGGTACAAACACCATCAGATACTTAAATACATGTATGTCATGTGCTGTAAACCAACTACTCAACACAGACACTAGTTCAGATTATGTAGTTTGCATTAACACCACTCACCACGTTCAGCAGGACGAGAAGCATGGCATGCGGAACCACGCCAATAACCACATAGATTGGGATTACCGAGAAAGCTGTGAACGAGGATAACATTTATCTTACAACCTCGCAAACTTTAAAATAAAAGAACCGGTAATTTAGTCAAAAGTGAACAGAAGCATACAAACTGAGAAAACAATTTTACCTGTTTGGTGAAAATCTTGAAAAGTTGTTACTTGAGGGAATATCGCCTAGTAAGTTATTGTATGATACATTTCTGCATGAAATTATCAAAGCAATTGGTCATTGATATCAGGATGAAAAGAATGTAAGGTCATCTGAAGCATAGCATATGAAAGAAGAGATTCAAAATGTGAAAGACAAAAAACATACAATATGGAAAGGCTGAGGCAACTCATAAGCGACGTCACATCCCCAGTCAAGTTGTTATATTCCAGACTCCTGCAATAGCATGATATGATTATATAACAATGCAAATATGGAAAAACAAATTGGTGGAATTGTGCTAGAAGACTTACAAAGAGGCTAAGTTCTGCAACTGGCTCAGCTCTTGCGGGATTGTACCAATTAGCTGATTTCTAGAGAGATCTCTGGAATACAGGAAGTTAACATTATAATTATTTGTTCACGAGAAGGACAGAAAAGCATTCACAGATTACAATATTGAGCTGAAGGGTGATCTTACATGTCATCAATGCTCCTAAGATTGCCAAACTCAGCAGGTATTAATCCACCAATATGGTTTCTGCTCAAGTTCCTATAATGAAGGGGAGCAGCAAGCCATTTAGAAATATGTAATTTGTTTGGATTAGAATCTTCAGATAAGGATACATACAGCTTTAGAAGATGCTCCAGGTCTCCAAGAGGTGATGGTATCGAACCACTAAATTTGTTGTCAGAAAGATCCCTGCGATGGCACCAAATTTAAGGGAGTAAGCTAAATGAAAATTTCTAAGCAACAGTTTGCATAAAAGAAAAGGGATGTGAGAGCTTACAATGTGTCGAGATTTCCCATTCGCGATATTTCAAGTGGAATTGGACCTTTGAAATTGTTAGATGACAGGTTCCTACGTGCGAGAAAAATAACGAAAATGAGAGTGGAAGTTTTGATCAGTCTTGCACTAACGAGAGACAATGTTATCTTTACTCACAAGTATGTCATACTCTCCAGGCTTTGAAAGGCGGCTGGGATGGTTCCATTCAGCTTGTTTCCATGCAGGTTCCTGCAAACAAAATCCTGTCACGGTCACAAGCTTGAGATCTTAACAGCAAGAACGATACATAGAAAATGCAACTCACAGGCTATTGAGATTTGCACATGAACTAATGTTGTCTGGAATTGGACCTTCCAAAAGATTATTTGCAATATTCCTACACAGTAAAATCCAGTTAGAATTATAAATGCCTGAAAATATGAAACGAGATCATATCTTCAACCAAAAGTCGGTCATAACTTACAGATCAAACAAGTCTGTCAGCTTGCCTAGCTCTGATGGGATATGTCCAGTTAGCTTGTTATCATTAAGTTCCCTGTTCATTCAGATTAGATATCAAATGAATTTAATGAAAACTGCTGCTCATGTGAAGATAACAACTCAAAACACTGTTTAGCATGCGATACGAAACTTGGAGTCTATTTAAAGAGGACAGGCCACATGGACACATACAAATAATGGAGTTTCGTCATATTCCCAAGCTCTGGGGGAACTGAGCCAGTTAACATATTCCCATGCAGATAACTGTATGAAAGAACAGATTAGTAGGATATAAGGAGCTGTAAGAACAACATACTATACACCCCAGATAAAATATCAGATACTAACAGTTTCTCAGTATAACTCAAGTTTCCCAGGATTGGAGGGATTGTTCCAGTCAGCCTATTGAAGCTTAAATCTCTGAAAGCAAGGACAAACACATATCGTCAAAGAAAAACAATCAGAAAGACAGCAAAAGGGAAAAACAGCAATCAAGCCAATAACAGCACTGCAAAAGTGGTTGAAGAGCATGAACATTTAAAGATTTACAAGACACTTACAGCACTGCAAGTGCCTGCATCAAGCCTATAACAGAAGGTATTGTCCCAGAAAGCTGATTTCCTTGCAATGACCTAAAATTTTGGATGGAAACATCACTGGGTCAGAGTATTGCAAATCAAATTTTATAGAAGGTTTAAGAGAAATTGCATGAACATACAAAGTTGCCACTTGCAAAAACCCAATGTTAAATGGGATCTCCCCAGTAAGCTGGTTGTATGACAAATCCCTGTGACAAAGGAACAATAAAGATTCAATTCACTTATGAAGCTGGAACGAGAAAAATATCGTGGAGTCTAAGCTATTTTGATTGATGGAAAACAACGTACAATACTTGAAAGGCAGTGCAGTTGCCAATGCTTTGGGGTATGGTTCCAGTCAAACTGTTGTTTCTAACATCACTGCAAGGATCACAAGATGTCAAAAACATAAACATAAATACACGACGATTGTATAGTGAACAAATAGAGACTAAGTTCAGGTGACTTACAAATACCACAATCCAGTGAGCTGGCACATATCAGGTGAAAGTGTTCCAACCAAACGGTTACCCCTAAGTCCACTAAGTTACAAAAAGAGCCACCAGAATGTCATATATATAGTCAAGAATCCAAGTAGCCAACATAAACGAGGAAGAAAAACTTAAATTAATTGATAGGGCTAAGGATTACTCACAGATACTGCAAAACTTCATTCCAGTAAATAAGCCTCGGGATTTCTCCTGTTAGATGGTTCTGTGCAAGGTCTCTGAAAACAATTAAACAAGGAGATGTCGCATTAGTTACAAGTGCATCACAAGCATATATATACCAACACATCCTTATTACTCAAAGGCAGGTTAAGATACATACAATATCTTCAGGTTCGGTATCTGAGAAAGGGTCGATGGTATTGGGCCAGTCAGTTGATTATTCTTCAGGATCCTGGATGATCATTAAACAGAATTACAAGAGTACTTTCGCGAAACAACCAATCAGATCAAACATCAGATTAATGCTTACAAGGCTTCCAGCTGTTTCAGCTTTGAGATTGAAAAGGGGATATCTCCATACAGCTCATTGAAGGACAAGTCCCTAACAAGATTAAGATAAAGCAGTTTGTTTTAAGTAATCCTACAGATTCAAACTGATCAGTAGTGTGTAACCATGATACTCGACAAGTGATAGTGAAGAACACGTACAAGCTCTTCAGGGGAGAACAATCTCCAATTTCATCAGGAATTTGTCCCGAAAGCCTGTTCCGACTAAAATCACTGTTCAAGCAGCACAACGTCTATCAGAATGCCTTCATCAATAAGCCGTAATGTAAAACAACATAATTCTGCAGGAACAAGTTACAAAAGACAGAATACATACACTGAGAGCAAGCTCTTCAGGTCTCCAATGGACGGTGAAATTTCGCCATCAAGATTCAGTCCCGAAATATTCCTAGATTCATTCCATCAACAAAATGTAACAAGTCAACAACTTTACACAGAACAACAACAACAACAACAACAAAATAAATCCAACCTTGTCAAGGAGTATACTAGGAAAATAAGTCAATGTAACCTACTACGGTATTTCTCAAGATAAGCACCTGATAAATAAACTCAAAAAACAGGTATAAAATGTGAAAAAGACAATAAAATTTGACAGTGCAGGAACTCACAATGCAATGACATTGAAGGTGGCATTGTCACAGGTGACCCCTCTCCATACACAGTAGTCTGATGAAGCTGAATCTGACCAGTCATATAAGACATTATCCACATCCCTAATTGACTTCTTAATCTCCAACAATGTTGCCCCTTTTTCACACCATTAAAAAAAACCAATAATTAGAACAAAATTACACACAAAAAATACCCATTACAACAAAATTCATAAAAAAGGTAATATCACCAACCCAAAAAAGTGGAAACAAAGACTAATCATAAAAATAGATGGAACCACCAAATATAATTAGAAAAAAACACTCAAATGACAAGACTAAACCTTTAGTAGTACCATACAATAGGAAAAAAAAAATAACGGCTCAAATTTATGTTAGTTGTTATCCAATCTAACGACAATAACAACCATGTTTTTTTATATGATTGAAGCTTCTTGGTGAATATTTTAGTGAGAGAGAAGACACCAAAAAAATATTTTTAAAAAAATACTTACTTAATCACACAGAAGAATATTGAGATGAAATTCATAATCTACTCTTTGAAAAGTTTAACAGTACTAAATACGGAGTAATAAAGAAAGAAGATTAAGAACCAAAAAAGTGACATTATTATATTAATTAAACAGAAAGTAGGTGAATTAATTAATTGCTTAACACAGACAGAGAGACACATTGATTGATTAATTAATTAATTTAAATAAATACATTGCAGAGAAAATAATAATAATAAAAAGTTAATTAATTAGTAGAAGTAGAAGAAGAAGAACTCACCATCGTCAGAATCAACAGAAGCCAAGCTAGAGAAGAGGAGAGAGAATAGTAGAACAAAAGCAGGAACACAACTTCTTCTTCTCCTTTGCAAAAACCCAGTTAAACCCACCTCCATTTTTTGTGTATTTTTTAACCAAATTACTCAAAAAAAAAACACCCAAGATTGAAACTTTCTGAAGTTTTAAATCCAACCCTTTTCACCTTAGAAAAAACCCAGAAAACCCCACTTCCATTTTTGTAAAATACACTCAAAAATCAAAAAACCACAACTGCAGAACTTCAAAATTCAACCTTTTTTCACCAACAGAAGAACAGAAAAACAAAACCCACATACATTACTTCTCTAAGAAGTTGTTAGCATTGTAAAAAGAACAAGTTGTGCATTTTTGTGGTTTACACAATTATAATAAATTTTAGGAGAGAGAGAGTGATAAAAGCGAAAAATAAGAGAGAGAAAAGGATTAAAAGGGTGTGCAGCTGCTGCTGGTGGGTATATACGTTGTACAAATTTCTCTCTTAAATTGTTTTGTTTGTGAGTGCTGCAGATGTATTAATGTGAGTATAGAGGAGAAAGGTAAGAAGGTAGTAGAGTCTACACTACGCTACAGGACACTGTATTAATGTGGGTTTTTTGTGTAATTTTTGGTGTTGTGTGACTGAATTTTCTCTTTCTCTCTCTTCTTCCATTGATAATGAGGAGAGAGGAGAGAGAAAGAGAGAGAGAGAGAGGTCGCTTTCTTGGGTTAGGCTTTGGGGGCAGAAGCAGAGGAAGCAGCTGTATAATTTTTTGCAGTAGAGAGAGAAAGTGAGTGTAAAATGTAAAAAGAGTGTGAGAGAGAAAAGTACTCAGTACTACTCACTCTCTCTCTCTCTCTCTAGTCTGAGCAGCTCTGCAGACTCTTATTACTACTTTTTCGACTTGGCACCAATCCCTTTTTTAACTCTCTCTCTCTATAGATAGTAAAACTGTAATTTTATTATTGTTATTATTCCAAGTAATTAGGAGGGGGTAAATAAATCTTCATTCTTAATTCTAGTATTATGACGGAGTGGAGTATCAAACATAAATTGAGCGTATTAGAGCAATAGCAATGGAAGAACTCAAATTTGAGTTTTTTCTAATGACACCTCATAATTTTACAAACTCAATGCATAAAAACTTCCATCTACAATGGAAGAACTGACTTTATTGGTTCTTAATTAATATTTTTTAAATAATTTTACTCTTTCTTTCACCTAGTTTTCCGCAAGAACTGGGTTATTAAATAAGAACTCGGTTCTTATTTTAGAGCTCTCACAATGGAAGAACTTGCATTTTGTAGTTCTTATTTAAGAACTCGAGTTGGATGAATCACCATTGCACATGCCCTTAGTGAAGTTATTAAACTTTTGTTTAGCTACTGCCTACTGGTCTACCAGTGAGGATCTTATGTCCAGTATTGTGTCTCACTCTGTGTACGGTAAGGATCCTCTGTCTCATTCTGTGTCCCAATCCTAGTACCCCTCCAATCAGATCTTAGATAACCATTAATTTTATAAAGTAAAATGTATTTATTTAGATTTAATTGTGAAATTGGAGGGGAACAGAGAATGGGGCACAAAATGGGACAGTGGATCTTCATTGCTCTTCGTACCCCTTCATTCACAAGAAGAGAGGATCCTCATTGTTGGTCTACTACTCTCTTCATTCTGTTATGAAATTCGTAGGGTTAGTACATACACGGTTTTTAAAAAAAAAAAGTGAAATGAAAAATATGATTTTAAAAGAGGTGAAATAAAGAGATTCTCTTTATTTTGTTTTATTACTAATTATAGCAAATTAATATCGATTTCATGCAATGGGATCCAAACTCAATAAATTGGTTGAACCACATGTCAATTCAACTACATACGGATTACATGTTCAAGGGGTACTAGATTAAATTGATGTTGCATGATAATGGCTAAGAGGTTCAAATTAGCACTCGTGTACATTAAGTTTGTGTGTGATACGTATACGTTGTTATACATATATTGTTGGTGAATTTAACGTTAGATAGACTATTCAAATTATTTTTAATAAACATTTGACTAAAAATACAAGATATGTAATCTAACTCTCAACTTTTGAATGAAGACTAATATGGAATGATCAGTGGTATATGATTTTAATTTGTTTAATTTGAGTTTTGTTGGGTGTTGTGGTGAGGGAAAATGTGTCTTGCTTCTTTTGTGTAACTTTTGGGAGAATGGTAGGTTTGAAATAGTTGTTTTGGTTTTTAAGGGTTTTGGAAGGCTTGATTTGGGTGGGGAGGCTTCTCATCATTTCACATTTATTGATTTTAGTTCTAGTTTTAGTAGTTATGCTTTTGCTAGGACAACATCATCTTTTTTCCTTATTTTCTGTTTTTAGTTTGAACAATAGTCTTCACTTTCACTGCTCTTGTTTGCAAGCAAAAAAATGGAGGGTGGTGACTAGTGCTAAGCTATAGCAAGTAGCCAAGTACATATGTGAAGGAAGAAAAATCCACTACATATGAGCACAAAATTATGTGATGGTAGAATTTCCAAGAATTATCATATATTTTGACTATCTCACATTCACCATAAATACATTTCAAAATATATATAACCGAATTGAGTTAGTTTAATTAAATTTGTCGAATAGATCTTTAAAATCATCAATGAGCTAACAATCTCCTATCTGCAATGCATTCAAATACCTTACGGAGTACTTATGTAAAACTGCATTATGGGTTCTTAATACTCCGTAGCTTCTAATAGGAAAAAGTAACTACTGAGTTGATGAAAATTTTCCTATACCAAAATGCTCGTTACGACATGGGGGTAAAAGAAGAGGTTTCACCAGACAATTATTTGAATTTAATTAATTATTACATGCCGGTCGGAGAGAGAGATTAGAAAACAATTACTAGTGACATAGTGACATGAGGTTGTCACATATTTGGAAGTTGGCAATGATTTGTTTGTTTGTATTGTTATATATAAGGCCACATTTGGTTAGGTGGTAATAGTAATTAACATCGTTCTAATATCCTTTTCAAGCTACATTATGTGAATTTATCGAAAATGTAGAACTGATGATTTCCCTTCCAAACTACGTATCTCTTAACTAGTACACAGAATCATTTGCACACTATATCGTTACAATAACAAAACACAACTTACAAGTTACAATTTGCAACTACATATTATTAGCAAAGTCCTCAAGAATTAAATATTTTCTAAGATTTGCGCACACATTAGAATAGGCAAAAGTTGTTAGGATGAAGTACAAACAACAGAAGTAGAATTTGTTAATATGAAATATTTCATTTCTCTCATCCATCACCTAGCTACACTATGTACTAACCAGTAACCAGTTTCATACCACGTTTACGGCGTCCCTAGATTTACTAAATATGATAGATTTGTTTTTTTTTTTCTGAACAAGAGGAAGGTCTAACCATAGAAATGCTAATCCGTATCAAGTACATTATTATATGCTAGACCGATAAAGTTAAACTTCTTTTCTACTCGACAGTCAAATTTACTCTTTAAATTGAAAATCAAAATCTTGAAAAGTTAGTAAATGGCAACCAATAATAGAAAAAAGTTGTCATCCACACATACGGTGACTCACTACATACAAATTGTGATTCCTCGCACAAAATAAAATACTCAAGATTGAGTCTGATTATTATTTTATATTCTAATGAATGAAACATATAATCATTTCAATTTATATTAATCTTCTAGGATAAGAGAGAGTCGATGTCAACAAAAAATTAAAAGAATAAAATAAAATAAATAAAAGACAGTGAATCGTCGATAAGCTCCTTATAAGATTCTCATTTAGCTAACTTTAATTTGTAATATGTTGATATGTCCGCAAATAATTGATAATACTCGACTAAAGCAAAGCTTCTAAATTGAAGTTCCTTGCGAATAGTCTATATATGTACTCTATAGCTAGAATTTTCTTACATATGCGTTTGCGATTCACACACGTACCAATACTTATACTCTAATAATATTGATATTTGGCTAATAATGAGGTATTAATGGATTAAGACACCATTTCACGTGAAATGCAAAATATTATATGTTCAAAATATACGAGATATATTTAAACCAAATAATATTATATGATTAAAAAGATCTGAGAATATCATGTACAACCACGTCAAACAACCGAAACATATCTTGTTTTCATATGCTAGCTTGTTAGCTAGATCACAACCATTGCATGGCATTGGCATGCAATGACACTCTATATACACAAATATGATCATCCATTCATCCCAACGAAGTGCTTCCCATGCAATTTCGTAAGAACAAATTAAAAAATTGTCTTTTTCGTGAACAATTTTTATGACTCATATTCACTAGCAAGGAGGGGACAAAACGAAAAGAAAATTTAATAAAAAGGACCCATAAACTATTCATTGAGAAAGAAGGAACAATAATATCATTTTCCCATCGATAAAACAACAATTACATCATTTTCTTCATAAATTCGTCGTTACACTACTTCACTATATATCCAGATCCAATTGCGTTGTTGGCAAGCTTGACATTATTGGAGAATTTGTTCCCTGTTATAAACAAAGTGTCATCTCATATAAGATCACAGAGGAATGTTTCTAAGTTCTAACTAATTATATGTTGCAAATTAAAATAGCTAGAGCATGCATTAGCAAATCTATGGAATAGCCGGAAATGTTTATTTAATTTAAATTCGTCAAGTAGTTTACTTCGAATCTTTTCATTTAGCGGCTACTCTAAAAAATGGATGAATTTCTCGCACTACTAATTAAATAATTAAATGGTAATGTTTTTTTTCCTTTTCATTTGCAGCACAAAAGTTTAAGGCCCCAATTCTTCATTAGGAATAACTATGGAGTACCCTTGAGGTTTCATGGCTTATGATCCATGAAATTTCATAGGGTATGTACGATCGACTCATACATTGAGGTTTGTTTTCCTCTATATTGTTTGTATATTCCCCTTACACATGACAACTAACATTTGTAATCAAATTGTTCATAGAAATTAAGCTTGTGTCTATTTATCAATCATGAAAAAGGGAGATTTACATAAAAAAAAAAAAATCATAAAGTATTAAAATCATCAATGTGTTTTTATGTTTCAATCTTATCTTCGGTACACACCTTATTTATTTTGATTAATTATTTAGTAAATTATTATTGATTTTGATTAATTTTGTGAAAGTTTAAATTGTATACAATTTTCTTGTTTTAAAATTAATTACTTGATAATTGTCGGTTGCAGTCTTGATTGATGATTTAATAGAGTCAAGATTTGTGTAGATTGTGCATAATTTGGGTCTTTTGGTGGAGTGAAGGAAGGCTCGTTTCATGAATTATTTAACACTTGTAATTTTTATTTTTGTACATCTCACTTTTTTCATAATTAATTGATAAAAAAAAAAGTTTAGTTTCGAAAAACAATTTAGTTTCAATGTTAACTACTATCTTGTGCAATGGGAAAATGACTAAAGCGTATAGGAAAACAAACCTCATAGAGTCATAGGTACACTAGATAAACCATGGAACCTTAGGGGTACCCTATATAATATCCTTCTTTACTCCTAGTTAAAAACTCAATTTTCTTTTTGTTTATGTTTATTAGTGTTGATATTCTAATAATAATTTTATCATTATAACATCTTGACTCGAATTTTATACTGTACTCCGTAGTATTTAGTTTACAAATTAAGTGATTGTTATCGTAATTCCGTTCATATTCGGGTCAATATGGTCCTATTTAGGTCAAGTAAATCTATCGCATCAAGTTATATTCGAGTCTTCTTAGATCGGACGAGAACATTTCAGGTCGGGAGTAGGATTCGGGTTCTTCAATTTGCTTAACTCGGTTGGCTCATTCGAGTCGGAAGTATCAGTAGGGGTCAATTTGTCAGGTCTAGTTATAACTCCTATAAGTTAGATTGGATCTAGTCGCGTTGGAACTGGATCAAGTCAGTTTCAGTCTGATCATACCAGTGCAAATGTAGGACAAATTTTTATCGAATCAGGTCGATCGGGTTTGCCATGGCTACTTAAATTGAGCTTTGTTAGGCAAGTATTTACACTAGCCTTTAAGAAATTCACGTTAGAAACAAAAGGCCTTTCAGAAAATGATTTGAGATGGTTTTGGAATCAACTCAATCAAGGTATGGGAGAGTATATAATAGAATGTGAAGAAAGGCTGGGTAAGAGGATGACTTTTGCAAAGAGAGGAAACTGGCAAGAGAGAAACAGGTAAAAGAATCAGTGGGTAAAAGGGTAAAAGAAAGAGAGAGAAAAATACAAAGATGAGATTAGGGTGAATATGCATTGTAGGGTAGGGAGCCTAGGAGATAGAGGGAGGGACCCTTTATAAGAAAGGTCCACATCATCTAACTCTTTAAACAGTACCAATATTTTGGGCTTATGATGATGACCGATAAACTAAAACTCACACATTTCATATCAATTCCACTTCACAGGAAAAAAACAATGATGATGAAATGCTGTCAAACTTTGGGGGTAATTTCACCACCCTTAGCGCTCTTTATTACCCTTACTCCCCTCTTTTTCATCCCTCGGGAAGGTCATACGCAATAGTTTTTCTCTTTGTTTCCTTTTCGTTTGCGAGAGTGCAAAATTGAACCGAAATTGAATTGTGGATTCGGCTCTATTGCCCTAGTCGAAATTGAACTGAAAGTAGATTAAACGGGTCTCAATTTTATTTATTATCCTAATTATCAATAACTGACAATTACGGAGTATATTAGAGTTTTTGCTAAAAAAAAAATGATAGGTTGGTATGTGTGTAGAACTGTAGCCCCATGTAGAAACAATGGACAGAACATATCAATTCGCTTGAAAATCAGAACAAATGGGAAGCTTTAGAGCCTGGTCCACCGTGCCTATTCTTGTAGAGTGATGCTCATCCGACACCCAACATAAAGTACGTTTGTTAAGCTGTAGCTGGCAAACCCGAATCGGTCCGATTAAATCGACTCGATGTAAGGAAGGCTCAAATTTGACAAGAATGGAAATCAAAATCTGCTCAGCTCGGCCCTGTGATATTTCATGCGAGTATTGTATCAAACCTACCGGTAAAATGCAGTCGCGTTCCTAGTCCAATTTGACAGTAGCTAATCAAATCATATAAAATCTCATTAATTCTGACTAAGTCACAGATACTCGAAATTCACTATTGTTACATACAAAGGAATCTCATTAGGCCTAACGATGAACAATTATGTTGTGTTTTTTCCTAATTCGAAAAGACGGATCTTGACTTCTGAGTAAGAATAATCTTGAAAAGATCGAGCAAACTTAAATGATTAGTGATAGATTTTCACACCACTAATAAAGGAAAGAAAAGACAAATTAGGTCATGGCTGGTCATCGTCGTCACAATTTGAGTAGCAAGGGAAGTGGTTAATTTAAGGAGCGTGACTCTTTGGCATGTCATACTGTGCAGATTCTTTACTTTGACCCTTCCTTTTAAGGGCAAAATCTCCAAACTGGTCAAACTGGGCATTAACATCCTTGGCTAGTTGGCTCAAGCGGTTGCAACTTGCAAGTAAGAAGCAAGTACTCGTATTTGATACATAAATACATTCACATAATACGTAGAGGACTAGAGGGTACATTATACGATTGACAAAGATAGCTGAATCCAAACTATAAAATACTCGTATAATCTCAAATTTTACGACCAAAGAATTTACAATCCCGTAAAACAATTGGACAAACAAGCTAGTGACGATCAACCGTTAAGAGTTAGTAACTTAGTACAAGTCTGATCTCAAAAAAAAAAAAACTTAGTACAAGTCTACGATACGAGTAGAAGTGTACAGTACACAAGAGGGGGGACCAAATAGCGAAACGTAAGTAAGAAGGGGACCCCGGAGTCACATGCGATACGTGTTATTGTAATTTGTACTCGTATCAAACTCAAAGGGATGATTGATTTGAGCACACAATCAACATTCCTTACCCTATCACGTGCCCCATTTAATATTCATACTACTCACTATTTTGCCTTTTCTCGGGTCCCTATTTGGCTATTTTGCACTACAAAACACTCTGCTTAACTTAACCTAACCATAATTAAACTTCGTGATGTAAACATCACTTGTACAAATTTTTATTTATAGTCCGTTGTATCTAATAAAGTAATAGTATTGTGTTTTGTTATTGATAAATTTTTCTCTGGGTATCGAAGTCGATTTAAAAGTAGCCTATTTTTCCATTCACATACCCCGTAGTGATAATATGTTGTATGATAAAAACTGACTTTATTCACATACTCCGTGGTTTTTAAGCCCTATTGTACACTACATACTTGAGTAGTTGAGTTAATAATAACAATGCAAAAAAAAAGAAAAAAAAAACATTCATCATCTAAGCAAGACAAATTAGTACAGAAGTAAATATTACTACACCGTAACTCTGTTATTCCCGTCGTTAAAACAGCATTTGGATTAGATAATGAATATGTTAGAGAATTGCAAATCAAATGTTAACAAATGAAAATAATCGACCGACTAGTCCGTTGCATAATCTAGTGGGGCTCCGGTTAGGTGGTTTATCCAGAAGATACAGCATTTCAGTATTCATCAATCATCATCAAGAGAAGCCGTCGGTTCATATATTACCTTTTCCATGTTATCTGGATGCTTCTCTAGTTCAACTGCTTCAACAGTACGGAGTGATATACTGTGATTTCACGCACAACTCAATAATGCCACAATAACAAGTAGAGGAACAATGGCTATTTCCACACTTCCGCTCTCGTAATATAGTACAGGAAATCGTAAGTATACTCCCTAGTACTCATAAACCACACTTCCGCTCTCGTAATATAGTACAGGAAATCGTAAGTATACTCCCTAGTACTCATAAAAAAAAGTACTCATAATCTATCATCGACAACATATGCAGATATACAATTTGCTGTACTTCAATTTGCTATACTTTTCGGGGTTTTACATTAGGAGTATGAATGATGATACAGTTCTATGTCAGGCAAGAATTACAACCATGATTAATCTGCTTATTGTTTCCAATTATCATAAGCCGAGTACATGTAAGGCATCACGAACTTTTACATACAGCCATAGCTGCCAAGGGATGAGACTCGGACAAAGCTTTAGCTTCGACAGAGAAGTGGTTTAATTCCCAGTCGATATGATGGCCAAACGAGTACGCCTCAAATCAATCAACGGCTGTGCAGTCAGGCCCCAATATACCATGTGTTTCAGGGCCTCTTTCAGTGTTGGTACAATATCAGAGAACCTTTTTAACTATATGCAGGTGATACCAGGATAACATCGTCAGACGTCAATCACTCGGAACATGAGGTCTTAAATTGTCATGGGTAGGACCGTAAGAGGTATCAATTCTTCACAGAAACAGGCAAGACTATAATTTCAAGCTTGTACTGATGCTCATTTCTGGTGTCAGCTCTTTCTTGTCTTTGTTGGAACCATGGAGCTGTAGTAGAAGAGAGTTGCTGACGACGAATATTGAACTCAAAGCCATCAATCCACCTGATAGAAATCAGATAAAAGAATGGTTAATCAATACTATAGAAGAACACAAGCTAGGTACTACAGCAACGGACATTTGGGAGTTTTGTCAGAGTAAACTCTACCGAGATTGTTTATAGTGAAGGAGTATTACAACATCATCAGTCCAGACATCACCATAGATAAAGTCACTACATATCAAAATTAAGGAATATAATTTTTTTAAGAGAACAGATGCACGAGAATGCAGGAGTGGTTTTACATTACTGATCAGAAGGGTTATATACTATTAGATTACACTTTCCTGTGAGGCCTGCCTAAAGAGTTAAATATACACCAGAATCAACTTCTACGAAAACTCTAAAAGCTACTCGTATAAAGGTTATTTTTTTTTTGTCTTTGGGTTTTTCCTTGTCGGTCTAATTGAGCTAATGACACACTGGTATTACTCCAAGTGGACGATAATATTCATGAGAGATTTTACCTGATAAAGAAGGCGTCATAGCAAAATCGAATCTGGGAAGGAGTAAACCAGCAGCTACAGGTATTGTAATGACATTATATGCGACGGCCCACAATAAATTCTGGTGCACTTTTCCCATTGTTGATCGAGCTAGATCAACAGCTTCAACCACCTGCATATATTAAGGTGAAGTAAGAAAGGAGGAAAGAAGTTTACTAAACCAATGTGCGAAGCTGGACTTCTAAATTCACACACTGGATCCCTTAAATAAGTGTCCTAGCAGGCCATGGACAGGTTGCTGAACCACTTACAGAGTTACATGGTTCGTTTTGAGACTACTTTTTACGAGTCAGAAACTGTAATTGATTTAAGCTAACAACACACTCAAGAATACTTTGATCAGAAGAATGTTGTACAAAATTTTGCCATGGCAGGAGAAGAGACTGTGAGATGGTGAACTAAGGCCCCGTTTGATAGGACTGCATCTTTCTGAACTGATCTGATCTGATCTGAATGATTCTGATCTGATCTGAATGATTCTGAACTGATCTGATCTGATCTGAATGTGTTGAAATTTTGATTGAATTTCAACGAATTAGTATCAATTATGGGCCAAATACATTGATAAAAATTTCATCTGATCTGAACTGATCTGATCTGAATGATTCTGAACTGATCTGATCTGATCTGAATGATTCTGAACTGATCTGAATACTACTGCGAATAAGTCCTATCAAACAGGGCCTAACTAGGGACAAAATTAAGTCAACCTTAAAATCTCGGTCCTACCGGAAAATCACCTAACAAAAAAGCTCAATCCAACATAGCCGTTCAACAGCCAGTCTCAGAATTGAGGCCACAAAAATGTAATAATGATGTGAGAAGGGCTGCTTCTTTAACATTATACGCAGATGATCCTACCTGAGAAAGTCGGTTTCCAAGAAGTACGATTGAAGCAGCATCAGACGCAGCATTTTCTTGAGTCCCAGTCTTCAAAGCTATTCCAACATCCGCAAGGGCCAAAGAGGGAGCATCGTTTATCCCATCACCAACCTGCATGAATCCTTATAGTTAGAAAAAGAAAGAATATAGATAAACGCATTACTACAGTCCACAGTATCTAAGCCGTGAGCTGTAAGGATAATAGATGTTATATCCGTAAGTGGCTTACTGGGGCTAGCTCCTAAGTGCACAGTAGTGAACAGTATTGCATACATGGGCAATTGTCATAAAATAATGAAGGCTTGGAGGGTGTTTCGTACCATGGCAATACGGTGCCCTGAAGCTTGAATATCTGATATATATTGTGATTTCTTGTGTGGAGTCAGGGATGACTGCACGAATTCAGTATTTATTCCGACAATCTTTGCGATGCTTGCAACTGCCTCTTCCCTGTCACCTGACAAGAGAACGGTTTTGATTCCTAGTTCGTTGAGCCTACAAAATAAGGGAAAGACAGCAAGCTCAGTATACTTGAAGTTCAAGTCAAGTCACTCACAGCTAAGGTGCAGAAAATACCAGGTAAAAAATTCTTTATCAGTGGTGTGATACTTTTATACTTTTATCTATATAACAGAAGTCTTGTCTACTTGGTAAAAAAATGTCGCCAACACATAGATAATGCAAGTTGTTATTTGGTGTCCATCTATCACTAGAGACTACATCTTGTACACGCACAGCAACTTTGAGGCATGTGGGGGTAGAGTTACGAAAGAAGTCTATTTAGAACATCTACCCCGATAGGCCACTGAAGTATTCAGTATAACCACAGCAACGATAAGTATGTGTTGACAGATTACAATAGTCTATCCAGCTTTCTGAGCCCTAAAATATCTGACTCCTAGGGATAGCATGATCTCTGCCTATTACTTGGTGTAGGATGGTCAAGCTAATTGCCAATCACAACTTACATGGACGTAAGCGATGCTGGATGGTTTGGTGAGCTAAAAGAAGACACATGGCATAAAACAGTGAAAACACACATTCTCCAGCGATGACAACACCTATGACTATCTTTATTCCTCAGACTTGGTTGAGTCTCAACATTCTGCAACATTAACAAAATTGAACTCCTGTAATTTCTAGGATACATTTTTTTTTTTTTAAGTTTGTACCTCAGATCTCTTAGGAGTTAGGACCCATTAAAGACAGCTCGTGGGACCATGTATATCATCGTTGAATCATGAAACTCAAGACCCAACTTAAGACGTCTGAACTTTTACTTCACAGTGATGCTAGTCTTCAGCAAATTGCGTCAATCCTAAAACTTGCATTTCAGATGAACCATAATGTTGGCAAAACAGATACAGTTCAACAAAGACAAATTGGTCATAAATGACTTGGACTCGGCTAATGTGATTCATCTGAAAACACCATATTCGAGAAATAGAAAGTCGATAGAGAGAAAGCAACTGCGAAGCGAATGAGTATTAACAATTAAAATTTTTTCTTTTACAGAAAATCAAGAGAAGTAGTGAAAATCATTCAGGAAAAAGAAACAAAATGACAACAAGATTCAAAAACAAGGGAAAAAAGAAGCTTGAAAGTCAAACAAGAGAAGTGGGAACACAAAAACAAACTACTAAAGTCAAACTTCATACAATAACGTGGATTCTACCTCTTCATGCCGCCTTCTCCAACGAGACCATTTTACATCTCAAATTTGAGATTGGGGCAAGGAGATTAGGCATTCATTTATTTATAGAACCAGGGGACTCAATTATAGATTGCACTCATGACGTTGCCACCATTATGCCCTATGATATATAAGTCCAGCAATATAGCAAATCATAGAGTGTCTACAAGAAATCTGAAAAAGATCTCCATGCAAAGTATGCACCAGTTTAAGACATGTAAACTTTGACTGATCAGAAATTTTGGGAAAGCCCAAGTACCTTGAGACGGTAACCTCAGCATCGTGCCTTAGAACATCAGAGATTGCAATAGCACCAATGACACCTTCACCTTCACGTCCAACATACACTACCGTTTCTGATTTATCTAGTGACGAAGTGGACTTAACTGGCGCATGCATTATAGCATGCTCCAAAACTTTTATATCTGTCTGGTTTGTTTTCCTTTCAAAGCGACCACAAACCCAATCCAAAGCACCTACTGCAACCAAACATCCATCCACTTCAGCTAAAGTTCCAAAACCTGGCTCCGTCAACTGACCCTTAGTAGCTGGAATCTGCAAACTAGATGACTCTGCTTTACTCACAATAGCATTTGCTAGTGGGTGTGATGTTGTTTTCTCCACAGCAGCAGCAAGCTGAAGGATTTCTGAACTATCATAAGCCAAAGAAACAACAGCAGACACAGTAGGTTTTCCTTCTGTGAGAGTTCCAGTCTGAATAATGGGCACAACTAGAAGTTAGCAGAATGATTTTGTCAAATGTTGGCAGGTTACTCTTCAAATATTCTTCACACAGGCTATACAATTCAGCAAAAACGGAATTCAATTATGTGTACGTATAACCACCTTGTCAAAAGCTATATAATCGATGCTAGCCAGGCGCTCCAGCACATCTCCTCCTCTCAAAAGAAGTCCTTGTCTCGCTCCTGACAGTCAAGGATTTTTTTTGGCCAGTTTAAAATGAAATAGTGACAACTAACCAAAGGTATACCTGAATCTGATAGAAAAGAAACACGAAAATCAAAAAAGACAGCAGCAGGATCAGGTACCTAGAGAAGTACCCACGAGGATTGCCGTCGGCGTGGCGAGGCCCAACGCACAGGGGCAGGAGACTACCTGAGAGAGAGGTGGGAGCGAGAGTGTTCATTAGATCTACACGGTTCTTCCCAATCGCATGGCCATTTGTTTCAAAGAAATTAATTTAATGGTTACATATATAACATGCTTCCTTCAAAAATTACTACACATTAGAATTTGAACCTTCAAATTGGCGAAAGTTCTGTAGAAGTATATGTTGAGAATTGATAGTGTATCTATATACTCCGATTCTAATAAACACCTACACAAACTAAAAAAGCCTAAATGTGTTTTGGCGTCGATTTCATCTTCCGTATCAAGAGAATCATAAGAGAGTAAGATCAAAGAAGAAACAAATTGCAAAGATACTTTGATCTAGTAGGTAGTTGTCTGACAGATACTGAGATAAATAAAAATTAATTAGCCAAACCAAAGGCGACAACGATTAATATGATAAAAGTAGAGCTGCACCCAGAAATCTGTTTAAAAAGCCATAGCCTTGCACAAAGCAAGAAAGGGGGACAACAAACAAGAGAGGAAAAATGCATAGAAGAATATATTAGCATAGGTCAGTTTAAGAGTTATAACTCACCAAGACATCCACAGCTAGCTTCAAACTTAAAATCAACGGACTACCCTCAGGACCAGCAATGTCGTTAAGTAAAACATCAGGGAATATTTTTGTACCAACTGTAGACCTACAATCACAGATAATCATGTTAAGAATAAGCTAATTTTGGCCAGAAAAATAGCATCACTATCTTTTCTTTAAACAATCTATGCAAACAAAAACCCTTAACCAATGTCACTGTCACTACCTACTAGTTCTGTTCTCCTAATCCCTAATTGATGGAATATATAACAGTCTAGTTTTGTATATGTCATGTAAATAAATAACGCACTCCTTGGGAATCAAGTCATCGGTGGGGGCAGATTCTGGCGTCATTGATTTTACAAGGGAACCTTTCCCTTTGTTTATTCAGAAATTCCTATACACCCAGGCAGACTTCTCTCTGACAATTTCACACCTTCACTGCGTGCTAAAAACTTCTTACAGCATTGGTCCTCTAATCTCTCTTCCTATGCTGGAAGAGTCCAACTCATCAATTCTATCATCCTTGGGAAAGATAATTAATAATGTGCAAGTTATATATTGCCCATGCACGTTATCTACCAGCTGAACAAGCATTGTAGCGAGTAGCGACTACCTTTTGAATATAGAAGATGGGCTAGTTCCTATCGGGGGTTTCAACATTAAGGAAGTTCTCGCTCAGAACAAATCCTTACTTGCAAAGTGGCTAAGGAAATACAGACTACGCAGGCAGGTTTGTGGATTGACTGGCAGGAAACAGGACTGCTGGAACACAGTGGCAAAACCCACTTATTCTGAGAGCTGGAGGGGGATTCTCATTGCCAGGGATATCATGATAAAAGCAGCTGGTTCTGCATTCTCTGCTAACAACTTACATCTTTTCATGGAATGTACTGGCTAGTGGCAAGTTCAATTTGAGGGCAGCATATGAGAATTTCAGGGCTCATTATCGTTGAAGTGACAGTCAAGATCCTCTCTCTTCTGCTGTCTTCCGAGATTCTGCATAGGCGGCAGCACGGCCTCACCGACGTAATCATCTCTACGCACAATCTCATTAACTCCACCCCTGATATCGCTGCCTCTGTCTCCTCAACTTCTCGGTCTCTCTCTCTCCTCAACTTCTCCTCACATCTTCTCTCTAACTCTCTCACTCTCTACCATCAATGGCAAAGTGCAAAACTTCGAAACCAAATATCCTACATGTGCTTCTTTCTCTGGTAAGACAAGGACTAGTTCGAAGAATAGAAAAACATGAGATGATGCCCGGAGATGATCCCGTTGTCGAGGCTGCTGCTGTTGAAGCGGAATCTTGGAAGATTTCTCGCGAGATGCAGAAGAAAGAGGATTTTGACTGTCACTCCACAATTATAAGAAAAGTTCGGCCAATTTCCCAAAACAGAGTTTCATTTTAAATCTTGCTAGTCACTAGTCAGGAAGCTCTTACCACAAGGAAACCCTAGTAAACGAGGCATAATAGCAGTGCATCAAAGAACTCAAGCAGGCAGCAATGCACCAATAAAGGGCATAAGTTGGCAATGCACCAATAACTCAAGCAGGCAGCAATGCACCAACTTATTTAGGCTATAAGTTGGAAACACCTAGTAAAACTAGCAGTGCATCAAAGAACTCAAGCAGGCAGCAATAGCAGATGCACCAATAAAGGGCAGCCCGGCGCACATTGGCGTCCCTGCAAGGTGAAGTCCAGCGAAGGGTCCCAGTGTCCCACCACAAGGGTGTAAAGGGGGACTTGAAACCTCAACTTACAAGAGGCTGCTCCCGGGACTTGAAACCTCAACTTATCGACCACAAGGCAACACCTTCACCGGTGCGCCAAGCCTCCCCTTCAATAGCAGATGCACCAATATGAATTGAAAATGAACTTACATCCACAGGAATAGTTTCTCCAGGTAAAATCAGAACACTGTCACCAATTCGAATGTCATCAGTGGGCACTTCCATGCAAAAGGCATCAGAAGAGAGTACTTCCTTGGTAGCAGAATCACTTTCTGATGGTGTAATAACTAATCTTGCTTGTGTAGACACCAGGGACTGCAAATTCAAATAAATTTATCAAATCCTTTGTTGCTAAAAAAGACAGAAAAATTCGACTTGATTAGATTCCAGATCCTCCTAAATCATAGGACGACTGATAATGTCATAAAACTTGAAGCTCGAGAGATGTGTTAAGAAAACAAATCACTAATCACAAAAAAAATAAAAGGAATTATGATGGCAAACACATCAATTTACTCTTGAAAAAACTCGCATAGTAGCAGTTAAAACTTAAAACACTACAGGAAAAAAGAGAGAAGAAAAAAGACACTATTTGGCTGTACTTTCTACGTATCCAAAAGGTCCACATGTTTTAAAAAGAGATAAGATGTAATAATTAAGTTTTCTATAGCAAAGAAGCAGCCAATAATATGTTCAAATAACTCCTTCACCAAGCACGAAAAAGTCCTCACAGTTTCATCAAACAATTATCATGGTCCATGATGACAGTATGACACATAAGTCATATGTTGTGAGACAGCTTCCATATATCTTTAAAGTGACTCAAGTTCGCTTTTCAGTCAATAGAACAACAGCACCACCAACAACAACACATTCTCCTAGTACCTCGTAACATCTCAGTCAATGTTTATCGAAAAATCAGCAGCACAAGCACTTACTAAAAGTTCGTTCATGTCACTTGACGCCTTGATCCTGGCTCTCTCCTCCAGAGAACGTCCAAGAAGCACGAACCCAAGAAGCATTACCTGCATGCTAGAATTTTGAGGATATCTTAGAAGAGGATATGCTGAGAAAACATTGAAACAGGGCAAGGAGTAGGAAACTATCTAAGTTCAGAAATATATTATGCACATTCATCCACCAAAAATGTTTTCTCTTTTAAGTCCATTCACAATGAACTTCCATGTTAATAAGTCACTAATATAGGCAACATATATTATGGTATTGGAACAAATTTAAATCCGTCTTAACAGTTTTAACAAGGCCAGCTTTTACTGAGGTTTATGGGACACCCTGGAAAAGGCCTCTCTATAAAATCAATATAAATAAAGAAATTACACGTGAACATCCCCTATTCAGCTTTAGTATCATCCTTGGAAGTTACTCTTTCTGTCCATAACATAGCATAATAGTAAGCACCTACAAACTACAACTCGCAACAGGCAATATGCATCTAGAAGCAACTAACTAATTTTCCGAATTCAGATTGCCTGAGCCACCAAACCCATAGAAAATCCGGGTTTAACATATAATGAAATTGTGAGATAATAATACTCTAATAATCGAGTTGCGTATTACTGAAAATATGATGAGAATTTATAATACATGAGATAAGCAAGTTCATCACCCTTAACCTAAGACTAGTACAATGTACCTTGTAGGTACAAAGTACGTAATTATAACATACTCCGTATTCACCCTATAGTCTACATTCATTCTCTATCACTCCCCGGCAGTCGGAACGGCAGGTGTACAGAAGTTTCGACTGGATGCAGAAAGGGATGGCACGACATGATCAATGAAGGAGCATAACCACAACCACTTAGCACGGACCACTGTCAAAAGAAAAAAAAAATGCAAATACGGACCCGTATGCGAGGCCATGGGCTCTCGATCGACTAGCCTATTTAGGGAGTCGGGGTGCGTAGAGTCAACTATCCCCATAGGGTGATAGGACAAGCATGAAAACAAAAAGAAT
Source organism: Spergularia bocconei (assembly GCA_963457585.1). Taxonomy (NCBI): domain Eukaryota; kingdom Viridiplantae; phylum Streptophyta; class Magnoliopsida; order Caryophyllales; family Caryophyllaceae; genus Spergularia; species Spergularia bocconei. The sequence continues at coordinate 15,579,735 of OY734951.1, forward strand.
TAAATAAAATAAAAGCAGTGGTGATAGAGCCGCGCAAGAAAAGGCCACTACGGAATCGGCGAAAAACACGGAATGGAGGCAGCGACGGGGCGTCAATAGCGGCGATGGCGGCTGAGAGGCGGCAAGCGTGCCCTGGACTACTCATCATGCGCTTTGAGCGGCGATGGCGGCTAGGCGTCTGACCGTGGGCTGCACTACGTGGTCTTGACGATCCGTAGGCAAGGCTGACAACGTCGGTCGTCAGGGGCCACAAGAGCCAGTGGTGTGGTGTGGCGTCCGGATGTTGGTCTCAACGGAGGCTACTCTATGAGAGGATCGTGCCTTAGTAACCCCCTAAATCTGATCATCGCAAAACCGCGAGAGGAGAGAATTGTGGTGAAGCAAGGAATATGTATCCATGGTAGGGGTGAAGTATTTGCTATTATTCATAAATGCTTTTCGAATGAAAACTAGTAGGGGGAAAAAAAAACACTAATATGGAGAGGCCTGGCCGGAGATAGTTAGGAGAGATGAACCATCTCCGGCCGGGAAAGCGGAAGCAAGAAAAAGTTGTTTAGGATTTGTAGTTTGTGATCGAACCCTCTGATACCATGTGAGATGATAATACTCTAATAACCGACTTGAGATAAGCAAGTTCATCACCCTTAACCTAAGACTAGTACAATGTACCTTGTAGGTATAAAGTACGTAATTATAACATACTCCGTATTCACCCTATAGTCTACATTCATTCTCTATCAGAAATATCAAGTTATCTGTCAAACGAATTCGTGGTTGTTTCAAGGTAGAATTTCACATTGGGGCTATGGGTAGACGCATATAATCCCAAGTGTCATCAATTTATCATTTAATAGTTTAAGTTGGAATAGAGTCATGACAGGTAGATGATATTTGACAGTGTGGAGCAGACAAGGTAAGTAGACAATTTCTAAGGATAGATACATAGTAATTATATCTCCAGCCTGACTTTTCTAAGTTTGACAATTGACAAACGGACTCCTGAGTTAAGGCCGAATAACATAACATATTTTTAGAAAGATTTAGAAAGAAAAGGGGGAAACACAACAATAACTCGAGGTAATAACTCACCGGTTCATCAAAAAATGATGCATTCCACTCAAGTTCGGGACTAACAAGTGAAACCTATGCAAGATAATATGAGATATTCAGTACAAACAATGGAGGTTAAATAATAATAAAATGTAATCGAATAGCATGACAGTGTCATTAACCGAAAAGGGGTCTTACAGCACTCAAGATGAATGCAGCAACAGATCCGACACCCACAAGAGAATTCATATTTGGAGAACCTCTCATAAATGCCCTGACACCGTCAAAGAGCAAATCTGTAGAATTTAAAATATCTATCAGTTCTTGATCAAAAGTCAGGAAGATAAAATGATAAGAGTTTTCATATGACGTCACTGTGAAAATTAATTAATATAAATAAACTGTCCTAATTCACATGATAATAATGTCCTTATTTCTACAAACATAGAATCTCCTGATCTCATAATACTGATCTCGTGACCTATCATTCCTAAAACTCACGTACTCATATCCTCCAATTGACACAACGTTAAAGTTGCGATTTGGCATGTCATTGCAAGTTAAAATTTTTAGCAGTCGATAATCAACCGAGTGAAATAGGTTGGCCATTAAAAACTAAGCACTTCCTATGCAAACTTAGTCGGTACCTTGGCTTCGGTGAAAGAAACAGCCAGTAGGTATGGGTTTTCCTGGTCCATATCACTATTACTGTAGGACAGACAAACTTTAAACCTGTATTGCCCGATGAAGGGTGCCAATATTTGAACACAGCTCTCTAGTCTAACATGACCAACCGCTTATGGCACAGACAATGTGATTTCCTTGACCAAGCAATTAATTTCATAATTTCCATTATGCATTCATGCAAATCCTTCTAATTTTACGTCAAAATCCTCAATTTGTTTTACGTGGAAGCGGCTACTAAATTTTCTGAGGACAACTCAGATGGTATGATGTACAAGTACAAGTGTACAACAAACAAATCTAGTCTAATTCTTGAGAAGTTTCTAGATTTGGTTTAAGATCTGATTTACGAGTAAAAAAATACACTTTTTCCAGACTCTACAGGATACATATATAGTGACCTGTACATCTTGCACTTCATCTTCATGTTTCGTCAGCAATTCCACCAGTCGAAAAATCTTAATTCAGCTAATAAAGTTTAACATAGAAAGGCGAAACCAAACCTCTCCCAGGTCCCAGTAAAGCTGCCGAAGCCAGACCAGCCTTTACATACGAATTGTGAAGCACATCCCATATTCCTCCTGCACCAGAAAAACAGAAAGGGTCACTAAATCTAGCAGCCACAATCCAACAAAGAACCATCACAGGCCAGAGTAATGTCACACAAAGCCTCGTTAGTCAATCATATTTCTTTCATATCAATCTATCCTTCATATATTCATGATGACCTCAACAGGATACTGATACAACAATTAAACAACTAAAACAAACATTCCTGTTTCTATAAACCGACAACGAACTTTGCAACAGATACTAAATTCCTGATAATCCCTTGATTTTAGCTGTAATTATAAGACACGATCCGGCATTGGAGCATGCCTACATGCCCATCCCATGATAAAAATTGGTTCTCACCCTCATCAACTATAACAACATCTTCCTAAATATTCATAATGTCTCATTACAGTACAAACTTGCATCTGTGACAATAACATGAGACGACTAAGCAACGTTTTCTTAACACCCCAATTCAATCAACCGCATACCAAAGAGGCCACAATTTGTTACTGATACACATATATGGATTTTAAATCAAGCTTATGGTAGTAGCATGGTGACAAGTCTGATCACTAGATAAAGTATCAACCAATCTAATTTAGAAACTATGAGAAATGATTCGACACTCGATATACCCACATTATCAAAGCTTGATATATAATCCTAAACAATCCTAATTGTACGAGCATAATATGGGTGCAATCGTTGCACACCGTTTATATTTTTCCAATGGTCAAAAAAGTGTACCACCGAATTTTCTTGTCAACATTAGCCAAAATAATCCTTGACAATTGTCTATTGTCTAAAAGTGACCAAAATCGGCTTATTGGTGTGCAAAGTGTAACACCGAATTTTCATGTCAACAATAGCCTAAATAATCCTCGACAATTGTCTATAGTCTAAACGTGGACGAAAATCGACTTATTGGTGACCGTTGCGCACACAAAATAAATCGAAAACGATACCGAGAGCGAAAAATGACTATTAGTATTATACCATGAGCAACATGAATTCCAAGGGAATGCAAGATATGACCAGTATGAGAACCACAACAAAGCGCAACCAACGCCCACGCCACCACAACACGGTTGCTCCCTTCCTCAACCGCCACCTTCTTCTTCGCCGCCAACTCCTTCCACTTCCTCACGCGCTCCCCTACTCCACTCCCCGGCATTCGCCGCCTCGCATCATACCCGCACTCCGTCAACCTCGCCGCAATCTCCTCCGCCACCGCTACACCGCCTCCCACCATCTCCGGCTTCAACCTCACCGCCGCCGTCTCCGTCAACATATTAACCACCGCCGACTCCACGCGTTCGTCCGCGGAGAGTAACTTCTTGACACGTGAGACGCACGCGCCGCACATCATCCCGTTGACTTCTAACAAAAACGACATTTCCGTCGGCGTATCGGAAGTCTCGACAGCGACGGACTTCACGGCGGAGATGAAATTAGGTTTTGTGACGGAGGCGGCGTGAAGTTTACGGCGGCGAGGAGGAGAGAGAAAGTAGGAGTGAGAGCGGCGAGCGTAGAGGCGGTGAGTGAAGGGTGGAAGAGAAGAGAGAGGAAGTTTGAGTAAGTCGATTGCCGCCGCCATTGTTGGAAGTTGTGACGGTTAGGAGAGAGAAAGTAGAGAGAGGAACAATGGCGGGGAAAGTGGAGTAGTAGATTAGCTGTTACTTCGGTTCTGAGGTTGATGATGAAGTGGATTTTATAAGCACGAGTCAGAGGCTGACACGTGTCAGAAAATGGGTTTTTGTGTTTTTTTTTCCGTTTTTTTTTATTTTTTTTTTTTTAAAGATGAGTGTCTCACTCGTAAGTCGTAAGTCGTAAGTCGTAATAAAACGCTTTTGTTCGTTTTTTTTTCTTAAATTAGTCTTTCATTTACTACAAGTGGAAAATGTGACATTAGTGGCAAGTTTGCAAATTTCGGAGATTAGATACCGTTATAAAAGATACAAGAGATATGAAAATGAAAATTTTATACACCATTTACGATTGTAATAGAAAAATGTGGATTGGATCCCTAATACATCGTTATAAAAGATGCAAGAGATATGAAATTGAAAATTTTATACACCATTTACTATTGTAATAGAAAAAGGTGGATCGGATCACTAATAGATGTCTACCGAGTATAGATTAATTCGAAATGATACAAGTCCATATGACAATACGATAATTGCTCAATATTTTACTTGTTTCCATACTTAAAGAGGTGAGATGAATTAAATTTTACACTAACCTGTGAAGTCAACTAGAAGTTTTAGGAGAAGACGTGCATTTGAAAATCACGCATAACACCGGTATCAATTTATAACCATAAAAAACAATCAAAAGATGGAAATGATCTAATTAAATTAGCAATCACATGAATACACAAATTACACTAAGTAGTCATACACGGCAACAAGTAAACTGATATATTGTTATAAGACATTGTACGAAACTCGAGTACCACTTACAGTTTAGGAAAAATGTTGAGTACATGCAACAACTTAGTACGATCCTATTCTCTTCGTTGTTTGGTATAATGTTAGAGGTCTTTATTTTACTTATTAAAGAAGAAATCACAAAAAATGAAACTTTTCTCACATACGTATTACATGATGTTAAGAGTTTATATGTAGACAAATATCATTTTTGATGTGTGAATACATGATTAGTGTGGGAGGACGTGGAGGCCAATAACGTAGAGAAAGAAGTCAAAATGAGAGATTGAGAAACTAGACAGAGTCGGGGGGAGAGAGAGAGAGAGAGAGAGAGAGAGAGAGCGCGCGATTGAGAGTGAGAAAATGAATATGATTTCTTGGTAAATTGGAACTTAAATTGAAAAAAAGGGATTTTAGAACAATGTCGTTGAGTGTCATTACGTGTCGTTCATTGTCCGAGTAATTAAATTAAATGTCTACTTTCTTGGAGAAAAAAAAATATAAAAGGGGACACGGGGCTTGAATTGTCGACTTGTTTCATCGCTTGCCTCTCATATCCGTATTCAATACGAATTTCAGACACGAACTAGTCGGCATGTCACCTGTATATGTATTCAATACGAATTTCAAGACACGAACTAGTCGGCGTGTCCGTGTTTCCTAGACTCGGCAGGTAGTAAGATATTTGAGGTCTATCCGTTATCTTCAACCTCAACAAAGAGCGCCAGGCCAGTAGAGTGACACACAAACTCAACACAAAACCCACCAAAAAATGTCTCCTGCAATTCCCATTGAGAAGAAGAATCCCACAAAATGTGAGTTACCCAGTGACAACACACTCACAAAACTCCCAGTTTTCAGCACAACACCATCAACATTTGTTCAAGCACCTTTCTTCTTCAAGAAGCCAAACAACAACAACAACAACAGTTCACCATTTCTTGCTCTTTCTCCTGTCGATGTTCTTCACAATTTCCACAAATCAGTCACCTCTGCTGCTCAAAATTGTCTCCATTTTCTTCACTTTTCGGCTTCCCAGAATCCCTTCCTCAACAAGCTTCTTTCTTTCCCTTCCCAATTCCAGAATTTCTCTCAGGTATTCCTTCTTATTCTCCTGGTATTTCGTTTTTTCTTAAAAGGGTATTGTTCATATGATTATTAGTTGATTAATTTTATGTTATTTTGGTTTAATTAGATGTTCTTTGTAATGTGTTTCTATGAATCTATGATGGGTTTTCAATGATGAATTGTGGGCATTTCTTTATATTGGGGTTTGATTAATGTATGAATTACATTTGCTAAGATTTGTTGATGTTGATCATTGTTATGAGGTGAATGTTTTGATTGAATAACTAATTGGGTTTGATAATTAAATGAAATTACAATTTGAGAAAAACTTTGTGCAATTGATTGATGAGCTCTAAGTGGTGGGCAATGTAGTTCGGTTAGTGAAGAGGATTGAGTAGAATGCAGAACATAGGGAGCTAAAGAATGTCTTGATTTGGTTTTCGCAAAGTGCGAACGAAGGGCGTTTGATGATGGTTTGGGTGGCTTATATTGGGAGTGTGAGAGTTTGGGTGGGTTATATTGGGGTCTCCAATACCAAAGGAACTAGTTGTTCAAGGATGTGAGAAAAATTCAATGTAAGAGGGTTTATGCTTTCTTAGCTCCTTGATATTGTATTGATTCGACATCAAGTCAATATTTGTTCATCCAAGAAAAAGTGGAGTAATGATGGACTTTGTTTATCTAAGAAAAAGTGGAGTAAGTTGAGTCGAAGATCTAAAGTACGGGTTTCTAGCTTAGTGTAGGTATAGGTTAGCTTGAGTTAGAAATTGGGTGGTAATCATTGTCTCTATCAGATATTTGTGTAGTACGATAAACCAATGCCTTTGCCGGCTGATTACTGGATTGTGTGGAACAGTGGATCTTAGTTTTACTTATTGAAGATTTGAAGGATATGCGAGGATTTGATGACAATGAGTGGTGTTCCTTCCTTGACATTGTTCTACCCTGATTCTCCGACAGAACATACATGGTTTTTAATGACTGGGTGACAGAAAATACGTAGTAAATTCACAAGACCTTAGCTTGATGCTACTCACCACACCAGAGACCTAATTTTTAACCCCATTTCTACCTGGCCCCTGGACCTCCTTTATACCCCAAATACATGTACGGGGAGGTTGAATGACAAGAGACTTAACTGCAGCCGACTTAAGTACTAAGTGAGCCGATCAAAAAACTATTGTGAAGCCAGAACCTCCTATTCAAACATTTCATTATACATTATGTAAAAGGCTTGTCGTGGTAGAGGGTAAACATGGTAGGGATCATGTAACAGAGGTACAGTCTTATGGGAGAATCTGCTTGCTCTAATTTCTGGTGAATACTGTATCTTAGTAAATCCTCCACTTAATTTCAACATCTTCCTGTAGTTTTGATTTTGCCTCCCATAGGTGATTCTTCCCGATAGGATGTGATATTTTTGTATCTGATATTCAGTATTGATCCTGCAATTGGCATTCTGAAATCCCCTAATGTGATCATAGCTGACTACATGCAGCCACATATTTTAGCTAGTGACTTTGTAGTCGCTGAATATGTAAGAAACAACACTTTATGTGGTTTGGTGTAATTTAAAGACGATGAAGCTAAATGGTACCACCTTATTTACTCTTTTTCTTTGTATGAACTCCGAGGGGCAACGGTCTGACATTACAGTCTTTTACTACTTCACTCCAAGGCCTTTATCAAGGCTCTTTCATTGTTTGGTAGGGTACTGGTGCCATATAGCAATTCAATTGCTAACCTCACCCCTGAAGAGTTGCAAAAAAGCTGTCTATCAGACCATTCATCTAAAGAAGATGAGTGACTGAATTGCGAGTTTAGATTAATAAAACACCAATTACTAGATAATTTAGTTCACTATGATTCAGAGCTGACTCACTAGAGAGTAGAGACCAACTATCTTTGGTGATGGCAACAATGTGGTACATAAGATTAAATTCAGCATCTCAACAACACAACAACAACACAACAAAGCCTTAATCCCACAATGATTTGGGGTTGGCTAACATTAATCGTCATATGAAACCCTCGAATGTCTTTTAATCTCTCGTGGGTTTAGAATTAAAATCCCCAATAACCTACACTGCTAGATGTTAGAATTGAATTGCCATTATCTGTACTAAGAACTCAACAAATAAACAGGAAGTGTCAGGATTTGCAATATGAGTCTTGGGATAATTCTTGTCTACATGTGTCATCGTGATTTCCTGCTTCATTTATTGATACGACATGTACCTGCTTGGACATGCACATTTGAAGAAAAGTTGATTGTTGAGTCAACTTGTAACTTGACCCAGGATAGATGGAAATGCTTGACACATAGTGACAGCTTTTGCCAAGAATCTCCTTGTCTAAATCAGTTATTAGTCTGTCTTGGACAGGATTTATCCCACTTTACTTGTGATTTCCATAACTAGAGCACTTCTGCGAAAACATGGTGCCAAACTTTAAAATGCGTACCTGCACTGGCACGTATGACTCCTTTCTGATGCATAAGACTTACCTGATTACGTTCAGCATCATACCAGCGTTTTCATTTCAAGAACGCCAATGAGAGCTCGTTCTCAAATAAATGTGTGTGAAACCGTTGAACGGAGTATCAGCTGATCTAGAACTCAAGGAAAATCCCATGTCACCCAAAAAAACCCCTCTGAGAAAAAGTAAGATTTGTAGAATTTTGGGTGAATTGGTAAAGCAAACTAGAAATCCTGATGCCGCCCTTGGCACAGAGACCCAATAGAAAGACATCAACTAGAAATCCTTTAGTTCTAAGGCTTCTAAGTTCTACCATAGTTCTAAAAATATCGAATAACCCATTCCTCTTTTTCTTTTCAGGTTCACTTGAGAAGCTACAGGAATTTGAATTCTCTCTCAAGCCATAACTTTGCTGCTGTTCTACCTGGTGATTCAGTCGCAGGGGTTGTGGTTGCAAATGGCATTCTGAATTTCTTGAATCTTTACAATACTGTACTGGTTGCCAGGCTTGTGTTGACATGGTTTCCGAACGCTCCACAGCAGATTGTTAGCCCCCTCAGGTATCACCTTGGCTAGACTGAGTGTATCATTCACGCTTCATTTTTAAAGACAAAAGGTTCTTGAAAAGATATTGCGGGCATGTTTATCTAATTAGTGCTTATTTGTGTAATTCTCAGCACCTTATGTGATCCCTACTTGAACATCTTTCGTGGAATCATTCCGCCACTTGGAGGGTCCTTGGATCTGTCTCCCATACTGGCGTTCCTCGTCCTAAATGCATTCACAAGTGCTGCCTCTGCACTTCCTGCTGAACTTCCATCAGCTGCAGTATCTCATCAAGGCTCACCTCAGCTCGGCTTGTCAGATCTTACCTCTGCTCAGAAGAAGTGGCAGAAAAGACTTCAGAGTAGCAGATCAAGTAATTCAGACTCTCCTAAGTAGTGCATACATATCACATAAATTGGCAGGAGAACCTGCTCCTCCTAACACATTACTTACGGTAGGCAGACCACTGTACAATCATGCTTGTATGAAAGCTCGTGCCTATTGTTTTCAGGGGGGATTCACTTCAAATCTCTTTCTTTAAATCTTTGATTCTGTGATTTTACCAAGAGTTACAATATCTTCGGTGCTTTCAGCATTCCTCATCTTATACTCATTTTTTAATCCCGTTGTATCAGTTTTCGTATATTCATGTTAATCGGCCCTATAATCAGGAGTGAGGCGGTTTGGTTGTGAAATCACTTCTTCATTTCATGTTCGCATGTTCGTGCCCGTTTTTTTTTTTTTTTTTTTTTTTTTTTTTTTTTTTTTTTTGTGCTTCATTCATATCCCTTGAATGAACCTCGAAAGTGTCAGCTGCCAAACAAGTCTTACAGCTTCAGTGGTGTACGCAAGAATCTGATTCTGGTGACTGATATTGTGCTTTAGTACTGCCAATTTCTAACAACAGACTTCTTAAATAAGCCCTGAAGAATATAATCTTTTTACAGGATTCTTTTAGATGAAGTTTTATGTGTAATTGTGTTTACTATTAGACTCCACTCATCAGAGCAAGTTTAGATCTAAAGAAGACAATAATACAATTGCAAAGATCTACTGAACAAATTTAAGAGAGTACCAAATCATTATGGTATTATAGGAAAAGTGACATTCCTTCTCTCTATCTAATACATTTTTCCAAGGTTTGCTACCTACTGCATTGTACAATTCGCACGCACACAAGAAGACAAGGGGATAAACCGATTGCCTAAATTAATACCAATAACTTTTAAGCTAAGCACCCAACAGATTATTCGAGTTATGCTCGTTGTTGTTGCGGTACATATGTGCACGCAGAAGAATTCCACCCAACTATAATCTTGCACCTACAAAAAGCAGAAGATATCTGGTATAACCATAACACCATACTTTAGATCTTCTGATTGCTCGAGATGGCAAAGGTAACACCACAGCAACCTCAGAAACTTTACCGTAACGCCGATTTTCTCTACAAATAGCCATGCAGAGGTCATTATATGTAGCGTGAACGTTCCTAGGATCATCTCGTGAAAGGTGACCGCACTAAAAATGACCAAATATTCTATTCCTTCGTACGTCTTAAATGAAAGGGAGAGCAGCGCCAGCAACTAAGAAAGCATTTATTCCCATAAAAATCAGAAGTGTTTTACAAAGTCAAAAAAATAACTTTGCATCAGTACAATGGACTCAATTGCTCTGAGGAGGAGAGCCAGACTTTCTTCACATGGGAGGCTGCTGGCGATAATCTTCGCCATAGTAGCGATAATCTCTCCACTTTACATCGATAGAAGAGCAGCTTACGAGGTGGAAGAGGAAGAAGAGTCAGTGATCAGCTTTGCAGTTGTCCTGCCTCTTCTGCTGCTAATCTTGATCCTGGCTATTGCTGTGTCTTGTTACCTGGATCAGACGTTTGCCAGGTTCGACGCTTACTGGATTCACAGGGTCGGGGGCTCTTCTGGCGGGATCATTTTCATCCTGACCATTCTTATTCTGGTTCTCAGGTTCAAGTCATGATGAATTGATGATGTATGTCAAATAGTGACTGTGTCCTTTTCTCTGGTAGCTTATTGTTTACATTCAGCTTATTGTATACAGAACGAATTTGCTCGGCTTGAGCAATGGTGGCGCCATCATTAAAAGGCGGGATAAGTTATTCTGTGAGCTCCTCAGGGATCTGTAGAGTGTAGACTGTAGTATTGCCAGCATAATTTAGTCCAGGCACGGCAAATGATTCCAGGGGCGCCTCTGTTATCTGTCGAACTTCAAGATCACTCGTTAGATAATATGCATGAACACCGTGGTGAGCCATGTAGCAGTTGGATCCTGTTTTACCAAATGCTGTTCTGTCTGTTCTTGCTCATCAATAAGAGAAATTGGAAAGGATCAAACATTGTGTGTACATCTCATTCTTTTTTCTTTCTGTGTTGCAAAATAGGATGGCACAAATGTCTTTCCTGGTAATATCATATCAATACATTCTCTCTTTCTCTCGCGGCAATTACAAAGAGAAGAAAAATTCAATCAAATGGCAAATAAATTACAAGCGCACAGTAGCCAAAAATGATGAATAAGTCACTTCCTGGGATTACAATCATAATCCGAAGGAAACCACGACTACAGCCAGAACTCCAAGAACCAGTTTCCTGAAATGATAGGAATCCAATCTAGTGACAGCACCACTGCAATCGTCATTGGCGCCACTGAAGCAACCAGGTCTACTTACCTTGACGACACCACCCTCGAGAACAAAGCTGCTGTTAGATTTACCACCACTGAAGAGCACACACCAGAAATATGGGGATCCACCTTCTGATCCGCTTACAGCAGCTCCTACTTCAGTATGGTTCTTGCTGTAGAGAATGTCCAAGCTTTTGCCATTCTTAATCAGTATCTCAGAAAATGCTACATCAGGCTTGATATATTTAGACTGGCAGCCAAGGAAGCGCCCTGTGATTAGGGTCAGGGATGCAGGTTCTACGTTACAGTTTGGGGCAAAAGTCTTTGAAAATTCAGAATCATCAGGCTTCTTGGCTTTAGAGCCACCAACGTCCCCACAGTTGCCTGCATAAGCTTTTATGTATTGCAAGGCGATGCAGCCCAACCCTGGATTGCTGTAAAGGGCTGGTAAATGGTGTGCAGTTCTATTATCATTGACCACCGTCACTAGCTGATCAGCTGGATTCTTCGTCACTTTACCTGATGACAGTTCATGTTTCATTTCAGCAGCTTATATACTAAAGAAGACCAAATAGTTGTTCCAAGTACCAAATCTGAAACTCTGGGCGAAATAATCAGGGTTAAAGGACACCGGCTAGTGTTCATATATCTGTAAACTTTCTGCCATCATATCCAAATGGAGGCCTAACAGGTTATACAGAAGGAAGAGATGCAACTTTATCACTATCTTCTACTTCATAACAAATTAAATGCACAATGATTGTAAGAAAACTAGGTCATGAACAATGCTAAATCCATGCAAAAAAGTTTTGACCTAGTTGTTGCCTGTGATGACTTGATGAGCTTTCCGGTACAGTAATATCTGCTCAATCGTTGAGTACCTTAGCACATGCATGTTCAAAATTAATTGGCTTTGACATCCATTGCAGAAAAAGAGTATTCTCTAGAAGACGAACTCTCCCCATTAGAGCTAAAATGTGGTATTTAGCCAGAAAGCAAGGGTCGGGTTTATTAACTACTTTTCAGTCTATCAATCAGTACAGATTACTTTCAAAAGATTGTCAAGCTTACATGGAAGATCAAGAGGATATGAAGTTCTTAGCTTTAGAGCTTTTCCTCTCTTTTTTCGATTCCTTCGCTTTTTTCCCTATATTCATCTACATACTAGACTACTACAGATTATCTTTGTTGACACTAGATACAAATCCACTGTCAATAAAATTGGTTAGTGGCAAGGAAACCATATTGGTCAGCTGCGCACCCACAATGGAACCCTACCAAAAATTGAAGCGGAAGCGAAGAACACTATTCAACCACACTGCTACTACCTGTCACACTGTTAGGTTCACCCAGGAGAACATACTTTCACATTATGTGACGCTATTCTGTGAGGATATAGACCGATTCAACAAGGAATGTACTTCAAAACATTAAATCCTCACTCATGAATTATTTGCGAATGCTACATAAGTGAAGAGTGAATGTTTTGGATGGATGTACGTGTGTACGTGTACCTAATAACTTGACTTACATAAGACCTCTGAGGTGCACATGCTCTCATATTATATGACACTAATCCATGAGATGATAAGGTCACTTAATAAGAAATGCACTTCAATATACATCACCATCTCATGGATTATTGCCACATAACCCAAGAGTATATGTACCCAGGTCTACCTACAATTTAGCAAAAACAACAATTCCTTTAACCAAAGTATTAAGAAAATTTGGGTATCTATCAATGATACGACAACATGACCCCCACTGCTTCAAATGCTCTAGAGTCCAGCCTATGGCAAGGTGAGTGAGGATTGGATGCACGCAAGTCATACCCCTATTACGAAAATATAGAGAGGCTGCTTACGGATGACCCATATGAAAATGCGCCGTGAATCGCACTGACAGACTTTTACTTCACAATGCGGAGATAGTTTTTCATACACAACAATATACCCAAATATCCTTACAAGAAGCAAAGACATTTTTCCTTATTTCTCTATATTGTTGTGTATGTATGGAAAATGACAACACAAATTGATAGAGGATGACTATAGGCATAGTCTAGAATAGAACATTCTAAAACTAGGGTTAGGAATACATAATCGACTAGGTATTATTGAAGAGGCAAGCCTCATTATATAGTACAATAGGAGAAGACTCCAACCCTAACCCTAGTTCTAGAATGTTCTATTCTAAACTATTCCTGTTGTAAGAATATAGAGAGGGGGATTTCATTATAGAATACTGACTTGATTAATGATTTGAGGGGAAGCCCCCTTATATAGGTTACATGATAATGTGAACATATAACGTCTAATATATATTTTCCTAATACAAGATTATATTATCCTAATCTCATAATATTTCCGATATCTCACGATCTCATATCCTCCAATACTCCCCCGCAATCGGAGCGGTAGTGTCACGAACACTGCGATTGTCGAAGAACCAAACACACCAACTTGTTATGGTAGACGTGAAACACTTCTTCCAACGCACCCAATTAAAAGCAAAGCGGCCAGCGGAGGTATCGTCAAAACGAACCAATATGAGGAACCAGTCAGCGTAGGCGAGTCGTTGAAACGAGCCAAGTGGGGTGGTCGAAACCATGCCCAAAAAACCTGAGGGTGCCTTGGTGCTGTAGCCGAAATAATACTGAAGGAATTATAGGTGATTGTTGGTAGTGTGACTGAAAGTCAAGACAATAATTGCTGCCAATCTGCCATCATCACGCAAGTGTGGGTTCGCTGCCAAGATAGATCGTGACCAAAGTAGACCATAAATGGTGCAAGTAGAGGTGCTCTGTCGGGATCGGGGCCAAGCAGCCGATCACTCACGACGAGGTGGAAATGGCTCGAAAGCCCTAACTAAAACTAATCTCACGCGGGACCGGGGCCGAAGCAAAACCGGTCACTTACGCTGAGATGGGGATGGCTCGAAAGCCCTACTGAAACTAATCTCATGCGGGACCGGGGCCGAAGCAAACCGATCACTTACGCTGAGATGGGTATGGCTCGAAAGCCCTAAATACAGGGAAGCGACGGTAACAGAACATGGTGGTAATTTGGGCTGAGCGAAAGAAGGAGTCGGAGCCGAAGCAACCGATCAATCATGCGGCCTGACGAAGTCAGAGTATTGGCTATGGCAGCAATCATCAAGATGTGATAAAATCAACCATGAAAATAATGTGTTTGATGTATGTTGCAACGTGGGGCAGTGTAAGAAAGTGCATAGTAATTGATAATTACAATCTCTTCGGAGATGGAGGAGCCGTGAGACAGTAGAGAAACAGAAATTTTATTTGATGATTCCTATTGAACCAACACTAAAAAAAAAAATGAAAAAAAAACTAATAAAACAGAAATGTAAAGGAGCAGCCGGAGATGGAAGTCATGTTATCCATCTCCGGCCGCAGCGGAAGCTCAATGAAGGGTTTGTGTTTAAATCGATGTTTGGCCTGATACCATGTAAGAATATAGAGAGGGGGATTTCATTATAGAATACTGACTTGATTAATGATTTGAGGGGAAGCCCCCTTATATAGGATACATGATAATGTGAACATATAACGTCTAATATATATTTTCCTAATACAAGATTATATTATCCTAATCTCATAATATTTCCGATATCTCACGATCTCATATCCTCCAATTCCTAATCTTGTAATATTTCCGATATCTCACGATCTCATATCCTCCAATACCTGTATTCATCCTCTATCACAAATGAGGGTACACAATCTAGCTTGTACAACCCAAGAAAACAAGAAGAGTTGCGGATAGGACCTCGATTCAGAACAAGAAGCATGCTTCTGCAGCCATATTGCAGCAGATTTATGAGAGGAAATATTTCATATATTTCTACTCTTCTAATGTCATCAACTTGTGGTATAGCTATCTTAGTTCAGCAGGCAATTCATGCTTTATAAAGAGAGTTCATCTCTTTGATGTGTTATATCTAACGGATGGCATTTGTGGTGACCTCTCAACCAAAAGCCTAAGCTGATGACTGAGGCGCACTCAATAGTTTTGTAGCTTAACACTCTAGTTCTCTTTCTTCTTTGTTTCAAAGTCGTCTACATCAGTGAAGTTCAGGCTCTTTTTCAAGCTTTCTTACATTAATAAAAAGAAAAAGGTCACTTTGACCTTAAAGTGCAGTCACATATCGTTACAAATAGCTGTAACCCTTCCAGAAAACTCAGGAAACAAATTTCATACCTAGAAATCGTAATTTGTTTGCCTGCTTTCATCAAGTAAAATCCATTAACTACTCATTTGGTAGCTCTGGATTTCAGCTAGAGTAAATCAGTCTAAATGCATTATTTCTGAACTTTCTGTTTAGAATTATTTCTCGTTGTTAAACCTCACAGTTCAAACAACGAATCACATAATCAGATGGTTGTACCCTTAATGGCAACCACTCATTTATGAAAATCACTTTTATAGTGGAGGGATGTGTTATTGAGGGTTTGAGAGTCTCATGGGGAGCATCAGGGCACTGTACTACTGTGGATCATTCTTTTGGAACATTTAGATTAGCCATAAACTATAACTACATTTCTTTTTTAGGAAAGCGGGGGGCTATCCAGTACTAGGGTTCAAAACCTGTCAACATCGCGTTGTTGTTCATGTCCTCATTTACCCCCAAATTGAATACATGGAAATAAAATTTCAAACAAATCTTAACAACAAACACCCCCTAGTTCTAAACAAGATTCCATTTTCCTCTTTATTAGGCACTTCAGAATGATCGTCCCTTACTTGTATGATTATTATGGTTGGTGACCCCACATCTTTTACCCACTCCCATATTTCACCACATCTTACTATCTACAAAAAACAGTGCAAAATAAAAGTGGAACATCATATAGAAATGGAGAGGGTACAAAAGCCAATATCAATACATAGTCACCAAAGTACTTCAATTCTCAAATTGAGTGGGCATCAAAGTATTTTGGTAATAGATGCATCATTTGCCCCGACATCGATAGAACAAAAAGTATAATGACTTCTTTTAGACGTTTAGTGGACCTAAGTCGCCGTGATGCCAAACAATAGAACATCATCAAATGTTTTGTGCACGATCGATGTGGGATAAATAGTGCAAAAATTCCCAAATTACTTCAATTCTAAACCTATGTCTATGGCGGACCTCTGTTTATACAATGCAACTCTGGCATATTAATCCAAGCATCACATTGCAATAATCTATATTGCATTGCATTTGTTTTAGGTCATTACAATATTTACATGAACCATTCCACTAAAAATCGCCTCATGTTAAACGAGGGCGGTCGTTCAAGACTTCAAGTTCAATAATATTCCTCTATAATCTCCTATCCTACCTACTGAAATCCACTATTTAACAGGTCCTGATCAGAGTTTAAGTACATTATATCATAGATAAACACAAGATCTTCTAACAAACCATCTCTTTTCTTTTTACTCCCTCCGTTTCACTATGTTCTTTGCGTTTCTTTTGAATATGTGAGAGTAATTCAAACAAAACGCAAAGAACCTAACAAAAAAAGAGGCCGCTAGCCCGCTAACTAATACAAGGTTGGGGTAGCCTTCTCTGCTGCATACATTCGGGGCCGCCGGCGCACCGTGCACCCCCCACATTCGCCCCTCAAGGGCAACAAAATTAAAAAGATGCAGCAGTACAACTGGTGCTAAAGATTGGATCTTGCAGAAAATCCAAGTATACCCAGTTTGGAAATTTAAACAAGCAATAAGAAATAGATCTTAAATTGGATAAACCAAGTAAAAAGAGAGCAATGCAAGTTCACATTTTATACAATATTATTAAGATGAAATACAGAAGAACAAAATTAAAGAAGCATGCAAATACAGAAGATGAAAATGAAAGGTGTAATAGTATCAAGTAACTTACTATGGGTATTTTCAGAAGAACAACAAGCTGAGAAGAAGAGCAGAGAAGCAACAGTAGCCCACAAAACCTGCTTCTTCATTATTCTTGGAAAGTTGGAATATTTTGTTAATGTCGAAGTATGAGAGAGGGGGGGGGGGAGGAGTGAAAGAGAAGATTCGTCGAATCGTCGGTGAAGTTGATGACAGTCTAGCTGCTCTAACTAAAATCTAGTTAGTGTGTCTGTTTCAATGGATGATGAATGACCATAATGGGTAAAAGATCTGATCTGGTGAAGACCACAAGATGATGGGTACTTTTGTCTTTCATTTTTAAAAGATTGTGTTGCTTTAATTTCAATATTTTATTATGTAAATTATACTCCGTATATTAGAGTGAATAAGTAGTTTGCAGATCTTTTATTTCCATTATCATTGTATTACAAAGATAAATTTATCAAAAAACTAGGAGTATATATGTAGAGAAATAAAAAAAAATGTGTATAGTTACTCCCTCCGTCTCAGTTCAAACGCCCCATATTCCATTTTGGGACGTCCCACTTCAAACACCCCATCTATTTTGGGACATATTTCTCTCTTCTACTTTTATTAAATTATTACATCTTCTCTCACATTATCTCTCCTACTTTTATTAATCCACACATTCTCTCTCATCCTTTTACCCCACTCAACTTATTATATCAATTTTTCTTATTCCACTACAAAAACGCCTTGGGGCGTTTGATCTGGGACGGAGGGAGTAGTTTGTAATAAAATTAATCAAAGGTGTAGTAAATTTTGTTGCATAATTTTGTAAATGTTGGATTATAAGGAAATAGAGACAATCAAGGGTCCTTGATTTGGGAATTAAATCAATGTAAATTTCTTTCTAATTGATAGATTCGTAACAATGTCACTAGAACCAACAATCCATAACCCTCTCCAAACATTTGATATTTGGCACAACATTGTAAGCCTTACCACAATATGCGACTTAGATTCCAATTCTAAATTACTGATAACGTCAGATTAGGCCATTACTAGAATGCAATGTCAACCTTAGAGCAATTGTCCAATAAACTTCGTGACTAATCCAAGTCTGACTAACCATCTTACCATAGACGTGCTACATGATGAAATCCAACAACTTAAAAATCACTCTAGAGACGGCTAGCCTAAAACTAGGAAATGCCTCTATCAGATGTCATTGTCACTTAGAATGAGAAACTTAAAAATAGATATTGTACATAGACTTGTAAGTGTACATGGTTATAAGACGCAACTTATAATCAAATTCCATTAAATCATCAATCTCAAACATTCCAATTCCTCAAACACTACTACACTACTACTCAGACATGTCTTTCTCGTCCTCACGACTTATGACCCTCAATATGTTCACATCCAGCTCAACTTTCCAAGTAAAAAGAGACCAAATAAACGTCTTCCGATTGAAAGATACGGTCTCAAGCCGAGGCAGAGACCGATTTTCCCTCCGAAATACACAACGTAAAGCTAGCTAGCTAGTTGGCGAAAGGGAGGGCAAATACGTAAATGACCAAAAGAGTAAAACTGAAATAACGGATAATACAGAACCAGCGTGTGTTTTTTCTGTCGTCTCATCATCTCCGACCGGTGGTGGCTTGTAGCACACACACTTACACAGTATACACACACACATAATAAAAAATGGCGGCGATTCACACGGCAGCGCACTTTAGCATCGCCACCACCTTCATCCCTAACTTCCGCCCTTCGCCGCCTCTTACGCCGAAATCACTTCATCGGAAAAGTGCGCCGAGGTGCACAATGCGCCCCCAACCCCAGAATTGGCGGGAAAGCAGGAGATTGTTCTCCCTCTCAATCTCTCTCCTCATTTTCCCCTCTCTCTCCTCTTCCCTTCCTCCTCGTATGTCCGCCACTCCTTTTGTAACCTCCATTTTTAACTGTGTTTTTTTGCCGTTTAGTTACTGTGCAGTTTTACAGCAGTAATTTTTACTTGTTTTTAATTGAGCAGATGCAATTGCGGATGACGTTTTTGATAGATACCTCAAAAGGTAATTTCTTCTGTTTTCTTTTTATTTGCTTCTTAATTTTGTGTTGTGTGTTTTACAAGTTTGAGTTTGATTTTAGTTGTTGTAGTGGTGTTTGTGGCTTGTGAATGTGTGCAGTAAAAATGGAAGGGTAAGTTTGATGAATGTGGCTGAATAATTGAAAGCGTTTCTAAGTACAGCGGCAACGAGTTCTCGAACTTATAGTGAAATTGGGTTGAATACTAGTAGAGTAGTACTCCGTTTGTTTGTTTCCGTCAAATTCAAGCCAAATGTAAAGAATTCAATGGAACGGAAGGTGTAGATTCTATGTGTTGAGAGAGAAATCATATGTCAGAGAGCAAAAGAGACTGGAAACTAGCTTACGAAATGGGTTGCTCTCCCTATTTTGAGTTGGTATTAGGTCAGAATTTTCGTTACTCGACTTAAGAAACGGATATGAGAAAGTGGGTGATCAATTGTATGATCAGCCATATTCATGTACTTCTATTGTATACTCAATGTGGTTACAGTTGTAACAATATAGGAGTTTGTTACGGTAAATATAGGGGATAAGAAGCTAAATAACGGTAGCATTACAACTTAGTCATAGAACAATGGATAATGATTTTGTGCTTCCTGTATTATCTATCAACAACATGTGTGAACTGTTAAGTATACTTCTGCTCAAAGTGGCAGGCTTATCTCGCTTATATAAGATAGCAAGACACGGATTTTAGATAGAGGAAGAGCATAGGGCGCAATGTGTCCAACATTTTGTGTTTATCTGCGATTACACTGATTAGGTTGGAGGGGGGCAGTTGTTCTTTTGGTTTATGTTAATGGAGAGGGTCGGAGGCTGGAGGGGGAGGGGGTGATTGGTTGGGAGAATCTCGAAATCGTTAAGGTACCTCCTATTAGTGGTGTAGACAACGTTTGGGATTCAGTTAGAGTGTGCTTCGATATAGAGAAATGGAGGGAAAGGAAAGGAAAGGGAAGTGAAGGGATCGAGAATCTCTCATTTGGATAACGGATAGAAAGGAAAGGAAATTGTCAATTATTTCAACCTGTATGAAAGTATATTAGAAGCACAAGTCCTATCACCACCAAAGCTTTCGTTTATGTCAACAGAACGTGGCTGCAATGTCTTCTTCTGAAATTAAACATAGCAAAGGCGTATTATTGCTACCAAATTTGCCGAATGGCGCTAGCTGTTATATAAGCGAGACTAGAAAACAGAAAGTTGGTTGTGAATTGTAATCATTAATACTACGAACAATATACTCCCTATATGCTTGGATTATAATTTATCTTCTAAATCTTTTCCACACTGGAACGATTTAGTGTATACAATCGAGGGATAATAGCTCTCCCTTATTCTCTTCCTTCCCTTTTTCTCCTTGTACATTTTGTTATCCAAGCTTTGTATCCATTATCTCCCTCCCTCCCCTACCATTTCCTCTGTAGTTTGAGTAATTCCCCTCCCTTTCCGTCCAATTCTCTTCCCTCCGTTTCCTCCATTTTCACTATCCAACTAAAGTGTTTAATGTACTTGAAGGCAGTAGACTTAACTACTAACTCCAATAACACTACAATCACTAACTTCAGTTAAAGCGAAGTAGATGTTTCATAAACCAATCACCATCATGTTTTCAATCCTGAATTTCTGAGATCAGCCTTAGCGGGGCAGAGGGGTTGGTCAATTGGTCAAATTGGTTGATAATGGGTTATGAGTGAAGACTAACAAGATTCCTTTCTGGATAAGACTTGTACTCTTTGGTCATGTGGATTTGTCTTACTTGCCTTTTGTCCATTCCTATGTTAATTGTTAGTCTTACGTAGCCTCATCATATTGATAGTTTTATTGATCACCTTATATTGTTTATATATTCACTGGGATTGATTTATATCACCACTTGATAGTGTATGTAAATCAGGAAGAAGCTTGAACCGCTGGAGTCCTATGTGCCAGCTGTTCTATTGACTCAGCTGCAGATTAAAGACTTAGGTGATTTCTTCACTGTCTGTCTTATTGTATTTCATTTATTAGGTATTACCATGCGATTAAGGATCACTTATTGTACATAGTTAGGCTAAAATAGCAATGTATACATTCAGTTCAGTTGTTGGTTTTCTTCTCTTTTTTTATTTCTTACTTCAAGAAATTCTTTATTACGGAACACTGCGGCCAAGTACTGCTTTAGAAAGTTTCCTTGGGTTTTCCTAATTTCCTTATTGCCTATCTCTGGACTCTACATCTGCTAGCTTTTTGCTCTATGTTCTTTATAACCATCATAGTTAGTTTAAAGCCTTTGTGAATCATAATGATGGTTGTTCAAATACAAAATTGGTCTTTCTCAAGTGGGTTTATTCTTGGTGTTATGTGGCCAGCTCTGCCTTGGTGCATTTAGGTTTGATTGTTTGGTGAAGACTGTAAATTCAATTGTTGCATGCTTGTATTGTGACACTGACTCTATACTATATCTTGTTCTATCTAATCTGGTTTAATGGAGGAACGTTTTGCGTTCCATTTTTGAATTTGCTTTCGACAAATGATGATGCAATGATACTATCAAACACAATCATCACTCATCTGACACTACTGTTTTTGGGGAAGTAATATATTTGTTAGGTCAGTCAATATGTACAGTTATGCAACCATAGTTATGCACGCTGAAAGCCCTCAGGGACAATTAATTAAACTTACAGTTCATGCTTTTGGGGCTGAAATTGTTCAAACTTCCAGGGTAGAAGTGTGTGCAGTGCTAGAAGCCCAATGCCTATTACTCTAGTTCTTTGTGAAAACTGATTTACATCTATCACCAGATCTTGACCACTAACACGTCATTTGGGTGGAAAGTTGAATCATGTATTTCTGTAGAATTTCTCTTCCATTTCGTCAGGTATGCTTGATGTGGTTGATTACTCCAAAGACATGTATCTGAAGTTTCGGTTTCATTTCTGTCTTGATTTATGTGAACCGTTGCTGTGACTTGCAAGTGTGTTTTTTAATAGCGTAAATAATTGTACAGTTATTTACGCTATTATTTCTATTACGTTTCCTTGTTTTAAAGTGGTGATCTTGCTACCTGCAAAAGCCTTTCATAGTTGTGGTTGTAACTCGAAAGTTCATACACTGAAATGTCTTTGTCTTCCTGCTTATGCTGCCATCGCGTGATAGTTTCTGTCTGTTTGCTGAAGCATCCTAGTTTAAGTTGTGCCTTGGTAAAGAAAGAGATAAAGAGTTTCTGTGTCCAATGTTAAAAATTGTTTCTAAATTTCTCTCTTAATGCAGAAAAAAGCTTAGAAGTTGATGAGCCTCAGTATGCTGCCTACCGATCAGTTTTACGTTCTGGCCCTGCTGCCTCGTTCCGTTCAAATGTTCGAGCTGTATGTCAAACTTGCTCCAATGTTCTTATCCTATTGTTTTACTTGTTTTGCTGCATGGGATTGTTGTAATCGCTAAAAGAATGTCTCACCTTTTTTTCCCTCCTAATTTGCTGGACTCTTTCATTTTGATTTGTATTCTGGTGAACTGTGGAGAGCTAGAGACGATATAGTCATTGCTTCACAGAGCTCATTTTTTGTCCCTTGTCTGTCTTTCATACTTCTTGCATACCCAATTTTCTGAAATCATCTTTGGATGTAGGTTGCGCAATACGCTTCAGAAGGCGGGAAGGGCAAAACTGCCTTTGACGACGTTGAACGATGTCTACGGTAGTGATTGTTGTCTTTGCAAAAACTTATCGTCTGACTAAAACAAAAAATCTAAAGTTGTAGTAGAACTCTAGGTGTAAAAAGCTGAAATTAACTACTCCTACACTTTAGAACTTCGAAATATTACCTGCAGCCTGCAAGATGAATGTGCAAATCATGTTCAACTGGGAGGAAACATATTGATGATTGATAACCAAGAGCCTTATTAGAATGTTTTCCTAAGTGGAATATGGATTCATGGAATTTCATATATCAACAAATACTTGTTCGTTGGCCCCGCAGCATTAGCTGCTCTAGTGTATCAGCATAACCTTTTTTTTTTTTTTTTTTTTTTTTTTTTGCAACCCCTCTCCATGTGGTTCTACAGTTCACAGAATGCATCCTTTTAAGGTTTTTTTTTTTTCCGCCTTAAGTGGTCCATCTGGTAGCATGATCACAGTATCACACAACAGAGCATGATGAAGCTAGAGTTTTCCATCTCCCCTCACGGCATTTGCACATGAGTTTCTGTCCTTCTGTATGTTTACATGAAGCTAAGGCCAGGCCAACTGTTTGAATATCTAGTTGACTCAGCTGTTTCGACATGGTTTTACATTAGTACACAGTTTGCTTGCATATCTTATTGATTACTATGATTAGGATTTAGACTATATAACCTAGACATGCTGTAGACAGGATATATGATCACTCTTCTAACAAGTTGCTGCATGTTTTCTGCATCACTGGTCAATGTTCATGGTCTCCTGAAGAGCTCTGGATGAACTTGATTCTTTGTTTCTCCGCGCATCAAGAAATAACCCTGCCGCATCACCCAAATTGATGAAAGAAAAGATTGGTGTTGCTATAAGTTCCTTGGACAGGTAGCATTGATGCTCAATGTACTCCTGAACTTCATTATCCAGAAGATTAACTTTATTTATCAAATAACCTTTCTGATGTTTGCAGCCTCCTACAAACCGTCCCATCTGACGTGCTTGAGAAAGGGAAAACCATTGCAGACGCCTATCTCACTCCGGAAATTGATGTGGCGCCTCAAGAGCTTGATCCAGAATTGAAGAAACTGGAATCCCTATTGTAAACATCTGCACAACCAGGAAGATAGATGTATGATACAGGAACACAGCTGAAGCGAAACCCTTTCCCCCAAAAAACAAAGAAAGAAAAAGGGAGAAAAGGATCTGGCTATGAGTTGATGATAATTGTATAGCACTTGAACATTTCCTGTATGTACAAGCGAGAAGTCATTAGTGGAACATAGTTTCTTCAAATGGGAACAATCAACTATTGGTCTGCAGTTTAACCAAGTTTAACCAATTATTGCACTATGGGAGAGGACTCTTGTGGAATAATGACCATAAGTAGTGATCAAACATACCTTACTTATCATCTTTTCGACTCGAAAAAACCTACTAACCCCAACTAAACTTGCCTCCACAATGAGGCCACACTCTCGTAACACGGGGAAAGGGAACCAATAATCAATATTAAGTGTGGACTTATCAATTTTTGAGGTAAAAAATGAACGATCTTCCAATGCGGCGTGAACCAGTCGTTGTTAAGCGTGGATTTGTTGGTCTGCGATAAGAATAACAAATTAAGCGTGAATGCATTTTTTTGAAACAAATACCCCATATACTACCACATTAATAACTAACTCCACTAAAGTACTTCCGAGTTTCAACTTTCAACTAAACAATCCTCTCGATTGCCCTAAATATAACACCACAAATAAGCAAAACAAGTCCATACTTATAGTATACGTGCAAAAGTATTAATTTGTCAGATTTTTAAATATTAATGTATCTTAATTAATGTTCATGTATTATTACTCGATATATCAAATCATTCTTATTATTTTTTTTATTCGAAAAAACCTACCAACCCCAATTTCTCCTCCAACACGGATAACGCGAACCAATAAATGTGAAGCGTAAAGGTATCATTTCCAAAAAGGGAAAAAAAGAACAATCTTCTAATACCAAATGTGTGAACCAGTCGTTGTTAAGCGTGGATTTATTAGTCTGCGAGAAAAAGAAAACGCCCTCCTAACATAGAAAGCGTGAATCATTCGAAGGTAAGCATGAATCTATCAGTCCCAGATAAACAACCGTTGTTAAGCGTAGAAAAAAAAACGATTTTCCAACGCATAAAGCAATATATAATAAGCGTGAATTTATCTAACGTGGACCGATCAACGTTAAGCGTGGATTTATCAGCTCCTGCGGGAAAAGAGAACGATATTCTAACGCATAAAGTGCGAACCGATCGTTGTTAAGCGTGAATTAATTAGTCTGCAAGGAATGCCCTTCTAACACACAAAGCGTGTATCGGTAGATATTAAGTGTGAATTTATCGCTTACCAAAACAAATCCCCCATGTGTTACCACATCAATTACTAACTCCAACAAAGTACTTCCTCGTTCCAACTAAATAACCCTCTGGTCCCTCTCTATGACACGAAAAATGTGACACCACCAACGAGCAAAACGAGTCAACACCATATGTTTATAATTGATGTTAATATATCTGCTTTTTAAATATTATTATATCTTAAATTCTTCATCAATGTTCATTTAAAATCACTCGACATATCAAACATACCATTCTCATCATGTTTTCAGCTTGAGAAAAACCCTACCATCCCCAACTACTCATTTAGAACAAGGCTCCTAACACCTAAAACGTGCACCAACCAATAATAAGCGTGGGTTTGTTTCATCCTTAGGGGGAAAAGAATGATCTTCTGGCGCAGAAACTGTAAATTACTGGACTGCGATAAGAAAAACACTCTTCTAACATAGAAAAGCGCAAATAAAATGGTAAGCGTGAATGTCTCAATTGTCAAGAAAAAGAAACGCTCTACTATATCACCATAATCATGAAAGTGTTGTAACCAAAAAAAAAAAAAAATCATGAAAGTGTCGCTGTTAAGCATGAGTTTTTAATTGTCGAGTAAAAAAAACGCTCTACTAACACAGAAAATATGATACAGTAAATGTTACTACGTTAAGCGTGATTTTACCGGTGTCCAAAAGAAATACCTCATATATCGCCACATCAATCGATTACCAAATATATCTAACCAGACTCAAGCACTACTACTAAGGTCATGTTCGATATAGGATTGCAATTCTTTGATCTGATTTGAATGCATCTGAATTGATTTGATTCTGAACAAATTAATAACAAATATTAGACTCAATTTATTGATTATTATTTAAATAGTTTCGATTTGATTAAAATTAATATGATTTGATTTGATTTCATTTCAATAAACCCGATATGATTTGATTACACTCTCTCATAAATCAAATCAAACACAACTAACCAAACCAAAAATGTAACACTACCAACAAGCAAAACAAGTCCAAACAAATCTTGTACTATACACTTGTAGTAAAACCTAGGAACATATTAAGCCCAAACAAAACGACACAAACAGTTTATACTTGTCAGTAAAACTAAAGACTATAAATAATAAACAATTAAACCCCAAATAAAAAATAAAACAATTAAAAATAAAATCCTAAAAAATGTTTCCCATTTCTTTTCATTTCTTCTTTCTTGTCCGCTGAACTTCCATTTCCCCATTTCCAACTTTCCGATCAGATCTCTCTCTCTTTTCACTTTCCCAAATTACCCCTCACTGTTTCTTGAATTTTCACTCGATCCCCCCCTCTTTTCTAGGGTTTTCTTTTCCCCCAATTTGATTGATCGATTACGAAAAAATTAGGGTTTTGGCGGGTCGAATTGAATCGATTTTAGGGGGGGTGGGGGTGTGTGTATGAGGATTTGGTGTTGTCTTCCATGTTTCGGCGAATTCGACAGCGGAATTGATAGGGATAATAATAATAGTAGGATGGAAGGCGAGGGAGACGGCGAAAATGTGGGGAAACGTAATTGTGAAGATGAGAAATTGGGGGAAGATGATGAAGAAGAAGGGAAGAATTTGGAATTAGGGTTTTATTTGGAATTGAATGGTGTAAATAATAAGAGTGGTAGGACGAGTAATAATAATAATGAAAATTGTGTTGGGGGTTTGAAGCGGGATCTTGAGGGTGTGGTTGTGGAGAGAGAAAAGAGTGTTAATGAGTTGCTTGAGTTGTCTGTTGGTGGGAGTAGTAGCCGCATTTCGCCCCCGTGGGACGAGGTTGGGCTCGGCCTCGGACTCGGTCTGGGGTTGGGGTTGGGGTTGGGGAGTATTGGGGAAATTGATTCGTTTGAGGATGAGGAGGACGTTTATGATTCGGATTTTCATCCGAAGCGTGCCAAACTTGAACCGAGTTTGCGGTACGATCTCTCTGTCTTCTTTAAATTATTTTCTGTTTTGTTATTATTATGTTTTCGGGTTTTTGATTGTTTTTATGTAGTAGTGACTAATGAGCTTGATTTCTTTAGGAAATGTATGAAGATTGAATTTAGCTGGAAATGTGTGATGATTAAGCTTAGTTTTTATTTGTTCTTTTAGCTTTTCCATGTGGTTAGAGTTATTAGGAAGAACCGTGTTTGAATGGCTCACAATTTCATATATACTGAATGCTTACACTTTGGTTGTCATTTGCTTTGGCATTGAACTGAATGTGATAACAATTACACGATATTTCCAAGGCCATCACCATCACCATCAACATCCGTAGTCGATATTCATTGAGATGAAAGAGCTGTGAGCCCTACGTTTTATCGAATCTTAAACCTATAGAGAGGCTGTGTTTTGCAGTTAAGTTGTCGTGATTTGTATGGTAGTCCAATGCAATAGCTACGTTTTTGGAGTTAGTGTTTGTTGAATCAACAACTTTGGAGTACATATTGCTATGTTACTTCATACTACCAAATCTTGACTGGTCATTTGAGTTGATTTGTACATCCCAAGGATCATTCTTACAGTGGGTACTTTTGTTGGTGCAGGGAACGCCATTTTGCAAACGTGGGACTTACACCTGCTGATAGCAGATATGATGTAATAAAGAGCTACACTAGCTCCAGCGATTCTTCTGTTTATCAAAGAAATAAGATTCAGCTGATTTCCTCTTCGATTGAGGAAGTTGTAAATACTTGTGGCCACAATAATGGCCAGGATACTATAAAAAACGATATTGATACTTCAGAAGTAGATGCCATGGAAATTCAAATGGATCTTTCAGACGATTTGTTGCATATGGTAATATGATTTCTTTGCTTCACACCATTTTTCAAGTAATCTGTGCTAAAAATAAAAGTTGAATTATTTTAATTAATTAAACAGATGTATTAGTAAGCTGCACTTTCCTGTGCATCTCTTATGAAGTCTTAGGCTATACTATGGTTTCCAGTCAATTTGTTAGTAGAAAGAGCTCATCCAGATTCACGGGACGACCAGTGACATTTTGATTTAGGGGAGGACCAGTGACATTATGGTTTAGGAAGTGTTTTACCGTGTTTTCATACATGTTAGTAGGTTTAATTTTATTTTGTTTTTTGGTATCCTGCCAGGTTTTTTCTTTCTTAGGCCATGGAGACCTCTGCCGAGCTGCTATTGTCTGCAAGCAGTGGCGAGTTGCCAGCGCTCATGAAGATTTTTGGCGTTCGTTGGACTTTGAAAACCGAAACATTTCGGTGGAACAATGTAAGTTCCATTTTTGCCAGAACTTGAAGCATATCACCTTATCTCTTCTTTTATGTGAAGTGTCCGCTTAATATACATATGTTTGTGCTGCAAACTGTCTTAGTGTTGTTCCAGGCAGATGTGTGTTGATTATCAGATAGCTATAAGCCTGTTCCAGTATTTGTTGTACTTCTTCACTTGCAAGATTCTTATATTGTTGTGCATGCATGGTTGATGTCATTCTGAAACAAATATAAACTGAACTTTTTTGGTGTCTCTAAACCACAGAATTTGTTTCCATTAGTGCACGCATGGGATGTTTTTGTATTTCTGTAAATTGAGAAATGAAAGTTGAGATATGGAATTTTGGGCTTAGAGAAAGGGATCGAAGTAAAACTATTTGGACGGTGGTGTCAGCAATCATTGAATAGAGCTCTGAGAAAGTGAGAAGTGAGGAAAAATAAGAGGGTTTGGTTTGTGTGAAGGAGAACTTATGGACGTATGCGCCTGATCCCTCGAGTTCTAAGATTAACCATGGTTTCCTTGCAGTATAGCTAAGAGGTGGTTTGCTGGACTCAAATTCGGGTTTTTCTATTTGTCGGCAGTTTATGGCGATGGTTGTTGACTGTTTGCATGTATCATCTGATGAGTGTCCTTTTTGGGATCCTAGACTCGTTGATTGTTTGATTGACAGCGAGCTCAGTCTTGAGCTTCTGAAACAACTTCAACATTGGCATTTTTCAGTGAGTATGAAACATGTGCCTATTAATAGAAAATGGATTGAAAGATTGCTTCCTTGGATGATAGTAACTTCTCCTAGTACATATGATGAGGTGGTGATATTACCCTTTGCCCTCTCCGTTGGATGATTAGCTAATAGTAGGCTTACGTTAAAGCCTTATAGCGAGGATGATGAGTAATTGATTATGCTTAAAGACCAATTTAGAAGCGAGTCATGTTCAGCCAGAAAGTGTGAAGAATGAGCATCTGTGAGATGTGTTTTAAGAAGAAATGTTCTAAAGGTGATCTAGAAAATCTGATATCTTATGTTTGTTTTTGAAGGGAGAGGTCTCAGGAGAGGATCGTAAGTTAGGACCTAATTCTTCAACTTGCCATTTATTTGGCGTTGTGTGGCAGACATAACTTGACCTCTAACTTGTTAAAGTATGTTTCAGAATGAATCAAACACAATCAGTGTCCCGACATTTGCTAAAGTTTTCCCTCCAGTTTTTTAGGGTTTTTTTTTTTTTTTTTTTTTTTTTTTTTTTTTTTTTATGGAAAACTTGTTGCCTTAACTGTTTCACCTCATCTTATTATGTTTTTCCTCATCTTACTGGCAAGCGTGGTTTTAATTGACTTCACCCAAGTAGAGGGTTCATCTTCAAAGGGATTTTAAGATTTTGCAAATACAGGGTTTGCTGAGAAGTAGAACTATCTAGGAATAGAGACTGTCTTTGATCTGACATAGCACATGCTGTGCACTCCGTGCATTCTTAGCTATTCTATTATATTTCACAAGGAGATGTCTAGAACATGTGTCGGTTGGGTGTATTGTGAAACGTAAAGCTTTCAAGTGTTATAAGAACTCAGAAGCTTCGAATGACACCAAGATTTGCTTTTTGATTGCGTATAGATAATGCGAGGAATGAAACAAGTGTGATCTTTTAGAGCATAGAAGTGGCTATTTAGAACCGTTCTTTTGTCTCTAGAGTTGACAATGGCATTTCCCCTTCTTAGGTGTATCTTGAATCTTGACTATACACATTCATGTTCATACTTGGCTTTGTGTTTGCAGTGGAAGACATCTGTCTTCGGTATCCAAGGGCTACTGAAGTGAATCTTTCTGGTAATCGTGATATGCACATGCTTGTAATGAGAGCAGTTTCTATGTTGAGGTACATGGTCTTACATCCTCTAATTCAGCGTCTGTTTTGCATTTCCTCTTTATGCTGCTGACTTGTTCATATCTACAGAAATCTTGAAGCTTTGACCATAGGTAAAGGACAACTTGGAGAAGCCTTTTTTCATGCACTGTCTGATTGCCCCATGTTGAGGAAGCTGATTGTATGCGATGCTGCCCTGGGGAATGGTGTACAAGAGATTTCAATTAACCACGATAGGTTGCGGCATCTTCAAGTTACAAAATGCAGAGTACTTCGTGTATCTGTTAGGTGGGCATACTTTGTACCCATTTCTGTTTCTTTCCCCCCATTTTTAGACTTAGATAATGTACTTTATTTGCTTGCTGAACGCTATTTACGCCGCAGGTGCCCCGAGCTTGATACTTTGTCTTTGAAGCGTAGTAACATGGCACATGTGGTGCTTAACTGCCCTCTGTTGCGTAACCTGGACATCGGTTCTTGCCACAAGCTTCCTGATGCTGCAATCCGCTCTGCAGTGATATCATGCCCCCTTTTGGAGTATCTGGATATGTCAAATTGTTCATGTGTTAGTGATGAAACACTTCGTGAGATTGCTCAAGCTTGTGCAAATCTTCATGAACTCAATGCTTCTTATTGTCCTAACATTTCTCTTGAGGCATGCATCTGAAACCTGCTTCAAAGTTCATATATGCTGAGTAGGAGAGTGCTTTTCACATCTGTCCTTAATGCCTTTAGCCTCCTAATTTTTATTGTTATTTTAATTATGCAGTCAGTAAGGCTGCCATTGCTTACTGTTCTGAGGTTGGAGAGTTGCGAAGGCATAACGTCTGCTTCAATGGCTTCTATAGCTTACAGTAATATGCTGGAGGTTGGACTTCTGCTTTTTTCTATTTTAATGATTTTGTTTGGCTGCCACATGTACTCCTATTTTTCTTTGAATTCTTGCCTCTTCTTTTTTGGCTCATTCCTCCCAATTTTACGTTTCGTTATTTGGCATTAATTTGTGTCAGAAAATTACTTTTTCTTTTTCCTTTCGTTTCTTTGTCAAGAATTCAAGATCATTTTTCCCTCATTACATATGCCTCCATGTGGAATTTTAACACTCTCATAACCCTCAATAACAAACCACTCTCTCTCTTCTTCCTATAATTTGTGTAAAATGCAAATGTAAAGAACTCAAAGAAACGGAAGGAGTAATTTTATATATGAATTCGATGAAAATTTGTTGAACAGTTATGTCAAGTATGAGTTTTGTGGCAGGTATTGGAGCTTGATAACTGCAACCTACTGATGTCGGTTTCTCTAGAGCTTCCTCACCTGAGGAATCTAAGACTGGTGCATTGTCGCAAGTATGTGCTGTTTTAAGTAATTACTGTACCACTTAGCACTTACCAGTTACCATAGGACTCTTGCTACGTCGTATGACACAATTTCCATTGTTGCAGATTTGTGGATTTGAATCTACGATGCCTTACAATGGCGTCTTTGACCGTTTCTAACTGTCCTGCACTTCATCGTATCAGCATCACGTCTAATGCCTTGAAAGTACTTTCTCTAATCCGCTAAAAACATGTTTCAGTTTTGGTTCCAATTATTTGGAGCTGATTTAAATTTTTGGGTTACTGGTTATCAGAAACTAGCACTACATAAGCAAGAAAGCTTGAATTCTCTGTCACTGGAATGCCAATATTTGGAAGAAGTGGATCTTGCTGACTGTGAAGCGTTGACGGATTCTGTATGTGAGGTCTTTAGCAATGGAGGTGGATGCCCAATGCTGAAATCCTTGGTTCTTGACAATTGTGAGGTTTGTGGCTTAGGTTTTATTTGCCCTGTGTTGTTTGAGCTTGGTTGTTCCTACAATGCACGAGATCAATTATTGTTTGAGTAGAATATGAATTAAGATGGGCCTCTTCTTTGGATTTTCACCCAGCTGTAAGTTATGTGATCTAGAATGTCTAGAATATGTGTAGTTATATTTTTACTTGAGCTAATATGTGCTATTAGATTAGTCTTTAAGACAACTTTTACTCCAATGCCTTTAAAGGCTTCGTTTATGGCACGGCACGGCAATAGAGACTGCTTACCGACCTACTGTCACTTCGCAATACAAGAAGTGTAGATAATTTTGTGAGCCAGTATCACTGTAGTTTTCAGTTTTTGGTTTTTTTTTTGTTTAAAATATTTAGTTAAATAAGTTGCAAAAATAAATTTTAATTGTATGAATCTATAATAGTCATACTGAAAATGAAAACTGACAATTGAAAACTGAAAACCACTTCTTCTGGTTTTCAAAAACGGGACTTTGGTTTAAAAAAAAACAGAAAACTGAAAACAGAAACGATACCAAACAGGCCTATATTCCAAAGGCCAAGGCGAGTCTTTGGCTCCATTAAAAATTGAAATAATTTGACCAGTGTGTACATGTAATGGAGGTTTGGAATATTGCTCCATGGTGGAGCGTGGTGTCTGATTTAAAATTTTTAAGTAGTGTGAAGTCTCTTCAATAGAATCTGCTTTCATCCCTTGCGCCTTGCTTATTTTGATGGAGGAAAAAAGTTTGGATTGAGAGTTGCTCAAGGAAATTGTATTTGGATGTCTTAAGTTGGAGTAGAG
This sequence comes from Spergularia bocconei, assembly GCA_963457585.1. Classification (NCBI taxonomy): domain Eukaryota; kingdom Viridiplantae; phylum Streptophyta; class Magnoliopsida; order Caryophyllales; family Caryophyllaceae; genus Spergularia; species Spergularia bocconei. Next base: position 15,612,900 of record OY734951.1, read on the forward strand.
GACTTTGCCGTCTCACTATTAATTCATTTGTTGGACCGCATGAGGTGGAAACTTTGCTATCAGCTGTTTCAGCTTAACACTTGACATTCTATCACTAAAATGGATAAAGGAAAAGGAATGCTTTGCGGCTTTCTTAAGATTTGAAGATACACTCCTCATTTCCTTGTGATTTTAGTACACATGCCCAGAGTCCATAAGGGTTCTTCAGTATAAAGGTTATCCTACTGTACCCGGCTTCAGGAATCCTATGCAGTCAATATAGTTTAACAGTTATGGTGTTTAGTATGTATATCTAACTGCAACTTTTAACCTTCATTTTCTCAGAGTCTAACAGCCGTGGAACTGCATAGTACATCTCTTGTATGCCTGTCGCTGGCAGGGTGCCGAGCTATCACATCTTTGAATCTGACTTGTCCTTATCTCGAGCAAGTTCGCTTAGATGGTTGTGATCATCTTGAAAGAGCATCATTTCTTCCTGTAAGTTGGTATCTTGTTGTTGTTACCTTCTAACATATCCGACTTGAATTTAGCATTGTGATCAATGGGTCACAGGCTCGAGTCCTGGGAGCAGCCTCTTGTCCAAAAATGATAAGGGAAGGCTTGCCCCCTATACACCCCTGTGGTGGGACCCTTCCTCAGACCCTCGCCTTGCAGGGACGCACATGTGCACTGGGCTGCCCATATCTGCAGGATTCATTTTAGCTGCCACTAAATTTTTTAGATTTGAATCTACTTACTAGGTGTCTAAGGATATATAACGTGGATCCCTGATATCCTGTTGTATTCGTGTGTATAATCTTGGTAGTTTAGTTATTGACAAAAGTTGTTCCAGGTTGGTCTTCAATCACTAAACCTTGGCATTTGCCCAAAACTAAATGCTCTCCACATTGAAGCACCACATATGGTTGGTCTTGAGTTGAAAGGGTGTGGAGTGTTATCTGAAGTTTCCATTGACTGCCCCTCGTTAACTTCCTTGGATGCCTCCTTCTGCAGGTAATGTTTCTAGCTTGCCTAGCACCAGACTAGGAAAAAACAGTTTTAAAGTATCCTTGTCTCTTTTAGGCTCTTAGGTATTTTGTCCGACTCTAATATACTTTGCCTATGCAGCCAGCTAGAAGACGATTGCTTGTCTGCAACAGCTACTTCATGTCCTCTTATCGAGAAGTTGATTCTGATGTCCTGTCCCTCTATTGGCTCTGATGGGCTGTCCACTTTGTGCTTGCTCAAAAATCTCACATATCTTGATCTGTCGTACACTTTTCTCATGGACCTGGAAGCAGTTTTCAAGTCCTGCTTGCAGCTTACGGTAAAGTTTGCAAACTTTAACTACTAGAATTGCTAGTGTCTGGCTGGACACTTCTAGACGCTTACAAAGTAAAACCTCTAGAACAAAGAGAACAAAACACACTAGAAAGCATTCAGGCCTTCACTAATCTCTTCTATGCAACTGTCAGGTATATAGTTGTAGATTCTAACACTATAGTGAAACTTAATGGGCTCTACAACTGATGAACTGATCAATGAACATCTGAGAACAATCTTTCCATTGCGTTCTGCCCAGATTGTATAGACATTGGTACTGAGGTCAACTCTTTTCCACTTCTTCCAATCCTTGCCTTTGGTGTGCTTAATAAGTCATTTAAGTTATCGTTAAGGCTTTTAACTGCCACTCTCCTGCCAATTTAGAATTCCTCTCATGACAGCTTTAGATATGAACACTTGCCATCTCCTCCTGTTCCTGACACAGGATGCATCTGTTCACTAGACACATTCCCCTTGTAACTATGTTATCTACACTTTCTTAAGAATTCTGAAAAGCCAATGTTGTAATGGCAAAATGTTGAGGCATGCGTGCAGTTCCTTAGACAATCTTGGCCCATTTTTTTACTGTTCCATTGCCTAATTATTCATAGACTGCACTTTTTTTTGAGTCCTTGGACAGTCCATTGTTGATCAGATTTTTGGCAACGTCAAGATTAGCAGCTTTCACAATGAATTCATTTCTGACCTTAAGAATGTTTTTCCAAGCCCATGATCTGAGTCAGAGCTGTGGTCTGAAGCTACCCGTATATTATGTGTTCGATAGTTTAGAATCCATTGAGATCTTATATCAGTATCTTTATTATGCAAATTCCCAATCCTTCTGAGGAAAATAGCTTTATACTAAATTCTGCTTGGGTTGCCACAGCACTTCTTAAAAGGTTGCAAAACCCTTATGTAGCTGAAGTGTTTTAGTTTATTGCTGAAGCTGAACTAAGAATTTAGGACCTTATGAATTTAATGAAGACTTGTATGCCTGAACTCCCTACTTTTTCAAATTGAGTTTGAAATATGGTCATCCTGTCATTAGAGACGAGTTTTTTTGGTGGCTGCAGGCAGGTCTGTGAACCATAAAGTCCTTTGGAACTAGGAAGTTGGTTAAGATTTCGACCTTTCTATTGGTGGTTGATACAAGTTCTCAGACCTGAAGCTTTATCTTGTGATTAGGACTCTAATTCATGTAGAAGGTTTTAATTGGGACATGTGGGAGACAGTAGAGTATTTCCTTGAGGCCATACTCCATATGAGAATTAATATACCGGGCCAATCTCTTTTTACCTAGGTGAAGGGCCCTAAGAGACTGGGTGTGTCAGTACTATCAAACATTGGACCTGTTCAGTTGGACGGTGTACCAGTACACCCTAGCACGTCCGATACTAGTTCCTCTCAAAGATTTTCTGGGGCGGCAATTACCTGAACAGTTTATCTTGCTTCAGCTAATTTTGGTTGTTCAGAAAGACTCAAGTGGTTATAACAATCTATTAATAAATACGATTTTGGATCGCAGTCCTTGTTTTGGCTATGTGGGCTTGTAGCCAAACGACAGCCATCACCACTTGGTTGCGGAAAATCATTCCTGATCTGGTCTAAAGCAATGGTCCTGACACCCTTGACATATTGGTTGTTTTACAAACGATTTTTAATACTATGATCTACACATCTTGCTTTCTCCATTTGCAATGTAGCTTATGACATCTTACTCTTTGGCTTTGGAATATGGCAAATAAAGCAAAAAATGGTCTCTAATTTGGCTGCACTCTGTATATTGTGAAGTAGGAGTTTGTCGTTGCAATTTTCAGTTTATTGATTTGCGCTATATGTTATTTGGCCTAGGTTTTGAAGCTGCAAGCTTGCAAGTATCTAAATGATTCATCATTAGAGGCACTTCATAAAGAGGGTGCTTTGCCTGCACTCCGCGAGTTGGATTTGTCTTATGGGACGTTGTGTCAATCTGCCATTGAGGAGCTGTTAGCCTACTGTACACATCTAACTCATATGAGTCTCAATGGTTGCATCAATATGCATGACCTTAATTGGGGATTGAGGCCTTCGTCAAGCTGTCAGGCTGCTGATGTTTCGAATTGTCTCGTAGATGAACCTGTTGAGCTGCCTCATCGCTTGCTTCAGAATTTAAATTGTGTTGGTTGTCCAAATATTAAAAAAGTGTACATTCCCTCTACAGCACAATGTCTGTATCTGTCGTCATTGAACCTTTCGCTCTCGGTAAATCTGAAGGAGGTCGATATTGCTTGTTTCAATCTGTGCTTCCTTAATTTGAGGTAGAATTCTGTTCCTCTCATAGTCTTATTTACTTTACATGTGTCATCTGCTCAGTCATGTGCCTGCTTTTTGTTTGCAGTAATTGTTCCTCACTTGAATTTCTGAGGTTGGACTGTCCAAAGCTGACCAGCCTATTCCTCCAGGTAAATTTATCTTTTTTTTTTGCTGAATAATATCTTTCATGAAAAAGTTTAAGATGGTTCCTGTTGTCTGAAACCAAATGTATTATGAAAATTGCATATGGCTGTTTTTGCTCTTTGTATGTGCCGACTTCTTTGGTTGAGCAGACATTGTTAAAGCTTACTGTATTAGTTATCACCGTATTGTTTAGGTGATATTGACTGTGGTATAGACTTGTTTGTCTTAATGTCTGTTGCTATTTTGCTATGCAGGCCTGCAATATTGATGAGGAAACAGTGCAATCGGCTATATCAACATGTACCATGTTAGAAACACTTGATGTCCGCTTCTGCCCCAAGGTACACTTTATTTCTTCCCATTGTCACTGCTTCCAATACTTTCCGAAGTGCGTGTGATTTGTAATCTGATTATTTTTCCACTCCTGCTTTGTTATACCAGGTTTCCTCCGCAAGGATGTCTAGGTTGCGTGGTATATATCCGAATTTGAAACGTATCTTCTGTAGCCGGTCACCGTGTTGAGTTGTGTACTTCGTGTGTTCCCTGAAGCCGCCTTGTTTTGTGTTAGTATATAGTATATCGTTCCTAGTGATTTTGAGGGCGAAGGCGCTCAATAATGTGTTGTGTCAATTGTAAGTGTCCTTATCGGTTGTTACAAATTTGGGTTGAATGATAATTCTCACAGGGAGTGAGTCGTATTAAGCCTGGCCTCAGTTTCTTAACATGCCAGGTGCATATTGTATAACAGTCTTCCTGTTTGGGAGAGGCAAGACTCAAGAGTGGTTGTATAAATTTGTTGTAACATTTTTATAAAAGATAAAAAATAAAAAAAATTAACAGCTTTATATTTTCGTTCCTACAAGTTATCCATACTACAATCTAATGGTTTGGCTAAATGGTTACAAAATAGGATAATAATCCTACTTTGACACTTTGTACATGTTTTGTGGGAGGTATTTGTTCTTTCTGATGGATGAAAACAATTGGACTGCACAGTTTTTGCACTAATATAATTTGAACTTGAATAATTCGTCGAAAATAATTGGAAAAGATGCATTTTTGCCAAATGTTTTTATTTTATTTTTAATCATTTCTCCTACATATTAGAATGCAAATGTTATTCAATTCTTGTAGTGACCATTATCTAGCTGTGTGAAAATATGCTACATAGGGCTTGGTTGATATGGAGGGAATAATCAAGATTCAAGAAGAGATACCCCGTTACTAGAGAAAATAATTAACGGGGTAATTATTCCTTAAAATTGTAAGTTTGACATGTTGAGAATCATTACTTGATCGAGTGAGGGATTAATGTAACTTTTTTTCTAAACCTTGCATGTCTAAAAACAGATTTTCGCTCACATCCTCACGTTACCACTACCATGTTAATCAACTCCAAATCGGATTATAGTTCATTACTATTGTCGCGTTAAGTAACCCCTCGTGGCCTGAAAGTAACGGCATAACACTCTCCTACAGCCCGAGTCCTTATCTATTTTAACAGTAAGATTCCTATCACTGTAACATTGACAAATGCATGCACTACAAATTTAGGATCACCATATTTGTAAAGGGGGAAACCCATCTTTATCACAAAGTATGGACATGATTTAGTTATAGGTCTTTGTTTGTAGAACTCATAAATGTCCAATAACAAAGTCATCCTAATTCAGCAAAATTCTACTTTGAAATGTGACATGTCACAATCTAATTCTATTTAGAAAGCAAAAGCAATAGTGGTCCATTGGCCACTTAATATGTTCTAGTTGTGTCAAATTGTAGCCACCATTATGCCCTTGTCTTTGTATGTTGCATAGCATCCTACTATTCAAGGTGTAGCATCATCACAGCTAGGCTAACTCATATATAATCGACGTTTGCTATTTATGATACAATGTTATGAGCTGAGTTGGTACACAAAAAAAAAAAAAAAACATAATGGCGGGCTATTGGCGAAAAGCTCATCTATATAATAGAGGAAATATTAGGAATATTGTATTAGGAATATGATAGGAATATTCTAGGTATAGAATATTCCGCATCTAGGGTTTATGGAGTATTCTCCAAGACATGTGTACTATAAATACACATGATTTTTATCAATAATATACACACGAATTATTCCGCAATATTCATAGCATTAGTAATTCTATATGGTATCAGAGGTTTAGGTTTTCAAAAATACAACCCTAAACTAAAGTTCCTAGTGCTGTGCTTCCGCGCTGGCTCCTATTGATATATTTCTTAGCTAGATGCATTATTCACTTAGCTTCTTTAATTTACCCATTGAAAGATCCCACCACTTTTTAGCCCCTAGGGCATGATACGTGCACGTGGGATTCTTCTCATTCCTTTATTTTCAATACCAAATTCCTACTTCCTCCACGTTCTACGTACGGTACCAGATCTGTCATCGACTTTTTGTTCGGTCTCAACGTCGCCCTCGCACCAGGTCCAATTGTCATACCGGCAACCACCACAACTCTAGCCCTGTCAACCCGCCGAGTCTTGCGCCCACTGATCACCACTGACCGCCTTGCACAGCCTAGGGCATGCCGCCTTGCCAGTTTCGCCGCTCCAGACGCATGTCGAGTAGTCCACGATGACACTCACGCCTCTCAGTCGCCACTGGTGCTGCTGCCTTCATCGCTGCTGCGCGTGTCGTCGATTCGGGGGTAGTCTATTGCCTCGCACAAGGGTCCGTCTATAGTGGTCCATGTTGTTTATTTGTGGTTGTATTTATTTATAATTACGTCTTTGTTTCTAGATCCAGCCGAACCGTCCGTTACCCTACCGTTTCGACTGCGGGAGAGTAATAGAGGAAATATTAGGAATATTGTATTAGGAATATGATAGGAATATTCTAGGTATAGAATATTCCGCATCTAGGGTTTATGGAGTATTCTCCAAGACATGTGTACTATAAATACACATGATTTACATCAATAATATACACACGAATTATTCCGCAATATTCATATCATTAGTAATTCTATACTATACTCTATGTTCCTGCATGCTAATCAAAATTTGCTACCCACATCACAATCACTCACTTGTATCGCATACAAAAAATAAAATAAGATAGAGCTACGTGGTTGTGCGATGGGTGAATTCCCGCCATTATTATGAATTCTATTTTTGTGAACAAACTCACGACTTTGTAGCGGGCAAAATTACAAATCGTAAAGATTATTATTATAATTATTACTACTTATTAGCGACGTGCACATCCAAGGACATGAACATCAGTGTAACAGTGCGGAACCTGACCAGAAACTACAGGAAAAAGGAACATATTGAAAAGCATGAAAAACTGGGCTATCATATCATGAAGTAGAGGAATTGTGTAGAACTGATGTAGAAGTGAGCCAAACTTTGATGATTATGTAATATGTATGCACTATTTATGTGAATATAACACCTCACTGTAGCTATATGTAAATCTTTGGTCATATTCTTTTCATCATCTAAGAAATTAATAGTTAATTAGGTTTAGTCCTGTTTAGCTCAATTCATTATAGTTCGTTCCAACTTACTAATAATACTCCGTATTTTACTATTGTTTGAAAATGGGAGTCAATCTCCAACCAAACAAAACTTAGTTACCAATGGTCCAAAGGTTTCTTAGTTATTTTTAGGGTTTTTTGCGAAACCCTACCTTTAAAAGACCAAATTTTGCGAAACCCTACCTTTTATAATGATTTTTGCGAAAGACTACCTTAAAACAAAAATTGTTTGCGAAAGACTACCTAATCACAGTTTCCGTCCAAGTTAACACCATTGACCGTTAGTTGACTTATTTGCACTCTAAAACATCAACACGAAATCGAGGGAAATTTCTCAAAATCGATTTTTGGGGATGATGTTTTAGAGTGCAAATAAGTCAACTAACGGTCAATGGTGTTAACTTGGACGGAAACTGTGATTAGGTAGTCTTTCGCAAACAATTTTTGTTTTAAGGTAGTCTTTCGCAAAAATCATTATAAAAGGTAGGGTTTTGCAAAATTTGGTCTTTTAAAGGTAGGGTTTCGCAAAAAACCCTTATTTTTATGGTGCGTCTCATTATTTACTTTAAATGACTTAGATTCCTATTGATTCGAAAAAAATCTCTAAAAATGTTACTTCGTTTAATAATGACCAAATGGTTCTAAAATACAACCAAGCATAAAAAATTGAAAGATACAAAGGAGTAGTACGTAGTAAGCTACATTCATCAAGTTCATCTTACATTATTCACAAGAATAAATTGCACAATGTTATAAAATTTGATGAAAAACTTTTACTAGGTAGTCAAATTGAAAATCATGAGTACGAGCTGTAAAGTGAAAAGTTCACAAATGGAGACAACTTTTTTTTGTTTATAATTACAAAACGCAGAAGAAGGATCTTTGCCAAAATACTCAAGGGCCAACATTCAAACAATGCCATTTCTTGTTTTATTTGGCAAACAAACAAACAGAGGGAGAAGTGGGATATTAGAAAGTTGGTATGTTCAAAGTTTTAATCATTTAGGTCTATGTTAACTTTGGTATGTAGTGTCTCCGTGAAGTTAAGAAAGAGGGACATTAGACATTATTAGTTCCATTATATATACCAATTAGTACAATGTAAGGATCCCTTAAAATCATCCATCGTCCATTATCATCATTATATATCGCCCCGTCCGTATAATATATGTTGAGGCCTTTTCATTCTTGACTATTTGTCTAAGAAATCTCTAAACCAGAGATATATGATTATAAAGTTGGTTATTACGGAGTAGTTACTAAAATGTAGGTGATTCTCCCATATTCTATAGCGGTACATTGTAGCTAATATATATATAGGGGCGTATTGTTAGGAGACTCATAATTAATTATCATAGGGCTTTTGGCCCTTTCTTCGCAAATCTTCTTTTCTCTGATCTCATCATACATGCGAATTGAATTTACTTGATTAGAATGAATATAATAATCTATGGTGATTTTAACTAAACCTTTTGAATACTTTTGGAGATTAACTCCCACTCTGAGGTGGTGATTTAACTATAATTGTAATTCTTTTGGAATTAACGAAATGTAGGTGATTTAACCTCCTTTCTTAGAAAAGAAAAATGAATTGATAACCTCCCTTCTCTTCTCTTCTCTGCAAAAATGAATAACCCCTTTCCTTCGCTACAACAAGACTGTCACTAATAAATTAGACGCAGTAGTAAACCCCAATTTCTTACCTTGATTGATCTTATTTAATTATTTGTAATAGTCGATAATACATTCGGATGCTATAAACTAACTTAATAAAAACCATATTATATGGGGTCATTTGCCAAAACGACAATTTTGACAAAACTATCAACCAAAACGACCATACCTTGAAACATTTTACCAAAATGACCACTTTTAAGGAAAAAAAGACTGTTTTTTCTTTATTTAAAAAAAATTAAAGCACAATTAAAAGAATAGAAATCCACCCAAACCCAACCCCAACCCCGTACTCCTTGCTCTGTCCCCAACCCCACCCCCATCGGCAACCTCTCCTCCAACGGCAACCATGCTACACTAATTACCGGGACCGGCCGACCATCCCCTCTCCCAACACCGCAACCAGCTCCCACTTCTCGTCCTCCTTTTCGTCTCTTTTAGCCGGGTCACAAGGGTTGGGGAAGTGGCGTCCGGGCGGCGACGGTCGGACTGACTCGGTCAAGGTGGTGATGTGGGTGGGCTGTGGCAGGTTGGGTTGGGTGAGTGCGGCAGTTGGGAGGAGACCTGTGAGATCGAAGATGAGATTGAATTAAATTTGGGTCTTTTTTTTAACTTATTGTTTATTAGTTGAAATAATAATAATTGTCATTTTGGTTAATAGTTTTAGTTGTGGTCGTTTTGATAAATAGTTTTATTAAAATGGTCGTTTTAGCAAATGACCCTATTATATGCATATCCATGCAATGCAACAAGGTTAGTTTCTATTCACGTTCTTTGTTGTTGAGGGGATAATTCAATGTTGTTTATCAATGCACTACACTCTTTTTATGATGCTATTTCTATCGGGAAATTCAGTGATACTAAGATAAAGAAGAAAAGGAGCCAAATTGCTTTAGAGAAAGCAGCCAATTTATCAGCTTAGCTTCTAGCAATAAATATTATTCTTGCATGTTTCTGTTGAAATATGTACGTTTAGCTCATTGAGAAATCGCAAATGTCAAGGTGATGTATGGTTCAGAATTATTAAGAAAAGAGCAGAGCATTGTCATTTATTCTCGTCAAAAAAATGTACTTGAAAGAAGCACAAAAGTGGCGTAAACAAGAAATGGAAAGGGCATATCTTACCAAAAGGTGTGTTCTCAGCTAAGAAGACGGCTCACTTTCATGCTTTTTCTCTTCCTTTAACTTCCTTGTATCTTTTGTATGGATTATTACTAAACCTTGTCGTAGTTCTACCTAGCTAGTTACGTTCATGCATGTTCAGGTTAAAAAAGTTATTCTAAACTTAATTACTTATGGCTAAAACCGTCAAAGCATGCATGGACAAGCTAATTAAGTTAGGATATTGTTGCGTTTTATTTCCTATTTAGTTTTGTTCCTTAAATAATTATGTGTCAACAATTTAAAATAATATATGGAGAAAAGTAGCCAATTCTGTCCTAATATCATTTCTATTTCATAGAAACACATTATAAAATGAAGTAGCTCATGTATATATATACCACAGAATTACCCTTTAATATAAAATTTCTTCTACATGACTACATATATTACCTTGATAAATAATAAATACATGTCCTAGTTATGTCTAAACTTCTGTAATTAGATCAAATATGTTAAAGAGCCAACTCAACCAAAAGTCTAAACTAATGGTTGAGCCCCAATAATTGGTTATATCTTAATACTCCCCCTCACGTGAAAGCCCTCTGGGCATGAAACGTGGACTGAACCACTTGAAATGTGGATGATAAATGCACAAACATTGTGCTAAAATTCCACTTGAAAGAAGGGGGCTCCCAGGATTCGAACTTGAGATCTCAGGGTTACTGGGACTCTGATACCAAGTTAAAGAGGCAACTCAACCAAAAGTCTAGACTAATGGTTGAGGCCCAATAATTGATTATATCTTAACAAAATATAAGCCTTGATTTGCATATTAATTAGTATCAATTCAAAACATAAAAACTATAATAGGCCGGGTATGAGTTAAGAGAAAAGTTAGGAAAAAGTCATGTAGGAAGTCTGTAAATTAAAGCAAAAGACCAGATCGAGCAAAGCAGGTGATTATGGACTCATTTCTAAAATGCCGTTATTATTTCATAGAAACACATTTTTTTTTTGTTTCTATAACAAAAAGAGAAATTGGATTTTTTTTTCGAACGGTTCTGATCAATATTTAATTGTGTTTTTAGAGAACAAATTGACCCTTGATTATGAAATTTCTTCTACATGAGTTCATGTTTAGTGACATTTAAGCTTCGATAATTAAATCAAATATAAGTCTTGATTTGCATATTAGTCAAATTTTGGCAGCTTTCTTGTAGTAACATATTAATTCAAAACAGAAAACTATATAGGTCGAGTATATATGAGTTATAAAAGAATGTTCGTTGTTTTCTTTTTCCGTCGTGTAACCCAAAAAAAAAAAAGAGTATATATGAGTTAAAAGAAAAGTATGAAAAAGTAATGTAGGAAATCTATAAAGCAGAAAGTAGCACTGGTAAATTGCAAGAAAACAGCAGCTAACGTCCATGCATGGCACATTTCTCATGGAACGTACGTAGATGGAATTTTCCTTTTTCTTTTGGATTAATTCATAGTTTTTGCATGAAATTATTAGGCCATGAAACGTCCATAGATTGGCTCGTTGATCCTAACAAAGAAATCATAATCTTAATAATTACCTATTCAAAAATAATTTTACCTTTTTTCACTACTTTTCATACAACCAAAAGAGAAAAGCAGAGTCGAACAAAGAAACTAAAGATAGTAAAAATTATAGTTAAAGAAAAAGTGAAGAGAGATTGGAGTAACCGAGTAGATTTTGTTAAGCTGGTTTTGCATGGATATACCTAAAAACAGATGCCAACGCAATTTGATGCCAAAAAGTTGAAGTTGGAAGAACCAAAATCCGCTAAAAGAAGACATTGTATCGTTATATGTACACTATAGAATCTGATACTCTATCCTTAAAATCCCCAATTCAAGTAGATATATAAGGAGTATACATACAAAAGGTTCTTGACTAGCTAGGTAAAAGTAACATGACTATTATGACCATTTTTGGTCAATTTATGGCTAAACAATTCACTTCATGTGTATTCAATTGGTCGTGAATTTAAACAGGTTTTATCCAAATGTCAAGATTTCGAGATTGGATAGAAATAGAATCAAAATTGAGCTGAGTTAATTTGATTGTAGATTGGAGGGGGTGTACCGTGTACCTAATTGTGTGATGTTCAACTTCTTTGTAACACGGAGTGTCGTAGTTTATGTCTGTTCCATATATGTCATAGTTTGTCTAAAGCAAGGCTACAATGAGAAATTCAGGGGTACATATCCATATTAGATAAGCAATTGTCTGAATGAATTTGCGTCCTAGACAGTAAGACGGTTAAATCTTGGTAGTAGTAGTAGTAGTTTTGTTTATCCTGCATAATTGATTCATAACCATAATCAATCCATCATTAAGTAGAAAATTTTGGGCAATTGAGAGGCAATGAATGAAAGGTCCATACCCTCCATTTTCTAGCCAAGTTTTCCAATTCTGATGTAGAGCAGTAGAGGATGTATATTTCTCGTCATATTTTACGCATTGGCTACAAATTGTGCACATGCATGGTAGTGGTACGGTACAAATATTTGATGGAGCCAGTAGAAAGGATAAATTGAAGAAAATGTGAAAACTAATTCTATAATTAATAGAGAAAATACATTTACATTGCTTCATTTTTTTTGTTTAATTTAATTTGTAATGAAATAGCGACAACATTGACCCATATACAAACATGAATGGGGGGCAATTGATGCCAATTTCGAAAATAAAAGAAGAAAGGTAATTATTTTCAGGAAGTAAAATTAACAACTTTTGATGTTGAAACAGACACTAATTTTCACTACAGCAATTGCTAACTAATCTGACGTTTCCTAGAGAAGATTTTCTGCCCAGGGGCTAGGATAGCCATCGGATCAAACATCGACTTGCTTTCGACAAATCTCGGCCATTGGCTCCCAAAGTGTTGCTTCCAATCTTGTTGTGTTTGGTAATGAGGGAAATATAACTTGAAATCATACCCTTGCTTTGTGCATTGTCGAACAATCTCCTTGTTCTGAGCCACTAATTCGGCCACCGGAGGACCCTGAGGGTACGGTGGGGTGAAACGGAGCAAGGCCACTAGGTAAAAAACTTCTCCTTCAGGGATTACAACTGAGCTTCGGCTATCCCACCTGATTGATCAAATAATCATAACGATTCATTAATGTTGAGAAAAAAACGACAACAACAAAGCCTTACACCAAACGTAATTGAGAAATAACACATCCATTAAGCTTCTGTAAATAATTCTTCATGGAATTTGAAATTTTATTTTTGCAAAATAGATGAAGAATTAAGGGTACAACTTAAAAGACCATATTATCAGAGGTCACAACCTTAGTTGATCAAATAATTAAAACCATGATTTGCAAATAATATAGGTCACGGCATTGGAGAATGACTCATGTATTACGAAATCCCATTTAAATACTATTACGCCGTATCGCAGGAAACGGTTTCAAATCAAACGTCAACGGTTTCTAAAACAGGGAGGAGAATTACATTATTACAGTCGATCTCTAAGCATAGAAGTATAAAAATATGAGATCTTAATAAGGGATACTCCTGCATCTGGAATGTCCAGGTCTGCTACATCACTTGGCATTTTGTTCAGAAAGTAAATGAAAATTGTAAAACAGAGACCAAAGTTCTTCAGAAATAAAAACAAAAATAAATGTCAGAATTGCCCATACGCAGGTAATACGTAGGTAGGCCAAAAGATGCATAAGTAAGCTGTTGAAGGAAAGGGTCACTTTAGGAAAGAGAGAGAAAAATCAGCCGTTGGGAGTCAAGACAATATTTATGGTGTGTCCTCTCTATCAAATGGTTTATCAAGTTTTATAAATACTCTTGTCCTTTCTCAAATGGCAAATAAAATTGACCAATCATAATAAATGCTCCAAATTCTGATTCTTTTCCCCTTATCAAGTTATCATACTCCGTATTTCTTTGTCCATAAAAAGTTACTCCATTTCATATTTACTCAATCCTCAATTCCTAACATCTCCACCATGGTAAATACTAGTCCTGAGTCTCAACCTATTGTGTTTCTCGGACTTGACTATAAGAATAATTGAACCCGAGTTTGCATATGGGAAAAATATTTGCGTTTTGTCATAAAATGAAGCGTCATCAAGTGAAAAGAGTTAGTTTAAAGAAGTGAGTGAGTGAACTAAAAAAAATCATGATTTTATGTGAGTAACTGTGTATCATGTTGTTGGAAGGGAGGTGGGGTCAGAAACCAGAAGTATTTAGGTACATACTATTTGGGTGAGTATGGGTACACCAAATATCCAAACATGTGATGCACCAAATGTCTTGTTTTAGAATGTGAGATTCTATGGAGATACTGAGACAACAGTACAAAGAACACGAAACAAATATTGTATATTGCATGACCTAATTAGCGTACACTCTGAGGTGTGTGCTATGCAGGGGGGGTTCACTCTTTCTATACATAGTGGTACATTACACACAGGGAAGAGGGAACGGATCCATGAACATGTACTTCGCGGTAAGTTTTATTTCGGTTTACAAGTGTAGGTTAACGTGTTCTCGACCCAAAGTCAGGGTATGCTACAGACTCTTTTGAACGGTTCTTACGTTGTTTATCTTTTCGGGTTTTCGTTGTGAAAGTCCAAAATCAAAATGCTAAGTTCTAGAAGCAAGGTATGTAAAAATGGGATACCAAACATGGAGAATTTTGAGAAACTTTACACTATCAAAGTCACGCAAGAATCTTAATTGACTAACACCTCTCATATCATAAGACAAATTAGTTGGCATATCAAATCCAATGCAGTCAATTTCAAGAGCAAAACCTATCGAATATTAGCCCCCCACAGGTTACCACGTGTCGAAGCTCGGAATTTCGCGAAATGGAAGGGCGACACGTAGGAAATCACCATTGTTGACCCATGCTTAAAATCTTCTGATCAAAGGTTGTTAAGATCACGATCATGACTAACAAAAACCAAAATGAGAGAGGTCCACTCCAAAGATCAGATAACCCAATAAAGCTTCTCAATGAAGTTCTTTGGAAAAGGAAAGTAAAGTGGATAGGAGTAAAATTTAAACAAGGAGACCTTTGAGCAAAATGGGCACCATAGTAGTACTCCTACATTGAACCATAATCATATTCTCTCTTTTTTGTTTAAAACAAAAAAATGACCCACCAACTTTTTTTTTCATTTTGTTCAAATCAATCCTCCATATATATTCATTCCTTTTCCATATCAAGAAATTTGATCTCCTTTTGTGGTCCATTTCGAATTATTTTCATTGGTCAAGTGTAGATACTCCTAACTAAGCCTGTATCAACCTTTTAAAAGACGTAACACGTTAATTAAGCAAACAGAGAAAATATACTCAATTTCGATACTAGTCTCGCATGATAACGAAGGATACTTGGAAAACGTAGTGCAAAGAAATGAGGCAAATGAAAGCTAAGAGGAAGAAAAAT
Organism: Spergularia bocconei; assembly: GCA_963457585.1. Taxonomy (NCBI): domain Eukaryota; kingdom Viridiplantae; phylum Streptophyta; class Magnoliopsida; order Caryophyllales; family Caryophyllaceae; genus Spergularia; species Spergularia bocconei. Next base: position 15,628,378 of record OY734951.1, read on the forward strand.
CACCTGCTGCGCAGAAGAGGGTAGACAAGCATGGGCCCACCAATGCCATCTTTGAGGATGGTCTTAAACACCGTCTGATCAAAATCAGCAATATCACGCTTTGATACAAACAAATTTAACCAAGGGTGTGGAGCGTCCCATATTCCACTTGCTGTAGCTTGTTGCTCAGCCTTCTTTACTCTGAGCAAGAATTCCACGTAGCTCACGTCCATCTCAAACCGTAGACCTTTCTCAAATGTAAGCCGTCCAAGCAATCTATCCACCTCCTGTAATTTCACAATTACACGGTTAATTCGAATCAAATTAAATATTTTTCGAGACACGGTTTAAGATTTAAGGTACCAAATTAAACTTAACCCGAACATACATTACTAAATATTCATATCCTGATATCCGAAATAAAGCATTTGCTTAGCGGTATCGTTGTTAATTTATCATCATGAAATAGTTGCGAAACAAATGATGATAATTGGATTAATTTTTTTTAATTTTTAATGGGAAGGGAAGGAGGGGGACCAGGACCAAGACGTCAAGGAAAATCTCAATCATCAGCAAGACGACAGCAACTGTTGTTGGTGGGAGAGTGAGTGAGAAAATGACAAAAATACCCATGAGTGGAGAGAAGATCATGAGACAAGCACCACACAGAAGTATATCAGACAGGGGTATAAAAGTAAAATCAGGGTTTGGAATTTAGTGAAGGGGAGGAATCAGTTTCTTTGCATGGCAGTTTCGATACGTTATGGTGTCAGAAAATCCAATGCAAGATTACATTACATGACCGTATAGTCTGTTTCACACATTTTCCTTCTTTTCCATTTTATTCTTCTATAACCAATTTGAGGCCGCAACTCTCAACTCTTAACGTCTAAACTCTAAACGCGCTTCAACTAATCAACTTGCTTATAACGTTACGCATTTATATACCCACTGTCAGCCAACTCAATTGGTAAACTTCTATACTTCCCGTAAACTCGAGACCTCTACATTCGACACGAATCTAGATTATAGGTAGGGAAATGAAAGTAAAGGACATTGTAAATTTATGTGACTGACTCCCTCGTGCAAGTGAGAATGTTAAAAAATGGAAAAGAGCCGGCCCCTACCCAGTCGGAGTTCGTGGTCAAACAGGTGAAAAAGGGGCCCACCCACCCAGCATTTGACCCCACAGTAAAGTAAACCCCTTTTTAATTTTATTTGTTTTTCAGGTCAAAGCCAAGTCTTCTTTTCCACTTTCTTTTATTATTACTCAATTAAAAAAAACACATAAAACAAAAAATTTACACGCCCAATATTTAACATTTTCACCCTTTCTAGTAAAAGTACTCAATTTGTATACCATAGAACTGTTTTTCTCACCCCTGATTTGTTGGTAAAAGCGGGAGCAAAATTTAATCACATTTTTTAACCTATGGTAAAAAAGAAAACAATTGAACTATAATTAAAATGTAGGTAATTAAAAGAATGTGGTAATTACCGCAGCGACGGTCGATGGCGGATCATGGTGGTTGAAATGGAGGGCGAGTTCGAGACAATAAAGAACCGGACCCGAATGCGGAGGGATTAAATCCGGGTTGAACCATTGGTGAACCGGGTCAAGTGGAACGGATGGCCAACCATTCACCGGGTCATCACTGTTAACGAATACGAACCCTTCCACATAATCGAACGTTTCGCCTTCGGGTTGACTCACTAAGAACTCGGCATCCCGAGTGAACTCGTCGAACTCGGCGTAAACTAACCTTATCCACCTCACCTAACAGAACAGTAACAGAAAAAATAATTAATTAATTAATTAAAAAAAAGGTGGGGCAGGGTGAAAATTAAATTACAGAAATTGCCAAAATTACCAAAATAGGAGTGTGAAATAAAAGTAACTGACCATATCGGGGGCATTTTGGAGGGGAATACGTGCCCGAGTAACAACCCCAAACTGCCCGAGACCACCAAGAGCGGCAAAGAAGAGGTCAGGATTAACAGAGTGTGAGCAAATGACGGTTTCACCCCTGCCCGTAACAACCTCCAACTCCGTCACATTCGCCGTCTGTGGACCATACCGGAAACTCTGTCCACTCACCCCGCCATTAGATAAGGTCCCACCCACCGTCAACGCTAAATAATCCGTCCACGACCTCGGCGCCAAACCATACCCAGACACACACCGCGTCAACACATCCTCCCACAATGCGCCGCCGCTGACGTCGGCGTACGCGGCGCCGCTTGAAACGACGACGTTTATCGGATTGTGGTCCCCGAGAGCGCGCATATCGATGACGAGCCCCCTGTCGGCCATCGCTTGGCCGTTGATTGAGTGGCCGTTACCCCTCGCCGCCACCGTCAGATTCGGTGACGTGGCGGCTGCTCTGATGGTAACCGCCACGTCAGACGAATTAGCCGGTCGAATTACGGCGAGTGGCTTACTCTTAGCCATCCCGCCGAAATCCTTACCGGCTAAAGCGGTTACCATAGAGTCGTACTCTACACTCCCCTGGATATCCTTTAACACCTCCTTCCACGGCGCTACGGCGTCGTTTTGGTCGCCTCCGCCGCCGTTCTCAACGACGTCGTTTTGCCGGGAACTGTGCTCTATGAATGCTATCATATTGTTGAGTATACACTCTGCTTTTTTTTATTATTATTTATTTATGAGCTGAGATTTTTTGAGATGAAAAAGCGAGTGATTATTTGGTAACTGTAATTGAGGTGAGCGGGGGTTTATATAGGAGGGGAGGAGAGAGAGAGGGGGAGAGTGAAGGAGAAGCTAAATAAAAATGGGGGAGAGTAGACGGCAAATGGAAGGGAATTTGGTTGGGTTTAAATAATAATAATAAAGGGGCGGAATTAAATTAATGAAATATTATTATTTAGTAATAAAATATTATATGGTTTGACATTAATGAAAAATGATATTTTTTATAAAAAAAGGAAGGCATGAAATTTGCATATTTTATTCATGGTAGAGACTATAGAGAGAGTGTGTGTGTGTGAAGGAAGATATGAGGGAGGGAGGATATACGTTTCAGAAACTAGTTGGGGGAAGAAAGGTAATTTATGGAGGAGTTCTTCTTCACATTTCTTGTCTGCCACTTTGCTTTGATTTTGATCATCAACCCTTTGATTTTTATTTTTATTTCCAATTTTCACTTTGGGACTTAATTTTGATTTCATACTTTTTTGGCATAACAATAACAATGATTTTTGATTTCGATTGTGGCTCATCTCAAAATCATCATCATATTTCAGATATTAAGTATTGAGCTACTACGGCCCTATTGTATCATTATAATTCGGATTTAGTGAGATCTGGTTTTCTTCTAATATATCATCATAGTTGAGATTTTTAAGAGTTGATACTAATACTCCGTGTGATTCAACTTATTAAATAGGTACTGCCAAATCAGATCACATTTATTCAAATTGAATCAAATCAAATCATATCATATCAGAATTATGTATAAATGTATTTTTATAATTGTAATAAAATAAAGGTATAAATATATCTAGTCTACTTCTAGTTATAAATTTGTCTAAATGCAGTTAATCTATCAATAAAATCGGTTCAGATCAAATCAAATCAAGTCATACAAATCAAAACAACAATTCAAATCTGATCAGAAAAATGCAGTCCAATCGCACAGGAACTAAGTGGTCGTTTGGTTACTCAACAAAATTGTAAGAATTCAAAATTTCTAGAATTCAGAATTTGGAGTTGTTTGGTTGTCCAAAATCATTGAAATTGGGATATTCCTACAAAATGGAGGAATTGACTTACTTAACCCCTGAAGTAATTTATGTGAATTTCTATGAACTTGGCAAGTGGAATTTCATAAGAATTACTAATAATTCACGTATTTAACCAAATGACCACTAATTAAGAGTTGCTTTTTTAGCTCGAATCGCTGGCTGCCTATTGTTGAGTGTATATGTTCAATTCGAAGAACTTTGGCCAAATTCTTATAATGCTATTCTACCTTTCCGTTTCCTATGATGAGGATTTTGGTTCATGCATGTTTATTAGTCTAAGGAGCATTTGATTAGTATATTCATTGATATTGTTGATGAATGTGAAGTTGAATGTTTTTTGTCAACATGTTAAGGCATTACCGAGAGCAAATGAGCAATAACCCTCTTTTTGTCAAAGCGCAAACTATTTAAAGCTAATTGAAAAGTAATCATCCAAATATACTCAACATAAGACACTTTATCATCAACTAATCTTCAAAGTACAATAAGATTAGATATACACCCTAGCCCCAAAAGTATGCTTCGATTGCAAAAAGGTTATCTTTCCATTACGGTCATGTTTGATCTAAATTGAACTCGTTAATTTTGAAGTTGAATCGATCATGTATACATGCCGTAATTCATTTCGTTGAGATTCCAATAGATGTTATTCTTGATCATTTTGTCAAATGAGCATCTAGTATCTAAGATACAGAACAATATTTATGCAATTATAAATTTTCGCCATCAAAAGTACAATTGCATTCATTTTATGTAGTTAATTACCTCAACTTCGATCAACGACATACATGATACCATTGGTTTAATTCACTTCGGATAAACTTAATCTAAAACAACACAATATGAATCACCACCATCGCATAAACTAATCACAAAAGTACATCAAGATATGATACCTCACCAAAGTGCCAAAAGTAAGCTTCAAGTGCAAAAAGCTTATGTATCCATATATCGCTTACTACCTATCTATCGATCTATCTATATCTTTAATTTGTAAAATGAACCTCCTCCGTATAAGACAAATAACAAATTCTAAACATTGTAATTTTGTTGTTGCCCATGGATTGAAGTAATTGCTTTTCTTCAATCACATCTTTCGCTTTTGCGATCCCACTCAATGATGAACTAACATTGAATGAGAAGCAAGTAAAAAGAGTTCGTAGACTATCCATTATCAAAAGAAAAAGAGGAATAAATATACAATTGAGTATGAAAGCTTTTCATCAACTATTTTTGATAACTAAGCAAACATTTTTAACAAGTTAAACGTAATACAGCTCTGATTTGCACTTGATTACGTTCATTATTATGTCATGTAATTTGTAATCTCACGCGGGAAAATCTGTCCAGATTTACTATTTATAGAATTGGTGTTTTGCCAGATGATCGAGATTAACAATAATAATGGGCGCACTTCGAGCCAAAAGTAGGATTCTTTACATCTTAACGTAATTGAGCTCGCTTGTTTAACATCATTGTAATAAAAATTTAGGTTAAATAATTAAGCAACTTTATAAAACCATAAAGTTTTGGGTACAAACATAGTACCAAGTTTTGTGTTCAAATGTTCAATGGCCAACAAGCTAAGATCATTGCAAGTCATCGAGTTTTCATGCACGACACACAATTCCTAAAGATATTGTTGACAAATAATTGTGATATATATAGGCTCGCTTACGCGGGGATATTATTACGGATTAACCGGTGCACTATAAATTAGTACTCCATATCCCTTCGGAATTGAATTTAAATGCAACAATCATACCCAAAAAGTCGTCTCTCGAAACGGCGAGTAGCTTGTTTAATTTTGTATTTCTGTTTTCTTCCCATACATGATAACTCTAACCTATGCCCTTTCAAGTCTATAAATCTTTTATTGGGGTTGGCCTATGCCCTATAGTAACATCAACGATTCAGCTCCTAAGAACATGGAGAATGAGAAATGTGTGATTCTCATGTGAAGGCCAAATTATATTACATGCTACAAAGTTAGGCATAAAACCCAACAAAAGAAGGACCCTTCTCATCTATGTGTTGATGTCAGTCCTCTCACCTTATCTGTTGCCTTTGTGTTATCAAACACAACTCCTATAATTGTATCATTTCTATTATCAAATTTCTGTCTCATAGAAGGTTTTTGATTGCATTCAAGACAATTTTCTCCATGTCTCAACAATCATATGCATTAAGCCAATCAAAATTGATATAATTCTGTTTTTATACCATTTTTCAGATCGTTTTGGTGTTTTTGATTGGCCATATTGAGAGAATTTACAGACCAAATAATGAAGAACCTTCCAAGTACATGCGATTATCATTTAAAAAAAAAACATTTAAGAGAGAAATAAAAGGGCGATTACGTTCATTAGTATAGAGATTCACTTATACGATTAATTAAAGACATCGAATGGCTCGTTGTCAAGTAGGACGAGAATTGAGTAGGATAAGAGGTGGAAATTGCAGAGGGATTAGGAGTTCAGAATTCAGAAAATAATGTGGAAATTACACTCAAATGTTTGATTGAAGGTAATAATGTAGGATTAGATGATGGAAATTAGGGTGAATTTGTTAACATTTAGTTGTGATGTGACAATATTATATATCCTTTGAATGCTTTATTTCTCACTTTAGTAATTGCAAATGTGTCATTTCTATTTGGAAAATTTACGAGACCACACCTTATAAAACAAGTTTTTTGCGAGACCGCACCTTTTATGTTTAATTTTGCGAAACTGCACCTTTTAAGTTTGTTTCTTTGCGAAGCTGCACCTTTTCTCATTTTTGACCACTTTTGACCACTCTTCGACGTTGACTAGACCTAACAATTTAGGGGTTTTTTGGGGAGGGGGGGGAAGGGGGAAGATTGGAGAGAGATTGAAGAAAAAGAGTAAGGTCGGGTCAATGCCGGATAGTGGTCAAAATTGGACGAAAATGAGAAAAGGTGCTGCTTCGCAAACAATTAGACTTAAAAGGTGCAGTTTCGCAAAATTAAACATAAAAGGTGCAGTCTCGCAAAAAGTTGGTTTTATAAGGTGCGGTCTCGCAAATTTTCCTTTCTATTTTTACATATTGGGGGTCAAGTATAAGGAGGCACGATAAGGTGAGAAATAAAACATTCATTATTGGAGGATAATATTGTCACATCATACCTAAATGTTAACAAATTTCACCCTTATTAGAGAAAAAGATAATACTCCTATCCTATAAGAAATCCCCCTCCTCCTCCTTATTCCACCTATGATACTTATAATATTTTGTTATCACTAAAAATTAATAATAATTTACAAGAAGTTGGTGGGGAGCCGAGATACGATATGAGTCCCCACACCCTTTGCTATGGAAAAACCAATCCTAGTAAAAGTATGAGCTGCAGTCTGCGCACCGATATCCTGCGTCCTGGAGAACTGCTGGATCCGCTTAAGCAGAGCAAAACTGTAGGCTCCAACTCCCCCAAAGAGGAGAAAGAGGAGGGAAGGAAGCGGGAAGCCATAACCCAAAGCAGCGCACCTAACCTCATACTTAGCACGCTTACGATCGGCCACTTCCCGCACCACCTTACCTGGTTCCACCTATTATTTGTCATTACCAATTGTGGGAATTTGGGTTATTCAGATTGAATAATCTCATCTCACCCACTTACAATCATCTTCCCAAACGATCCGTAGTTGTATTAAAACTTGGCATGACATTTTCTTTTTTAGGGCCATTACCTACTGTATATTCAAAAATAAGTTCAACTTCAAAGTGAAATGTCGAAGTTAATATGGAGTCAGGATGAACATGACTAGTAATTGATTAAAAATATTAAAATTGGTAGTTAGGATTTTGCGTCAATTTCATGGATTTGATTAGAATAAGGTTGAATAATGTTTAATCGTATATTGACCGTGGGATTATTGTAGAATCGTAGATTTGCTTACCGCATGTTTCTCTTCACTTGTTTCGTTCTCTTTGGAAAAAGGATCCATCGACTAGCAAGGACGACATTATTGACCGACAAGTAACGTATAGTAAATACAAAATGAGAAGTAGTAAGGGGTCGTTTGGATACCCTCAAAAACCATAGGAATTTCATTTTCCTGAGAATTGGGTTTTAGTGGGTTGTTTGGATAACCCATTTTTAAAGAAGTGAGCGAATTGGAAATTTCTTGGGAATTTCTAATTCCTATGAAGCATAGGAATTCAATTACCTAGCCCCCCCATGGTCATTCACAATTCCTATGGTGTAAAAAATATGCAATTATTACTTTACCCTTTAATTACTTATTTTATGTTTATTTAGCTACATTAATAGAGGGTAAGTTAGTCATTTTAATAATTAAGCAAAGGTATTGTGTATGGTAACCAAACAAGTTGTGGGAAATTAATTCCAAGGAATTTTAAATTCCTAGATGGTATCCAAACGTTGTAAGGCGAATTCCCGTGAATTTACCATAGGAATTCATTTCCCGGGATCATCTATTTCATATAGGAATTTAATTCCTATGTTATCCAAAAGACCCCTAATAATGGTAAATCAGAAACAATATCAAAATGAGCTAAAAAGAAATTCAAATAATAAACAGTAACAAAGAAATTCACATAATATAATAGTATGAGCTTGTACGAGTTCGTTCTCATCAAAATTTGATGAGATCTTTTGATTTATAAGCATAAATGTTATTGCCCTTTAGCAGCAAAACCAGCAATTTACGTGAAGTTTTGGAACGAAGAAAATGTCGAATTTTAGAGAAATTGATTTGGGATCAGCATGAACGAGACAAGTAATATAATTGATTACAAACTTTGAAATTGATGGTTAAGATTTGGTGTCAATTTCGTGGATTTGATATTGAGAACAAGCTAAGGTTGAATTATGGAATCGTTGATTCGCTTACCGCACACTCAGAAAATGGAACAGTTTTTTTCCTATTCGTTTAATTGGCTGCCAATGACAAAATTATTGACTTAGATTGTGATATCGTAAATTATACTCATAAATACCGCATGTTCTTTACACTTTGTTTGAATTTTTCACACACATCCGAATCATACGTGTCTGAGCACTGAACCAATTCCGATAAACCTAATAATATAGGAGTCGTTAAATTCTGTTGAGCGAAGAGATGTACTATGAACATTTGAAACTAGTACTATTGGTTTCAAGATTATTGGATTAGTTAGGGTAACTTGTCAAAACACTACCTAATAAAACGTATATTTGTGAAATACTCCATTATAAATTGTGTTTTTCAAACACTCCCTTATATAACACATTCTTTGTGAAACAATATCTTAATACTAGTAAAAAAATTAGTACAGTATGTCATTTACGTTTATTGTACAAAATAAAATCACTACATACCAATGTTGGATTACTGTTTTCTAAATATTTCGCACATGAGAAGAAAAACAACCATACTGTACATCATTCAATAAGCAATATTTTGAATTTTCAAACACCGTGAAAACCGAAAATAAAAAATGATACCTTTGAGCTTGACATTGAAGGGAAGAGTTCATAGAATTGATAAAAACGTCTTTAACTCTAAGCCTCATCCTTAACTTACGGTAAAATTCAAGTCCTTATTGTGTAAATAATTGACTCGACCAAACAAGGGATCGAGTACATATTACGCCATTACGGTGAGGTCATTAGTATCTTCATCAATATATAGGTTGACTTCAACAAATGTATGTGATAATTTTTTGTTCTAATTGGTTGTAATTTGTTTGAAGTCTAATGTTTATGCATGGAAGTACTAGTATTACTTGTATACTTGTAATAGCTCGTTCTCATCAAAATATGATCAGATTTATTGACAAATCATCAAATCTTTTACTACTTAAGAGTTAAGACATAGTATCACGCTACCTTAAGATTGTATGAAATCATAGTTGTTAGAACACAATCCAAAACTGGACTTTTTGTGAGAAAACTGATTCATCACCTTTGATAGTCACATGTGCTTAAACAGGATTTATATATCTAATTAAATAAAATTGATGGCGTGGGGGGATGACGAATTTCTACATATCGTTAAACCTCTAAGAAATGAAGGCATTTACCACTTATATGTAACCAATTTGATAGTTTAGTATATATCTATTGTGTAACGGTGAAACCACTTAGGGGGCGTTTGGTATGATTTTTCGAATGGTAACGGAATGGAATGGGATTAGGGGTGGAGAGGTAACAAGTTCTGTTACTTTAAATAAGGTGTTTGGTTCACTAAAAAAACGGAATGAAATCATTTTTTAAGGACAAAACAGTAAATAAACAAATTACCCCAACTCCTTCTCTTTCTCTCTCCTGGCCCCTCAACTTCCCCTTCCCCACCCTACCACCGCCACAAAACCGCCGCCACCGAGCACCACTACCACCGGAGCCGGCGAGGTCATCACCGGTTGACTTTTACGGCACCGGTAAGACCTCGCCCAGCCCACGCGAACCAACCACAAGCCCATTCCCACCCAATTACATTATCTAGCCACCATTTCTCCTTCCCTCTCCTCTCTCCTCCCTTGCTAGCCACCACATCTAACCGGCGAAAGGTTGATTAGGCCTTGTGGACGGCGCCATAGGAGGTGGCGAAGGTGGAGCAATTGGTGGTTGGTGACGATGCCAAGGAAGTTGTAGAAGAGAAGATGGAGGAAGAAAGAGAAGATGGAGGAAAAGGAGAGACGAATTAGGAACAAGAAGGCCACCGCGGTGGTCACCGGATGAAGATCGGCCGGCCGGCGTTATTTCCGGCGAGATTGGTGGCCGGCCGTCCATCGCCGACGGCTTGTGGTGGCTGGGCAGTGGTGTGGGGTGGGGAGGGGAGGTGAGGGAGGAGAGAGAAAATAAAAAAGGGGGGAATGGAATTGGAAACCACAAATTTGAGGAGAGATTCATTTTGGGGGAGTGGGTTAGAGGAGGGTAATGGAGTGGGAAAAAATAATATTAAACCAAACAATAAGTAACGTAATCGGAGTGGGATTCCGTTACTTGTTCTCAAAAAAAGTCTAACCAAACATGCACTTAGTACAATTGTGTTTGATTTATTAGTTCAGTTGCTTGCACTTTAAAATATTTCGACTATTTACAGTTATGGTGGTTTTTGTCATGAGCTAAATTTCGCGATTTATAACAGGTTAATTTAGCGGAGTCGTGGTATCCATTGTGCTTTAGCATGGGTTATTGCTTAGCAAAAAGAATGCAACAACCTGTTCTTGATGGGTATCATTGTGCTTTCATCAATCTACAATTTGTAGTTTAGTTTGTTTTTAATTCATTTGTTTTCTTCGAAATCCTAACTTAAAGTTTTTACTCCGTATAATTTATTTGTAACTTTGTTAATCAACTTGTGCGCACGTACTCTTCGACTTGCTTGTCACTGACAATTGACAAATCCCCTTTTCAAATTATGAGTATAGAGGAAATTAAAAGATTGAGTAAGAAAAACTTGTAAGACTTTAGAGCAAACTTGCAAAAGAATAATAATTAAGGGAGTACATATATTATCTTGCGAAGTCAAATATAGTAGTGGACAATTGCATAGCAAAAAAGATTCTGTTTACATGAAATGTGTCATTCCAAAACTCACTTATAAGTCCGTCTCATCAATTTTGTGTTAAAGTGAAAGGGACATAACTCTATTAGTTTTTGAAATTTATACTACATTTGTTTTATCGAAATATTGCGATTTGATGAAAATATAGAGTACATCAAAAAAGAGAAAGAAATTGAGGGATAGAGGAATAATAACATATATTGTATAACACCTAGGTCACTTTAAAGTCGAATTTTTTTTCGGAAGTTAAACGATATGGGTTGAATTTCAACTTGTTAAATCTCCATAGGATAAAACCGCCAGTGGTAATAGTGGTTTTAAGTATGCCAAACATTGTCAATCAGACTTGGGGAATGCCATTGACCACCTAAAATCGCCATTGGGACTGACGGTTTACATACCTTGAGATAAAACCGCCAGTCTCCTGCCTTGAAACCGCCAGGGAGACTAGCGGTTTTACCTCAAGGTAAACCGCCAGTCCCAACGGCGGTTTTAGGTGATCAATGGCATACTCCCCGAGCCTGATTGGCACTGTTTGATATACTTAGAACCACCATTACCACTGACGGTTTTATCCTATGAGGTGACGTGCACCCCATAAATTTAACAAGTTGAAATTCAACCCATATCATTTAACATTTTTTTTTTGAGCCCTATTGCGAAAAAAAATTCCTAATCATGGTGTATGACGTATCTTTAACAGCATGTTTGGTAGAGAAGAATTGGACGGAAAGGAAAGGAAAGGAAATAGATTTTACAACTTTCCTATGTTTGGTTTATGAAGATACATGGGAAGTGAAAGGAAAAGAAAGGAAATGGACGGAAATGATCCTTCATTAAACTGTCATTTCCTTTTCCTCCCAAAACGGGCGGAATTGGACGGAAAGCCAATTTACAACATAAAAACACCCACTTTCCTTCCAATTTTGAAAAAGTGAACCAAACAAAGGAAATCGTAGTTCCTTTCCTTTCTCTTCTTTTCTTTTCCGTTCCTTTCTTTTCCTTCCAATTCTTTCCGTTCAATTCCTCTCTACCAAACATGCCGTAAAAGTCATAAATTTATCTCGAATGTGATATGCGGAGAGTTAGCCCAATACTGTCCTGCGGCATAATATTAGAGACTTGAAGAGAGAATGGTACGTGGGTTGGAGTTTCTGCCTTGACCCACTGTTTCTCCTCCATTGCTCTAATGTTGTGCGTATGCGCCTATGTTGAGACTAGGAATACTTATGCATAGATCATAGACCTGTAAAACGGGTCGGGCGAGCGGGTTTCGGGTTCGGGTAGATTCGGGTGAGATACTAGCGATCTCGCCACAACAATTTCACTATTCGATTCGACTGTCAGATAAGTCAGATTAACTCCATTAATTCCAACAAAAACGGGTCGGGTCAAAACGGGTTCGGGTCGGGTTACGGGTTGACCAGCGGGTCGAAAATACATATTCGCGCCTTTTTTATCGGTAAATTTTAATAGGTAAAATATTATTTTATTCTTATTTTCCAAATTTTTTATGTATAATAGTATATAATAATAATGATTGCATTATATGTATGCTTTATATGTTTTAAAAGAAAATTTTAACTAAAATTTTATTAATATTAATTGTTTTATATATTTTTTTTATTATTATAATATTTTTTAATAAATATGTTTGACCCAACGGGTTGACCCATTCGGATCGGGTCTTGACCCTGACATTTCGGGTCATTTCGGGTTTCGGGTGCTTTTCGGGTTCGGGTTGAAAAAGTCCGGGTTTTTCGGGTTATTTTCGGGTCGGGTCTCGGGGGTTTTTTCGGGTCGGGTCAGAAACTTACAGGTTTACTCATGCATAGTAATAAATAAACGCTCCTTCAAACACAAATGTGTATAGAAGGCACTTACGGTAGCACTTTCTCCCTCGACAGTAGGAGACCCTAGTGCCTTTCTTTTTCGTTGACCGATGTAAACAAAATAAAAATAGACAAGCTTTTATGTAACACGCGCTTATTATAGCCTATGGCTAGACTTGGCCATTGGCAATTTTCCATCTAATAACGTTACTTACAAGTGCACTTAGAAGAGTTTATTGTGGCTAAGGCCCTGTGCGATTGGACTGCATTTTTTTTATCTGATTTGATTTGATTTGAATCGAACTGATCTAATTTGATTTGAATTAATTTGATTTGATTTGATGTGAACTGAATTTATTGATAAATTAACTGCATTTAGAAGAATTAATAACTAGAAGTACACTAGATTCATTGGTTGTTATTTGGATAATTCTAATTTGATTTGATTTGATTTAAATAAAACAGATCTGATTTTATTTTATTTAAATAAATCTAATCTAATTTGAAAACACTGTTTGATAAATAGAATCGCACAGGGTCTAAAGCAAGATAATATAGGTATTTGTGCAAATGAAGTTTTAGATCAAAATAAGTAAACTTAGATCCAAATCCGTTTCATCTATGTGGGAAATTTGTCACAAGTCACAACTCACAGTACATGAGGAGTTCTACGGTACACGACGTGCACCGAAATGCACCATAATAAATAATTTTAAATTATTTTTTACTCTTTATGAAAATAAGTAAATTGGATTTTAGTAATATTGAAATTAATTTTTGAATATTAATTTCTCTCTCCTCCCTCTCCCCATCTTCTCCCTCTCCGGCAACAACTACCGAGTAATCTCCCGCCGGCCGACCATCGCGCTCGACGAACTCCGTCATCTGCCACCCCTAATGTTCACCTTGTCGCCTCCGATCAGGCGATAGGTTTTCCATCAAAGTAATCATGGCCGGCGACTACAACCCACAAACGTCGTCCCTCCTCACCGTCCCTCCTCCGCGTCGTCCGATGACGGTCGTAGATCCATGGCAACGAAAATGGGCGGTAACTATTAATGAGAGGGAAATTAATCTGCGATAACGCCGGCATTCGACCGCTGGGTTATCGTGGTTCACTTTTTTTTAATTTTCCTTTGCTCTTTATAAAGATTATATATATAATAGTCTTATTTGTACACAACATGAAGTTGTGGCCTACTGGTAAATGTATTCAAATGCACTACTCATGTCGTGGGTTCAAACCCTGGGAAGTGTTGTTTTGTTGATCTTTTTTCTTTTTTTTTTTCTTTTGCGAAAGACTAAAAATTGAATATACTAGTATTAAAAAATAAAACGAAAAACAATTTAATTTTATTTAAAACTTTGAAGTTTCATTTTCTTTATAACGTGATCTTATATTGAGAAGTGTTCAAAATTTATTTAACTAACGGGAATATTCTTATATTGAGGAGTGTTCAAAACACGATCATATGTTGCTTTGATCATATTTAGTCTCATAATAACACTTTTGTATGGGAGTAATAATATCATAAATTATATAATGAGCGTTAACAATTATACGGAGTAAGTTAATGTGACATGATCTCTACATTTTGCAAAAATATTATTATATATGTTAGTTATAGTGACTTCTACATAACGACCATACAAAATGGTTTCTACAATTTTCATTGTTCGGTGTTCGAAATGTAAACGTCTATCATACTCACTATTCAAAAAGGTTACATTGCATGTTAATTGCTTATTAGTAACCTCATCAAGTTCTACTTAAATCGTCTCACTACAATAGAGTAATGTTTCTTACGGAGTATATAATTGAATATATATCTCTATCATTTAAAAATTACGTAACTAAAGACCCCCTCGAAATGATTTCGCTTAAACCGTATCAAACAATAACCATATGTAACACGAAAAATGTAAGATTAAAAACTATATAACTTCGAAAAGGGAAAAAAAAAACATTCAAACTCGGGTTTGAACACACAAAATAAGCAAATAAAATAAATAACTATACTAATGGTAGCAAACTTAGTCGATGTGGGCCTGGGCCAGGCCCCCCTTTAAATTTCGGATTAATAGTATAGGTTGCTGCATTTCATCATCAAATGTTAATTGCTCTAGTGGTTTGTTGTTTAATTCATCAACCACTTGGTTTGTGGTTCGAGTCTTGGCCTCCTCATTTTTTATTTATCTTCTTGGCCGGAGGCTACTTCCGACAACGTCGTCTCGCCGGAGATCTACTTGCCTACTCCGATGAAATTGTTCCGGCGAGGCAAACTTTGAATATTCTTTTCATTTTTTGGTTCATAAATTTATTATACTACATTTTCCTATTTTTCATGTAATTATAAATCAATTTAAAAAATATAAATAATTATAAATTAGTGAACGGTGTAGATCTTATTTTAACATAATGTACGGTAGATCTACCCTTTGTTACGGTGCATTTCGTGCACCATAGAATTCCTCCACAGTACATACAGTAATTGTCTTCCTCCAACATCAAAAATGTTATCTGATGCTGTATGGCTGACCACCATTAATTACAAATAATCTATTTTATTAACAAAATTAGAAGTCAAATTAATAAATTGGATGTCTGATATAAATCGTGATCAGCAATCAATTAAGTTCTCAGTTCACTTAATCTGAGAGTAAAAATCAGCAGATTCTTCTTTTGATTGACGTGATGATCGTGAAAGCTTAGTTGACGTCGGCCATAAAATACACTTTTGGTCGGATTTTACACTGCTTAGTACTCCCAATCATTTTGAAATGAATTGTTTTTTGGATAGCACCATTACAACATATGCTAGAATCTCGAAATTAATGACTTTCACATTTTCCTTTGCACAAATATGGCATTTAAATGAGGTATGTATAGATAAACAATGTGTTTCGGCCATGAACAACTCAATTTAAAAGGTCAGGTTATCCAATTCAAATCAAATAAACTTTTTAGATGGTAGTGTAGTACATTTCAGTTGAGTCACACATAAGACATAACGTGAGTACGTGACGCTGAGAGCCACTAATAATGTTTAGGATATCCATCATATTCAACGTTGTATTCCACTCGAGTAGAATCCTAGATTTGTTGCTTCACCTTATTATGAACTTTAACCATCTAAACGGATCAAATTTCAAACTTACTTAAGACTCTTACTTGCCTAACGTCTCTTCACCCAGAATTAGCCAGGACTATTCCAATGAGACCTCGCACGGTGAACAAAAAAAGACGATCAACCGCTGCTCAACCTTGCTTTGGCTATCTTACACTAACAAATTCAGGTCATCTTTCAGCTTCGACTAGCTTGTCACCAAGTTATGTCAAAACTCAAACGTGCTATGGATTTCAACAGGGGAACTATATTCTAGTCATTGACATTATTATCTATATTATCATATTCAATCATTGTTACGGCGTATTATTATTATCACATCTTTATTCAATTTTTAATAAAGATGAAGTTAGAAATTCAAAGAAAATGACTAACAAGCTAAGAGCTCTCGCGAATTGGCCCTAAGAAGCGAGCATTATTTTATTCATTTCCGCGCATTTCCAACTAATTATTTGTATCACCTATACATGTTAAATGATTATTGGGAAGTCCCCGTTTGAAATATCGATCTATTCCGTTTGAAAATCATGAAGAGTGTATTTTTCGCTTTACTCCGGTCGACAAAACTACGATTAGTTAAGTCAAATATCAAATACCGAACCCGTTCTCAATCCGTAATCTCGTAGATGAAGCTCTTCTTTCATTATCATTGTTGAAATAATGCAACGAAGAATTAGCCACGCACTTTGTTTATCCATTTCTTTAGTACTACTTCTCACATGTCCTAGGCTTAGCACTTCACTATTTAAGTACCAACAGATTCTCTATGCTTTAACTTAAATCAAATGGTTGACTTTAGATGGTTGACAATTGACATATGTAGATGACTTTCAATTTCAATGTATTTGGTTGAAAATAACAGAAAACCGTCTAAGGCTAATTCTAGTTGAGTTGACATTGATCGTGCCCTTAATAGTTAACTCTAAGAAGATCTTGAGTTGAATAAATATTTGATATGGAGAACCAGGTGTGTTTTATGTTGGTGGAAGACATGAGCTCCATTATTTCTCAAAAAATGACACATCCCTTTTCTCTTGGTTCATTTCTTTTGGTGACGTCAAATTAAATTTTAAAAGAAAAAAAAGTCTTTCAAGTTGTTTGTAAAGAAAATGGAGATTTCATTAATAAAATCGCCAAATATTATTTATATAAAGAATTATAACGATACACTATATTTTTAAAATCTCGAATTAATGCATATCTTTATAAACCACATACCTTAGAGCATCTTATTGGTGGGATATATTAAACACCAATATTAAAATTGAGATTTATTAAACACCAAACTAACTAAAATGTGTTTACTATAAAACACTTTAGCTATTTTTGGGACTTAAAAACCACTAAATATTATTGTCTAATAATTTTAAAAATCAATTATATAAGTTTTGGTACCAAGATGTATATAGTGACTGAAAAGCAGAAAATTCTGAGGAAAGCTCTCAAAGTAATGCATAAGCAGCACTTCTCCAACATTTCTGAAAGGGTTGAGAAATGTAGAGACGAATTGCATAACATTCAGAGAGATCTCCATACTAAACCTGAAAATTTGAGCAAAATGAAGGAGAAGCAGAAGCTTTTGACTAAATTGGAGAAAGCTGAGCTATGTTTTTACTACCAGAGGGCAAAAATCAAAGACATTCAGATGAATGATGCTGGAACCAGGTACTTTTATGCTAAAATGAATGAGAAAAGGGCTCACTCAGTCATTGGCAGAATTCATGATATGAATGACAAACTCCATACTACCCCTATTGTTGGTACCACTTTGTGGTTGGGCCATAACCCTTAGTAAAGTAAACCTTAGTAAAGGCCCATGTCATGCAAAAAGGCTCCTTTAAGGACAGCCCTTGGATGGAAGGGGTGTAAAGGGTCAAGATGGAGTGGGGAAACTTAGGATTATTCCTAGGTCCCCCCTCTATCATTATAAATACCCCCTTTATGACCCATCAAAATGAGGTTCTTACACACACACCCAAAAATTCTGACATTCTAATCTCTGATTATTCTCGTGATTTGCGCAATAAAGGCTCTCTTTGTCTTATTTGCCACCCTCTTCCGAGACCCCTCACTGACTTGATCGTCGGAGGGGCGACGCCTGGTGAAAACCGGGCTCCCTTTTGTGCAGGTACTTCCCGAGGCGAGCCGAGCAACTGTCCTTCGAAGAACTCACGTTCAACAAGTGGCGCCGTCTGTGGGGACAGTTCGCAAGACTAGCCGCGTGAGAGTACCCGAGCCGGGAGTGAATCGAGAAGAGATGGCACCGAGAGGCCGACCCGCAAGATCGAGAGGTGCTGTGGCGAGCGAGACTCCTGTCCAGGGACCCGCTGACCCTAATCCCTCGCGTCATGGCGCCCCCGGCGAGGGCACGTCAAGGGCGCTCGAGGATGAGCGGTCAGCGCCCCGAGGGGGAGCACAGCAGCTACCCGAGGAGAACGTAGAGGTGTACGACGAGGAGTACGAGGAAGAAGTGATGGAAACCAGGGCACGCCCCCAAGAGATCGCTATGATGAAGGAGCTCCTCGATGCCCGAGCCAAGCTGAAGGAGCAGGCCGAGAGGCAGAACCAAATGAGTGAGCACATGGCTGAGCTAGAGAAGCGAATGGCCGCTCAGGTTGTGACGCCAGCTGTCGAGGCGGTACCCGCACCGAGCAAGCACAAGCGCGGGCCTCGGAAGACGCCTTCCCAGCGAACGGCGGCGGCCGTCCAGAAGATCAAAGCGATCTATGACAATCATCCCCCCAGAACAGAGTTGAGAGATACCATAAACACCCTTAAGCGAAGAAGAGAGGAGGTAGAGGCGACCCAGGCCTCGCGAAGGAAGCACCAGGAGGTCGGTGCCAGAGACAAAGGCAAAGGGATCTTGGTCGAGGAGGAGGCCCCTCGAGTGCGAGCCAAGACCCACGAGGAGCGACCCCGAGGAAGTACCAAGAAGTCGCACTCTCCTCGCCGGAGGTCACATGCGTCCAAGCCTTCCAGAAGCGCGACCCGACAAATCGACTCGGATAGTTCGAGTGATGAGTCGGAGTCTGCTTCGGAAAGCGAGGCCAGTTCGAAGCACCACTCCCACAGGTCGCATCGAACCAAGAGAACGTTCACTGCTGATTCACCCTTCGCAAGGTGGATATTAGAGGCCGAGAGGGTGCCTGGGGTTAAGAAGCCCAAGATGACCGAGTACAACGGGGTCGAGGACCCGTTCGACCATATTTCTTCGTATATGCACAACATTGGTTATATGACTGAGGATGAGGCGACTATTTGCCGGCTGTTCCCGACCACGCTGACTGGGAGTGCTCAACGGTGGTTCGATAAGTTGCCACCGGGCAGCATCTGTTCGTGGTCCGGGCTGAAGAAGAAGTTTACTGGCCACTTCGTGACCAGTAAGATGAGAAAGAAGACGCCGATCCACTTGACAGCGATAAAGCAAGGAGACAAGGAGTCCCTTGATGACTATATCCAGAGGTTCCGCTCGACTGCCACGCACATTGCCAACCTAACTGATGAGATGGGTGTAAGCGCACTGGTGCACGATATGAACGAGGGAAAATACAAGTATGACCTGGTAAAACGAGAGGCCAAGACGCTCGAGCAAGCGTACAAGCGAGCGGCCGCTCACATCAATGCTGCCCTTGTGAACCGGTCGGGATATGGCGAGCCCTCAGCCTCTCGGGTCCGACCCCAGGATCGACTCGGACCCCCAGTGTATAACAAGAAACCGTACCGGTTCAACACTTTGCTCAGGACTGTGTTCATGGCGATCAAGGAGTCGGACCAGTTAAGGGCTCCTCGACCCATGACACAGGACGATCGGAGAAATATGGGAGCATTTTGTGAATATCACATGGAGAATGGTCATGCCACAGCCAGCTGCAAAGACCTTGAGGAGGCGCTCGATAGACTGGCTTACAATGGACTGCTTAACCGATACCTGAAGCGCCTGAGGGGCCAAAGGGATCGATACAAGCAGAACAATCAAAGAGGCGCTCGCGGTGGCGGCCAGGCAGGAAATGGAGCCAGGGCTCGGAGCCCTGGCGTTATCAATACAATCTCGGGAGGCTTCGCTAGCGGAGGACCGAGCCGCCGCCGTGGTCGAAAGACCAATTGGAGGCTCTTCGTCAACTCGGTCGCGACGGTGCTTCCCGAAATCAAAATCCCAACCATGACAGTTAAGCAATCAGATGTGAAGAACGTTCGGTCACCTCATGATGATCCGGTGGTAATCACCATGCAGGTGGCAAACAAGCAAGTGAGGAGGTCCTTGGTGGACACGGGCTCGTCGGTAGACATCATGACTTTCGAGTGTCTCCGAAAGTTGAAGTATACGGCGAAGGACATCACGCCCCTTCGCGAGCCAATAGTTGCCTTCGGAGGGCAAACCATCTACCCGATGGGGACAATTCGCCTCCCAGGAGCTATTGGCGAAGGAGCTGACATGAGGCGAGCCCATGTTGAATTCGTCATCATTGACATACAATGCGCCTACAACATTGTGGTGGGGAGGCCCCTACTGAATGATATTGCGGGGTTAGTTTTTCCATTGGGCCTGTTGATGTTATACGTCACAGATGATGGCCGAGCCGCTATTGTCCGAGCCGACCAAAAGGTCGCTCGCGAATGCTATCACGCCGGACTCAGGCCACCCATGGTGAACCCCAGCGAAGCGCTCGAGGAGAGCGAACCCCCCACCAAGAAGAGAAAGAAGGAAGAGAGCCCGGCGAAGGCCGCGGCTGAAAATTTTTGTGTTGAAACTATTGATGCGAGGCATGGCCTCGAAGGACCCACCCAACCCTTTGAAGAGACGGAGGACGTGGCACTGGAAGAGGAAAGAGCCGACCGAACGGTTCGAGTGGGTAAGGCTCTCGGACCGGAAGTCAAGGCCCCTCTCGTGTCCCTGCTGAGAGAATTTAAGGATGGGTTCGCATTCGCTGTGGAGGAGATGCCAGGGCTCGACCCCTCGGTCATCACTCACAAGTTGAACGCTGATCCATCGAAGAAACCCGTCCACCAGAAGCAGAGGCATTTCGGCTCGGAGCGAGCGAATGCGATTAAGGAGGAAGTTGACCGACTGTTCGGGGCTCGATATATCGAGAAATGCACATACCCGGTTTGGCTTTCCAACGTGGTGTTGGTGAAGAAGCCGAACGGGTTGTGGAGAATGTGTGTCGACTTCACGAATCTGAACAAGGCTTGCCTGAAAGATGGTCAGCCACTGCCTCGGATGGATCAGTTGGTAGACTCCACTTCGGGGCACGAACTCCTGAGCTTCATGGATGCCTACGCGGGATACCATCAGGTCCCGATGGCCGAGGAAGACCGAGCCAAGACGGCGTTTATCACACCGCTCGGGGTGTATATGTATCGGGTGATGCCGTTCGGACTGAAAAATGCCGGAGCCACGTTCCAGAGGTTGGTGAACCAATTGTTCAAGGAACAAATTGGTAGGAACATGGAAGCATATGTTGACGACCTGATTGTAAAGAGTGTCCGAACCGGCGATCACCATAAGGATCTGCGAGAGACGTTTGAGACGTTGAGGAAGTATGGGATGAAGTTGAACCCGAAGAAGTGTGCCTTCGGAGTGACGACAGGGAAGTGTCTCGGGTTCCTCGTGAGCCAGAGAGGCATCGATGCGAACCCTGAGAAAATTAAGGCTATCGTGGATATGCCTTCTCCAAAGAACGTGAAGGATGTGCAACGGTTAACGGGGTGCGTAGCAGCCCTCGGACGCTTCATTGCGAAGTCGGCCGGCCGATGCCTCCCGTTCTTCGCCGCTCTCAAAAAGAAGAAGAATTTCGAGTGGGACGAGCAGGCCGAGAAGTCATTCCAGGAGCTGAAACAGTACCTCGTCAACATTCCGAAGATATCCGTGCCTCGAGAGAAGGAGGATTTATACTTATACCTATCAGCGAATGAGCAGGCGGTCGGAGCCGTATTGGTTGTGGAACGCGAGAAGGCCCAGAGCCCAGTTTATTATGTGAGTCATGCCCTCGCGGGGGCCGAGCTGCGGTACCCTCCGCTCGAGAAGCTCGCTCTGGCCTTGCTCATAGCGAGCCGTCGCCTCCGACCTTATTTTCAAAGCCACAAAGTTATTGTCCGAACGAATTATCCACCGGAGAAGATATTGAACCACCTTGATGGGAATTGAAGGTTGCCTCGATGGGCATGCGAGTTGAAGAGCCACGGCATCGAGTACGAGCCGAGACGCCGCCTCGCGGGGCAGGCATTGTCCGACTTCGTAGTCGAGGCCGCCTTCAACGAGCCCGAAGGACCGATGAAGGAGCAGTGGACATTGTATGTAGACGGCTCGTCGAATTCAGCTGGAAGCGGAGCTGGTATGATCGTCATACTCCCCGGTGGGGAGAGGATGGAATACGCGCTCCGCTTCGGCTTCGAGGCAACCAACAATGAGGCTGAGTACGAAGCCCTGGTCGCCGGGATTCAAATGTGCCAGGCGGCAGGGGCCACTGATGTGAAGGCATTTTCCGACTCGGCTATAGTGGTGAACCAGATTAATGACAAGTTCGAGGCGAAGGACCACATGGCCGAGTACAGGGACAAGGTCCGAGGTCTTATCAAGAAGCTCGATCACTTTGAAATTGAGCAAATACCTCGGTCCGAGAACCAGCAGGCGGACGCCTTGGCTCGACTGGCCAGTTCCTCGCTCAGCGACCGACCAAGGGTTGTTAAGTGGGAGCTGTTGCCGTTTAGAAGCATTGATCGGACCGCTACTGTGCTGGTCCTCGATCGGAGTCCCGAGTGGATGAAACCGCTGCTGGCCTACCTGAAGGACGGAGAACTTCCGAGCGATCCGAAGGAGGCAAAGAAAGTAGAGAGGAGGGCCGAGTGGTTCACACTGGTCGGTGGCGAGCTGTACAAGAAGGGGTATGTCCACCCATACCTAAAATGTGTCGATCCGGTCGAGGGGAAGTACCTCTTAAAGGAAATCCACTTTGGAGAGTGTGGGGGCCACATAGGGGCTCGAGCAACGGCTTCGAAGGCGTTGCGAGCCGGATTCTTCTGGCCAACCATGCAGACTGATGCGGCCGAACTTATCAAGCATTGCCACAAATGCCAACGGTTCGGGCCGATCAGCAAGAGGCCTCCCACCCAGCTCAAGCCAATTTCGACACCTCTACCATTCGCAAGATGGGGCTTGGACATCCTTGGACCCTTCCCAAAGAGTTTCTCTCGGAAGAAGTTTATCATTGTGGCCGTCGACTACTTCACCAAGTGGGTCGAGGCCGAACCATTGGAAAGGATCACTGACCGAGATGTGATCAACTTCGTCTGGAGGAACATCATCACCAAGTTCGGGGTCCCTCGGATGTTCACATTTGATAATGGAACCCAGTTCGACAGTGATGATTTCAAGGAATACTGTGCAGGGTATGACATCCAAACATGTTACACCTCGGTCGCATATCCACAGGCGAACGGGCAAGCCGAGTCATCCAACAAGATAATCTTGCATGGGTTGCGAACCATGTTTGAAGGAGCGAAAGGAAAATGGGTCGAGGAGCTACCAGGTGTCCTATGGGCGGTTCGCACCACTACGAAGCGAGCCACAGGCGAGACCCCTTTCCAGCTAGTATATGGCTCGGATGCTGTATTGCCGATCGAATGCGAGGCCAAATCTGTTCGCATAAGTACCTACGAGTCCGAAGAGAATGAAGTTGAGCTGCGAGCCGCGCTCGACCTTCTCCCCGAGTGGCGAGGGAATGCACTCATGAAAGCCGAAAGGCAGAAGCAGCAGATGGCTAAAGCATTCAACCGCATGGTTCGACCAAGGAAGGTGGAAGTTGGAGACATGGTCCTTCGGAATGCGAAGGCAACAGGCAAGAAGCTTCCAGGAGGAAAATTGAAGGACAAGTGGGAAGGACCATACCTGGTGGTTGAACAAGTCAAAGAAGGCACCTTTCGACTGAGCACCCTAGAAGGAGAGATGGTGAAGAGGCCCTGGAACCTCTACAATCTCAAAAAGTACTATCCTTAAGCATCCTTTTGTTGTCCCAAGTCAAAGCTCGCATGTCGCGAAGCATTTTCATGTATTTTTGTTTATCAATAGGCCGAGGGCCAAATGTTGTATTTATTTTAAGTATTAATCAATGAAAGGCCGAGCGCCACAGTGTTAGTCAAAAACTAAGTGTCAAAAACCCCCAACCCCTGCTCTCCGAAGTCGACGAGAGATCGACAACCAGAAATGAGCCAACTACTTCGACAGAAGGCAAGGCAATCCGAGTGCAGATCCCAAGAGGAAAACCACTCGAAGCGCGTTAAAAACGCGAGACAAAAGCGCAGTCACTCGTATGGGAGTACACTCGAAATGTAAGCATTGTAGCCACTCGGAAGAGGCGAGCCGAGTGCACCAACCCATGCGAGAAGTCACTCGAGGCAATTTTGCCGAAAACAAGAGTCTATAAATTGCCCTACCAAGGTCGAAGGCATTGTTAGACATAACAATCGCTCGGAGTGGGTTGAAATTGCCCCACCTTGGTAGCGACACGCTTTCCCAACTAGGGCTCGCGTCGAATAAAAGTTCAGCTAAGAACATGTTCGGCTACGAAGGATGAGATCCCGTAGCACCTTAAACTTCAACTCGGGTAAGGAGGCTTGTGCGAAGCCTCCCCTCGAAGGCCGAACACCAAAAGGCTTCGACCGAGTGCATGCGCTCGCTTCTCGCGCAGAAGCGGGACAAACGAACAAGGCAACTTAGCCGAAAAATGCGTCATCCAGGCGAGGAGTCGAATGTCTTCGCGGTGAAGGCAACGAGCACTTAACCCCGAAGAAGCATTCGCCTCGAGGGCGAGACCACCCGCGGATGACCAGAATGGACATTAAAGCAATACACAAGAGTTGTATGAAAATCGCAGTGATTAAAATAAGGGGCTCGGAACCAAACACCCTTGAAAATGGGCGGCTCCGAGCCAAATTGTTAAAAACCGAAAACCCTCGAGAGGGCAACAAACAAACAAAAGTAAAATTGTGTGAATACTAGGCTGAACAGCCCAATGGAAATTGAAATTGTTTTAAGTGCTTTGGCAGGACCCTCGGCAGGTGTCGTGAAGTCAAATGCCTCAGGCAGCTCGAACAGCTCCTTCCTCGCATTCGCCTCCTCGGCCGCTGCAGCTGCTTCGAGCGTTTCGAGGTCCTCCTCCTCATTCAGCTCGCCTTCCTCAGGAGATGCATTCGCTTCGGCCTCATTATGCCTGTCGAGCTCCGAGCGGTAGGAGTCTTCGAACTCCTTCCGGTCGAGCTCGAAGTCCTCCCTGCCCTGGACAATCTTCACCAGCGCCGACCAACCAAGCTGCAGGCCCAGCTCGATCCCCTTCTGCTTCGCGGCTGCCTTGTCCAAGTTGCTAAGATATTGATAGCCCTTGGAAGACAGGAAGGTCGAGACCGCCGAACAGGCTCGCTTCGCCCACAGAGAGGCATGGCTGGATGCGTTGACCAGCTTAAGGCTCAGCTGGTCCGCATCGGCCTTCGCCCTCTCGAGCTCGGCTGCAAGCGAGGTCGCCTTGGCATCTGCCGCGGACATCGCAGCAACGACCTTCTCGTTCTGCTCATGGCAGTCGGCCACATTGTTCTTTGCCTCGGCCAACTCCTGTTCGAGCTCCCCCCTCGCTGCTTCGGCCTCCTTCAGCTTTGTCTCGACCGCGAGACACTTTTCCTGCCAGGACCCTCCCTCGGTTTGCTGAGCGAGGTGCAGCTCGCCTTGGCACAGAAGGACGGTAGCCTAAGGGAAAAAGAAGTTAGAAAATGTAACAGAAGAGGAAAAAGAGAAGGGAAAGAGCCGAGCGAGATTAAAACATTCCTGCATCATATGCGAGACCGCTCGTCGAGCCCAGTCAGGGCAGAAAGGAAAGTCTCGAGCCTTGTCGTGCACCGCTGCTGCGACCCTCGACATGTCAGGTAGAAGAGGCGTTGTTAACGCCTCGAGCTGAGCCACTACATCAGCAAGTAATCCAGAATTAGAAAGATACTGTACGGATTCTGTTAACAGTTGTTCAAAGTCTTCCAAAGTCTTACATGTCTGAGCAGCCGAGCCACCAACATCCTGCCTTTTTGCAGCCGATGTCTCGCCCTCGTCGAGAGGCCTTTTCTCTCGGCGCCGAGCCTGAAAGGAGAGTATCAGTCAAAGTTTGTCACTAAAATCAGTATAAAGCGCCAAAAGCGAAGGAGTTACCTCTGCATCCTCGCCTTCGGAAGACGAGAGAGTGACCGCATCGACGCCGACCGAGGTAGGTTCTCGAAAGACGACACCTGAGGCTCGCTGCCTCGGAACAGTTCTAGCACTGGTTCCGACCGGTGCATGCATGCTAACAGGAGTCGCTTGTAGAGGCGGCCCCGAAGAAGTGCGAGACGGTGTCCCCTGTGGAGTCCGAGGAGGAGCCGAACCGGATGGCGGAGGACGAGGCGACTGAGGCGCTCGCTCACCAGATGAGCGACCCCCAGCCGATCGGACACGCTCACCCCGAGGAGGATGCTGAGCAGCTGGCTCCTGAGCCGCTTCTCGCTGACTCCGACCACTCTGCCTTCGTGCCCTCTGGGCCATTAGACGGTTGAGGTTCGGCATGTCCTTGTGCCAACGGTGAAACTTCCTCGACACCGATTCGCTGATACGCGCTGCGAAAGAAGGAAAAAATGGTTAGTAATTTGAAGAAACAACGTGAAAAGCGAGACGAGCGCAACACGAGACCTACACTCTTCCTCCTCATTGTCAGTAAAGATTAAGCCCGAGTACGCGAGCCACAGATACCGATTCAGCATCTCCTCGTTCGGGACCCAGGTGAGGTCCTCGGGCTCTGGTGTAATAGCCGATTCCTTAATCACTTTGATTAGCTTAATCACTCTCCTAATCTCCAATTAGAGATCTCGGTTGTGGAATTAGATGATACCATTAAGTTTATTGAGGAGCTATTACTTAAGGAATGTTCGTTTACATTTTCAATCCATTGTCGTTTCGATAGCTTTCTTAATCGTGAAGAAACGTTTTCTTAGTCGCTAAGTAATCTCTTAACACAAACCCGGAACAAAGTTGTGATTGTTCCATTGTATCATTTTAGGAGCTTTCCTTGGTAAATATGAAGTCAAATGACACAAGTTATAGATCCATTCTCAACTTACACAATCTCATTCTACACAATTTTGGAAGCTTGTGTGTAGTGTCGGGATTAGAAACCGATCTTATTTCGTAAGCACGAGGTGCCGGGAGTACCTAGATGATCTTACCTCATGTTGACACTTAATTGGACCCCAAATCATCTGCTTACTCAGCCAAAATTCGTGCATAAGGACTGCACACGCAGCTGCCTCCTTGCCGCTCGTATATGCCACCCAACAGCTCCAACTTCATCACACGTTTTCTCCTTCATTTCGAAGCCAAATGAATTTAAAAAAAAGCCTAAATTCATCTCCTCTTTTATGGCTACAACTTTGTAGAAGGCTTCGAGTTCATATTTCTTGATTATCATCACCAAATTTACCCAGAACCGTGGGGTGTCGTTTTACGCGCAGTTCTGGACCACTTCTGGTATATTGGTCATAACTCCTTCATTTGGTAAGCTCAATCCTTCATTCTTGTTTATAATTACTCTCTAGATCTTTGGTAACAAACTCCAATTGGTTAATTTCATTTTCATTATGATTTAGTTGCCTAAATCATGTCCTAAAGTAAACCCTTGTTTCGTTGTTCTTCCTGTGAGTATCTTGAACATAGGGCCTTCGTAATTTGATCATAACAGCCTCATTAATTCATGTTTTTGATTGAAACAAAACCTTAAATTGAAATTCAGTTCAAGATATTGATGTTAGGCTTTTGAAATGCTTGAAAACCTGTCGTTATGATCATGTTATTGTTTCTAGAAGTTGGATGCGCATTTAGTACTCTGTTTTGGAGCAGTTGTGGTATTTGGGCTATAAATCCTTTGATACTTAATGAAAGTTAACGTTTGATGTGTTGAAATACTCCTAAGAGGCAGTATTACAAGTTACAGTTGGTTTTGTGTCTAAAGAATAAGGAACTATTTCCCAAATGAGCATCTAAACAGTAGTCATGTGTTCTGAATCATGAAGATGGTGCAGCCTATTGTTGTATTGGATTTGCACAAGTTATACTTGGCTTCTTTGGGAGAATTTTGGTGAATTGAATACTGATGTATAGTAATTTGATGTACCATGATTATATGGTTTGTCGGAGGCCGATTCATGGAGGTTTTGGATCCTTGGTTCGCGGTATGGAGCCGTTCGGGATAGCTAAGAGTGTAAATTCATACTTACTATGTTCTTTGCGTGTTGTGAGTAATATAAAGGAAGTTTATGAATGATATGACATTATGATTATGTGTGAATGATAATTGTTGAGTTTAATCATGGTATGGTTTAGGGAACTCGGTTTCGCACATAATGTATCTTTTGATACTAGGGCATGCTTATATGAATGTGTATGGATAATATGAGTGGTGTTATGACTCATGTGACCTTGTTTTGTACATGTGAATAGTATACGATGAGCCGAGTCATGTTTTATGTGAATAGTACCCTTTTGAGGGTGATTAGAACATTGTTATGCATACGTTGTGCATCATGAGTTGATGGTGGACAAGTATCTGATGGTTTTTGAGATGTGAATATGGTCTGTGTCCGCATGATCTATTCGATTGCTTGAGTACACATGGTGTGTTCTTGTGTTTGTACGTTGTTAAATGAGTGAACTCTATGATATGATGAGTTCTCAACTTGACATGTGTGGAACCGTGATTCATGTGAATTGTAGTTCATATACATGAGTATAATCGTATATGTGAAAATGTTTGTAAGAGGTGATTGACGAACTAATCACCCGATGTAAATGTATTGTGGCTGGTGATTGACGAACTAATCACCCGATGTAAATGTATTGTGACTGGTGATTGACGGACTAATCACCTGTTGTTTGATGTCTTATTAATTGATGATTGACGCACTAATCATCTATCGTATGTATAAGTTAGATGGCAATTTGGTTAAGGAGCCTCAGTGGTTTGATGGGGGAGTACCATGAGGTGATGAACGTATGACAGAAAGTCGTAACCTCGAATTTGGGTTACGTGATTGAAATGACCCGAATGGTCAATATTGATTGTCGCCTTAGGAGAGATTACCTCGAATTTGGGTAAGGACCTCCAAGGGGTGTGCACACTAATGACTGTTAAGGCATGCATAAATGAGGGGAAGACGTTCTCCAACAAGCGAGTGAGCCCGCAATGCGATCTTTGCCGCCCTCGCGTCGTTCCCTTACCTATTGCCAACGAAACTATAAATTGTATATTGCAAGTTATGTATCGTGTTGAGCTATCCTCTGAGCATGATTGTGTTATGTGAAACGTATAGTATAGTTCTGAAATAGAACTATGAATGATATGTTATGTGATTCAATGAATTACGTGTTTGAACTCGAGTTGTGATTCATACATGTAGCCTTAATTGAAAGTGTTAGTATATATTATAATCCAGCATGATTTGATGTATGATCTAGTGTACTTGTCAGAAGGTTATGCGTGACAAGTAGGTTGCATATGAAATCAAATGTGACATGAGCTTGTCTGTTATGGTGATCCTTGTTATCAGTGAGCCGTGTTATGTCGTACGAGTCCTTACAATGTCTTGTTGTGTTAATTGGCGTGTATGGTTGTATTACCAAGGTTGTGTTATGTGTATTGCTAGCATGACATGTTATTCTATAAATGGTTAGCAAATGAGTAATGGGTTTGGTTGATTACCCAATCGTCGTCGGTCTCAGGACCTTTATATGTCGGACAAATGAGGGCAGGTGTACCTCGGTAGTCCTATATGTGTGTCGTAAGTACGATGAACTTACCAGCTTTTGCTGAGTTACCCCTGTCCATTCAATTCATTGGAATGGGCAGTGTCGTGTTTTGTTAAATGTGCAGGTGTACGAGTATAGGGTTACATACTAGTGGAGAGGACGAATCACCAAGTCTAGTAGAAGTCAGGTCGTATTAGACTATGGTATTAGTATGTCAAAGGTTATAACTTGTAAACAAACTGGAAGTTTTTGATACACTTGTATAATATAATAATCGTTCGTAACCGAGTTATTAGTGTTTTATGTTTTGGAGAGCCTTGTATCTTCCTTTGGGGGAGATACGGCGGTAACAGGTCCGATTTAGGCTAATGATGCTTCCGCTATTAATACTGTTAATTAAGTCTTAAAACTAGCTTAGAAAATCGGGCTGTTACATCTGGATTCAGTTTCTGATAGAAGTATGCGGCACAACTCTCCTCCGCCTCGCTAAGCCGAGGGAGGGAGTTGTTCACTTGCTTGGAGCCCGATGACCGAAGGGGCACTCCGATTTTGTTGCTGAGAGGTGAACCATCAGCGGTGGTAAGCCAATAAAACCTATTCTTCCACTCCGGTCCCTTCTGAGGCTTCGGAGGATGAGTTACAATGCTGTAAGTGTTGGTTGCGCCGCGAACGGCGAAGTTCTTAAATCCCCATTGGTCACTGGAGATGTTGTGAAGGGATCGAAAAAGGTTGAGAGAAAGTGGAATGCGAGCACACCGACAGGTCATCACAAAACCCGAAAGGGTAATGTGTGCGTTAATGGTGAGCTCCGAAGGGCAGACGTTATAGTGGTTATACACATTCTCCAAAAATCGATTAAGGGGCACTCGGAACCCGTAGGCGAAGGCCTGCGCATAAACTGCGAGGCAGTTCCTCGGCGGGTCGGAGCATACTGACCCCTCGTCTGGCACGACCAGTACGAGCGGGTCCTGAATATGATGGGCCTCACAAAAAGCCCGAACTACTTCAGGCGTCTGAGATTGACGCCAGTCCGGGTCGATTACCGAGGTGGTGAAGGTGTTGTTTGTGACTCGAGCGGCCGGTCGGGGAGGCATATCTTCGGGCGGGTCCTGCGAGGGGTAAACAACCGAGTTAGGCATGTAGGCATTTCGAGCCATCCTCGGGTCAGTCATACCCCCCGAGTAAACCCGAAGCGTTTGCTTGGTCCGCGCCATCTGAGAAAAAGAGAGTAGTTATGAACTCGCTTTGTGCGAACTGTTACCTCTCACCAACTCCGATGACGGATATGCAACACCCGACCCGAACGGGTCGACAAAAGTCGAAAAAATCGAAGGATCGATGCGAGAGAAGCGAATCGGTGCGAAGGAGGGACCGCTTCTCAATCGCCGACCTCGAAACCGAGCGGATCGGTTGGGTGTTAACTGGGTTCCCAATCCCAGGACGCTCGGCTGGCATCTTTTGCCGCCGGAGCGGGATCGACAACCCGAAACCGTCACCGGACAAGTAGAACGACAACGGCGACATTAAAAACAAACGGAAAAAGCGCAAAAACGGAGCGGAAAAGATGAAGTTACCGGAGATGTAGTCGGAGAAGGAGAAGTGAGAAAACCGAGGGAAATCGAGCGAAAAAGTCACCGGAAAGGAAGGGTCTTCGACTCGGATATTGGCTCGGAACGGGCTCGGGTGCAGCTCGGAGTTTCGATGATTTACGAAGAAAAATTTCGGAAATGAAAGTGATTATGATTGAAAGTGAAAATGGTTTGGGGTGAAACTCTTCTATTTATAGGAGGGTGAAGTTAGGGGCAAAATGGTAAAAGCGCATGTTTTTACACAACTTCCCAACGGCCGTCAGTCATCATTACGGCACAGGAGACGAAAAGTTTTCGCGTGTTCCCAAGGTTGCTTTTGCGGGAATCTAGGGACGGTTGGCGTGAGAAACTGTTCAAATTTCCACCAATTCCCGAGAGTAATAATTGCAACAATTAAATTTTGAAATTTTCGAAATTCGAATTTCGTTAAATTCAAAATTTAATTACAAAAAATAATTTCGGGAAATAAAGATTACGAGCACCGAGCCAGGGGCTCGGATCATGGCGAACGACCCATTCACTCGGAAAGGGTGAAATTTTTGAGCTCTCCCAGGCGAGGGATCGAGGACTCGAAAAGGGTGAAATTTTCGAACAAGTTCTTCGTTCGAGCCTTCACTCCCTCGGAAAGGGTGAAATTTTCGAGCTCTCCCAGGCGAGGGATCGAGGACTCGAAAAGGGTGAAATTTTCGAACAAGTTCTTGGTTCGAGCCGTCACTCCCTCGGAAAGGGTGAAATTTTCGAGCTCCCCCAGGCGAGGGATCGAGGACTCGAAAAGGGTGAAATTTTCGAACATGTTCTTCGTTCGAGCCTTCACTCCCTCGAAAAGGGTGAAATTTTCGAGCTCTCTCAGGCGAGGGATCGAGGACTCGAAAAGGTGAAATTTTCGAACAAGTTCTTGGTTCAAGCCGTCACTCCCTCGGAAAGGGTGAAATTTTCGAGCTCTCCCAGGCAAGGGATCGAGGACTCGAAAAGGGTGAAATTTTCGAACATGTTTCTTCGTTCGAGCCGTCACTCCCTCGGAAAGGGTGAAATTTTCGAGCTCTCCCAGGCGAGGGATCGAGGACTCGAAAAGGGTGAAATTTTCGGAACATGTTCTTTGTTCGAGCCTTCACTCCCTCGAAAAGGGTGAAATTTTCGAGCTCTCCCAGGCGAGGGATCGAGGACTCGAAAAGGGTGAAATTTTCGAACAAGTTCTTCGTTCGAGCCGTCACTCCCTCGGAAAGGGTGAAAATTTCGAGCTCTCCCAGACGAGGGATCGAGGACTCGAAAAGGGTGAAATTTTCGAACATGTTTCTTCGTTCGAGCCTTCACTCCCTCGAAAAGGGTGAAAATTTCGAGCTCTCCCAGGCGAGGGATCGAGGACTCGAAAAGGGTGAAATTTTCGAACATGTTCTTCGTTCGAGCCTTCACTCTCTCGGAAAGGGTGAAATTTTCGAGCTCTCCCAGGCGAGAAACCGGCGACTCGAAAAGGGTGAAATTTTCGAGCGAGTTATCCGTTCGAGTCGTCACCTCCTCGCAAAGGGACGCTATATCAGAGAAGAAAGCAGCGCCTCGAAGGGGCACGACGGCATGACATGACTTTACCAAGGTCCACAATGCACACCTTGATAAAGGGCGGCCAGGGGTCGTACCCTGGTCACCCCCGAGGAGTCCGCCTTTGCTGACAGCGAGGGGCGCGACCAAGATCCGAGGGGCTTTGTTGGTACCACTTTGTGGTTGGGCCATAGCCCTTAGTAAAGTAAACCTTAGTAAAGGCTCATGTCATGTAAAAAGCCTCCTTTAAGGACAGCCCTTGGATGGAAGGGGTGTAAAGGGTCAAGATGGAGTGGGGAAACCTAGGATTATTGCTAGGTCCCCCCTCTATCATTATAAATACCCCCTTTATGACCCATCAAAATGAGGTTCTTACACACACACCCAAAAATTCTGACATTCTATTCTCTGATTATTCTCGTGATTTGCGCAATAAAGGCTCTCTTTGTCTTATTTGCCACCCTCTTCCGAGACCCCTCACTGACTTGATCGTCGGAGGGGCGACGCCTGGTGAAAACCGGGCTCCCTTTTGTGCAGGTACTTCCCGAGGCGAGCCGAGCAACTGTCCTTCGAAGAATTCACGTTCAACACCTATGGATGTAAATGATGCCTTTGTTGACTACTACAAAAGTCTCTTAGGCACAGAGCAACCTGTAAAGGAGTTTCAATCTAGCTGCTTCACTGGAAATGAAATCTGCAATGAAAGTAAAATCAAAATGTCTGCCCCTTTTGCAAAAGAGGATCTCAAAAATGCTCTTTTTTCTATTGATGTTTCAAAAAGCCCTGGACCAGATGGACTGACTGCTGCATTCTATAAATCAGCCTGGAATTTGATTGGGGAAGATATCCGTGATGCTGTTCTTGACTTCTTCAAAACAGGCAAAATGTTAAAGCAAATCAACTCTACCCTGATCACCCTTATACCAAAAAAGGAAATTCCTCACTCAGTTGCTGACTTCAGGCCCATTTCATGCTGCAATGTACTGTACAAGATAATAAGTAAAATGCTGGTGCAAAGAATTCAACCCATTCTACAGGAAGTCATTGGCATGGAGCAATCTGCATTTGTACCTGGCAGGAATATTTTTGACAATATCCTTCTTTCTCAGGAAATTGTCAGGAAATATGACAGGAAAAGTATCTCCCCCAGAGCCACAATAAAAGTTGACATAAAGAAGGCTTTTGATTCTGTGTCTTGGAGCTTTTTGATCAACATCCTGAAGGTCTTAAATTTCCCTGAGCAGTTCATTAGTTGGATTGAAATTTGTCTGAATACAGTACACCTCTCCCTGTGTATCAATGGAGCTGCTGTGGGTTATTTTCCTGCAAAAAGAGGACTAAGACAGGGGGATCCACTCTCCCCCTACCTCTTTGTAATCTGTATGGAGGGCCTCTCCAGGATGCTCAGAAGGCTCATCCACTCAGAGAAATACTATCAGCACCCAAAATGTAACAAAATTGCCCTCAACCATCTTCTATTTGCAGATGACTTGCTGGTTTTTGCAAGAGGTGACATCAACTCCATCTCTGAAGTCTCTAAAACCCTAAAAAAGTTTGAAGAGCAATCTGGCCTGGCAGCAAATATTATGAAGACCAATATCTACTTGGGTGGAGTCAATGCTGATACAATAAAGAAGATGACTGAACTGACTGGCTATGTGGTGGATAAATTCCCCTTTAAGTATCTGGGAGTTCCATTACATTCAGCCAGATCTCTGCTCTCCATAAAAAGAGGGTGGCTTAGGCATTAAGGAAGTACTCAGCTGGAACAAAGCACTCATGGCCAAATGGATTGTTAAGTTGTGTACTAAGCCTGATAACATATGGAGCAAGTGGACTGCAGCTTATTATCTAAAGAAACAGAACTTTTGGCAGATAAACCAGCAGCAGGATAGCTCTATCACCTGGAGGAGCCTAATTCAGATCAGGGATGATATTGTGAATATGTCAGGAGATAATGGTTCAGCTGCAGGGCTGATTCAGAGATGGAGCATCAGCAAACATAACAGCAGGGATATATACAATCACTTCAGAACTAAAAAAGCAGCAGAAAAATGGGCTAAAACTGTGTAGGACAGCTGTTGTCTTCCTAGAGCTAGTATCATCGCCATGCTTGCCATTCATAGTTCCCTACCAACTGTGGATAACCTGCAAAGAAGAGGCATCTCAATGCCAAACAGATGCTACCTATGCTGTAAGCAAGAGGAAACTACAGACCACTTGTTCTTCAAATGTGAGACTACAAGCTAAGGGAAATTTGGTGCAATGTTCTTAGATGGATGGGATATCACAACAGATTGGAGCTTGAAGCATGAGCTCAACTGGTTTAAGCATAATGTGAGAGGTAAACAAGAAAAACAGCACATCCTGAGAAGCAGCCTCACCTGCACTATCTATGAAATTTGGCGGGAAAGAAATGACAGAATATTTAGCTCAAGAAATCGATCTATTGAAAAAATTGCTCTCTGTATTAAGTTCAAAGTTTGTGTTAGAGCTATAAATAGTTTTACTGAGATGATTCCTAGGAATTAATCTTGTAGAGGTTGTTAGGGTAGTACTCTGCTATCCTTTTGGGGAGCGTTTTTTGTATTTTTTTTCTTCTTTCCCTATATGGAAGAATAAAAATACGCTAATCTTTCCAAAAAAAAAAAAAATCGAATGCTGCCTAAAAAATTCATTGAGTGAATGACTGATTGTTGATCGATCATTTTCGTAAAGTGAACGAAATCAGCTACGATGAAAGACTTTTTTTTTCCATTGATTGTATTACCATCTAGTCTTCTACCTCAAGAATAATGTCAATATCATAAGAGTTTCGTATGCATACTAATAATTCCGTTCCTCTTGAAATTTGACAATATTGCAAATAAGCACTATGAGCTTAAGTTATTATGGTCTGATATGTAGTAGAATTTTTACTTATTAATTTTACACGATAATAAAAATATAGTCTTATTAATTCTGTACAACCTTGATTGTAAATTTATGAATTGGCGCATAGTGAATAACATTTGAATAATAAGTATTTCATCTAAATTTTTTATAATTGCTATTAATTAAATTATTTCATAATATTTGGTGTTTCCTAAATCCAAAATTAACTAAAGTGTTTTATTAGTGCATTTTATTTACTTTAGTGTTTAATAGATCCCAATTTTGACATAGGTGTTTTTTAAATCCCACCCCTACTACGTTGGTGGCTAAAAGGTACCTCTTTGATTAAACTTGAGTCTCAAATACAAATTATTTCCAAAAATATATTTTCTTGATTTTTGAGACTCATGTTGAGACCCTACACTTCATTCGTAAGACTTTAAGAATGGTCTGGATAATAAAAAATACAAAATATTAAATCATTTATAAATTTATTTTTGGCAAAAATAGGGTCTCAATTGATTGTTCATTTAAAATCCAATTTTCTTGAGTTTGAATTCAATAGCTAGCGTCAATTGTAAGTTATATATGAAGTTTATTGGTCGATTTATTTTCATTTATTAGGCATGGTACAAATGCAAGTAGTATAATTATTAGTGAAGTAAATGTCCAATTTATGACTAATTTATGAATCACAAAGTCTCATAAATATAAATTACTATTGAGAGACAATTATACTCTGTTTTTTCTATTGCTTATAAGTTGTAAGCATGAAAATACTTTTGGTGATCATTTTAGTTTACTGGTATATAACATTATTTATGATTTTGAAGGATCCCTACGTATAAATTTAGCTAAAATCTATAAAGTAATCCTATAGAACAGACCCCGTTCAAGTAAGGTCCAAGATCTTGACATAAACTTCATTGCACAAAGAAATAGGCTGAGTGAAGACCAGAGAAGCTTTTTGGAGGCTCCTGTGAATGGGAGGAGATAAGAGAAGCCATGTGCAGTATACATCTAAATAAGAGTCCTGGTTGCTCAACAATTTACAAGACAATTAGCAAGGTGATGGCAAATAGACTGCAGAAAGTGTTACCTAGCCTAATTGGATTTGAGCAAGCAGCTTTTGTCAAGGATAGAAATATCTTTGATAATATTATGGTGTCTCAGGCCCTTGTCAAAGGGTACAATCAGAAGAACGTCTCTCCCAGAGCTTTAATTAAGGTTGATATTAGGAAAGCTTTCGATTCTCTCAATTGAAATTTCATTGAGAGAATGCTGGAAGCCTACAATTTTCCTGACAAGTTCATAAGGTGGCTGATGAACTGCATTACTACAACAACTTACTCTCTGAATATTAATGGAAGCTATGAGGGTTTCTTCCATGGGAAGTGTGTCTTTGTGATGAGTATGGAGGTGCTGACTAGGTATCTCAGAGTTATGCACAACAAACATCAGTTTTCATATCATCCTAAATGTGCCAAACTCAAATTAACCCACCTCACCTTTGCTGATGACCTAATGATTTTCATTAGGGGGGATGTGTCTTCAGCAAAAGCAGTAGTGGATTGTCTGGCTTTGCCAGCATCTCAGGTCTGATAGCAAACCTAGCTAGCTAAAACAGAGATATACCTAGGAGGGGTGAATGCAGAGGTTAAGGATCAAATTTTGAAGGAGACATGATTTGCAGAAGGGAATTTCCCATTCAGGTATCTTGGGATGCCTCTTCACTCTAGGAAACTGAAATCTGACATGTTCAGCTGCTTAATGGGGAAGATTCAGCAAGCAATAAGACAATGAAGCACCCAATATTTATCATATGCTGGAAAAATCCAACTCAATTATATTTGGAGTTGAAATTTTTTGGAGTGCTTGTCTTCTTATTCAAAAAGGACTTCTAAAGAAAATAAATAAGCTGTGCAAGGATTTACAAAAGCTGGCAAACATCTTGTGCACCAAATTCTGAAGCTGGTTTTAACATCAAAGAAGTTTTATCATGGAATAAGGCATTGCTGACAAAATGGCTGAGTAGAATGATAGCAGATGATCAGGGTTGTTGGAGCAAATGGTGCAGGGCTTAATGTTTAAAAAATTCCAACATATAGGAAGTGAAGCACACTCAAAAGGATCCGGAGTGCTAGAGAAGCATCTTATATGTCAGGGATCATCTTAGTGCAGCTGAACTGGTAAAAGAATGGAGCAAAGATGGGAAGTTCAATGTTGGCAGTGCATATAACTTCTTCAAAGAAAAGCAACACAAAGTGAAATGGAGTAGAGTAGTTTGGGGGAGCATTAACATGCCAAGGCACAATTTCATAGCTGCCCTAGCAGCTCAAAATAAGCTGGCCACAGTTGATAATATGATGAAAATGGGTATAACTATGATAAACAAATGTGTGTTATGTAAGAAGGCAGAGGAAACCAATAGGCACCTGTTTTTAAATGCCAATTCTCAGCAAAGGTGTGGAATGACATACTCAAATGGCTAGGAATTGCAGCAAGAACTTGGCATTTGAGGAAAGAGTTAGACTGGATTGCGAGTAGGAAAAGATCCAAACATTGGGCTGCACAATGGGCAAGATGATGTATAACTGCTACAATTTACCAAATCTGCCGCGAGAGAAATTCAAGAATCTTTGCCAATGAAGAGCACTTGGATAGTTGGTTAGTTAATAAGATCAAGTTTGAAGTCAGTGTAAGAATATTTAGTTATAAGGATAACGAGGATAATCCAGAAATAGTGGAGAGTCTTTCAAGATAGGAGGTTGTTTAGTTTTCGGCTTTTCCTAGTGGTTATACTTTGTAAGCGATTCTTTTTATTCCCCAATTTGGGACGAATAAAATTTTGTAACTTCTTAAAAAAAAAATCTATAAAGTAGCCCCTTTATAATGAAGGAATGTGTCCTTCGATCAAGTGTCATTCCGATAATAATAAGGATTATATTAGAGGATATTATATTCGGTAATATTAGGTGGTCGTAGTGTTTTGCTAGAAACCAACTACGGTCTGTTGGCTTAATAAGCAGACTGCTAACTATTACCGAGTCCTACAGGGTCACACGCTTAGAGTCTCGAACCAGGTCTAAGACGATAATATCTAATGGGTTATTAGTTATTATTGGGCTTAGGGTTTTACTAAGTGATTAGGTTATTTACGGTATACAATATACTTAGAGTATATATATATACATACTATGAGTATTACGTAATACACAACTAACAGAGTATTGACTCTAAACCTAATCACACGTAAAACATAGCCTCCTCAAGAGCAATTCGTGAGACAGTCTCTCGGAGTTCTAGCAGACGAAGCTTGAGGAATCTGGTTTGGTGCTCGCGTGGACTGAGTAGAGGGGTCGCGTTTGGGATCCTGTTCCTCCTATAATCCGAGTACCTGATTCACGCATCAAGAGGTATGATTAATTATATTGGTCCTATTAATGTATGTATGCGATCTTGGGTCAGATGCACGAAAAACGTTTTACCAAATTCCGCACTTTTAGCATCTAAAACCCTACAGTGGTATCAGAGCGCCTTACATAAATTAATAGTGATCAGAATTAATTTTGATACGTGAGGCATGCTGTTTATTATTTCATTTCAATTTTGAATAATTATGTTGTGGTAGAGTCCGTACGTCTGAAATATGATTTCGATTGTTTGGTTGTAAAATTATGATTTTACAAAATCTCACAAGTTACTCATAAAATAGAAAATTTCGTTTCTATAGTTTTCCCAAATATCTAATTGAACAGAAAACATGTTTTTGGGTCAATTGGAGAAAAATTCGAAATTAGGTTAAAATTGAATTGGGGAAAAATTCGTTTTCCCAGAAATTGTTTTAACAGAAATTTCGAATAAAATTAAGCAAACTAAAATTCGTTTTTCATGCTTAATTTTTTCAATCATACTCACGAAAATAGCACAAACGATGTTCTTAATTGGGTTAAAAATTTTCGAAATTAAAATACCCAATTTGAAATTCGAATTTTGATTAATTGGTAATTTGGGATTCGAATTTGTTGAAGGATTTCGATTACTGTAAGAGTATTTCTTCTATTAAACGTTCAAAGGATAAAATTTTCAATCCAAAAATCGTTTTGGGTACAAATTTGGACGAAAATAAAATGCAACTTACCTGGTGGACGTTGTGGCTGGGCTACGGTCGGCCTGATCTGGGTCGATGGTGAGGACCATCGGACTCGGGTCACGTAATCGGGAAATAGCCCTTTTTCTGCAACAGTTGCAGCCGCGCACGATAGGCGAGGACGAGCGCGGAAGAGAGATGGCTGGGCTAGCTCATGGTGCGCGAGTATTGGACTCGGCGATGGCGGCAGCGGCCGAACTGGGTTGCGGTGGCGGCGATCTGGGTGGATGGTATTGACCATCGCACCTGGCTCGCAAAGCCGGAACACAATCACCACTTCTGCAATCTGTTGCAGCCGCGCGCGCAGAGGCGAGGACGAGCGCGAAGGTTGTGGTGGCTCGGGCTGGCTCATGGTGGTGCGCGTCGTCGAGTATTGGACTCGGTGATGGCATCAACGTCTGAACTGGGCTCGGCAGTTGGTTTATGGTAGTTGCAGAAGAGGTCACTTCAAATGGGTTTGAAGTGAGAAGATAATCGTGGGTTTGTTTTGTATTTGATTGAAAATTGATTTGGGAAAGTGAAATTGGTGCGTGATGTTTGATGAGGTTATCAAACATGTGTTGACTGTCAACCTCACATTTTCACGAGCAGTTCTACGGTACACGACGTGCACCGAAATGCACCATAATAAATAGTTTTAAATTATTTTTTACTATTTATGAAAATAAGTAAATTGGATTTTAGTAATATTGAAATTAATTTTTGCATATTAATTTCTCTCTCCTCCCTCTCCCCATCTTCTCCCTCTCCGGCAACAACTACCGAGAAATCTCCCGCCGGCCAGCCATCGCGCTCGACGAACTCCGTCATATGCCACCCCTAAAGTTCACCTTGTCGCCTCCGATCAGGCGATAGGTTTTCCGTCAAAGTAACCATGGCCGGCGACTACAACCCACAAACGTCGTCCCTCCTCCGCGTCGTCCGCTGACGGTCGGAGATCCATGGGAACGAAAATGGGCGGCGACTATTAATGAGAGGGAAATGAATCTGCGATAACGCCGGCATTCGACCGCTGGGTTATCGTGGTTAGCTTTTTTTTTTTTTTTTCCTTTGCTCTTTATACAGGTTATATACATAACAGTCTCATTTGTTCACAACATGAAGTTGTGGCCTACTGGTAAATTATTCAAATGTGCCACTCATGTCGTGGGTTCAAACCTTGGGAAGCGCAGTTTTATTGATCTTTTTTCCTTTTTTTTTCCGCTAAAGACTAAAAATTCAATTTATTAAAAAATAAAACGAAAAACAATTGAATTTTATTTAGAAAATTGGAAGTTTCATTTTCTTTATAACGCGATTTTATACTGAGGAGTGTTCAAAATTTATTTAACTAACGGGTATATTGTTATATTGAGGAGTGTTCAAAACATGATCATATGTTGCTTTGATCATATTCAGTCTCATAATAACACTTTTGTATGGGAGTAATAATATCATAAATTATATAATGAGCGTTGACAATTATACGGGTAAGTTAAAGTGACATGATCTCATACAACATTTTGCAGAAATATTATTATATATGTTAGTTATAGTGACTAGACATAACGACCATACAAAATGGCTTCTACAATTTTCATTGTTCGGTGTTCGAAATGTTAATGTCTGTCATACTCACTACTCAAAAAGGTTACATTGCATGTACGTTAATTGCTTATTAGTAACCTCAAAATTTCAAGTCCTATTTAAATCGTCTCACTACAATAGAGTAATGTTTCTTATATAATTGAATATATATCTCTATCATTTAAAAATTACGTAACTAAAGACCCCCTCGAAATGATTTCGCTTAAACCGTATCAAACAATAACCATATGTAATACGAAAATGTAAGATTAAAAACTAGTATATAACTTCGAAAAGGGGGAAAAGGGAAAAAAAAATAAAAATACATTCAAACTCGGATTTGAACACACAACCTTTTACATAAATGAAATAGAGTATGTGAAACCATATGAGATATTAGATGCCACTGACTAAATAAGCAAATAAAATAAATAACTATACTGATGGTGGCAAACATAGTCGATGTGGGCCTGGGCCAAGCCCCCCTTGTAATTTCGGATTAATAGTGTAGGTTGCTGCATTTCATCATCAAATGTTAATTGCTCTAGTGGTTTGTTGTTTAATTCATCAACCACTAGATCTGTGGTTCGAGTCTTGGCCCCCTCATTTTTTAATGATCTTCATGGCCGGAGGCTACTTCCGACAACGACGTCTCGCCGGAGATCTACTTGCCTACTCCGATGAAATTGTTCCAGCGACCACCATCTTCCGGCGAGGCAAACTTTGAATATTCTTTTCATTTTTTGGTTCATAAATTTATTATACTACATTTTCCTATTTTTCATGTAATTATAAATCAAATTAAAAAAAATAAATAATTATAAATTAGTGAACGGTGTAGATCTTATTTTAACATAATGTACGGTAGATCTAGCCTTTGTTACGGTGCATTTCGGTGCACGTCGTGTACCCTAGAATTCCTCCATTTTCACACTACTTTTGACTAAGCACATGTGGTGTACAGCAGCTACAACAAAGCATTTAATTGAGTTTGTTGGTTTGTCAAGTAGTAGTTGACCAATTTGTTGGCTTATAACCTTGTAAAAATCCACGTACGACTTACGATTATTATGAATAATACCACTTAATTAATATTGATTGAAATGAAATAATAAATTGTTATATGATTAATTTGTTAATTATTGTTAGCATGCTAATTTATGTGTTTAATCGTTAAATGCTCATATTTGTGTTTAAATCGTTTAAATGCATGTTTATTCTATTTGATATGTTATATTGAATGAATGATAATAATATGTGGTATTATTGTGGAGGTGACTAATATGGCCCAAATAAGATAGAAAATACAGTCTGCGTACCGTTATGTATTTTTGTAATACGGTCTGCGTACCGTTATGTATTTTTGTAATTTATTATTTATATCGCTTTACGGTCTGCGTACCGTTTATAAATTGTAATTACAAAGAAGACTTGTGAGACGATGATAGAAGATCATGGATGAGATCCAGCTTACAAGATGGAGCCTAGAAGATTAGATCTTTAGGATTAGGGGCCATATTAGGATCACATTTATTTTTCGCATTTAATTACCGTAATTATTTTGTGTTGCTTGTTTTATGTTTGGACGCTAGTATCACGCGTGTTCACTAGATATTAGGTCATACATAAAATAAGAAGACCCTAAGTAATATTGAGCTAGATGCCTTTCCAATTCAACACCTATGATGCCTTAGATTTTAGGTGATAGGTTTCGGCAAAGCGAGGTGTTATCTAAAATCTTAGGATAGTACGGGTAATTCTCACGGGGAATTGCATGTGTGAATTGGTTACTCTCAACAAAATATCAAAAGACAAAGTTTTGGTTTTGAGGCATAGTGATAAGTAGGTGATGAGATTACACTTATCAAACCAAGAGTTATAAACGGTTATAATTAGTAAAGGAGTTTACTTACCTTGATCATTTAAGTTTTAGGGAAGGGCCAAAGTCCGCTTAAAACTTAGATGAAATGGGGTCTTGGAATCGTTTAATTCAACTAGGGTATTTGTTTTTTGTTGAATTAGATGTTGATAGCATGTGTTTTAAATTAGTTAAAATTATACGCTATCATATAAACATAATCTAAAATCTTTGCGTCTATTTGTAGATATCATGAATCACGATACTTTCAATTTGCGTTCAATCCTTGAGAAGGATGAGCTGAACGACAAAAACCTCCTTGATTGGGAGAAAACTTTGGAAATAGTTCCAAGGGCTGAAGGCCGAGATGATATTTATGTTATAGAAATTAATCTCACAGATTCTTCTTCTTGGGTATTAGATACCGGCTGTGGTTCTCACATTATTTCGAATGTGGAGGGTCTCAGGAGAAGTAGAAGCCTGGCAAAAGAAGAGGTAGATCTACGCGCTGGAAATGGAGCACGAGTTGCTGCCTTGAGCGTATGTAGGATCATATAGTTTACTATTACCCTCTGGTTTAGCATTAGAACTAAATAAATTGTTATTTCGTTCCTGCAATTACCAAAATATCATTTCAGTTTCAGTTTTGGATTCTGAAGGTTATTCATTTCATATTAATAATAATTGCTGTTCTATTTATATGAATAAGATGTTTTATGCCAAGACGAATTTAATTGATGGTCTTTACATAATTGATTTAAAGAGCCATATCTATAACATAAATGACAAACTGCAAAAATCAAAAGATTCTAATCTCGCTTATCTATGGCATTGTCGATTAGGTCACATTAATAAAAAACGCATACAGAAACTCCAAAGGGATGGAGTTCTAGCATCGTTTGATCTCGAATCTTTCGATGTTTGCGAATCATGTTTAATGGGAA
The DNA here is from genome assembly GCA_963457585.1 of Spergularia bocconei. Lineage (NCBI taxonomy): Eukaryota > Viridiplantae > Streptophyta > Magnoliopsida > Caryophyllales > Caryophyllaceae > Spergularia > Spergularia bocconei. The sequence continues at coordinate 15,672,935 of OY734951.1, forward strand.
AAATGACAAAGTCACCTTTTAGTGGAAGAGGGGAGAGGGCTAGTGATCTATTGGGACTCATCCATACTGATGTATGTGGACCAATAAGTACACAAGCTCGAAGCGAATTTAGTTGCTTCATTACTTTTACTGATGATGTAAGTAGATACGGGTATATCTACTTAATGAAACACAAGTCTGAATCATTTGACATGTTCAAACGATTTCAACATGAAGTAGAGAATCAGCTTGGCAAGAAAATCAAAACATTACGATCTGATCGTGGTGGAGAATATTTGAGCCAAGAATTTGATAATCATCTATCAGATTGTGGAATTCTTTCACAATTAACTCCTCCTGAAACGGCACAATGGAATGGTGTGTCTGAAAGAAGGAATAGAACCCTATTAGATATGGTTCGCTCGATGATGAGTTTTGCTGATCTTCCAATATCCTCTTTGGGGATATGCTCTCGAGACTGCAGCATTTACACTTAACAGGTCTCCATCAAAAGCTGTGGATAAGACACCATATGAGATATGGACTGGAAATGCTCCTAAGTTGTCTTTTCTGAAGATTTGGGGATGCGAAATCTATGTAAAACGGTTACTGTCAGACAAACTCGGACCCAAATCAGATAAATGTTTCTTCGTGAGTTATCCCAAAGAAACAAATGGTTACTACTTTTACAATCCAAATGAGAGCAAGATGTTTGTTGCTCGTGATGGTGTCTTTTTGGAAAGAGATTTTGTTTCCAAAAAGGCAAGTGGGAGTAGTAGTGTGTTTCTCGAAGAAGTTCGAGATGAGCAACAAATGGATGTGGTTGATCCTACATCAGAGACGGGCTGGCCGGATTCCACCATTCCTTCGGGGAATATGGAACAAGCTCAAAGGATGGCGTATTCCAAGCGCGAATCCTCTTCCGTCCCACCAGAATCTGATTTTAACGAAGATTCACAAAATGTTGTGACTTCTTCTCTTATTGCTAATAACCCACGTAAATCGAGTAGGCTATGGGTACCGTCGAGAAAATAGGTGGATTTTCTTTGGCACAGAGTCACGATATCTTACTTTTAGAAAGTGAAGAGCCTATGACGTATAAACCAGCTTTGATGAGTCGGTCCAATACTCGATTGGCTTTCTCAAATATGAAGGAGAAACTTGTGTGTATAAGAAAGTTAGTGGGAGTAATGTAGTCTTCCTTAATCTTGTATGTAGATGACATACTTCACATTGGAGACGCAGAGTACATTCTTGGAATCAAAATCTATAGGGATAGATCTAAGAGAATGATAGGACTGAGCCAAGGAACTTATATTGATAATGTCCTTCTTAGGTTCAACATGGAAAACTCTAAGAGAGGTTTTCTACCTATGCAACATGGCATACGTCTTAGCAAGACTCAATGTCCTAAAACATTTGATGAGCTGAAACAGATGAGCTCGATTCCTGATGCATGAGTCATAGGATCGATCATGTACGCTATGATTTGTACTCGCCCAGATGTCACGTATTTTTGATTCTACAAATAAAATTGAGTACATTGCTGCTGGTGAAGCAGCAGAGGGAGTTGTTTGGATGTGAACTTGGTGTTGTTCCTAGTGTTGCTAATGGAATAGACCTTTATTGCGAGAATAATGGTGCTATTGATCAAGCAAAAGAACCAAGGTCACACAGTAAAGCCAAACATGTGCTCAGGAAATTTCATATAATTCGTGAGATTGTCAAACGAGAAGATGTGAAATTTTGCAAAGTGCATACGGATGCTAACATTGTAGATCCGTTAACTAAACCTTTAGCGCAATCAAAGCATGATAGACATATTCGAGATATGGGTATCAAGCATGTTGGAGATTGGCTTTGATTTTGTATGATTTTTGAAATTATGAATTTGTTCATGTTTTGAATCTTACACTACGATTATGTTTATTATTTCGAAACATTGTTTCATGATCTATTTAATTATGGTTTAATAATTAAATATTGTCCGAAATAATTTATGATTTCAAATAGGTTTGTCAAAATCGTTGACAAATGAAACCCTATTTAGTGAACTGAAATTATAAATTAAGATTTTAGTCCCTAGTATAAGTCATTTGTGATGGACAAACTAATGATACGGAAATACTAGTTTGTAAGTTGATTGATGGTGCTGTTTCATGGACCATAGGGACATTGGATGTCTAGTCAATTACATGGATATATACTAGAGAGTATATATTGGACTGACCCGCTATCAATTCCAAAAATTATTTTTGGAATTCATATTGATTATTATGGTAAATTCCTTAGACATGAGTGCATCATTTCTCCTATGAGAGGATTGGTATGTCTTTGATCTTGCTCAATGCCATACTGTAAAAAGGGGCTATAAAGGCAACGATTGGGGCTGCTAAAAATTGAGTGGGAGTAATGGGTGTACAAGATTGGAGAGTCCTCCTATGAGATAGGAACGGTGTCCGGGCCACTTGAAGAGTAGGAACTGAAAATGCATGGCCTTGCTCGAATGGATTACATGTTAATTATTCGTCTTGCAGTTCAACTCAGATTTCAAGGAACGATTTGATTGATGATATGAAAGACATGTGAAGTCGCAATATATTCAAATCAGACACTAAGAGATGAGGGAATCATATGACACACTTGCTCTAGGACAAGTGGGAGATTGAAGGAATGTGTCCTTCGATCAAGTGTCATTCCGATAATAATAAGGATTATATCAGAGGTTTTTTTATTCGGTAATATTAGGTGGTCGTAGTGTTTTGCTAGAAACCAACTACGGTCTGTTGGTTTAATAAGTCGACTGCTAACTATTACCGAGTCCTACAGGGTCACACGCTTAGAGTCTCGAACCAGGTCTAAGACGATAATATCTAATGGGTTATTAGTTATTATTGGGCTTAGGGTTTTACTAAGTGATTAGGTTATTTACGGTATACAATATACTTAGAGTATATATATATATATATATACCTACTATGAGTATTACGTAATACACAACTAACAGAGTATTGACTCTAAACCTAATCACACGTAAAACATAGCCTCCTCAAGAGCAAAACGTGAGACAGTCTCCCGGAGTTCTAGCAGACGAAGCTTGAGGAATCTGGTTTGGTGCTCGCGTGGACTGAGTAGAGGGGTCGCGTTTGGGATCCTGTTCCTCCTATAATCCGAGTACCTGATTCACGCATCAAGAGGTATGATTAATTATATTGGTCCTATTAATCTATGTATGCGATCTTGGGTCAGATGCACGAAAAACGTTTTACCAAATTCCGCACTTTTAGCATCTGAAACCCTACATATAAGTCTTAGATTAAATGTTAAGTCTTTAACTAAAATGATAACCAAAGGTTGTATAATAATAATTTTATAAACGGGACACAATGTAATTAATAAGCTAATTAAATCTCTCAATAAATTAGTTCGAGACGGTATCTGCGGATACTTTGAAACTAAGAAATGAAAAACAACTTATGAGAGTTGAGGTGTTTGGTATATATGGCGAGGATGCAATGAAATTTGAAGGGAAATGAAGGCAGAATTGCATAGAAGAAGCCAAAATGAGGAAAATTTAGAAAGAAAAGAAGAGAAAATCAAAGAAAGTGAGCCAATATGAGGAAAGTCGAAAGGTAAAAGAAGAAGTGAATATTTACCGCCAGTTAACACCGAAAATCGGACTTTGGTGTTATATGTCGCCCGCTATTTTACTAATATAGCCCGCCATATGACTCTAATACCCCTGTTAAAACTAAGTATATTCCATTTAATATGTTTAATAATCCCCAAGAACTAGCTTAATCTTTTCCCATTCCCATTCTCATCCCATCCCCATCCTCATTCAGCCATTCCCATCCCCATTCCCTCAAACACTCAGCTCACTCACTCACTCCATTTTGAAAAAAATAATAAACACTCACTCAATCCCTTGCAATAAATAGTACGCATGGACAACCCTTCTACACTCCCCGGAGATGACAAATCAAAACATTCAAATACGACACAAGACGTCTAGTCAACACGTCCTTTCTTAACCGTAAGACGTGTCGTCTACACGTCCATATGAGTGAATAGACGTGTAGTCAATACGTCCGTTTAGTGACGGGGACATCCGATCCACACGTCTTCTCTTTTTCGGTGCAGTCGCGAAATTCGTTAATGGAGGCGACAACTCAATTTTGATATTACATCAGTAGCGAGATTCAATTTCTAGTGAATGTACAAGTTATAGTTAGATCCATTGTGATTTTTGTTCCGACTTGAGAAGAACGAGAACAATTCTCGTGGTGGTGGTGGTGGTGGTGATAAGTATGATTGCCCTGCGTAAAACTTTGAAGATCGTTTTTTTTTTATTAGAGATAAAAGGGTATAATTGAAAAAGGTTGTGAAAACTTGGGCGATAATAGTAAAACTAGGGCGACGAATAGCATTTCACAAAACAAAAGGTGGTAGCATTTGACAAAATACAAATATAAAAGGTAGTGATGAAAATCATATTATACCCCCGGGTATATTGAGTTTTTGTACCCCATCTAATATAATTGACGAGCAATGAATGCAATTTGATGAGCAATGATAACTATCCTTGGGTATCCATATACTGTATAAATCAATCAACTTATATTTTTTATGCTATTGGGTGATTTTTATTGTTTTTTACCCATACCGATGAACGCTCGACATATTCATGCTTGCTCATTGAATTATAGGCGAATGCTCATCGAATATTCGTGAATTGCTCATTAAAATGTTATGGGGGTACAAGAACTGCATATACCCCCGGGGGTACGGTATAATAATTGTTGTTTTTAATTTCAATGTAGCAAATTGAGAAATTTTTTTTATCACAAAAGGTAGTTATAAGAAAGTTTTCCTATAAAATAACTAAATTGTGCAATACTGGGCTTAATATTTTCTCCTTTGCGAATACTCGTATATCATACACAATGAAAACTAATTAAGTACATTTTGGGTTAAGACGATTAACTCGCTCTACCTATAGAAGCGAGTTGGAGGATTTCAACTTGGAAGCTATCGAGATCTTCCCGTTCTACTTGATCATACTTTGCTTGATTATTTTTTGCTGAGGTGCTTTGCTTGATTATGGATTCATGCTACACATAGTAGTTGCTCCAATGAGTTTTCAATCTTGTTTTGAGATTTGATCGTAGACATTATGGTCAGGGGTGTCCGGGTGTGGAACCAAGATTTCAAGCTTTGGTGTTACTCCGGTGAATAGCGGGGACATTGGTCGGTTTCTAGCGTTTGTTTAGATTGCGGGTTGTGGTTTTTGCAATTTTGCAACATTTCTAACGTTTTCCAAATTTGAGGTAATTTAAGGGAAATGCAACCTCAGCTCAATTGGTAAGGGTCACAATTGGTTGTTATTGGGACTTGGGTCACAAGGTTGTTATTGGGCATCTTGAGTCTCGAGTAGTAATACAGGTTCCTTCATTTGGGGGGCCAAATCATGAAAAGTGGGCATAGGACGTCTTCATTTGACAATCGCTTTGATCTGGCCTACTTCCATTTTAATTGTTGGTGTTGCAATTTCCCTCAAAATTTCGTTTCGACTCCTCCAATCTAAGTCCAATTTGTAGAACTGTGCGCCACATGTAGTTGTGGTGAAGAACAAGATCATATTACGATTACAATAATAAATACATTCTCAATTAAGTTCAGCTTATGTATAGCACAATACAAACAGAACGGCATCAGACCTCACAACTCCACACACCAGCTATTTCCGTGGATAAGAGCCCAAACACGATTTTATAAATACAAGAGCATTGATAGAAAGACAAATAGATGCAGTTACATTGATACGATCAGTTGGTGTCCTAGGCTTTGGAAACAACTGCTTCGGAAGGCGGGTTGAGAGGAGCCCTGATCTCATCATCAGGATCATAATCAGGATTAAGACTCTGATCAATGGCTTCACGGCCTTTCTCCAGGCAGGGTTTGCAAGCCATCTCTATAGTTATCCATCCTAGAGCCAGTCCTGCAATTGCTATAATTGCTGCTGTCACCGCACCCATCCCCTCTCTATATTTTGTAAGTTTTGCTTTTCGAAGAGCAGTGTGTCCCTCTTTGCAACAGTCTTTTGCAAAGGTGAGAAAGCTGAGAAGTACGTGTAGACGGACTCCTGTTTATTTGGGTGTTTATCATCATGTTAGTTGGGTTCATTTTTCCAAACTGATCTCCGGCATATATGTTGTCTCATAGATCTCATTTCATTGCTAGGTAACATGAACTAACACAGACATGGAAATTGACATACTCCGTATGACACAGCACACTGCAGATTATAGGACACGGGTAAATGTTTAATGAAGTTGTCCGGAAAAGTATATTAGTGGCTTAAGAATGAGTTTTATATCAACAATACCTTAATTCTACAAGGTCACAAACACTCCAATAGAACCTGCCACTCGTGACTCGTCCATAAAACACGGTATAATGCACCAACCATTATCCACACAATTTCACAAGAACAGAAGTATAAACTTACACCCATACTTACAGCAAGCCACCTCCCTTCTTAGAACCAAACAACAAAATTGAACCCACAAGGCTACAACCAGCCATACGCCCATATCAACCGCACAACTCTACCAATATTGATTACAAAACATAATATCACTCCAAGTCCCATATACGCAACTCCAACTACAGAAGGTACTCTCACTCATCAACTCATCGTTATCCTACCTTACATCTCCAAATAAATCTAACATGCTCTACAAACTCTAAACCAACCAACCCTCAAACCAATATCAGAAGAAGTGACGAACCATTTACATACCAAACAAACCTGAGCCATTGATCATAGCTTCATTCATTATACTCTAGCTCAATGCTAATAAACATTCAATAACCTACACGATCTCAATTCAAAAACTGTTCTACAATTTCCAATCGAACTGTATCCCCTAATCACCATAAGACCAAACAATTCAATGCACAATACGAAACACTATCCCCAATTCCCCAAACCCGTAATCATAACTTTCATAACATACTAGCTCCAGGCTAATAATCATTGAATAATCCTCACCATCTCAATCCCGAAACTGTTGCACCATTTGCAATGCCATACAACCATACACAATTTCCAAATATCTCCAAACTGTACCCTCTAATCACCATAACACCAAACAATTCAGAATTCCTCGAATTTCTTACGCACATTGCACGACCAATCGGCAATACATCTAATCCCCACTATAAACTAGCTAGCAACCTAAAGCTAGGTAGTAAACAGGTTCTACATAATATATACTCTCCTCATTTTAGTCAATTATTATTACCAATTGTTTCAAAATCGCCTCGAGATCAGCATTACAATCACAAATCAAATACAACGAGTAATGTAAACCAACAAAATAACGCACGATGATCATGACTTGGTAGGGTAGTTGGTACACCACCAACAATTGGATTAACTAATAAGTTTCGAAGGTGGTCGACATCGTATTACCTTACAAATGTTGCGTATGATACAATCCTCAAAACTCAGACGCAACCCCAAAATCTGAATTCATCAAAGAGACGAGATTGTTAACGATTTATAGAATTAGGGAAAAACGAATGAATAAATTAGATTAAAGGGTAGATCTAAAGACTAGAAACTTACGAGGTGTGGCAACGGTAAGGGGCAGCAGAGGGTGCGTGACACGTGCGCAAGGTGGTGGTTGTTCGCTGCAAGCGGAGGAGTACACGGTGGTGATAGTGACGATGAGAAGACGATGAATTTATGATGATGGTTGACAGTTCGACGGGGAACAGAGAGAAGAGTAAGGCAGAAGATTGTTTGATGTATTTTTAAGTTTAGACTCTTCATTTTCATGATTTCTCTATGATTTTTTTTTTTTTTTTTTTTTTTTTTTTGATATGGTAAAAGAAACCTAGATAGATCCCCGAGTGTAGGACCAACCCAACTCATCATTTCGGATGAGAGTAGTAAGAGATTAATTAGGCCTCACGAAAGCAGTGAATAATCTCTACTTTGTGAAAATAAGAAAATTCCATAAGAATATCTTGAATCAGATTAGAAATTTCCCAAGCAACTTTCCAACTTTGACGGATAAAGTTAATGATGCAAAGGTTATCTCCCTCGATAATGAGGTATTTAATACCTAGGAAAATAGCAGTTTTGATACCTTCTTTTAAAGCTAGTGTTTCCGCTAACAGAATACTCGTGATCCCACAAGCTTTTGCTCCCAAAATTTTTGGGGTTCCATAAGAGTCCCTAATTACATATCCTAGAGAAGATTTTCAATTTGAAAACTTAGAACTAGACCTGTAAGTTTCTGGCCCGACCGGAAAAACCGCCCGAGACCCGACCCGAAAATAACTTGAAAAACCCGGACTTTTTCAACCCGAACCTGAAAAGCACCCGAAACCCGAAATGACCAAAAATGTCAGGGTCAAGACCCGACCCGAGTGGGTCAACCCGTTGGTTCAAACATATTTAGTGGAAAAATATTATAATAATAAAAAAATATATAAAACAATTAATATTAATAAATTTTAATTAAAATATTCTTTTAAGACATATAAAGCATACATATAATGCAATCATTATGATTATATTATATAGGAATTGAATCAGGTCAGAAGTAAAGTTGTGTCAGAAGGTCAGAAGTAATCTCAGCCACACATCTTGATATTACACTAAGTCTCTTAACTTTAGTTGCTCCGTAACTCCAGTAACTATAGCACATAACTCCGATAACTTTACGACTCTAATGTAACAATATTTGACTAAAATGCGTAATTTCAACTTAATTCCAATAACTTCAATAACTAAAACACGTCTTTTAATATAACTCCATTAACTCCAACACGTAACTATAATAACTCTAATAACTATAAAACACGTAACCCCGACTTAACTCCAATAACTTTGATAACTCCAATAACTTTAATAATTTCAATAACTTTAATAAAAAAAATTAAAAAAAAAAAAACAGAAAATTAAAATTTAAAACACGTAACCCGGACTTAACTTTAATAACTCCAATAACTTCAATAACTTCAATAACTATAAAACACGTAACCCCGACTTAACTCTAATAACTTTGATAACTTTAATAACTTTAATAACTCCACACACTAAAAAACTTAACTTAAAAAAAAAAAAAAAAATCAGAAAAAAGGAACCCCATTTTTTTCTCTCTCCTTCTCCACCCCTCCCCCCACCACCGCCACCACCACGTACCAGCAGCCCACCGCCACCCTCTTGCGCCGACCACCACCAAACGCGACGCCACCACCACTACTGGGTGAGCGCCGGTCCGGCGACCACACATCGGCCGTCCTCTCCCCGCGCCACCACCTCTAGTGTCCTCGACATCCCTTTTTCCTTGTTTTCTCTCTCCTCTCCCACTCCCTTCCCCAGCCCCTATCCGCGACAGCCACCCCTCCCCCTACGTTCGCCGCCCCTCCCTCTACCTTCGCCGCCCCTCCCCCGATGTCGCCGCCCCTCCTGGCCTTGTTGCTACATCTCCTCCAATTTTTTAGGTGCAAAACGGGGGAAATGGGGGAGAAGGAATGGGAGGCGGGGTGTGGGTATGGCGGACGCGAGGTCGGAGTGGCCGGCCGACCACGGTGGCTGGATCCGGCCGCCAATGGTGGTGGTCGGCGACGGCTCCGGCGGGGGTTGGGGTGGTCGGGTGGGGTTAGGGGGTTGGGGGAGGAGAGAGAGAAGGGAAGAAGTGGGGTTTTGTTATTTTATTTTTATGTTTGTTTATTTGGTTTAATCTTGACCATTGATCTTGGATAGATGAGTGGCTCAGATTACTTCTGACCTTCTGACATAAAACTACTTCTGACCGGATACGCCCCCATATAATATTATAAATAAAAAATTTGGAAAATAAGAATAAAATAATATTTTACCTATCAATATTTACTGATAAAAAAGGCGCGAATATGTAATTCTGACCCGCTGGTCAACCTGTAACCCGACCCGGACCCGTTTTGACCCTAACCAGAAATACACCTAAACTCGAATCTACCCGAACCCGAAACCGGCACGCCCGATCCGTTTTACAAGTCTACTTAGAACCATCGAAATTTATTGTGGTACTCTATCGGTGGTTTATGCCAAAAGATGTCCTTAGGTAGGAGATTTTGCCCTTTTCTCATTTGATTTGGAGGGGCATTATCTGGGTTATCAATATCCATTTTTCTTAGAAAATTCCATTCTTTTAAAGCAGATTTAATTAATTGAGCTAATTTTTCGAGAGAAAAATTCTCCGCTTTAAAAATGTGATTGTTCCTAACATACCAAATATTCCACCAATTAAATATTAAGCACTGGAGAGATTTTGAATCTATAGATTTCTTAAGTATATCAAGGTTGTAAGTAAAAGAATGGTTGTCATTGTTGTTGTTATTTTGGTTAAGATAATGATCAAACTTAATATCAAATTTACTAGCCACATCTAATATAATGGGACATGAAAAAAACAAGTGATGTGAGTTTTCGAACATGTGATCACATAGAACACAATGAAAGGGGACCGAGACATGACTGCGATTCGGCCTATCACGAGTTGAGAGACCATCCATGCAAGTTTTCCAAAGGAAGTTTTTTAACTTGTTAGGGATATCAAACTGCCATATCCAATGAAAACTACATTTTACTTGAGTTTTATTCATAATACCTTGAACTAGCCACGTCGCTGATTTGGTGGAAAAAGATCCATCAGTTGACAATGACCAAAAAACTTAATCTTTCATATCATTACTAGGAATATGAATACAAGAAGTACCATCTAATAAATTATTTGGAAGAAATTGGCTGAGGTTAATCATATCCCACTGTTTAGACTCTATAATAAAATAACTAACACTAACAGTCGTGTCATGGTTAACACAATCTATAACTAAGTCATTAATCGGATTTGAAAAAGGCCAGTTATTTAACCAAAAATATCTTTTCCATTACCAATTTGCCAGCGGAGACCTTTCTTGAAAATATCTCTAAGAGACATAAGCATCTTCCATTGACACGAGCTATTACTAGGAGGTTTATGATTAAATAGGCTTGATCCTTTTATATACGTTTTGCGAACTATTTTTACCCAAATATTGCTTGGATCTGTTAAAATTTTCCGAAATAGTTTAAGTTGCATTGCTTTGTTGGCCGCCTCGGTTTTACGAAGACCTAGGCCACCCATGCTTTTAGGGGTGCAAATCTTATCCCATCCTATAAGATTGGGGGACTTATTAATGCATGGTATCCTTGTTCCATAAAAAAATTCTATTGATTTTATCAAGCTCTTTATGAATAGAGCTTGGAATTAGGAAACTATGCATCTGAAAAGTAGCCTTAGAAGCCAAGTTAGATTGAATTAAAGAGATTCTTCCGGCTTGCGAGATGGAGTTTGCTTTCCACTTAGTCAATTGGTTTCTAGAGCTTAAAAGGACATTGGCAAAAGTCTCTTTTGTAACCCTACTATCAATGATCGGACATCCCAAATATTTGCCTAGCGAGGTAGCTTCGGGTATCCCTAAAATGCCATGGAAGACATTTCTATCAACTCTCGAGACATTTTTGGTGCATTGAAAAGCAGATTTTGAGAAGTTTACTTGTTGTCCCGACATGCGGCAACTATTATCTAATATATCTTTCACTGCTTGACAACTAGCTCTAAAAGCCTTACTGAAAATCATGGTATCATCTGCAAAAGTAAGAAAAGAAATTCGATCGGAGTTCGAGCTAATTTTAACACCCACAAGGTGTTTTTTATCATCGTTGGCTTCTTGAAGTTTCCTAGCCAATAGTTCTGTGCAAAGAATGAAAATGTATGGTGAAAGAGGGTCTCCTTGTCTAAGACCACGAGAAAGGCAAAATTTTTCTTCAGGAACACCATTAACTAAAACGAAAAATGAAACTGTCGTGACACAACTAATCCACCTTGGGTGGAAGCCAAACTGAAAAAGGGTCTCTTCAATGAAACGCCAATCTACACGATCATATGCTTTTTCCATATCTAATTTAATTGCCAACCAACCTCCTTTACCAGTTTTCCTTTTAAAAGAATTTAAAACTTCATGCGCCAATAGAATGTTATCTTGAATAATTCCGTTAGGAGTAAAAGCTCCTTGATAAGGATGGATAATTTTTTCTAGAATAACTTTAAGCGAAATTTTTTGTAATAATCTTATAAACAGTTGAACAAAGACTAATCGGTCGAAAATGATTAGCTGTTGCAAGGTTATCAATTTTTGGAATAAGGGCTATCAAAGTGTGGTTTATCTCTTGTAATAACTTACCAGAGTGTAAAAAGGCGAGAATCGCCCTAGAGACTGACTTACCAACTATATGCCAATATTTTTGGAAGAAAGCCGGAGGATATCCATCGGGACCAGGGGCTTTCACCGTGGCTAGCTGAAACACTGCTGATTTTATTTCTTCGTGGGAGATTTCTTTAATTAGGAACTCGTTATCAAATTCATTGATTAAATTTTTTATTGACAAGAAATCTATATCTTTATTGAAATGGCAAGAGGTCTTTCGTAAATCTCATTTTAAACTCTTTAGTGATAGTCGTGCCAATCTGTGTAGGATTGTAAAACCGCACGCCATCCGAAGATGTAAAACTATGAATAGCATTTCTGTTTCATCTAATGGTAGCGTGTGTTTGAAAGTACTTGGTGTTACTATCTCCAAGGTTAGCCTTTTTTTTTAAGAAAGAAAGAGAGTAACTAGGGAGGTTCTCGTTGGAAACGAACCAACGAGAACTCCACCCTAGATTGTCCTTACGAAGAAGGACAAGAAAAGCATGATGAGGAAAATCATCAGCAGTAGAGGTATACACAGATTGACAGTAACCTAAGTTAGCCAAGTAATCTGCAACCCCATTGAAAACGCGAGAACAATGAGCAAAAATGACCCTATCACAATCAATTAAATCGCGTTTGGAATCTGCTAAAATCATTTCAATTTGCCAAGGAATTGAATTTGGATATTTCATTACATTTATAACCGTTAAATTGTCACCTTCCTCAATAACATTTTTAATCTTTAAACTCTTAATCATTTTAATGCCTTCCCTAAGAGGTATAGCTTCGTCAACATGAATAGAAACTTTACCGAAAGCCTTAGCACCAAGAAAAAGAACTTTACCTGAATCATCTCTGAGGACATAACCAACAGAAGCCTCTCCATTGCTTCTACGAGATCCATCAAAATTTAACTTAACAAAACCTTTAGGAGGTTTTCTTTAATAAGTATCCTTAATTTGAACATGATTTGGCTTAGGAGGGATTGTCTTAGTAAAATTTTCAGACTTTCGATGAGAAATGGATCTAAGTGTTTTTTCCAATACAGTTTCACTAGACATGGATTCATTTTTAAAAATTGTATTGTTCCTATCAAACCAAAGGTGCCACCAGAGAAAGCAGAGATTTAAAAAATCTATGGAGGAAAGTTTGAGTCTAATAAAATCTAGCTGTAAAAATATGTCAATAGAAGAATCTAGAGGAGAAGACAATGCCTCAGCTACATTAGAGGATAGTCTTACACAAGAATTAATAGTAAAAGGGCAAGAAAACAAAAAATGAGAATAATCGTCTAGTTGGAATGAGCATGAAGGACAAGCCAACGCAATGCCAACATGACTTCGCATCAAACGTTCTTTTGTTGGTAATCCATCGACACAAATTTTCCATAAGAAATTTTTAACCTTATTGGGCACGTTCATCTTCCACACCCACCCAAAATTATATTTTTTCATTAATTCTAGTATGAAGTCCTTGAGCTAGCCAAGTAGCTGATTTGACAGTAAATAAACCGGTAGGGTTAAGATACCAATAGAAGCGATCATCTATTGAGTTGCTAGGTACACGCACATCCAAGATAGCATCTACTATTTGGGGTTGTAACGTCATTTTAAACTTGTCAATATTCCATCTATTATGCTCAACAATGAAGCTACTAACCTTCTGTTCGAATTCAAAAGAGACTCCTGCGAAGGCATACTCATGGAGTGGCTTGTCCAGGACCCAATTATCATACCAAAACATAATAGTATTTCCGTTTCCAGCATTCCATCTAATACCTTTCATAAGAAGAGGTTTTAATTGAATCATCTTATTTCACTGCCAAGAACTCGCTGAGTTTCTACATTTTACATACTCTAGTAAATTTTGCCCTTTCAAGTATTTTTCTGAAATGATTTTGACCCACGGATTATGTGGATTTTCTATAATTTTTCAAAGTAGCTTAAGTTGAAAAGAATGGTTGATCGCTTCCGATTTTCTCACTCCCAGACCACCCAACCCTTTTGGCTTACAGATCTTATCCCAACCAATAAGATTAGGAGAAGAGCTATCTATATCTTTATTCCAAAAGTAATTTCTATTAATTTTATCTAGATCATTTAACAACTTTTTGGGGAGTAAAAAGTTCTGCATCACATGCATAGGTTTAGCCGATAGATTAGCTTGAATAAGAGTTGCTCGTCCAGATTGCGAAATAGAATTAGCTTTCCATTTAGATAACTGATCTTTAGATTTAAGGATAACCTCTTCAAAAGTGTCATGGTCTACCTTCTTATTGATAAGCGGACATCCCAGGTACTTTTCCATTGAGTTCGATTCCTCAAGAATTCCTCGAAAACTGATTTTATCAGAGGTCGGAATATTTTTAGAGCAATAAAAGCTTGACTTATGAAAGTTAATCATTTGTCCTGATAACTTGCAGTAATTATGGAGAACATCTTTAAGAGTGTGACAACTAGACCTCGTTGCTTTCCCAAAGATAATGGTATCATCCGCAAAAGTCAAGAAGGGGATATTAGTTCTACCCCTATTTATCTGAATACGAATTGACCTTTTGTCCAATTCACTGACGAATTGGAGTTTTTTTGCTAACACTTCTGCACAAAGGATGCAAATGTAAGGAGATAAAGGATCCCCTTGTCTAATGCCCCTGGATGGGGTAAATTGGCTAGAAGGAATGCCATTGACTAAAACTGAAAAAGAGACCGTACGTATGCAATGGTTAATCTAGTTTATCCATTTAGAATGAAAGCCAAATTTCTTAAGAACCATCTCAATAAAGTCCCATTCTAATCTGTCATAAGCTTTCTCCATATCTAGTTTTACTGCTATCCAACCCGATTTCCCCGTTTTCTTTTTGAAAGAATGAAAAACATCATGGGCTATTATGATATTATCACTAAAACCTCTATCAGGAGTGAAAGCGCCTTGGAGAGGATGAATGAGTTTTGATAGAACTCTCTTTAGTCGAGAAGTTAATACTTTTGACACAATTTAGCTACACAAACTGATGGGTCTAAAATTAATAGCTGTTTTGGGATTTTGAATTTTAGGGATAAGCGCTATAAAAGCATGGTTAATTTATCTTAGCATCTTTCCTGAGTGAGAAAAAGCTTTTACTGCTTTGATAACCGAGTGGCCTACAATATGCCAATACTTTTAAAAGAAAATTGCACTGAAACCATCTGGACCCGGTGATTTAGATGGAGCAAGATCAAAGGTTGCTCTTCTAATCCTCTGATGAACTTGGACATTTAATGTAACAACCCTAAATTTCGACTCAAATATGACTGCAATAAATTTAGAATTGTCACGCCGCAATTGACTACCAAGTCAATTGTAAGGCTATTTATTCGATTACAATACTAATTAGAAACGAAACAGCGCAAGTCTTAAACAAATGTCGAACTACTACTCTCAAAGCTAGTCTTAAATTACATAATCAAATTGAAATATAAACTAAATAGTGTTTATAAAATCCCCAGCATGCAGACGACTCTTCAACCAAGCATCCACATCAACAAAATCTGTCAACTACGCCATCGAGAATGGCGTAGGCCCCAGAAATAAGGTAGGGAACGAACCAGAATAAGAACGTCAGCATACAGGCTGAGTAAGGAACACAAAAGAAACAAGAAGATAAAAAGACACGCGCTTGAAGGCGCTGAACAATCAAACGATCAACCATCGTTGCATCATCAATTATAGTCATCACAGCTATATGGGATTCAACAAACATAACACATTAATATTCATTAAGGCCAGGTTCCTACCCCACAGCCACCACAATCTCGAACCAATGCGAGCTAGAGTACCATAAACAACCCCTAATGACTCAGAGTGTGCACACCCCTCTCTAGGGATCCAGTAGGATGCGTACCCCTAGGAGGAAGCCAAATAGGAAGCCGGTAGCGAACCGACCAAAGACTCCCCTCATAAAGAAGGTACACAGGTGACCGATCAACGCCGAGACACCTTACTCTAGGTGGTAAACGTCAACATCATCATTAATCATAATCATTAACATTAGTCATAATCATTATCTTTACGGAATCATTCACTTAACATATTATATAATTCGTATCACAATTATTAGATTCATGAGATAACATTATCGAAACAAAAAGAAGAAGGCAACAAGGCACACTCGGCCGAAAAACCGCCGAGTGGCCGGGAGGGCCGAGCCGGCCGAAAGGCCGTGCCGGACACACGTGGAAGCCGATGGGCCGGAAAGGAAAACCGAAGGGCTTAGCTGCATGGTTAATTCATACGAAGATGAATATAGAAATAAAAGATAACGGTAAGAATAGTCTGTGAGTAAAAGACCATCAAAGACAAGATTAGTTCAAGGAAGGATAGTTTAGAGAATTGGTCATCGTGGTTTGGATTGTAACCAACGTTCTTACCATTCTAGTAAAATCACAAGCTTAATCACAAGCTTAGAACGGAACCTCCTTGAACACACAACCTAAAAACCATTAACAACATTCAATTACCAATCAACACTTCCAAAACACAAAAGACATCAATAGAACATCCAAACGATCTCCAAACTTCACCAAATTCGCACAACACTTACCCAATCACAACAATAACGTAACCCCATTATGAAATCATCAAAACACTCATAGTAACACTCAATTCAAGGTAAAATCAGATCTGGTCAAAATATATTTTCCACCTTTAAAACATCTCAGAACATCTCCAAATCATAATAACATGTTCAACAAGCCATAATAAACAACCCTTTCAATTACTACGCAATTCCAACCATAAAATCATCATCAATTCATCATAACTTCGATCACACGAACCCTAATTCATAAACTTAATATTTCATGCTTCAAAACATAATTAAACACAATCATAATCCCAACAATAATCAATCATCATCCAATTCATGTTTAGACTTCAATTAACATGAATAATAGTAAAGCTCTAATCTGAAAATTATACTAAGGGTTAAAAAACTTACAACTTTTGGTTGCAAAACCAAAAGAAAAGGGCAAGAAGGCACGGCAAGGGCGCTAGGGCGGTCGGCAGTGGCGACGGCGGCAGCGAAGGCGCGGCGGCGGTCCTCGGGTCGCGCGCTTATTCTTCTCCTTCTCTTCCCGCGACTCTCTTTCTCTTCTCTTATCTTTTTCTTTCTCTTGGGCGACGGTAGTATGAGGAGAAAGGGTTCAGGTTTGTTTTGTATTTATAGTTTAAGGTGTGAGCTAAAAGACGAGTTTTGGTAAGGCGGTTTACGGTAAATTAGTAAATGGACTACCCAATTAGGAGGTTGGCCAAATTAGGAAAGTAAACTCTAATTTCCCAAAATAGAATTAAACACCCACAAAATGATTATTCTTCATAACTTCCATAAATAAACATCTCAAAAATACGGGGTGTTACATTTAATAAGGTCCTTATTATCATCCTCTGTGATTTCTGTATTAATTTCCGAAATGTCATTAAGATTGCCCCTCCCTTACATATTATCTTTAACGAATCTAGACTTAAATTCAGAAGCAATTTCAGTTCTTATAGACTCTTGATCGTTGATAACTAACCCATCCTTATTAAGAAATTGAGAAATTGTAGATCTGTTCTTCTTAACAGTAGCTATAGAAATAAAATATTTAACATTAGTGTCTGCTAGTTTAATATGTCGTGTCTTAGGTCTTTGTTGCCATAATTTCTTCTGGAAACTGATAAGACGTAGTCTTTTTGTCAATAATCGATCTTGCTTAGATGAGGAATAATAAGTCAAGTTCATATCTAATTGTATCTTAGCCAACCTGCTATCAACTTCCTCTATTTGTCTATTCATGTTGCCAAAATTGGACTAATTCCATTCTTTAGAAAGTTTTTTTTAAGAATTTTGCATTTTTTCACTAATTTGAAGTTTTGAACATACTAGACCCAACAATATTTTCTTTCCAAGCTCTGCGAACCAACATTTCATAACCTTTTCTTTCGGTCCAAATCTCTTCAAATCGAAACGACGGTACTTTAAAATTTTTTCGATCCTATAAATTAATTAATATGGGACAGTGGTCTGACGAAGTAAAAACATGATGCGTAGTATAGGCTTGAGGAAACAGAGCTAAACAATCGGTAGAAATTAAAATTCGATCTATCAAGTCGTTCTAAAATGTTATTTAATCCTGACTTTTTCTTTCTCCAAGTTTAAGGTGAACCTTGAAAAGGAATATCAATGATATTACAGTCAAACATAAAATCATTTAACCTCTTAAATCTTTGAGATTTAGTTGGTGCTCCACCAAATTTGTCTTGAAAACATCTTATTTCATTTAAATCCCCGATTAGCATAAAAGGAAGAGTGAGGGTGTGCATGTAGTTTTTGATTTGAAACCAAAAGGCTGACTTATCTTGTTCTTGAGGAGGGGCGTAAACAAATATCACACATAAATCAAAATTTTATCGCATAATTTAGAACTCATAGTCAAAATGGCCTACGGTTTTCCATAGAACCCAAAGGCCTCTAGCAAGGCCCTCAGAAGGAAGAAATATAGCATTATTAAATTTGCACTTCGATAAGAGTAGTTGCGGCGGTTCTTTAGACGATTTTGTTTCAGCAATAGCAATTACAGAGATAGAGTTTTGACTACAGAAGAAAGAAAGTTATTCTGCAAAAAATTTCCTGCCAACACCTCTTGCATTCCAATAAGCAATATTAATTTAATAAATGAAATACAAAAGGGCCACTTTTTTTAAAAAAATTCTTGGCCGACCATTTACTTGAAGCCAAATTTGCCCCTGCAAACCTAAAGTCAAAACAAGTTTAGGTTTTTGACTCCAATAAGAGTTGTTGTAATTAAGAAGACTATTTCTCTTCCTTAGCCACTTTTTTTGGGCTAATTCTTTTTTTTTTTTGAAAGGTTTTCTTGGGCTAATTCCTAATTCTAGATTATTTCCATTAATCAGCAACGCCTTCTGAATGTTTTCAAGTTTGATATCTACTTTTGAAAGTTGTCTAAAAAAATTACCAAATTTTGACTTATTCCATTTCTTGGCTTTAGACTTCAGGCATTTACATTTTTTAACTAGTCGATACATGTGAGAACCATTAAATCTTTCGCTCCAAGCCTTACGAACAACCACTACGTCAAATTTGGGCTTCCAGAACCAGCCTTTAAGAACGGAAATTATAAAAATCGATCTCTTATTAAAAAGAGAACGGGTCCATTAAAAACCGTTCTAAAAGATAATTTTAGTAAATAGAAAAATAAAAATTAAATACCTAAGGTAGAATTCATTCCAGAACCACATCTTTTAGAACGGTTCCTTTTGAAACCGTTCTAAAAGACGCACCAAAGAATACGGTTTTTGGGATAAACCGTTCTAATAATATTAAAAAAAAGAAAAAAAAAAAGATACAGTACAATATATCTTGTGATTTCCGCCCCTTTATCTCCCTCTCAGTCTCTCACCTCGTCATTTTCATCCTCTCCCTCTATTCTCCCTCTTATTCATACTTAATTCTTTTCTCAAAAAAATTTCTCTATTTTCATCCTTTTCATCTTAATTTCTATCTCTTCTTTAATTTCCTCATCCTTTTATCACCTATAATAATCTAGTTGGTTTAATTTTCTACAAATAACAAAGCACCAAAAAGTGTAAAACGATGGAAAACCCAGATATAAGAAAATCAAAGAAGAAAACGATATTGATGAATGGAAACGAGCCGACGGCGGTTGGGACATGAACTGATGGGCGTCGACGAAACTTGCTCAAGGTTTGATAAAATTTCAGATCTAATTTTTTGCTTAATAAATTTTTATATGTGAATTTGATTCGATTTTTTATTATAACTTGGATGTATGTCTGACATTTTATTGCTCTTGAATTTGGTGCCTTTAAAAGTTTTTTTTTTATCTTTATTTTTTTTTCCTGATTTAGTTTTTTTGGTTATGTTGATTTGATCAGATGAAAGGCGGAGAAAATAGAGGCGATGTCGAGTAGACCATGTCGGAGACGAAGGCGATGGTGACGACGGCGATAGCAGCGGCGGCGGCTACATCGATAATGGCGAGGGCGACAACTCAATGTACTATGGTGTGTTTAAGAAATACTGGTATAAACTAAGGTCAACTGTAGTTTTTAGATCTGCTTTTTTTTTATATTTTTTTTTTTTTGTAAATTTTGATATGTATAGACTTAGATTTTGATGGAGTACCCACTCTATTTTGTTAAGGGTAATCTAATTTGTAATTCGTTGTGGTGTTGGAAATTTTATTTAGTCACACATTGTTCTATTGTACCCAGATTTACTCTTGTTTCTTGATTGTGTAATGGTGTGTTTGCTCAAGTTGAGGGCATTGTTGCCGCCGTTGATGTTGCTTTCTACAACCCTAGAAAACTGTAAAATATCATAAAATCACCAAAAAAAAAATTATTTTTTTTTTAAATTTTGGGTACGTATAAGAGAACGGTTTTGACCAAAACCGTTCTCTTATGTACACACATACGAGAACGGTTATTTACAAAACCGTTCTCTTAGGCCTAAGAGAACGGGTTTGACTTGAACCGTTCTAAAAGGGTATGAGAACGGTTCCCAACCGTTCTCTTACCCTTTAAGTACAGCGTCCTAAAGAACGGTTCTGAACCGTTCTCTTTAGCTTAAACAAACCCGTTCTTAAAGCCCATATTTGACGTAGTGAACCTGATCAAAATCTTTACGGAGGCACCACATCATTTCAAAACAAAATGGAGGGGATTTTCTCTTAATATCAGAAGCAAGAGAGAGAAAAATGATACAGTGATCGGAACTAGTGAAAGGATGATGGTGCAACTTACAACTTGGGTACAAAAGTAACCAGTTTGGTGAAACCAGGACTCTATCCAACACTTCAAAAATATTATCTGGGCCCATTCTTTTCTTTCTCCATGTGAAAGGATTTCCAAAAAATGGGATGTCGACCACATTAGTGTTAAACATAAAATCGGCTAATCTTGTAAATCTAGAATTAGGAGGGATGGTCCCTTGCTTATAAGAGGGCTGTTTAATTTCATTCAAATCCCCTATAACAACAAAGGGTAGTGAAAGAGAAAGAATGTAATCGGTAAGGTCATCCCAGAAATCTTTTTTCCGTGCTTCTCTCGCTGGGGTATAGATGAAAATGATGACAAAATGACTATTGTTGGAGAAATCATGTACTCCCTCCGGTCCAGATTAAACTTCCCATCCTCTTTTACAGGGTCTCGACCTTGTCTTCCCCATTCCCAAACTATTAACATTTTTGTCGAGTGAATAATTAGGGAGGTAAGATGAAGATGTTGGTGATAATTAGCTTTAAATTTTTTTTGCTAAATAAATCATCAACAATTATTTATTAATTTTCCTTTCGAAGTGCGCAAAAGGGAGCGGGAAGTTTAATCTGGACCGGAGGGAGTACTTTACAACTTACAAACCTTTGCGATTTGACGAGTGTGGACAATGAGAAAGTTATAGAACTTGCCTCTTTCCAAAAAAGCCAAATACAACCAGACAGCCCTTGAGCTGGGAGAAAATCACAGCAATTGAAGCCGCATCTGCCCAACAAGTTTGCTTTCGGGGGGTTTTGGGTCTTTGTTTCACAAAGCACTAAAACATTTATATGATTATTGGTACAGAAGAAGTTGAGTTCTTCTATTAAGTTCTTTCTACCAGCACCACGGACATTCCGAAACGCTTTATTCATATAGTGATAGATATTTGGTAACCATAGGACTTGCCAACTTGCTCAAAAGAAATGTCATGCATGCATATGGTGTTATACAACTTACATCTTGAATATAATCAAGGTGGTATGCCATAAATGGGTTGTTCCCATTTTTCTTGAAATAACTGACCGCAACAATAAAATACTTAATTCCTAAGGTTTCAGTAACCTAGAATGAGTTCTTCGTTTTAGAACAAGGTTAATCAAATTCATGAAATAACCAAAATTCAATCCAATAGCTTCTGGGGTCTAGATTGAATAACGTTTGCTTCGAAAAAGACATGTTTATGATAGGCCAATGTCCAAGAGACCATCTGAGATCAAGTTTTATAGTAGGAGAATAACTAAACTTTAACACAAAAGTCAATAATAATGTAGCCCACTCTAAACACGAGAAACATGTTGACCCAAAGTAACCGTTCACAAACGATGAGTTCAGAGACAATTGAAGCCAGATTGAACAGCCAACAAACAAAGACATTTTGCTTGAAGAAGGTCTAGCGAAATTAACAATAATAAGAGGCTCTATACAAAAAGTGAATAACTTATCAAGAGAAAAGGCTCTACGGTGCGCAAAGAAAGTCCACAAAAAACTGAAAGCATAGCTACAATCCTGAACAATTAAGCTTACACAAAAGTAAGTTACCAAGTAAGTAATTTTGTAATCAACACCAACCAACGAAATTATCCAAATCAAAGGGAAGGACTTAAGATCAGATTCAACATATATGCCAAAATCACTATTACAGCTAACAATTTCTAAGGACAAGCAAGCTGGACATGAGCATTATCATAGGATGCCTTAGTTCTCCAATAACTCCAATTAATAAACAAACTTGAAGAATCGTAAAACAGATCATATAATAGACAAGCCGAAAAGTGAAAGGCTCTTGGACAAATCACGCCCACACAAATGCCAGTGGAGGGGATATGAGTACAAACAGATCATACAAATTATAAAACGAGAGATGAACTTTGTTTATAATAAAGACATGGTGCAGACACCTGCATTTGTCCCTACCTAAATGTCAGATGATGAAAGGACACTATATTGTGAAATGCGTCCACTTGCTCTACTATGTGAACCACCGTTGTCGTGAATCCGTTAGAAAATGCGTCTTCACCCAAAACAAGGCCAAAAACAATCATTTTCCTCCCCGTTTACACCTGACCTAACTCAGGAATAAGCCGCGTTCCTAAACCACAAAAAATCATCAACAAAACATGTTTTTGTACGTCATTTGCCCACCCAAATTCACATGTACAATACCCATGTCATAAGAAGGCCAGAAATGCAATTTTGTATAGTGCGTCAAGGGGTCCAGGCGCACCTTTGCGCGCGCACAGAGACCTTGGCGCACCCGCGCGTGCGCCATGCGCGAGCCAACCTGCGGCATAAGCGACCAAGGCTGCGCCATGCGCGACCCCGCCGCGCCATGCGCACCAAACCCTAATTGGCCGACCACCCTAGCTCCTCATCCACTATAAATACACCTCTCCTCCACACTTTTTCACACACCTTCACACATCATTTTCACCCCGAATCTCTCTCTCTCTCTCTCTCTCTCTCTCTCTCTCTCTCTCTCTCTCTCTCTCTCTCTCTCTCTCTCTCTCTCTCCATTTCTCCTCTATAGAAAACCCTAGCAACCTACAACACAAAAACCCTAGCAATGCAACTACAAAAACCCTATGGTCTTACACTCTAGGACACCCCTAAACATAGTACACACAACACAAACAAAATCCCTCTCAAACACCACGTTCGAAGAGCAACGCCTCGCTCCAAGATCACATCTAGCCCCTACGACGCATACTAAGGATCAACGCAGCGATCTCGAAGAATAGTAGAGCAAGTAGTGGTATTGCGGACACACGTAAGTCCTGAGGGCACCCCCTCTTTTCTAAACTCATCTTTTTACTTTATTCTCATCTTCTACCCCTTCTTTACGTGCGCAGTTTATCGCTTTTACGACATAGATTTATATTTTCCCTAACCAAGATTTAAATCTAGAACGAATTATATGAATCACGCTGAACACACATAGCGCGCAAAGCGCTTGGACAAATTGGTAGTTAGGGACCTTAAATAAACTTTAATAATTTGTGACCTAAGATCTAGTTTTATGTGCTAAAACTACCGGCTTAGCCAAATCTTATTAGGTTGTATTTAACTTGTAAATGATTGTAACTTGCATGGCTAACTTCTCAACGACTTGTAAACGATAATTCAACTAGTAGAGGCCGCTGTACGTGGGCGGGGCTGGGTGTCTTATGGCTTCCCAACACGTACCTTCACCCACTACGCCAAAAATGTGAAATGAGACCGGTTTATATGACACCGGAAACACCAAAACCGGTGTAAAGAATCAATAAGACACCGGTTTTGTTACACCCGGTGTCATAAGCAATATATAAAAAAAAAAAAATTAGCTAAACTACGGAAAAAGAAAAGATAAAAAGTCCAGGAATACTTTTAACACCGGTTTCGAATATAACCGGTGTCATATCACTCACAAAAGACAAAAAGTGACAAAAAGAAAGAAAAAATAGAATTAAAACAAAAAAACATCAACCCCCACCTTGTTATCTCCGTCCCCAACTCCCCATGCCCCTTTCATTTTCTCACTTTGGTTTTAAAAAAAAAAAACTCTATTATCTCTCGTCTTTTAAGTTTCTTACTTGTTCTTCATCTAATTCTACTTCTTCATATTATTAATCTCTCTTCTAATCTGTGCCCAGGTTCTACTTCTTCACTTTTCTTCTTCTTTTTTTTTTTTTTTTTTTTTTGCTATAACATACAATTTGTTTTGTAAAATTTATATAATTCTGGTATGATTTGTTAATGAACGAGAATTTCTGATTTTAGTGTTCAATTTTTAGTTGATCTTAATCTTTCTCTCACTATTCTCTAATTGTGTTGCGAATTTACTACCCCTTCTCTCTAAACAGATCTCCCCAAACCACCAGAGTGGAACGACATTCGTCCTATCCAATGGAAACTCCGGCGAAACTACGACCGTCCAATCAAATTAGGGCCGGAAACTTCCAAGTGTCAAGAAAATTCGAATTCGTCAATATTCTACTAGATTGGAAGTTCGTATTTTTTTAAGTAAGTTTTGTGAACTTTTTAGGGCTTTTCTAGATCTTGTTTTACTTTTTGTCAAGTCCTTGTAAAAAAATTTGATATTGAGATTGATGTACATTTGTACTCGAATTTATTAGATCTAATATATTTAAGATCTAGATTATTTGTTTCATTTTCGGTTCGTTCTACAAATGTGCTGAGATTGAGATGTAAGTTATTGTTCTCATCTTTGTGTGGGTATTTCGAATTTCTTCCAATATAATTACTTCTGGATTTGCTTTGTGATATTCTCACTTTTGTATGAAGTGTTTGTTGAATGTGGTTGTGATTGATTTTTTTTCCTTACGAGAGGCCAGGGTGTGATTGATAATATGGGATGAATAAGCTGGAAAACTAGAAAAACTGTTTTTTTTTTTTAATTTTATGGTGTACATAACACACCGGTTGGTGTCTATACCCGGTGTGGTATATGTGGCATAGGAGTAAAGAATGCGCAAGAACTGAGGACATATAACACCGGTTTTTGCTATAATCGGTGTCATATGTCCATCAATTAACACCGGGCTTTTTTTAACTAAACCGGTGTCTTAGCCTAAGACACCGGTAGTCCAGACACCGGGTATAACCGGTGTCTGGTCACTTTAGGACCCGGTGTTGTATCCATTTTCTGGCGTAGTGACCCCCGAACCCAGTCTTGCGGTCCGTAGACTGCATATTGGCGTAGGGCATAATACGCATCTTGTTCCATACGTCCTTCGGTTTTGTCCCTTTCGGTAAATGACTCGCGAAAGTGTTTTGTACTTGGCATGATTCGCTTCTCCAAGCGTTTATGTTTAATGGGTACAGACTCATCTAGCGTTTACGTAGTCCCTCGGTTACAAGGAACAAGATCGCATTGCATGGTTTCCAAACACCTCACAATTGTTTGGTGGCGACTCCTATCCTAGTGCAATCATCGCACGACTCGCGCGTCCGTCGCTATAAAGACCATCCGTGGAATCTACACATGAAATACGATCATGTGTATGAGCTCACAAGGTGTTGAACACCACCAAACTTTAAACCACCTACTTATAATGTAACATATGCTAATAGGGAAACAAAGGAACAAATTAATATGGAATACTCTCACCCAAATTTGAAACTCAAATTCGAAGTAGCTGGTTTGGTCGAATAACACCGACCATGCTCTTGATTTTCGTGCTCTGCGACAAGCAATGACCCTCCCAAGAACAACTCCTACTACCTCGCCTCTCAAAATAGTTTTTAGGACAAAAAATAAGGATTTTTGTGGGAATGAAATGGCGAAATCTTCCGCACAGCCTACCAAGTAGAAACTTATGAAATCTCTGTTTATTGATGATAATCTCATCTGATACTCATCACCCTTAATTTATGGGTTGTCGTTTGAATTTGAACTTTGATAAACACTAACTAATTCTTTCCAATTGAATTTGTGTTTGAAGTTTGGGGTATAATTTATGTCTTAGCTTGTTGGTTTCTATCTTCTAATTGAACTTTGCACTTACGGGATTGGGATTTAGGTTTGATGATTGAATTCCTTGTAGGCTGCACATGAAGATTTGGGTTTTTTTTTTTTTTTGGGGTTTTCGTGTTTTTGGTTTTTTTTTTTCCCTTTTTTCCAGAGCTTCTCTCTCCTCTCTTTCTCTCTCATGACTTATAATATATTTGCTTGCTTTTTGAATTTTGTTTGTTTGTTTTATCAATAATTCTACCGTAACATCGTCTCATCGTATGAGACCAATTTATCAATTAATTTTGATGAATTGACATGTTAATTTTGAAATAATTTGGTTTTGAAAAATAATAGTTAATTTTGAATGTGTGAGGGGTCTCATCGTATGAGAGTTTGAGACCGTCTCACACTAGAATTTGCATTGTTTTTATTTTCTATTTTGTGATAATTTTTATTCTTTTGATCATCCACGAGGGGAAAAAAAAAGAACGTATTACAAAAGAGCCCCACTTTAAGAGAACACACCTTACGGATTCATATGAAAATAGACTCTAACAACATGTTTGGTAGATAAGAAATGAGCGGAAAGGGAAGGAAATGAATCAGATTATACAACTTTTATACGTTTGGTTTATAAAAGTACATGGAAAGTGGAAGGAAAAGAAAAGTAATGGTAGGAAATGATTTTTCATTAAACCGTCATTTCCTTTCTCTCCCAAAACGGGAGGAATTGGACGGAAAGCCAATTTACAACATAAAAACACTCACTTTCCTTCCAATTCCTCCAAAATTTTAATAAGTGAACCAAACAAAGGAAATCGCAGTTCCCTTCGTTTCTCTTCTTTTCCTTTTCGTTCCTTTCTCTTCCTTCCAATTCTTTCCGTTCAAATCTTCTCTACCAAACATGTTGTAACATTAAATATGAACTTGATTTACTTCACAATACAATCAATCAGCCAATGCGCCATCCTATACAAATTGTCCAAATCACTTCATGTTAACCCAAACCTTGATTTTACACTAGATTTCTTTTGAAATCTAAAGAAAGATGCTTGTGAGACCCACCTAGTGCTTTGCAAAGAGAACATCTGTTGATAATAATGCATAACCCTCTAAGTCCTCGTTTGGTTGGGAATATCTAGGTATCAGGAATGGGGTTAGATTCAAAAAACCCGATACATGTATGGTTGCAAATTTTGAGCTATACAACCCGATTCCGAGGGTGCTCTAGAACCCACCTGGTATCGGGTTCCCAATCCCCCACCCTCTCTTCGGGATGAAATCAAAACCCCTGGAATCATATTTAAATTGATGAAAAAAAACCATCCCCTAATTTTAATTCCCACATCGTCATACCTCGAGTTGCTACCTTCGAAAATCGAAACTATGAAGAATTAAGAAGATGATTAAACACCACAATCACACCTTAGCCATAATCTGAAACCACACCAAATCGTAACTTTTTGGAGATAGCTTGCATAAATATAGAGAAGAATACATGATTGCACAATTACACGATAGAGAAAAAAGTCATGGTGGTCGCGTAATCATGGAAATGATGGAGGTCAGAGTAGCCATGAGTGTTTTCACCATGGATGCATGGATGAGTATGAGCCAAAAGAGAGTAAACAAATTAGGGACAAAGACGCCGCGAATGATGTAGCACAAAACTGAGCTTTGATATGTTCTATTCATAATTTATAATTTATAATTTATAATACGAATGTATTAACTAACTATGTTTATAAGTGATAATATTTGAATCAAATACAAGTATTTAGGAATGAAGTTCCAACCTGATACCATCTAAACCCGATTTTTAATCCCAACCCGATACCAATATTTGAACCAAACGGGGCCTAAGTCTTATACTGTCCATCATGGCTAGTTTCCTCTGCATAGCTAGGGCTGCAATGATACTATGTAGATTTACGCTATTCCAAACCACTATGTTCCATATTTGTTTCTAAAGAAGTCATAGGTTGTCTGAGTATTATATTCAATTATTATACAGTACCCCCGGGGGTATATGTAGTTTTTGTACCCAAGAAACATTTTTGTGAGCAATTCACGAATATTCTATGCATTCGCTTATATTTCAATGAGTAAACATGAATATGACGAGCGTTTATCGGTATGGGTAAAAACAATAAAAATCACCAAATAACATCAAAAATATAAGTTGATTGATTTATATATGGACATCCAACGATAGTTATCATTGCTCATAAAATTGTACTCATTGCTCATCAACTCTATTAAAGGGCGTACAAAAACTCAATAGACCCCCGGGGATATAATATAATTTTCCATTAAATTTACCTATGTAGTTCGTTTTATGAGAATATTACCTCTAAAAGACTTCAAAGATGTTTTCTTTTTTGGTAAACAAGACCGTACAAGTTTCGACAAACCATACAAATACTGATAAAAAAAAAAAAAACAAACCAAAATTTACTAAATATGGTACTATATATGTTAGACAATATGCCACCTTGTGAATTTCACCCTTTAAACAAACCAAAACAAACAGAAAATATGCCACCTTGTGAACTTCACCCTTTAAACAAACCAAAATTTACTAAATCTGGTACTATACATGTTAGAAAAATCAGATTATCATCTCCTTTCTGACAGTTTTGTTTTAGAAATTTAGAGGATTTCATGTTTTCTGCCACTGGAACATTGAGGGTGATAGGTGGAAGGAGGATTGAGCACATCTGCCTGAAAAATCTTGACAACAATTTCATTCCACTAGGGAGACAGAGGGTCACCCAGTATAATACCTCTCTTACTCTTGAAAAATCCCTCATAAATGCCATTAACCTTCGAAGAGTACCAAGTAGAGCTTATGCACTTGCAAATCCAGTCAACAAAATGAGGAGGAAAATTAGAAGCCTCCAACATACTTCTGATGGATCCAATACCTTCCTAATGTATACTTTAATTAGACATCGTTCCAGAGAGGTGTGAATTTTTAGTGTAACCTTTGATAAGAGCCTGAGTAAGGTAGATATTGTCAAAAATATTCCAACCAGCAGCTGCTTGTTCCTTCGCGATAATGGCGACTATGACTGTTTGCTTGTATTTTGCTAATAATCTTGTAAGGAGTGGATCAACAAGCAATTGGTTGAAAGTCTGCAACAGATTCCTCATTGTTTTTCTTAGGACTTAGAGTGACCATGGTTCCATTGACTTTATTAAGCATGTGCAACTTTGCTAAGAATTCCCAAACTAGAATTGTTAATCACTTTCTCCGCCATATTCAAGGATTTCTGAAAAAAAAAAAAAAACTCAGCAATGAATCTATATTATAGAGGGGTTTTGATTGCTAGGATTCATGCCGAATAAAGCAGAATTTATGTAATGAACCGACCCATCATACGTCGTAACACAACCCAATAAGATGAGAAGTCTCTCCTTTGACCCATATATCTTCCCCGGGCTTTAAAACGTGAATGTCTTGTTGGTAGTATAATGGTAGAAATACATTATAAACTGATCATATGAGCCTTAGTTTTTCGATGTGGGACAAACCAACTCCTTAAACCACTTTTCATGATGAACTTTCAAACAAACAATATCTCATCATCGTTGATGGGAAACATATTTCATAATATCCGATGTTGAAACAACAAATCTTTGCCATATTTCATTCACTAATAAATACTCGTATAAATGGCCCCACGATATAAACTGAAGTGCATTTGAAAAAGTTAATAAAATAGTTTAATTATTTACAATCAATATTTTTTTTTTTGAGAGCTTATTGAATAACTCGTTATATGGCTTTCATTAAGAGACCTTCAATCTTGATTAGCGAGGCATTGAGTTTCATTATAGACCGAGTAATAATTAATATTACAATAGCTATATCTTGACTAGGTGTTAAAATAAAGTTGTTATGATATATAAACCATTCTACATCGACTAGTATTGGGATGAACTTAACTATCATCAACTTCTTACGCGCGAACCTTTTTCTTTCAAACCAGAAGATCAGCGTACATATTATTTCTCTACAGTGCACAAAGTCATAAAATAAGAATCGAAATCCTATCACAATCACATAGCACATCCCCATGTGAGTAGTTGTTCACTACATAAATATAATTCATCCAATAATAGAATTTGATTGCGTCGATCACATTAGTAAATCTAGTGCATTTGAGAAAATTAATAAGATATTCCACATTTTAAGTTACTGTCAGAATATTCTTTCTTGTGAGTTTAATGAATGACTAATATGAGGTTTACTTACCACATATTCGATCTTAATAAATAGGTATTGTAGTTATAATAAATTGAATCATCATTAATTATACAATAATAACAATCCTTTAGAGATGTGTTAATGTATAACCATTAACGCATTTTTAACCACCCATAGAAGATCAAGTATGAAATTAACTATCACCAAAATACTGCGCGCGAAAGCCTTTCCTTTCCAACCAAGAAAACTTCTATTCATTCTAAAAAGTGCGCGCAAAGTCGTAAAACAAAAATTGTTGCCCTAACCTCTCAATTATATGACAACACTAGCTCTCTTCCCTGTTTGAGCTATTTCTCCTTATTAATAAATATTCCATCCACTAATTGATTGATATTGTCTCTCGTTATAAAATCTAGTGCATATGAAAGAGTTAAAAAGATATTTACATATAACCTTACTTTTTATATATTCTTTTCAGAGATCTTGATGAATGCCTTGTCAAAGTGATCTTTGATAATAGTAAAAGTTCCATTACACTTATAATAGATTACATCATCATTAATTAATTAATAAGATTATAACAATCCCTTGAAAATACGTTAAAGTATAGTCGTGAGCGACATATCAACCATCCGACATAGATGATTCTCGACTGAACTTCACTATCACCGGCGTCTTGCGCGCGAAAATCTTTCCTTTCAAACCAAAAAAGTTTCCATTCTCTCTTCAAAGCGCGGGCAAAGTCATAAAATAAAAATGGAAACCTGAACTTCACCATTGCAGAACAACAATGTTCCCCATCTGAGCAATCCCTCACATCTCTCGAATTAAAACAGACTGCAGCTCCGACAACCCATCCTTAACGTCTTTGCGCGCGAAAACCTTTCCTTTCAAACCAATCAAGCTCCCATTTTTTCTCCAAACCACTCAAACAGTCGTCAAAAACATTAAAAAAAAAAAAAAAATTCAAAACTCAATCCTCACCATTGCAGAACAACACCCTTCCCCCATCTCCTCAATACTCCATACCCCATCTCTTGAACAAAGAAGAGTACAACTCCGATGGGCCAACCCAACCAAAAAAGCCCACAACCACAAAATCTCCAACGTCTTTTCTACCATTTCCAGCAAAAATTTTCCTTGTATGAACATCATATATAAGGGGGAGCAACAAAATCACCCTAAAAACACAACAGCCACCAACAACAGTAAGCATACACTCAACAATTCTCATGCTACTCTCACTATATATACAACACTCCGCCCCACCAACCAACCTTCATCCCTAATTCCTCCTCTATCCAATCCTCCATCCAGCCTCCACCACCATTTCATATAACCTAAAGTTCCAATACTTTAGTCTAAAATCAAATCAATTGTACCAAACACATTTCCTCCCCTAATGGGAATCCGGTATAAGTTCATGAGTTGTGCAACTTTTGAAACACTCAATATCGATCCTCATTCCTTTATCTCTCTCCGCGATCTCAAAACCGAAATCGTGTTGAGGAAGGGACTTGATCTTCGTCTCGACTCTGTACTCATCTACGCAGAGGATTTCACCGTCCCCGGTGGCGGTAACTCTTTTTTATTATGTTTGGTTTTACACTTTTTTTTTACTGTTATATATATAAACTATTTTTTTTTTGAATGATTTTATTTTATTTTAATTTGATTTATTTGTGTTTGATTTTCATGCAGAATTATGGGATGATGACACTCGCTTTTATAGCGATTCAGGCGTGATCCTTAAGCGAATTCCGGCGATATCGCCACCGCTGGATAGGTGATCACAACGACTTTGATATATAACAACTCTTTTTTGTATTTGTTGTGATTTTTAACTCATTTTTGTGGAATTTCGGCGTGTTTTCATTATCGATTTTGATCTGCATTGTTGTTTTGCTTAGTTTTTGTAGGTATGTGATTTATGGCCGTTTATATGTTATATGTGATATGTTTCATATGTTTATATGTGAAAGTCGGCGTTGGTTCAACGAATTTTGGTTTTTGTGAGTTTATATGTGAAAATTTATGTGATCTTGTTGTGTTTGTATATATGTTTGTTTGTTTTTTGACGGGATATATATGTTTGTTGATCATGTATATGAGAAGTATTTTGTGTGTTTATATGTGAAATTTCGGCGTTTGTTTTAACGAATTTTGGTTTTTGTGAGTTTATATGTGAAAATTTATGTGATCTTGTTGTGTTTGTTTATATGTTTGTTGATCATGTATATGAGAAATGTTTTGTGTGTTTATATGTGAAATTTTGGCGTTCGTTTTAATAAACTTTGGTTTTTGTGTGTTTATATGTGAAATTTATGTCATCTGGTTGTGTTAATTGATGTATTTGTTTATATGTTTGCTCATCTTGTATATGTGAAAGGTTTTATGTATTTTTATATAAAAATTTCGAGGTTCTTTTAAAAGAATTTTGGTTTTGTGTGTTTATATGTGAAATTTATGTCATCTTGTTGTTTATTTATATGTTTGTTGATCATGTATATGAGAAAGGTTTTATGTGTTTTTATATAAAATTTCAGTGTTCTTTTTGATGAATTTTGGTTTTTGTGTTTTTATATGTGAAACTTATGTGGTCTTGTTGTGTCATTTGATGGGTTTGTTGAGCATGTATATGTGAATTGTTTTGTGTGTTTATATGTGAAATTCGGTGTTCAATTGAATGAATTTTGGTTTTTGTGTTTTTCTATGTTAGATCAGATCAATGTGATTTTGTTGTATCATCTGATGTGTTTGTTTATATGTTTCATGTTTGTAGATTGATGTATATGTGAAATGTCGTGTGTGTTGATCTCAAAGTTGCTTGACTTAATAATCACATGAATGACCGGTAGAATGTTTAGTGAATACGTCGAGAAAAAGATTGTGTAATATTTTAGTTTGTCTGTATTTGTGTATTATCTATTTTTTTTTGTTTAGTTGTGTTGGTGTATCAATAAGTTTGTTTTTCTGTGTTTGGTGTGTTGTGGAGGAGAGTATGAGATGGTGGGAAAAGCTTATCATTCTCATTATGAGTGATCAGTATAAATACAAAGTACAAGGTGTGAACATAATAACAATCTACCTAAATTAGTTAGGGTAAATCCTACATAATAGGTAACAATATAAAGGATAATACAATTATCTATATTATCAAGATTACAATATTAACAATGAAATATTTAATATATCATTTCCTTATAGACCCCCGCAAGATGGACGTTCGAAGAGTAAGACCAATCTTAGATAAAATCATGAATGCCGATGTTTGACGGCCGTTGATGTCTTGCACATTCGTTGGTGATGATGAGTGTAGTACGTGGTAGGAGAATGAATTTTTTTTTTATTTCCTTTTTGTTTTTGTAGCGGAGATGGTGAGAAGGATGGTGAAATTTTGGTATAGAAAAAGAGCGGTCGAAATGTTTAAAGTTGCAGCAGAAAGATTATTAGATGGGATGTGAAAATTTGTAGGAATAAGATAATTATTAAAAAGAAGAATTTGTGAAGGTAGTGGCCTTGGGTGGAGTTTGGCCGAGAGTTTAGGAGTATTTTTTTTTTTTTTGAATATTTTTTTCTAAAGGGGGTTTTTTTTTGGAATATGTGAAAAAGTGAGGGAGTGATATTATTTTTTTTAAAAGGAGATAATAATATAAAAATTATGAGTGAAAAAGGGTAACTTGAAAATTTTGGGGTTTGAGACAAAAATGAAGGGAATAAAAATATTTGAAAGGAAAATATGATGTGGCGATTGGATTAGAGTTTGGATAATTGGAAGATTTAGGTTGATCTGAGAATTAAAGGATAGTATGGAGAGGTTGATTAAGGGAGAAAAAGAAAATATTAGATTGATCAAGATTTATGATCGAGGGTAAGATGAGCAAATTGATTGTCCCCTTGATTAGAGTTTATTTGGCCGGATCTTGAGGTTCACCGGAACTTGAGAGTGGCCGGAGCTTAAGGGGGCCGGAGTAGAGGAGGGTGGCCGAGGGTTGGATCACGGGCAAATCCCGGATTTTAATGCAAAACGATGATCACCTAGACGATCGGGTGGTCATCCATGGTCTGATTTGTACGAATTTTGGCGAGCGTGTTGAGCACACAAGGGTCTTCCATCTGAACGGCGGAGATCATGTTTAGAGCTTCAATTTTGGAGTTATGATAAATTTTTGACAAAGGTGATATTGAGGGGTTTAGGAAGGTTGTGGCCATGGTTTAGGAGTGTTTTGGCCATGGTTTTTGGAGTGTGAGTGGGGTGGCCGGAGAAGAGGGTGGCCGAGGTCGTGAGGTTTTCCCTATTAGAGGGTGGTCGAGGGTTTAGAGTTGAAGCTTTTCGGAGGGTTAATTAGGCCGAGCATAAGATCTATGCTCTGATACCATGTTGAGGAGGAGAGTATGAGATGGTGGGAAAAACTTATCAAAGCTTATCATTCTCATTATGAGTGATCAGTATGAATACAAAGTACAAGGTGTGAACATAATAACAATCTACCTAAATTAGCTAGGGTAAATCATACATAATAGGTAATAATAATATTAAGGATAATACAATTATCTAAATTATCTAGATTACAATATTAACAATAGGAAATATTTAATATATCATTTCCTTATATGGTGATGATATATGTGAGCGGTGGTGAATGGTTCGTGATTTCTGTTTGCAAATGTGTTCGGACGAGTATTGATTTTGACATTTTGTTATCTGGCTGAGTAATTAAAACTAGACATGTACTAAATTGTTCTATGAGGGGTGTTGTCCGTGTATATGCATTGACCTAGGATATACATGACTTTGAGATTGATATGCATGTCAAGACTTAGATGTTAGTTACCCGCATGAACTCGATGTGGAGTATCCAAGTTAAGTTTATTTTTGGATTCCTTTCAGCTTACGTGTATGGTCAATAATGGTAATGACTTAAATGGAGTCTTTAAGACTGATAACTGATAAAGATTTCGCCACAATCTTGGTTTCTTGGGGTTATTTTATTATGAAGCTCTAGACTAGTTAACCTAGATACAATCATATATGCTATTATTATTATTATTATTTTATTATTATTATTATTATTATTATTATAATTATTATTATTATAATTATTATTATGGAAATTCAAGAATAAGTTACAAGAAATTGGTGGGGAGGCGAGATACTATCTGAGCCCCCACACCTTTCGCTATGGAAAAAGAATTATTATTATTATTATTATTATTATTATTATTATTATTATTATTATTATTATTATTATTGTTGTTGTTGTTGTTGTTGTTGTTGTTGTTGTTGTTGTTGTTGTTGTTGTTGTTGTTGTTGTTGTTGTTGTTGTTGGGACGATAATGTGAGTTAGAGTATCTACTTCACTGTTACGACATATAGTATACCTTGAATTTTCATTTTAATATATTGATCATAAATCAGACAATGACCTTAGAGTCTAACATTTATGAACTTGATGAAGTACTAGTCATTGCCGTCTATTTCCCAACTGGAAATGAATCCGACCAAAGTGTATTAAAATGTTCTGATAACTTGCTTGTGCACGTTTCTTGACTATATATTTGAATCTCAAACCCTGCATATGAAAAAGACTTAGGTCGTAGACTTTGCTAGATTTGCGACTATCAACCGAAAGGAGGGGATTAGCTATGCTAAAATTACGTTTGTAGAAATAGATATGTTATGCATTATTACAGTTTACAATCTCTGTGGATGTTTCTTTCAAATGCTTGTGAACCTTCTTTCTTCTGTCTACATTTTCTATTGCCATTCTATTATTGCATATATTTTCAGGACTTCTGCGCCTCTCTTCTCAGCCCAACATTCTGAGGTAGTGAGGTGTATTTAATTATAGGGTTGATGAGTAAGTTAGGATGGTTTGTTTGCTATTGAAACTGAATATCATGCAGTGCCTAGATATGCAAATGAACAATATAATTTATCGTTCACTATATTCTTTAGTGTCTCACATGAATATGTCACTGCAGGAAATCTCATTATTCAGTAGATCAAACTAGCAACGGAGATGATGATTCTGTAAATTTTGTTGAACTTCATGTTCTGGTATGTGTAAGATACTGATCTTCTCTCTTTCAGTGTCTTTTCTTACACACTAAGTAATTGCTGATGTTTACTATTTATAATCTTCTGGTTGATGCCACAACAATGTACTCATTCTTTTCCTTATTTTGCCATGTCTGTTATGATCTAAACATATATCACTTAGTATATATGGTGACAACTCTTCCAACATATTATCTGTTTTAAAGTATTCATTCATAGAATGATGGTGATAGTGCTGACCTACCTCGTGGCTGTATTAGCAGACCCTTGTATGCTCCATGCATCTTCTCATGAAATCTCCATGAGGTCTTATACAACATGGAAGCTGGACTATCGCGTCCAGTCATTTGATAATTCGAGATGGTCTCTTACTTCTATTACATTAGTGATAGTATTAGGAGCCTGGATTACGGCTTGGCTTTTAGTGTAATCTATAAGCATGGGAAAATTACAGTTTAAGTATTCAGCACATGTCTTCCCTTTTGTATGGTGTTACATTGGTAGTGATGTGGGGCGCTTCGGTGCCACGACTTCTGCTTATAAGTCGAATTGCCTGAAGTCCTCTTTTCTAAGCTAAGAACTAGTTTACATGCCCGTGTCACTCCCAGACCATTAATTTGTATTGTTTATACTTGTTTTATAAAAGGATGATCCTAGGAGTCTATATGTAGACAATAGAAAATTTGTCTATAACATAATCAAGTGTAGCAAATAAAAGACTGCAAGTAGTAAATAATATGTTTGTGTAGTAAATTTAACATGTTTGCAGTAAATTTATGAAACTGACAGTAAAATCATCAATGCTACGAATCTATCAATAGAAAGAAATTTAAATTGATTTAATTCTCAAATCAAGTATCCTTGATTGTCTCTTTCCTTTATAATCCAGCATTTACAAGATTATACAACAAAATTTACTGCATTGTTGATTGTTTTTACTACAAATTAGTCATAGACACTTTTTTTCATGTGTCTACATATAGACTCCTAGTATTTTTGTTTATAAAAATGTTGGTTTATTTTGTTCTAACATTATTATAACGAGATCATACATTTTTTTTCTTTCCAACTTTTGTTATCTGTCATGTTCTATTATAATATATTTGTACTCACTCATCATATTATCATTATCATTTCACTTCTACGTCACCCATTGTACTATTTCACTTTCATTCCACTATCATATCACATGTTATACTATTTCATTTTCATTCAGGTATCCCGTCACCCGTTATATCACATTATTTAAAATCTATTACCATAAATTAGCTAACCAACATAGCA
The DNA here is from genome assembly GCA_963457585.1 of Spergularia bocconei. Classification (NCBI taxonomy): domain Eukaryota; kingdom Viridiplantae; phylum Streptophyta; class Magnoliopsida; order Caryophyllales; family Caryophyllaceae; genus Spergularia; species Spergularia bocconei. The sequence continues at coordinate 15,711,038 of OY734951.1, forward strand.
TTATCTCTCGGATCTCATATGATCATAATTATTATTTACCATAATTATTATTTTCCACAAATTAGCTAATAATAAACTTTATTATAATTTAATACCATATATCCTAACCAAGAATTGTATTTTAGTTCTATCCAATTAATGAATGCCAAGTGTCCTTCTAGCAAAGACTTGGGTTCAGGTTTTAATATATAGTACTAGTTTTTGCACACGTGAATTCACGGGACTGCTAAAAATTATGAGTGATTACCGTCTTAAGAGAAAAATAATACAATACGTATCCTATGAATTACGATTTTTTGTTTACTTCAAAATCAAAGAAAAAATGAATGAGAATTTTCGAACATGGCGATGAGAGTCACCGTCGATTATAATACAATTTATGCGTAACTATCGTGTTCATTATCAATATCTTAGGGTGATTATACTTGACAAACTTTCTTTAAAACAGTAGAAGAGTAACAACTATCTCTCTTTCTATATAAATGTTCTCAACTAATTTCCTATATATAAACAATCTAAAGGTCTAAATTGAAGAGTGAGTATCCTTTGTCCATTATCCTAGTATCTCACTCTCTACATCTCTCCAGTCAGATTTCAAAAAAAATATTATTTACCTTAAAAAAAATGAAAATAAGTGTTAAGTAACTTAGTCGTATTAAGAATCAAAGAATAATATCACACAATGAACGACTCACCATATATAAAATCATTTTAATTCAACTATCTCTATATTAGTTATGGAGGAATAATTATAACATTCCTGAACCAATTGTAGTTGCCCATAGTTGAAGTTATGTTTGCACTTACTTTCCCGTAATGAATCCCATGTCCTCTTAGTATATAGAAATCACATATATTCTCACTGCCTTTACTACCTTCCCTGTCTCCCCATACCGCACAACCATCGATATACTCTTGGCTACACGACGCGTCGGACAAAGGCACCAATTTATCTCTTTGAATTCAGTTTTATTCTTTCCCTCCGTACCTATTTTTGTGTCTCCACTCAACTTTTTTTTCATAGCAACCAATCTCCCACAAACCCCCACCAACACATGCATCCCCCACAAGTCATCATCTTCCTCCAAAAACCGTCATCTGAGCATGTAATCCCATATAATTTTATTTTGTCTTAAATCTACACAATGTGTAAGATATTTGATAAAACCAACACAATAGAGGTCTTTTTTAGTTAGCTAATTAATCAAAGTGGTTAGAGGGTCAAAATAGCATAGATGAGGGAATTGTAATTTTTTTTATTTAAGATATGTTAACTTAAATATTTTTCGTTAGGCATTGAATGATTTGAAAAATCAAATAATATTAAAAAAATTTACAACAACAATAAATAAAATTATAACGTATTTACATCCATCGTAGTTGTTGTATAAGGAAATCATTTTTAGATTTCCATAAGACTTTGGCATGGTTCTTTATAATCAACTGTGAGTGATTGCATAAGTGTAAATGGCAAACCAAAAATAATTAAAATCATACCTAGCTAATCAACTACAAACAAATTAAGAACTTACCAAAACGATCAAATTTCAATATAATAGCGTCTATAGAATATAAACAATTGAAATTTACAATCTAAACTAGTTTTAAGCCCGTGCGTTGCACGGTTACATAAACATTATTGAATGTTATATACACACCTTCCATTACCGAAATCATTATGATTATAGGTAAACATAGTTTTTTTTTAAATGCAATAACTTAACCAAACAGAATTACCATTCATCTAGAACTACCGAGTAATTAATTCATTTTTCAAAGTTCCCACATTATATACATACTTACGTGAGATTAATTATCTAACTTATTAATCAAGTCTATTCATAAAATTATTTACTTTCATTAGCTACTCAAACCAACCTTTATCTTACGTGTGACTATATCTCATGACGAAAGTATAAGGATGTAAAGAGTATACAATATCGAACACAAATTATGCGAACATATACACTTAATTATTTCACATTACCAAACCTAAATAACAAATCGACAGATGTTGTAGCATAGTGATTAAGATATAAGTACTGAATACAATAGGTTTCAATTCGAATTCGTTCTCTTTACTGTATACCAATGTATCAGCACCTTTCACCTGATGTTAGTAAGATTCTGTATGATTTAACTTATTATTTCTAACATATTCGTGTTAGGTGAGTAAGATGTTGTAGCTACAATAATTCTATTAAAATTTCATGAATCCAAATGAATTATATTTGTCTACAATTAATAAGTTCAGTCCAAGTTTAAAAATTTCAAATGAAATCAAATAACTTTATATCATAACTTACGTAACCTAAGCAACCATTAATCAATTATCATGAAGAATTATATAATTCCGAAAAAAAAGGTTCAATTATCCTCAGACTATCAAGCTAAGTTGTGTTAATGTTCAGCGTGATTTTACCACTTTTCCAAATGAAGTGAATAATGTAACCTATCAGTCGTAAATAAAAAATTATTTATCTAACTTTTTATGGTTTTTTCTTAGGTCGTCCTATATTTTGTTTTGTAACATCAATGACTCAGATTAAATATTATACATTAGTTATTTTAAAACTTGTAATTGCAATAATTCTCGCACGTTCTACATTATAAATTCTTCAGACGAAAAATTGTGTTTCGTTCCAATAATTTTGCGGCCATGTTTCAAAATACTTAATTAGCATTAAAACGTAGTTCTATGTTTGTGATAAATGTTTTTATGACAGTTGGAATATTTATATTGCACCTTGCAAATATTTGATAATAAAAATCTTATATTCTCAATTTCAATATTAAGGCTCGATCAAGCACATGTCTAGGCCTCCATAAAAATTTCTATAATTGTTTCAATCTTCAATAGATAGACTATATTTATAGATCAAATATTATATTTTATAGGACTGTACACTAAAATTTCAAAACTCTAAAATGAATTTATCTGCATCATGGGATTTTTATCCATATCCTGATGCATTCAATATAATTTCAAAAAATGGTCTTTTTAAGAAGATTTCGTAAAGGTGGTTAAACAAATAATTTTGGTTCATAGTAATAGCTCTAGATCAAAGAGATCTACACATATAGATTAATTTATTCCATTAAAGATATATATACAAAACAGCCTTCTAAATTACATTTGGTTCTGAAATTTACCAAAATGTAAAAAATGTCATATGTTTTCTCATGTATTAAAATGTAGATTTACATATGCAATATTATCTTACCATAACTTATAGAAAAAAAGTATTAGATTGATTCATCTTTTCAATATTAACATAAACTTGCATATGGTAAACTACATTTCTATAAGTAATAAATAAATTATTCGCATGATTACCATAAACTCACATATGGTATAACCACAATTCCATAATATAAATTCATTCCTTATTCACCAGAAGCTCTATGAAAATTCGAAAGGCTCTAGACCTCTTCAATGCCCACGAAAAAAGCTTCGTTTATAAATATATAAGATAAGATAAGATAAGAACCAAAAAAATACTTTGATAGTAGTACAAATACAAAGTCTATAGGAACACTATCTATATAACTCTACAAATATGTTTCGCGCTCTAAAAAATGTATTACGCAATGCGTGCATTTGTCATCAAAATCAAGTAAATAACCAAGGTATATATACTAATCCGAATTAACATTTAACTGACAAATTTGGCAAACCAATAGCCAAGAGTCACCATGTTTAATTTTATATTAAATAAAAGAGTTTCAATTTATCCATAATTTAAAGTAAACATAAATAAATAAAATTAATGTTATAAGTAAGATGAAATGTCACTTTGGAATTCAACCAGTCCTATAATTCAACGTCATATTAATGATGTATTTATTTCATATATCAATGGAGACCTTTTCATGTACGTAGGATGCTTACTGACTTTTGTAGAATTAAATATTGACCTAAATTTCTCCCACTGCGACACGTAGGATTAGCGAATTTCTTATGTTAGCCTATTAATATTATTATATATATTAGATTGACATGGAACTTGAAAGTGTTTGAAAGCAAGTTTGTTATGATATGAAAACAAAATAACAGGCCGGGATTTTAACTACTATGTGTACACAACCCGTTGGAATTAAGAAGACGACTAAAAAGAAATATACGATTTTTTTGGGTGCAACATAGTTTGTGTCAATAGTTTTGTAATGGAGAGTAGATACAGGCTATGCTTATGCATGTTTCCAAAGTTCAGAGGATTTAAATTACTAAATTGGAAACTTTAGTTAGATACACTTGTTAAATATGCTCCTGTGCGGTAATTATTGTTTTTATGGATGTTTCACAGGATTTGGGACTACCTGAGGGTGATATTCTTGTAAGTACTCCTCCTTTCCAAGATGTATCTTGTTCCCAAGAACAACTCTGTGATTCCGAAGAGGTGAAAGACTGTCCCGTCGAAAGGTACAATCCCCAACTCCACCCACACACACATCTGAAAAAAAGATTCTAATATGTGTGATGTACTAATGTGTTTGCATATCAAATTATATAAGTTGTAAGTTTATAAGAAGACAACTGATAGCTACAATTTCTTATTATTATCTCCTCATTACTCATTCATGTGCCACCATGGTCTGATAGCTACAATTTCTTAGGATTACTTGTTGGTGTATGAATTTCATATCAGATTGTGCTTTTTGTTCTTGATCTATTGTTTCCCTATGGAAATAGAATATGAATAAGTTATTGAATAGAAATATTATCTTATTAATTATCGTTTTTATGATATGTCTTTACTTTTTCTCCCTGGCCATTTCACATCATCTCTTGTAATTTAGTTCAGATTGAAGATGAAGAGTTTAGGGTGCTTGCAGAGTCTTCTGTTGGGTCATTCTCTTGTTTTACATGTAGAATAGATTTTCACTGTGTGCAAAGTTATAAACTTTTTAATACTCCCTCGTCCCAATTTTAATACCTCGCATGTGTTTTGTCTTTCACACGGTAACTTTGGTCCTTATCGAAAGCTCACCTTTTGTTTTCTCCCGTTTGTTCAATGTTGTCCTCATCTCTGAGGCACATCGGCATCTCACTGAAACTAATACACTTATGTTTATTCGAATGTTTACTCCACATGAGTCATTATGTAGATGCTCGGGTGAAGGGAGGAGCGAAATGCTTGAGCCAACTTTTCCGGTTGAATCTAATGCACAAGGTTTTTTTGTCTACCCTAATTGTTATGAAGAAATTGGCATCTTCCATTCTTAATCTTGAATCCTGTGAATGTTGTTAGATTCTAGTCTGAATGCGGTGGGCACATTGATGATACAGTGTGAAGCCCAGGAGAATACAAATCTGGACAGGTAGTACTCCCCCAATGAAAACAAAAGGCAACAGGTTGGATATATTATCGGCTTCTGAGTACTGATAATTATTTTTTCTTTTGTTTTGTGAAGTTCTGTTGGTGATTTGCCAGTGGGCGGCGAAATGCTTGAGCAAACTTTACCGTTTCATGGTAATCCGAAAGGTTTTTCGTCTACCTTATTTGTAATGAAGAAGTTAGGGCGGGCAACTTCCATATTCTTAATTTTTTTACTCTTGTGGATGTTGTCAGATTTCAGTCCGAATGCAATGGACGCATTAATGCCCATAGCTCAGGGACAACCTAATCTGGACAGGTACATTTCTCCCATATAAAACAAAAGGAAAAAGGTTGGATAAAATATCTTGAGCTTCTTGTGCTGACAATTATTTTTGCTTTTGTTTTGTGAAGATCTGTGGCTGCAAAAGTCATAGCTGGTAGGGGCTTTGATCTGCCATCAGAGTTGAAGTGTTCTATCTGCTCAAACTTGTTTAAAGACGCGGTCATGATACCATGCTGTCAACACACTTTTTGTCTACAGTGTAAGCCTTCCATTTTGAGAATTTTCACTTGGAATACAGTTGGAGTTGTCAAATTAGCTAAATTCGTTCTTTGGATCGTTGATTCGAATATCTAGGTGCCAATCGGTATATGGTACCTCGGGGGTACGTAGATCTACCCTCGGTTCAATTTTAACTCATTATATACCATTTTGTAGTCATTATATATTTTCACTCATTATTTCTCAATTTTCACTCATTAATTTTTAAAATTTCACTCATTACATAACACTTTATAGTCATTATTTTTTCACTCATTATTTCCAATTTTTACTCATTATGTACCACTTTATAGTCATTATTTATTTCTAGCATTATTATTGTTTAATTTTCACTCATTATATCTCAATTTTCACTCATTATTATATACCACATTAGAGTCATTATATATATTAAGTCATTGTTAACCAATTTTGCTCATTATTTCTCATTTTTCACTCATTATTTTCCATTTTCACTCATTATTTCCCAATTATCAGTCATTATTTCCCAAATTTCACTCATTATTCTCAATTTGCACTCATTATTTCCCAATTTTCACTCATTATTTCTCAATTTGCACTCATTATTTCCAAATTTTCACTCATTATTTTCGCTCATTATTGTTCATGCGTGAACAGTAAACCGGGGGGATACGTAGCTCTAGTACCCCCGGGGTACCTAATAATTTGTCTATCAGTTCTATTACAACATAATTCCTAGACTATTGATTTGAAAGTTTTTGAATGGGAGTTGGTGGCGGCGAAGCCAATACAGCTAAAATCTGCATTTTCTTTGCATGGTGTTTACAAAAATCTTGAATAATGAGTTTTTTTATTATAAAAAAAAAATCTTTGAATAAATGATTCAACATTTGGTAAGCTCTTGTACCTCGTCTCGATCACTTATATGTTTCGTTTCAAGAAAGGATAATTAGTTTCACATTAAATCCCGATCACCTTATGGTTGTGACTTGCTTTTTTTTTCTCTGTTCTCTCTAAGGCATAAATTTTATCCACAGGTATTAGTCTAGCATTGATTGAGAACACCACATGTCCTAAATGCTCATCCAATAAATGCAAACCTGAAGATTTACAGCCAAATCGTACACTTAGGGACGTCATAAATCGATTTCTGGAACCTAAGGCTTGGAATATAATGTTGGCATAGATGCACCAGGTATTTACAAACTTTTAAAGATGCTCAAGTGAACTTCTTTCCTTTCCAAGTTTAAAAACAATTAATAAGATAGAGGGCAAGGAGCCACAAGTGCATATAATCACAAAGAAGCTAGCTTTGTTGAAAGAATGTTGTTGGATTATCCTTAAAAGCACTCACAACCTTAAGCCCACTAAGAAGCTAGAACTACAACCCTTCTCATACTAGATATTAAAAAGCGTTTTAAGTGGAAAAAGACTGGCATTATACTCCAACCAAACGCACCAAAAGGTAACTAGCACTTCACATCTCCAACAATTTTCTTTTTGGTGGTAGAAAACTCTAAACTGATTGCTTATTAAATAGTCGATCACCGAACCAAGTTATACCATATGCTCGCGATCGATTTTGAAGAAACCAAATACTCTAACCATAATGAATTAGCAACATCACAACTTCACAATGGAGGAATCAATGCACCCTGTTTTCCAGCACATAATGTCTACGTTTGGACCATGTGATAGACTGGACCAAGCCGACAACATCCAAGGGAAAACAAGTCAGGTTATCACTTGTTTGGGAAAGACTGCAAATTTGACTTTATAGATAGGGAAGTCATGTGGATTGCACATCCTCTAAACTTTCTCAAGACTTTTGCAAGAGAATATAGCTTGCTCTATGCAAGTGAGTTTATCACAGGCTAAATGCCTTACATGTTGTAAGAAATCTTTTTAGATTGAGGTATTATCATGAAATAGAAATGACAATATTTCGATAGGGACAATGTCTATCTTGATTGTTGCCCACTAATTATGTAGTTTACAACTATCAATTAGAGTCTATCTCTAGGGTTGATGCTTGATAGAGGCTAGATAAACCAACCCACAATAAGCCTCATCTCCTCCACACGACTCAGTTGTACTAGATGTAAACCAAGTCACATAAGGCTTCATTTCATCTCCATATCCATTTAAGGTTAGATCGATTAAGATATAAATTAGGTTTCATTTACCTAATACCAAATTGTTTGTTAGATGGAAAAAGCCGCGAAAGGGCTCGTCAGCTTAACAACCAAAATATTTGTAGGTCTCTAGTTCGGAATTTAGCCAATAAGACCCGCCACACAAACTCTTAAATCTCTCAAAGAAATTCAGACACTCTGGGAACTTATCATTTTATTGCCTATTTATTTATGCATGTTTGAATTGTTTTATGGTTCACACCTACGTAAGATATGAAGGCAAATCCTTGAAATAAGACAAATCTTTGAAATAAAGCAGATCTTTGAATTGTTTATGCATGTTTGAAGCACATTAACAAAGTCTAAACACAAGGTTTCCAAACAATTGCTTTGCTTACGTAGCAACTCTAACTTGTAATAACGTGTCCCAAAAAGGAGATGGATTTAAAGGATTAAGAAAAAAATTATTATATTTTATTTGCAAACATACTACATATAATTGACTAACCATTAGACTTGGAGCAGAGAATGTGTCATTATTTCAAGGGGCTGTTCCAGGTTTTGAAACACAACAGTGGCCTAATAACATGTATTGTGGCCCTGAGATGATGTTGTACAATACCAACATGTATGCTGCTACAACAGTTGCATTTTCTTCGTACAATTCACCAATGTTTAGTGGGTATCCCTTTACTAGGTAATTGCTTTTCCCTTTTGTTTCCAATATGTTCGTGTTTATGCTCTACGCTTGTGCTATTTTGCTCTCCGTGGCTCTTGTAAATACTAGTCATGTTTTGTACACTCATTAAGTTCCACATATATTATCGTTTTTAATTTGGGGTTATTTTATGAAATAAGCAAAGATTCATTCATTCATAGGCATCTTTTAAACTCAGTCCAAGGCCCCAAATTTTTGGGCGAAATAAATATGTAGCGGAGCACGACACAAATATATGTAGCGTAGTAATAAATAGTTTGTATTACGAGTTAACAAGAGGTATATAACTCTAGTTTTAATACAGAGTACAAAACTAAGGGCCCCTTTATGTGTGCATGAGGCTTTGTAATTCTCTCAGACGACCTGCATTCATTATCCTTTATACTTAGGGCATGATTAGTATGGCATGTTAGTAGAGAGGGTACTATTGTCACCATTTTAAAACAAAAATTAGGTGAGAGAGGTGAATGTTGTAATCTACACTTCAAGGTGAGGGCTTCAATACATCAAAGCATGTAGAGGTGATTGTTTAACCTATGTAGCTACAATTCCATGAGTGCAATAATAAAACTCCTTCATGTCATTGTGCTCTCTCCTCATGGTGTAGCCAAATTGGACTTAATAGAATCCTACTACTCTAAGTGTAATTACATGCTACCAAATATAGCCTTAAGATAGAAAGTGTAACGGAAAATTCACGTGGTACCCTCGAAGTTTGCTTGATTGCATATGGTACCCAACTTGTCAAGTTTCTTCACAAGGTACCCTCCAAGTTTGCATGCGTGCACGTGGTACCCTAATTTCTAACGGTCAATTAACGCCGTTAACTTGCAAAGATAAAAAAAAAAAAAAAACAATAGAACCTCACCCTCCTTCTCTCTCCTGCCCTTTTCCCCAACCTTCAACTTCCATTAGATTCCTCATCCCGACCAGTCGACCACCACCAAAGTGGCCACTCCAACCAACGAAAGTCCATCATAACTACCTTAATGACCCAAAAGTCGACCACCTCACCTAGCCACAACTGAAACCGCCTTCAATGCAGCTACTTATTGCACAATAAATTTGCTCAAAATTGAAACAAAAATTTCGTACAAAATCAACACAAAATCTCGCCTGAGTTGTGTCCCAATCTTACCAAAATAAATTGTCTAAATTAAACTCAAAAATCGCACAAATATTGAACCAAATAACCCACTAATTCACCCTAATTAACCTAGAAATTCGCCAAAAAAAACTGTTACCAAATTCGACTTCAGATTTGTCGGAGAGGTTGACGGCATCGAAGAAGATGAGGTGAGAGAATGAGCGTGGACGCGTGGCGTTGGGAAGGTGATAAGACTGGGGAAGCGATGAAAAGTACAACCTCATATGGAAGAGAAGAGAGATCGAAGAGGGATATGGAGATGTCAATAAAAGTGTTGTTAATAATGGTGATGAGAATCAAGAAGGTATGAATATGCAGTAGGAATTTTAAGGGAGAAAGTGACGGGGTGGGTGGGTTAATGTGAAGAACTGAAGAGAGAAAGAGGGAGAGAGAGGAATGAGGGGTGGTTTTTTTTTTTTTTATAATGTTAACGGTGGTTAAGGGGGCCGTTAATATTTTGGGTACCACGTGCACACATACAAACTTGGAGGGTATTTTGTGCAGAAACTTGGCAAGTTGGGTACCACGTGCAATCAAGCAAACTTCGGGGGTACCACGTGAATTTTCCGAAAGTGTAATGTTATATTTTGGGATTGTTAGAAATGTATGAATGATGGGTTATCCATTAGTTGAATTTTTGTTCGAGAATCGCAACTTTATTCTTTTGGTGTAGCTGATTAGGTCAGATTTTCTTAACATGCTGAATTTTTCAGTGAGCAAGATTTCATGAGAATTGGTTGAATATTCAACTTAGAACCATATTTTGAGTTGTATCAAGCAACAAACTTATTTCGAAACTCAAATAGGAAAGTTAGATGATGGTGTTTATAAACAGGTTTAAAAAAAACTTTTTAATTATATGAAGCTATCCATCTTATGTTTTTTTTTTCAAAATACCCGTTTCATTAACCTAACATCTCATCTGTAGTCAAACTTATTTTCTCCATGTCAATTGCATGAAAAAGCTCACTTCTACATAAAATGGGAGACTTTGTTTTGTCATGTCATATAATAAATTTGTGTATGTCGGATACATTGGCCTTTCATACATCTCAAACGTAATCAAATATGTTGTGATCGAGTGGTTGACTTTATAGACTTCATGGTGGTGGTAGGCTTTGTTGCTCTTGTTCTAAATATGTAGGCTGAAAGTAATTTTAATTATGGCACAGTAGACCCTTGAATGTGGGAGATGTGGGACCTTCCTCTGGGATGAACGCTCATCAAAGGAATCAAACAGATTGTTTGGGGCTCGTAAACTATTCAAACCAAGAAGGAAATCACACTGAAGCCTTTAAAAGGTATTTCCTAGTTAATGTTTATTGATCGTTGTGTATTGCATGAATGCGTGATAGACATATAATTTTGATCCTTTGAGGTTATCCTCTAATCTTTCTGTTTACGTTTACAGAGGCAAAAACTTACCTCGCCCTTCAGAGGCGAGAGAAATTCTACGGAATGATGAGTTAGATAAGTCAACTCGCCCTTCAGAGGCGAAAATAATTGTTCGAAATGATGAGTTAGATAACTCAACTTCAAAAAAAGTTAAACATGACAGTCAGAGACGTGAGAACTCGCTAAGATATTCCAAAAGAAATGAGGAGATGAGACCACAACATGTCAGTGATCCTAGTCGGACCCATCATTACTCAAACAAAGAGAGCATCCCAAGAAGGAGAACGGACGATGACAGAAGATCCTACCGTGAATATCACGGCCGCTCTAGCTCTGGCGTGGAGCGTGCTTATTCCAGCGGTAGTGGAAGGCTACCACAAGATGATCATGGTCCTGAATCTCGGCATTCGCAGAAATATTCAAAACCTAACGGTAAGGACGTATATCATGAACGAGGACGGATGACAAAATATTCAAATGATGACTATGAAGAGGATTACAACAGTCATAAGCGGAAAAGATAATTTTAGAGCTGCTAAACATGTTTGTTGAGCTAATGGTGTATTTGAAAAGACCTCTTATCTAAAAGACCAGTGTGATTTTGATCATGTTATGAACTTTGATGAGGCAACTGTATCAGCATAGTTGATAGGGGGACTGTTTTTTCATGTATTTGCTCGAAGGTCAAATAGCCTTAGACCTCACAACTTTGAGCATGCTCTTGCTTGTTCAGTTCTTATTTTTTTTTTCCCTCAATTTTTTTTTTGGCGTGTGTGCGGAGATGTAGTAGAGTGCTCAGCTTTGTATTACTCAATCATGATTAGCTTATTCATAAGTCTAACACAGTTCGTTTTGTTAGCTTGAAGTTTGAAGCCAGCAATTGGATTACCAAGATGAGTTGTGCTTTTCCACAGATTTAGATGATTCTAGTTTGTGGTTACCTGGCTTCTTTTCTCCTCGTGAGTCTTCAAGCTGGTCAGGTATGGGTCTTAAAAGGCTTTGAGTGTTCCTTTCGAGGATGCATGTGGGATATGGTTCATTTTAGTTTCTTTTATTCGTGATCTATCCATCGATATGTGCTGTGGCAAAGAGCAGTTCACTTTGCATGACTAATGTTTGTAGCCGAGTGAAGCATATCGAATGTTGTGGTTATTTTACTTGCAGTGGTTAAGTTTTTCTTTTTAAGCTTTCGTGTGTGTAGATTAATCTCAGTTAATAAGCACAATAAAATCATTATTACCCGAGAAGAAAATGAGAATGGATAATATAGTCGTATGATAATCACGAGCCAATATTGTTTCATTCACGCGGCCAAGGGTCTGGTTAGACTTTAGTTGATCATACAAAGAATAGAAAGTTTTGCCTTCAATCAACATGCTAGCAAAACCGACCTAGACCAAAATGCCCAATCCGCTGAAGTGAACCAACCCGTGTACCCAAAATTCGGACCCTAAATTGTGATCAAGATACCCTTTATAACTTGAACCCAAACTAGACCTGCCCCGTGACCAGATAACAATTATGCTATGCTTGATAATAATCCAAATTAAAGTGATTTGGTATATAACTTCACATTTTTAACTTAATGACTATAATTTTCTTAATTATAGTACATTAGCTTTTTCATGTAGCTTCGTGGATATTTTTTGTATCTTTGTTTACTTCATTATTTTGGTTTTTTACAAGCAAGATCGATTAATAGAACTTTGAATATGTATTTTATGGTTCTAATAGCTTTTTCCTTCAAGAGACTCTAATGATTCGATAATTAATATTTTCATTATTGTAGTTCAACATTATGCATCTTGTTTTGTCTTTTTTTGTACATGTTTAAGGTTCCCAGTATTATAAATGTTTGCAAAACTATACAAAACTAGTCTCTTAAATAAACTTATACAATTTTAACGAAAAAAAAAATTGAACTTAAATGCATCAAATAAGAGTTAAAGTACAACAATTTCTATGTGGTACACAACATGAAAAACACGTGTGCATTACGCGCGTGTATACCACGATTTTCTTAACTATACCCACAACTAAAAGTATTGTCCATAATTTGATATGTCGCGATTAAATAATCACTAGTTGCCACGCCCTATAATGACCTGGCTGAAAACCGATTAGACTCGAGATATCCATTCCCAACTCAATAAGATCTGAACCAAAACCAACTCGACCCGAAAGGTCATGTTGCCCCAACGACACCCAAACCCGATATGACCGACCTGAAACAAATTCCACCGACCCGACTTCCAGCTTTATCCGAAATCAACCCCATTAAATATGACACGACGTGACCGGGTACCACCTCGAATTTGACGCGAATTCGAACCCGATCGGGCATAGAGTCTGAAACAAAATTTGACTGTCACGAAAGGTCATGTTGACCCGAACCCGTTATATCCCCGACTAGAAATCGACCCGACCCACCCGCCACCTTTACTCAAATCGACCTGATCCGGAATAACCTTACCCGACCTGTAGTAACATGCATGTATTTGACCTCACCCGAGATAACCGGACTTAAACCCGATTCAAGTGACCCTTTTCCCTTTGTCTACATGCCATTGCAAAGAGAGAGTGGAAGCAAGTTTCAGCTATTGCAGAGTTTGAGATTTAGTTAAGTGTATGTCTTTTCATGAATTTGATTTGCTACTGGATTGTATGAACTTTTATGAGCTACTTTCTTTATAAGAGTTTTGACGAACTGTTCTTAAATCCCGAACATGATTTAATTATTATTTTCAGAAAATTAAGGGGAGCAAGCTATCAGCTGCACATGTTTAGAGTGAATATTAGCAGGCCTAAATTTTTTTATGAGGTAAGGGCAGGGTAAGCAGCAAAGAGGAGGCAATCTTTCTTAACATGCTATCAGTTGCAAGAATATGAGTTGACGAGAGGGGAAAGGGAGGGCCAACTGAAAACAATGGGTCATGTATGGAAGGATTCAAATTCTCTGTTTTTAGCTTCTCATTATTGAATTGATGATATATGTCAGATGGAGTCAATAATGTTTGTAGATTTAGGTATGTTCCAAGGCCTTAACAGAGCTTGAGGACTGCAGGTATGCCTTGACTTAGCGCTTTTTTATACATTAATCAAGCTAGGACAGAGAATTTATTCGAGTTTAAACATGCTCCAGACCTATCCAAATTATATAAAAAGGTGAAGACCGTTTCTCTTTCTCTACAACCTTTGATGATCTCCTGTTTGCTGCCCCTATCGGTCCATATCACCAATTATTTCATCCATAAAAGCTTAGAATTATTTTACTATAAACTGTCTAGATTATTCTTGATATCATCAGTACTCCTTGTCTATTTCTTCTTAATTACATGTCATGCAGAGAATCAAGGGTACTTTGTCTAAAAGCTAGTTGGCAATAGAAAAAAAAAAGTCATGAACCATTTGCAACATTAGTGTAATCTAAATGTAAGTTTGCCAAAATGAAAGCTAGAGCAAATGAATGTTGCTTGGCTGTGCTTTGTACCAGTGCATTTGCTTCCAGACTTCCAGAAGCTGTCTTGTTTCACTGGATCCTTGAATCCTTCTAATGGAGACTAAGGTTGTGTTTAGTTGATTTAATTACAATTGCAATCATATCGAACTAATATGTAGCTATGAAGTGAAAGTAGTAGGCAGTAGTATCCTATAAGATACTTTAGGAGTGTAATAGGCAATATCGTTTATTAGGAAAAGTAAGGCAAATCAATATGACATATACACTTGTAAATGTATATGAGGGGTAAGATGGTATTTTCACCACTTTTAATGACTCACATCTTCTTTTCTCGCTCTCAAATGCACACTCACGGGTAGACCTGTAAGTTTCTGACCCGACCCGAAAAACCGCCCGAGACCCGACCCGAAAATAACCCGAAAAACCCGGACTTTTTGAACCCGAACCCGAAAAGCACCCGAAACCCGAAATGACCCGAAATGTCAAGGTCAAGACCCGACCCGAGTGGGTCAACCCGTTGGGTCAAACATATTTAGTAAAAAAATATTATAATAATAAAAAAAATATATAAAACAATTAATATTAATGAAATTTTAATTAAAATTTTCTTCTAAGACATATAAAGCATACATATAATGCAATCATTATTATTATATAATATTATATATAAATTTTTTGGAAAATAAGAATAAAATAATATTTTACATGTTAAAATTTACCGATAAAAAAGGCGCGAATATGTATTTTCGACCCGCTGGTCAACCCGTAACCCGACCCGAACCCGTTTTGATCCGACCCGTTTTGACCCTAACCCGAAATACACCCGAACCCGAAACTACCCGAACCCGAATCTACCCGAACCCGAAACCCGCCCGCCCGACCCGTTTTACAGGTCTACTCACGGGTAACAGATTACTACTCATGAATTGAAATAGCATGTCAATTCATATATAAATATGTCAATTCAGAATACATCAAAAGTAAACCACTCACAAATGATAATGTCAACTCAAAATATTGTCTGCTCAAGATATAGAATGTCGATTCGAACTGCCCAGAAAAAATGAGATTGGTGGAGTTAAAGAGAGACATTGATGGATATATGTTTGGTAATGTATACCTAGATACATTAAGTCTTTTTCTATTAGGAAAGATATTGCGGTAGTATAATATCTAGCCAATAAGATACATAGATATTAAGGGCGCCTAGGGTTAGCCTAAGTACATGTGAGGGAATGTGGTATAAATACCACCGTAGTATTAATTAATGAGAGCACAAACAATATTCATAAAACACAAATCTAATATGTTAGAATGTGGATTTTAAGATATTAGATTTGTGTTTAGGGTTATGAATACTTGGTTGGTTGTGTTCTCATTAATATCGAATATTAAGAAAGATACTGTGGTAGTATAATACCTAACTAATAAGATACATAGATATTTAGAGCGGTTAGAGTTATCCTAAATAAATGTGATGTAATGTGGTATAAATACCACCGTAGTATTAATTAATGAGAACACAAACAATATTTATAACCCTAAACACAAATCTAATATGTTCATAAACAGATTTTAACATATTAGGTGTGTGTTTAGGGTTATGAATATTTGTTTGTGTTCTCATTAATACGATGATATTTGTACCCATTACATCACATATACTCCCTCCATTTCAGTGAATTGTTTACGTTGCCTTTTGCACAATAACCAAGGAGGGAGTGTGATTACTTCCTAATCATATTATTAATGTTCTAATCATTCTGCACCTCTTTTCCCAGCTCCCTTCTCATTTCTCTCTGATCTCCCCTTGTTCTTCCACCCATCTTCATAAATTGAGATCAAGCCATCCATGTAAAATCAAATCACAAAAAAAACAAAAAAAACAAAAAAAAAAGTTACAAATACCCAGATCTTCCCCAAAAATGCATGTTTTTCCAACAAAAAAAATAAAATTAAATGCCCCCCTCCAAATTACTACCCAGATTTCCTTCCAAAAAAATTTCCCCAAAAAATACTAACATAAATCATTAAAACCTTTGAAAATGCGCAGCTCTTTAACCCTATATAACCCAGATTATTTTTCCTCATAGAATACAATTAAATCATTGATGGACCAAAATTTGGCGAAATATCAAAGATTGGGGGGTAGATCAACAACGGATGTTAGAATGATGAGAATAGAGAGAGCTCATCAGATCTGGGTTCAAATCGGAGAGAGAGGAAAAAAATAGGAGAGAAGTTGGAGCAGATTGAGGGCGTTCATGGGGGAGAGAGAAAGCTTGAGTGTAGTAAGAATGATGATGAATTTTCATTAAAAAAAAAAAAAAAAAGAGAGAGAGAGAGAGATTGATGATGGGTGGGTAAAGATTGGTAACGTAGGGTTGGGTGTTTATGATTTAGATAGAAAGATTAGTGATTAGTTGGTCCACTAATTGGGTTTGTAAAAATAATTAGCTCAACTAAGTATGTCTTAAGGGGGTTAGTAAGGGTATAATGGGAAATTCAAATGGGTTAATATGGCCCAAAATAGAAACGTAAACAATTCACTGAAATTGGCGAAAACGGAATACGTAAACAATTCATTGAAATGGAGGGAGTAATTGGGTTAATCTTTGCCGTCCTATAATATACGATACTGCCTACACAGTATCTTATAGGATACTACTGCCTGTTGCACCCCCGTGGGCCAAAATGAGACAAAGAGCCTAAAGGCCCAACATGGGTCTAAATGGCCTTAGACCAACACGTGGCATGCACAAGTCATTGAGCCACTTGAATGGAGTAGTAAAAATGCCCCATTAGGCTCTTTGTCTCATTTTGGCCCAATTAGTGTAATCGGACTTAACGCCCCAACAATAGCCTCGATCGCGGTTGTATATGTGAATACAACTCTGATCTAAAGACCGTCTTCGAAAGCATATGCATACTTGTGACCGTCATGCAACGGTGCCATAGTTTTGTACCTCTCTCAGCGTTTTCATTTTGCATTAGGCTTTGTAGCTCGCGAATAGGTCTCTCGTGAGGGTTGTACTCTAGACGGATGTATCGTAACCTTTGCTAATCACCTTTGTCCAGAATTTATGTGGGCCACATATCTTTGGTGAATGAAGCTCTGGCCTGATCTCATGGATGGGAAGCAAGCTGACCATGTAAATAGATGTTAGTCTGGACCGTGTCGTATGGAGGTCAGGGTGGTCTTGTAGATGAAGATCCTACGTAAAGATGCTAGGTTGATCTTGTAAAGGAAGCCCTGGCCTGATCTCGTGGATGCAAGGCAGGCTGATCTTGTAAATAGAAGCCAGCCTGCATTCCATCGATTGAAGGTCAGGCTGGTCTGACAGATGAAGCTAGCCTGATCATGCGTAAAGATGATAGGCTGATCTTCTAGAGGAAACCCCAGCCTAAGCTCTTGGATGGACGATGTATTGATCCTTAAGAAGGTAGCCATGTATGGTAGGTTTATCCTCTCTTACTCTACTTTTTCGTTGACGTTTATATTTTATTCATCATTGTAGCTTTTCAAGGTTACTTAGAGATCATGCAGCCTTTGACATAACAAGACCTTAGTCTCGTTTTATCCCTAACCTGCTTAGCATTGGGCATTTGGCCTTAGCCTTACCCATACTTTAAGTTTACATTGGCCTTAGCCTGCTAGGCGTATCATCTTTTAGGGACTTGGAATTTCGTACTCTTTTGAGTCTTTTCTTTAGGTCCTCTATTCCAATGTCATTGTGGTGGCTATCTCATAGGACCTAATAGTGTTTCTTTAACGTGTAGTGGACCGTATCTCTGACCTTAGCAAAGCACCACAATGACAGTGGAACGTAGATTGTGCTTAAGCAAGCTAAGGCCCAGAAAACCACGCCATATATTGATGGATACCCCCATGGGGGCACAAAAGAAGCTAACACATTTAGGGAGGAGATTGTACACTTTCTCTCTATACAACACAAAATACTACATATAACTTAGGTATCGGAGGGGTCTTCCTCGGACACACCCCCGAGATTAGCTACATTTCTCTTGTAGGGGTCACATCAGGGGCCTCATTTGCGAGGCAAACTCATGGCGTCTTCCCATCCTTCTACAAATCTTGATTGTCCTTTTTCACCGGAAAAGGTACAAAACTATTTGATGTTCTCCATCAATAATATATACTTCTCCGATTACATGAGGAACCCAATTAGAGGACATTTAAGGATAAAATTCTAATTTCGAAGCACATCGTATCTTGGACGTTTCATCATGACGTCTTTTGAGAAAACTATTTGACCTTGGAGTTAAATTGTGACACTTGAATCATCGTTTTATCTAACATTGAATTATCTCTAACCTAACCAACACGACAATGCCAGTGTACAAGTTTCTAAGTTCAACAATGAATCGAATTGAAGACACTTACATAGAGTTATAGTGGCGATCGGTCGTGTGATTTTCAAACATGTACAGATAAACTTAAAGAGCTTATGTATGTATTATTGTAGAACAATCAATATTATTCTCTTGCCAAAGTGTCGCTATACAGAATTTTTACACAAACATGTGAATTCCTAAGGTAAATTCCGAGGAATTTGCCTAGAAGTGTTTGTTTACCCTGGCCTATAGAAACACAAGTGACGCGTCTTGAAGATAACGACGATGATAACTTGAATATATATTCATGCAAGAATACCGAGTATCATTGTTGGTTAAGGAAGATGGACATAGCAAACGACAGTATCAACCACCCCAATAAGAAGTATCCCACTGCTACTGTTGGTCCAACGTCTTCCGGCTCCTGTGACATTTTGAACACTATTTAGTTTATTCAACGATGTCTTACTGCAGTGATTAATACTATAAAATCTTTTAATCCCGAAAATAAGTCCATCTACTAAAGACGGGTAATGTTACAACTCGAGTACCGATTATGTCACTTGATGTTATAAATCCTTAGAAATAAAATTGGTAATGATAGAAATACCTGTGCAGGCGGGGTGCCTTTTATAGCAACCTGCGTTATATCACCTTCAAAAGGCCAAGTATATATTTCTGGGGCGTTTGTTCTCGCCAGGCTCCAATCATATAGTCTTCTTTCTTCTACATTCGATAAAATTGCGTAGGATTCCTATTCAAATTCAAATGTTAATTTACTTCCATGCCTTAAACCTCGTCTTAAACGACAAATAAGAATATGCAAATTAACGTATAAGATCGTCTGATCGTAAATTGTAGCTAAATGTATGATTACATGTTGGTATTTGCCTGCCTTGTGAAATGTACGTTTTTACAAGCAAAGGTATAAATTTTTAAGGGGTGCCTTATCTAAAGAGGATCATATATAAGAGGAATTTTGACCTTTAGAAGATCAAGCTCTTTGGTACGCTTATCGTCATCCAACCCTTGGCTTGAGAGTTCATTGATCTTATTCTCAAATGCTGTTTTAACCTGCTCATAATGAAAAATAATGATTCACTTCAATGTATGAACAGATCAAATGTAATTATTTCTTAACAACAGTCAAAATGTGATTTTACCAGGTCATAGCTGCATCCTCGTCTCAGTCCTAGTCTACCATAATGATCCGCATCTGTAATTGCTGCTCTCTAAAACAAATTCTAGTCAGCCAATCACTAAGTACGGCTAATCTTAACAAATCTCAAAAAACCGAGTTTAAATATACTTTGTTAGTTCATTTGGATTGTTTAACGTTTTATTTGAGTTGCGTGTGAGAAAATGAAATTTTCAATAGGCAAACGTTAACAATCCAAGGGAACGAGAGAGTATACGCATGGATGGATGAGCAAAGTCTGAATTACCAATGCCGCGAAAAGCTTTCTCAACATTTAGAGCAGAGATAAGTGAGGGAGGTCCTTTAGCCACTTCCACTGCGGATGAACTGTCTTCACCATTATTGCCCCCTTGCCACGTCTCTGTTGCGGTCTCAGACGACGATGAAGCGTCATCTGAACTCCTTGCAATGAACCTTACTTCATTAGGATGCTTCCTGATGACGGTAACTCTGCCATTACAATTACTGGAATTGCATGGAAATAAAGGAGCAATACTGTTAATCGTGGGCTTCAAAAATGATGACATTGCCATCATAATTAGTAGAGATTAATGTTTTTTTTTTTTATGATGTTTTGGTTGAGATGTTCTTAAGATGAACCAGGAGAAACAAGAGCCGAGGACAGTCACACAGACCTATCTTCAAGCCAGAATGCCGAAAATTGCTGTCCACTCGTTCTGATAAATAAGTTATATAAATAATTATGTTTGACATAATTACCAACAAGGTCGTTGTAGTATAGTGGTAAGTATTCCCGCCTGTCACGCGGGTGACCCGGGTTCGATCCCCGGCAACGGCGTTTTTCGTTTTTTGTCTTAAATACTTTTTGTTCAACTTACCAAACAAGTTTACCCTCTTCTTCTAAGGGAATTAAATAGAATTTTGCTCGACTTTAAGTCAATTAAAAGCAGAAGATCGATAAAAATGATATGATATTCGGATTAACTTAAATAGAATTTTGCTCGACTTTAGGTCAATTTTGCGACGTATCTATACTAGGCACGAAATATGTCCAGTTACCACACATATGTGATAATATGCCCGTTCGGTATCACTGTCGTTTTCAGTTTTTGTTTTTTTTTTTTTTTTGCGTAAAAGATTTAGTTTAATAAGTTACAAAATAAAGTTTTAATTGTTTGTTTCCATAATAGTCATATAGATAATGAAAACTGACAACTGAAAACTGAAAACCACTTTTTCTGATTTTCGAAAACGGGACTTTGGTTTCAAAAATACAGAAAACCGAAAACAGAAAACGATACCGAACAGACCCAAGGGACCAAAAATCAAGTTAAATAGCCGTGTTAATTACTTATACGTTTACCGTGTCCGACACTTCCAGGCTACAAACCTGAATAGATTTCCCCCCCAACTCAATCGTTATGCACAAATTAACTTGATTTAAAAAAAGTAAAAATGATGGGCGACGACACCGGAGGGGTGGGCCCTTCCACCACCGTAGCAGATGGACCACGCAACTTCCCAGTGGCGGCTCAGCCGGAGGTTATGAGGGCGGCGGAGAAAGACGACCACTACGCCTCCTTCGTCTCCGACGCCTGCCGCGACGCTTTCCGCCATCTTTTCGGTTATTTCCTCATCTCCCCTTTATTTACCACACTCTTATTTTATTTACTGGATTTTATTAACTCTGTTGTTTTTACCAATTTGGGATTTGCAGGTGCTAGGCTTGCTGTTGCTTACCATAGTGAGGTTAATTACTTGCCACTTTGCATTAATTTTGTTTAATTTGGTGTTTTTTGTTAATGATGGTGATTTGAGAATGTGAATTTTTGATCAATTATATTGGAATTGGTGGAAGTATCGCGATTTTATGTTGATTTGGGAGGTTTAATTTGCTTGGTGTTATAAGTAATTGTTGAAACGTTGAGGTTAATTACTAAAATTATCATGTTTGAGCTATAAAGTGTGTAAATTGGTAGTTTCTAAGTTGAACACTGGAGTGTTGTTGGTTTGCCAATGTCGTAGGAAGATGATTAACTAAGGGAGGTTAGGTAACGTGAGACTCCGGATTGGAGAGTTGTACTTTCGTAGTTCATCCAAAGGACTTCCATCAATTCCCGAATATTCTAAATCCTAGTGTTTATTATGGGGAATTTCCACTTCCCATGGGTAAACAAACGAGCTATAAGAGTGAAAGAACGTGGAGTTTGTATATTTGTTGTTGAAGATCACTTTTTGGTGTAAAGTTCTTTTCGTGATCACTGCTTTGAAATTCCTGAGTTTACTTTGGTCAAGTAATATAGGGGAACTTAGTAACAGTTGAAAGTCTTCTAAGAAGTAGTAGTCTAGTAGATAAATGCATAACATAGAGAATTTGATGTTGGCGAGGTTTGGTGATACAACTTATAGGACCAAGTTTTATGGTGGACAGTGTTCAAGGTAACATTATAGATCATATTTGAGATTACTTCTTTGAAAACATAAAATGTGGTTTTTTTTTTGTACTGAGTAAGGGTGGTGGTCTAGGAGGATTTTCTAGAATCAATTTACTGATATGGTAGTGTGGGTTGTTAACTTGCTAAAGTATAAAAGCATCGGCTGAGGAAGAAGTTCTGGTTGCACAAATGTGTGGACTTAGAAGAAATGTTTACTCAAGTGAAATAGTGTAACATATACGGAGTATTAGATAGCCAACGTTTTTAAAGATGAGTTTGACACCTAGTGAAAATTCTCGACCATTTCAGTATGAGTCATCCGAGGACAACCTCTCCATGGACCATGGGTAAGGTTGTGTATGTACGAATGCTCCTTACCTGGCCAATAGGCGAAGCCTTTAAGGTTTAATGTAATGTCATTGCTCTTGTGGTGTTGTTGAAAAGCTGTAGATAAATGCTTAACATAAACAATATGATGTTGAGGAGATATATTGGTTATCTGATTATCTTCTTGGATGACATGTTATGGCGTAGTATTGCTAAATCCAGTAGTCGTGCATTATATTTCTAAGAACCAAGGGTTGGGTTACCGGTGGTTTTTTGATATCTTGCAATAAAAAGTGGAAATGTGGGCTTTTGTCAAATGATTCAGAAATTTAGGTGGAATTATGAGGTCCAATTTCTGAAAAACAATTTGGTGGTGTATTCGTTGCTCAAATTTTAGAGAATTGACTAAGTGAGTGATGATTTCTCTAATATTTTTTTGATAAGTATTTTGCTTATGGAGAAGCGTGAGGCTTGACCTTTAAAAGACAGTGCAACTCTACTTGTCTGGATCTATGTCTTCTATGGCTCATACGTGACAATGTCCTTGCAAGATTCATGCTTGTGCTTCCATGGGTTGATGTGTAATAAGTGATTTGCCCTTGGCATATTTGTTCTGCAGACAAAACTTATTGGGCAGATGCTTTATTACATTCTGACAACAGGTGCTGGGCAGCAGACCCTGGGAGAAGAATATTGTGATATTGTTCAGGTACTTTTAAACTTCAGTTTCCTATAAACCTTTATTTTGGCACATACAATTTGATGAATGTGTCAGTGCTGAACGCCATGGTAGTCTGATTTACCTTTATTGTAAAGTTACTCTGTGAATGAGTAAATGACGTATACTTTCCACTGACCAGTTAACATATATATTTTGATCTTCCACGCAAGTAGCTTTGATTTGGGATTTGCACTCCTGCAAGAGTCTTATCCCGAAATGGTGTGTGCCAAAGAAGTAGCTACTGTCTATCATTTTGTTGCGTGTATTTAGCATTATTTTTCACATCCTTAGGATGAGCTTTGCAAGATGCCTTTTCATGCTGCTGTTTTTTTTTCAGTTGAGTGGTATATTTAGTTTCTTTTGCGGTACAGGATACCGCGCCTATCAGTGGAGGAATGACTTCTGATATTGGCATGATACTTATTGATGGTTAATACTGCAGATTTCTGGATCCTATGGACTTCCTCCTACACCTGCAAGGCGTACACTATTTGTTCTTTATCAGACAGCCGTTCCTTACCTTGCAGAGAGAATGAGGTTTTGCCATCTCCTTGCATCAAGTCATTGTTCCAGGATTTATTTCTTCTCTTTTCTGATTACCTGGACCCTTGGGATGTGTCTCATGGAAGATGCTTCTGTTGTTGGCATTGTGTAGCTCCAGGATTGCTTCCCGTGGCATGCTCCTTGCAGATACAAATTCTGACGATTTAGGGGAAATCAATGCTCCATCAAGGAGCCAGCTAAGTAATGAAATACCATCATCTCCTATGTCACAGGTCTCCAGCTCGACTCTGTCAAGATTGAAAGCCAAATTGAGAAGATGTCGGCGGTACATAATTCTGAGATGGCCCACAGTAAGCAGCTTGCTTCTTTGATACAATTTCATTACTCCAACCACCTCTTTCAGAAAAAAAAAAAAAAAAAAAAAAAAAAAAAAAAAAAAAAATTGCATTTGCTATTTACTGCAAAGTAAAATGTAAAGTCGATAATGTATATCTTTGTGGTTTTGTTGTGACTACTGCTGTGGTTAGCAGGTGCTTCCTGTAGCACGAGAGTTTTTGCAGCTGATTCTTCGTACGAATCTTATGTTCTTCTACTTTGAAGGTGCTCACTTTAGGTTCTAGATCTAAAGATCAACTGTGAGTATATTGTTTTAACGTGCAGCAATGTCGCAGAATTTAATATGTGCATTGCTTAACATATGCAGGCCTTTATTATCATATCTCAAAACGAGCGTCTGGAATACGTTACATTTTTATTGGCAAACCGTCAAATCAAAGACCAAGGTAGCTCTAACAGGAGACACTTTATGACATTATGACTCATATTCATGTTATATTTTTGGGGTGGGATCCTTAATTTTCATTTAGCATATGAAGTTTGTTTTTTAGAGCTAGTGTTCTAGTAAGTTTTAGTAGTATGTAAAAACATATCTAGATGTTTTCGAAGGGGTACTTAGAAGTAGTTTATACGCATCTGTTACTGTCTTTAATCGTGGAAAAGAACAAAGGAGCTATGTTTTAGTTTAATTTGGATGGCATTGACATAGGTATGTTCTGAGTTGCTTGGCTGGATGTGCTTTATAATAGTACTCCCATTTTGGTACACAATGATATCGTGAACATTGTGTTGACCCTTTCTGACAGCTTCTGAAAAATATTATGATATTCCCCTTGTTTTTGACTAAGCGGTAATGCATGCGCAAATGGTAGATATAACAGTGGATACAAATTTGACATATGACTGGATAGATGGAGCAGTTTCACATAACTTGGTTTGAATAAGTTGCTTCCTCATCCCATTGATTTGATAGATGTTTATCTACCGGGGATATAGAATATACAAACTGCCATCAGTTTGGCTCCGTTTGTGCCGCATCTTTAGCACATGAGAAATGAATTTGCTCAAAGGTTCACTCAAAAGGCACGTTAGTCAACTTCTTAAGACTTTTAGAAGTCAGATTTCAACCTTGAATTCCTTGACCCAGCTGGTATTGGTGTAAATCTGGGCCAATCGGCTTTGAACGCTTCCCTCCTCCTCTGCTGTCCCTCCCCCTCCCCCAAAAAATAAAAGGTTCTGACTTCTGAGCATGCTTGTTTTAAGCAGCAAAGTGTGATACATCGGAATTCTCAGCTACAAATGGTGTCCTCATGTCTAATTCTCTCCAAGTTGCTATGTTGCAGATATCAAATACTCGGACTATTTCTTCTAATTCAGGTATGTGTCATTGCTGCGGAAAAACTGCGACGCACCAATTTGTCTTCTCTTGCCAGCTCACCTCAGCAAACATCTGCAGGGAACTATCCACTTTCTGCAGGTTGATCTTGTTGCCCTAAGCCATTGTCTCTCACTCTCTTGTGATTTAATGTGGTTTTGGAATTTGTACAAGCACACTGGAAAGGGTGCTTCTAATGTGTCCGCGCTTTATAGTAATGCTTTAGTATTCATTAGACCATGTTCGATCTTATTGCCTGACTTTTCCTGACAAAGTTAAGAGTTCTAAAAGGAAGTGCAGATGGAAGGCAAGTGTTTATATGTTAAGTAGACTCAAGTGTTTACCTTTCCCAATGCAGGGCGAGGATTGCCTGTGTTGAATGAAGAAGGAGACTTGATCACTGCAGACTCTGAGAAAGGCAGTTTTCCAGTTGAATCATCTTCATATTCAGAGGTGCATATCTTTTTACTGCATCTTGTTTTCTTTCCGACATGATTGATTCTCACTTAGCCGCATGTTTTCCTTGATGAGGAATATGCAAAACTTGGTTTGACTATACTGATACCCTTGAGAGAGTACTCGAATAGCATTTGTTTTCTCAAGCAGTGCTATCATAGATTTTGGCTTAGATAATTCAGAATTTCAGTGAGTAAAAGATTTCACCAGCATCCTTGGACACGACATCACACTTCATCATGTAAGGAGAATCATGTACACATACATCCGAAAGTCATAACTAATGAATTGCAATCATTGGGGATAAAGCTTGTATTACCTTTGCTCATAGATGAACCACTCGCCCTCGAGTCCTTGAAATTTAACATCTTTTGGTATTTGGTTTGTTCATAACTCGCCTGTAGACTGAAATGCAGGTCTTGTGTTTTTATTTTCCTTATAGTATGTTTTTCTGAAGGTTTTACAGTTCCTAAACTGACTGTATAGTTAAATCACTATCGTATATGAAACTTACCTTTGTTCCTAGTGTTTCCCCTTCTTAAAGTGAGGTTTGGACTTTGGTGCTTAGATTGTACAGTAACAGTGTATACTTACTCTGTGGCCAGGTTAAAGGAGCAAGTAAATGCACTCTTTGCCTAAGCAATCGTGAACATCCTACTGCTACTCCTTGTGGCCATGTCTTTTGTTGGTATTAGCTCTTTTTCCTCGATAAGTTGCTGTTGCCTTGGACTTCTCTGCCTCATCTTTCTTGTGCATTTAATTATGATGCCTTCCGTGTAGGAACTGTATTATGGAATGGTGCAACGAAAAGCCTGAATGCCCTCTTTGTCGTACACCACTGACGCATTCAAGTTTGGTTTGCTTATATCATTCGGACTTTTAGAACATAATGGTCCGCTATCAAACATGGAGTTAGTTGTTACTCCCGAGTCCCTATCAATGAGTATCAGGGTACTCCACAAACCGAATCCTGTAGTAATGAGATTTGGAAACTCAGGCCATGCTCTACAAGAGAACCCTAGGAAAAAGAACACCTTGCACTGTGCCATTTCGCTCAATCCTTGTGCTGAAGAATGAGCATAATACTTGCTGCTATTTCTGATGTGATGTTCAGACTTCAGAGGCACATGTAAAGTATACCGTATCCGGAACAACAATTTGTCGTGTATTTGTAGTTTATTTTTTTTTTTTTGTGAAACGAGTATTTTTTTTATTTTGGGGGAAGACAATCTGTTGTATATAGAATTGAGTGGAGCCTCTAATTAGCTTTACCCCAATTGGTAAACTGGGTATTCGAATTTCGGCAAAGTTTTACTCATAATCAAAGATGTATGTTGCTGCAATCATGACGACTAAATTTGTTGAACTTGGAACTGCACTAATTCTTCGATTTGAAGAAAACAAAACTGTAGAGTCTGTAGTCGTCACAGTTTCCAAAACATTTAGACGCTCACAGATCACTTCCCATTTCGACTATCAGGCTATCAGTATGGCTAAGACCCAAGGCTAACATCTGCAAAATATCGTTTGGGATTTCGACCTCAACGATGATTACCCAACGGTTAGGTTTGAAATTCACAGTAACACGCCAAACTGTTTTGCAAAGATACCTCTTCTAGACACTAGACGCATCCAGTTCAATTTTCCAATACTAACAGCAGCTATTGGACATAAGCACAGAAAACCACACTGAAGATTTAAGCAATCCAGAAGAACTAGATTAAGCAATCTGAAGATTTAAATTCATGCTAGTTGATAACGCTATCTAATACTTGGGTGCCAAAATTTCCAATACAACACGGCAGTGTTACACATCATTCACTCGAATGTCAAAACCCACAAATGTATTGGACATTACTTTCAGCTCATGTGACCAAAATACTCTAAGCATCCCATCCAGTAGGCGCAGGGGCAGCTTCCCAGTTTGTAGCTGGTGGAGGCACAACTGCGAACACAAACAAAAACTCGTTTAGTATCTCCTGCCTCTCAAATGTAAAAAGCACTCTACAATGCATTGCCACAACCTAGTTATACTCGAGTTCCCAAATGAGCTTTTTCCGTTTGTTTGACTATCAGCAAATAAAAAGGCACAATTTTCAGACATTCAGAAGCCAAGGTTAATGCAGTTTACCTTCAGCAGTAGTCCATGTCCCAACTTCAGTCCCAGCCGGAATAGCAGGTGCAGCACCCTCAGCAGTCCATGTCCCATCTGGAATTGGAGCACCCCAGTCGCCAGAAAGACCAGCAGCATAGTCACCTGCATAATCTGCAGCAACAACAGCATCCTCTTCTACCTTCTCTTTGTTCTCCTCTGGTTCTCTGTAGAAGAACAAGTCCACCTACACATATACATCACAGATCACAGTATCATATCGGGCATCAAGTTCAGGCCACTTTTACACTGGAAACAAATTTATGTAACAAAATAAAAATTATGATCCAAATTATCAGACAATAGAAGCTCACCATCACATCCCATCTCTGTCCAGCACGGATGGTTCCACGCATCTGAAGAACCATTCTTGCCAGCAACCAGAACAAACAACCAATGCTGTGCTTTCCTTTGTTGTTAGCAGGGATGCCAATATCGACATATCGCATGGGTGAGTCGGTGTCGCAGAAAGCAATGATTGGGATATTCCCGAGAGCACCTTCTTTGATTGGCTACAGAATTTGCAATGCAACAACAAACATCAGTGCATTAATAATAAACAAGCATTATGCAAGTATTGAGAAGTTCATTAAAAAGGCAAAATAAGTATGATGCTAACCTGATGATCAGTGCGTGGGTCAGTCAGGATGAGCAATCGAGGCTCACAGAAACTTGTCTGAAGCTGGTTAGTGAAGGTTCCAGGAGTGTGCCTTCCAGCAATAACCTGGGCTCCAGTGTACTGAGCAAATTTCAGCACAGCTCTTTGACCATAAGGCCTAGCTGACTGCACAATGATGTCCTGAGGGTTCTCAATAGCAACAATAACTCTGGCAGCCATCTGAAGCTTCTCCCAAGTCTTTCCAAGATTGATGATGTAGATACCTGACAGCCCATACCATCAGATAAAGTACACCCACTAAATCGTATCTAGTGAAGTGCAACTGCAACAACTCACTATAACATTCTAGACCATGATGCCACATAGAAGGAATGACGGCATGCAAGTACCAAAGTATCACATGTCATGCATCATTAAAGCCTGTTTGTGGCATCACAACACAGGAGATCTAAGACTTAAAAAGAGATGTATCATGATTATTGAGTTTTCAGCTTTGCCACTCGTAGCATTGACAGATGAACAAACAGCTAAAAAATCTCAAAAGAAGTCACATCAACACCAGGCTTGTATAGTGAAGGGCACAAGGCAAGCAGAATGTATTTCCGTGCTGCTATACATAACACTACAGACAAATACCATCATACACTCTTGTGGGTTTATACACTTCATTAAGGTCCTTTGACGACCAACGACACATTGCATCTACATCCTCAAAACCAAACCCTCACTCCAAACAGAAAATCAAGCATTCAAACAATCCATACACGAGTACATGCTGTTTCTAAGTGTGTATACTAATACGATATGACCACCTCCGAACCAAAGAGAGCCATGAACATATGTAACCACTAGACCACAAACTATCTGATACAAAGCACCTGTTAAAAATTCACACTTTGCCTGACCTCACCAAAAACCACTAAACTCTTATCACCTTCGCAACGAAATCGTATTGCGCATATCCAGTACAAACAAAACTCGATTTTCTTACAATCAGCATTCAATTATTATCAAAAAAATCTCACAATAATCAGTCAAAATTTCTCCTTTTTCCCCCAATTTCACCTCGCAAACCACATCATTGAACCCACAAAACCCAACATACAATCAGAACGCAATTCTAATAATTACACTTAACCCATAAATTATCTGATAAAAACAAGCAAAACAAACAAACATGACATCTGGGTAACAACAACATCATTGCAAAAACTCAAAAAAAAAGAAAAAAACCCAGATTAAAATACAAGCATATATGAAACATAAACATGAAATAACGAAGGTAAAATAAAAAGAGTTGGAAACTTTAGAAAGAATGAAGTGTGAGAGAAAAGATACCATCAGAGCGGCGAGCGTGAATGTAACGCTCCATCTGAAAGTCGCAGTTTTTGGTGCCCAACTGAACGTTAGCAGCGACCATCATGCGCAAGTCTTCCTGCTTCTGGGACAATTCTCCGGACTGAATTTCCGCCATTGTTGTGTGTTGCTGATTTCTTACTTTCTCTCTCCTCACCCTAACAAAGTGTGGCCGCGAGAAAAGAGAGAGAAAGGGATTTTGTAAAAAAAAAAGGGGGGGGGGGGGTTGGCTGTAAAATGGCAACAAAGGGAGAAAATGATAAACCCTAGGGATGTGGTTTGTGTCAATTTACTCTTTTACCCCTTTCGTTAGGTTCTCGTGAGGTTGCTAACTTGCTATTAGCCAAACAACCAAATTTACCAACCACAATAATCAAGCCTTATTTCCAAAATAATTTGGGGTCGGCTAGTATGAATCGTCATCTAATAACTGTCATGTCTACGCTATGAAATTTCAAAAACGTTATAAACCTTTTAGAAATATTTAAACACTTTCAAATGAAGTTTTATAAAATCGTCAAAATAAATAAAAAGGTTTAAAAAAATATTGAATAAAACATATGAACTTTGAACACAAGGTCACAAGGTAAAAAAAGTTTTGGGAAAAGAGTTGGGAAAACCAAACAAATAAATCGAAAGGAGTCAGATTAAGTGCTCCGCATGGATAGAGTCTCTCCACACCGCCCTATCCAACACCATACTCTTTTCAAGCCCTAAGAAGCTCATATCACTTCTAATCACTTTCATCCAAGTCATATTGGGTCTTCCTCGACCCCTACTAATATTATCACTTCCCCACCCTTCTACTCTTCTAACTGGCACGTCACCGGGCCTCCTCCTCACGTGGCCATACCACCTCAGTCGCTTCTCCATCATCTTATCCCCGATGGGTGCAACCCCACTTTCTCCCAAATAACTTCATTTCTTCATCGATCACATCTTGTATGTCCACACATCCAGCGTAGCATGCGCATCTCCGTCACACTCATCTTATGAACGAGATATTGTTTCACGGCCCAACATTCCGTGCCATACAAAAGTGCTGGCCTAATTTAATTGCCGTTCGATAAAACTTACCCTTCAACTTATTGGGCATTCCTCGATCACACAGAAGTCATGTGGCATTCTTCCACTTCAACCAACCTGATTTAATCCTATGGGCCACGTCTCCATCTAATTCTCCATCCTTTTAAAGAATCGATCCCAAATATTGAAAAAATCTGATCAAATTGGTAAAAAAAAAAAAAAAAAAAAGTTACTTCAATGAAAAATTGGTAAAAAAAAATTAAAAAAACTTCACAATCAAATTAGCCAAAATTGTTGGTACTGGAACGACATTAGTATTTACTATCATTTGTTTAATTACTATCATCATTTAATTCCCTTTTATAACCTTATTTAAAAAAAACTAATTAAATATAATTAAATAAACAAATTAGAAATGTATTGATCAGTTCTTTCTTTTTTTCTTCTTCTAATTAGCTTGACATAAATAGTGTATGGTTTTCCTCGTTCAAGTGTTTATAGTTCTAAAATCTATCTCACATAACATAGAAATGCTAAACAATAATTTACTAATTCGAAAGTAGCAGGATTTTATACTACATATACAAGAATTTACAAATAAGAAAACCGGGAAAATGTTTTGTTCCATAGTACCAGGACTAATTACGACTAGTCAATTAAGAAGTTTTGGATGTACTTGTATTGCCTAATCAATTTCCATCTTCCATTTCTGCAGGCCAAAACTTTACCACTGCCAATGGGCAGATATAAACGATAAATTTGAATCAGTGGATTTTGTTGAAGATTGTTCCTTTTTTTCCCGCTAATTTGAAATTTATACATAATTTGTTGTGGGTTCAATTCTCATAAGAACACCCCTTTATGGAATGAAGAGAGTACGCGGGTGA
The DNA here is from genome assembly GCA_963457585.1 of Spergularia bocconei. Classification (NCBI taxonomy): domain Eukaryota; kingdom Viridiplantae; phylum Streptophyta; class Magnoliopsida; order Caryophyllales; family Caryophyllaceae; genus Spergularia; species Spergularia bocconei. The sequence continues at coordinate 15,743,446 of OY734951.1, forward strand.
GTGAGTGGATTGATAGTGAGCTGAGGATGTGGAAGGAAGATGTTGTGAGGAGCAAGCTGCTAGAATTCGAAGCGGAGGATATGTTGGCAATTCCATTATTGGCGAATGTAAAGGGGGAGGACAGAATTGTATGCCATTACAGCGAGAAAGGTGATTATACTGTAAAAACAGGATATCACTTTTATCGAAATAGGCTGATGATGGCAAGTGGGGGGAGAGCTGCAGTTCGGGGAGTGGGGGGGGGGGGCGAATGTCTCGAAGAGGGTGTGGGAGATGGACGCCCCCCCAAAAATCAGAATGTTTGCCTGGAGATTATGCAAGGGCGCTATTCCTACGAGGGCAAACATTCAAAAGCGTATCCGAGAGGCGGATGTCCTTTGCTCGTGGTGCGGTTTGACAGTTGAGACTGATGTGCATGCTCTGATTTTTTGTCCAGCAATTGCGAAGATGTGGGTAGAGTTGGGCTTGGATACGGATGAGTGGGGGAGGGGGGGGTGCTTGGAGGGCGGACGTGGTGGAGACATGGGCGGCGTGAGAGGGGGAGGAGGGAATGGAGAGGGCTGTTATGGGGGCTTGGGCGGTGTGGAACGCAAGGAATTGAATGAGGTGGTGCACGGAGGAGTAGAGGCCGAGCCGGAGCAGGTAGCGAGGCGGGCTATCGGTTTCTACCGCTCATTTCGACATGAATATAATGATACATGTATTGTAATATTCTGATATACGTAGCCCAACAAATATTGTACTCTTTTTGTGCATTTCTTCATTTCTAATGCGTTGTGAAAATCTATCTATCTATCTATTTATTACTTTTTATAAGTGCGTGCATAAAAAGATGACGTGGACAATTCATGCGCCTTCACTTCCCCAAACCCTAAAATAAGAGCGACAAATCCGGCGATCAAGGTGTTGGACATCGAAGCTGAAGAACTTTTGAAGAGGAACACCGAATTCGGCGAATACGCGGTTAAGTGAAGGGGAAAGTTAATCTGTGGAGCGTCAACATTTAAATTAAATGTGGTGACGAAGGTGGTGGAGGGAACGAGAGATGCAATAGTCAAAGAGGGGGAGGGGAAAGGTCAGGGGACTGCTAATCGGGCCTATTTGGTATCACTGTCGTTTTCAGTTTTTGGTTTTTGTGTGTAAAAATTTTAGTAAATGAGTAACAAAATTAACTTTAAATTGTTTGTTTTCATAATAGTCATACGAGTGAAAACTGACAATTGAAAATTGAAAATTGAAAATTATTTTTTCTGGTTTGCAAAAACAGGACTTTGATTTTAAAAAAAAAAATTCAGAAAATAGAAAATAGAAAATAGAAAACGATACCAAACAGGCCCTTATACGAGATTTTCGAGTTACTATTGTTCCACCTTTTCTTTGAGGCTAAGCCAGGTTAACAAACCAAAATGAATTTTCAGCCCACCAATACCCATATGAAAAATCCAGCATATAAACTACTTTTCACATTTTAATTACACCCTCTAAAATCTCAGAAGATTGCACTTTGTTGTTAGGGTTTCTGCCGCAAACTCTTCACACACACGCTTCCTCTCTCTTTCTCTCCTTCCTGCTGCCACCGGATCCCTCTCGGATCCATCTGAAACCCTGTAATCATGGCGACCCAAATGAGCAAGAAGAGAAAGGTACCATCTTTATCATTATTTCCCCAAATTTCATCAAATTGGGCATCAAAATTTGCATTTTTACTTTCTGGGTTTTGAATGTATTCATATTTGATTAGTGGGTTTTGAATATTTCGTTTTATAATTTCGTAAATATTGATTTTGGATGGGCAGTTTATAGCAGACGGAGTGTTTAATGCTGAGTTGAACGAAATATTGACAAGAGAATTGGCTGAAGATGGTTACTCTGGTGTTGAAGTTCGTGTTACTCCTGTTCGTACTGAGATCATCATTCGTGCTACTCGCACCCAGAATGTTCTTGGTAATTATACCTTTTTTTTTATTAATCTTAGATTGTTGTATGATTTTGTAGTTTGGTGAATTTCTTAATGTGTAAATGATCGGCATTCATTTTTTGTTCTGATGGATTTGATTGTGTGTGAAAGTTGCCTTCTTTGTGACGTTTTTGTGGTTTTTGAATTTGAAGAATTGGTATGGTGGATCATATATCGTTTACGAATCCTTTAGTAGTTTTGATATCGGTATCTGATCGATTTGCAAATAATGAATTTGAACATAGTATGAGGGGAAGATAGTATCAGTGTTGTTAATGTAGGGTGGGAAGAGAATATGAAAAATTTAATCTACATTGTGTTATGTTCACCTTTAGTCAGTGTATTGTGTTTAGTTCTAGTATTTTATTGCATAAACAAATTTTGCCCTGGAGTAGTAGTTAATTACAATGAAGGGGAGCCTTGGCACACCGGTAAAGGTGTTGCCGTGTGATCGATAGGTCACGGGTTCAAGTCCTGGGAGCAGCCTCTTGTCAAATAAATTGACAAGGGAAGGCTTGCCCTCATTACACCCTTGTGGTGGGACCCTTCCCCGGACCCTCGCTTGTCGGGGACGCCAATGTGCGCCGGGCTGCCCTTTTAGTAGTAGTTAATTACAATCAAGACATTCCCGAAGTAATATCGTAGGGGAGTAGTTTCCGTGGGTTTTGTGTTAAACCTACAAGAAGGGCGAAGACATCAAGCGATATTGAATCATGTGTGTGTAGTTTCTTGTGCCTACATAGACGAAAGACACTGGGAGTCTCTAATTGAATAGGGAAGTTTAAGATCAGCCTATGTGTCATTCTTGCTGATAACTTGTTACTTTTTAATTTCCAGGTGAGAAGGGTAGGAGAATTAGGGAGCTGACTTCCCTTGTGCAGAAGAGGTTTAAGTTCCCAGAGAACACTGTTGAGCTTTATGCTGAGAAGGTCAACAACAGGGGACTTTGTGCCATCGCTCAGGCCGAGTCATTGCGTTACAAGCTTCTTGGAGGATTGGCCGTCAGGAGGTAGGAAAACATTTCTTTTGGTTTTCCATCTTTTCTTAATTTCACAGCTGAAGTTCTTTGAATGTTTTTCTACCTCACATTCTGTCACTTCCTTGTTAGTGTAGTTTCCTTTGAGTGGAGTTGTATTTTTCGCTGCTGTAGTCTTGTCTGATGTTTTTTTAATTTTTTGCCCTGTTTGTTGATTAAGAAAGAATATAAATGCATCATTAGTTTAACCTCCCAATTTACTGGTTTGTTTTGCGTCTGCAACTGTCGTTTCCAGTGTGTGTATCGCTGCACTGCTTTTCTCTTGTCTTGAACTGGCTATAGCTATGAATTTACCCTGGCAGTTGCGGAACTGGACTTTTTAGTTTTTAATAGAATGAAGATTTTGTATTTGGGAATTTAATTCACATCTTCTCTTCCACATTGTGGTCCTTAGTTTCAGTAAGTTTGTTTTGTTGGGTGTCACTATGCAGTAGATTACAATATTTTAGCCGGTTAGTTCTTCATACAAACCCATTGAAATTTGCAATCAGTATTGGGTAATTTGAGGTTACAGGCTCACCAGTGATAGAAACTATGAACATGCAATTGTCAAATATCTCTATGTCGAGTTGCAAACTTACAGTGAGCTGGTTACAAGTTCCTGGGAATTGTTGTTTTCTAAAATGGTATTTCTGCTGTGGGATGGGTTGATCTATATAGGGTTATTCCATCTTTCGCTTGTGTTGTGTTGTTTAGATTTGCCTCAGTATCCATCTTCTCATGTCTGTTCTGATCTATTTTCTTCAAGCCGGTCTAGAGCTGGAATGCAATGTGCCAATGTCTGATACTTCTGAAATATCTGTACTTGACACTCTAAAATTTTAATTCACAGGGCATGCTATGGTGTTTTGAGGTTTGTCATGGAGAGTGGTGCTAAGGGATGCGAGGTGCATACACAACTCCGGCTGTCTATCATGTCTTTATCACTTAGATAAATTCATAATAATGATTTAATTCTCCTTGTTGCTTTTCCTGTAGGTTATTGTTAGTGGCAAGCTCCGAGCTCAACGTGCCAAGTCCATGAAGTTTAAGGATGGCTACATGATCTCTTCTGGACAACCTGTGAAGGAGTACATCGACTCAGCTGTGAGGCACGTTCTTCTTAGACAGGTTCGTTTCTGTTTCTGTTTTCTCTTAGGCTGAACCGAAGCCCCAAGTGTACTTAATATTTCAGTATTTTGTGCATGATTGATGCTTCTGCTTACGCCCCCTGACGATTAAATTTGAAACAGGGTGTCCTTGGTATCAAGGTCAGAATCATGCTCGACTGGGATCCCAAGGGCAAGCAGGGTCCTATGACTCCATTGCCAGACTTGGTTGTCATTCACCCACCTAAAGATGATGAGATTGTCATTCAACCACCTGTGTTGGCCACTGACATTGAGGTCCCTGTCCCTGCTCCTATTGCAGTCGCATAACTCCAGACGTAGGCAGACTACCACCATATGAGATTTTTAGCTTTTTTTGGAACGTTTATAGAAATTTTTGTTTTGATTTGGAGAGATGGTAACTTTTTATAGGTACTTATATCGAGCTTTTTTTGGGATACTTTTAGGAATTTTTGTTCCATGTCTTGACACTTGATCCCTTCCTGTTGGAAGATTTATTTGATAATTAATGTTACGTTTTATTTTCCTACATTAATTCAAACACTTTCGTAAGAACTGCCGGGTTTGGTTAATAGTACAGACTACAGAGATGTAGTACTATTTTTGTTGTCTGTTTGTAGAATTGTATAAAAATGTCTCAAGGAGCTTGGTGTACGCTCCTTCCAGAATGGATGGAGGTTCTTGATATCACATCTGTATTGAGCTTAGTGTACCCTCCCAGAGGGCTAGAGGTGGAGGTTTTTGGTGTAGCATCTGTATTTTTGAAAGTCACAAGATTACCTGTATTCATCTGGTGTCAGATTCAGGTGGAAGTCTTCGTCATCTTCCTTCAGGACCTCGGAGAATTTCAGTGAGTGATCTATGTAAATTCTCCCCTGCCATGCACTGTACTGTGCTGCGGACGTGTATTTTCCGTTCTCATTTTCGATTTGTATCTATTCACGCCTGTATTCGTCTTTTAGAGGTGGATTGAAAACTGAAAAGCCATACTTCGGGCTTGGGAGGCATGATTTTACTGCTGTTGTCATGGCTCTGCTGTTGTCATGCCTCCATGTCCTGCTGAGTTCTTCTGTGCTGTTATCCGCCTTTGTAGTATCCTGAATTCTTGATAGTGCCCTCTTTGTTTCCTGCTGTTCTGTCATTGGCCTTTCTAGTATCTTGATGGTGCTCTCTCAGATCCTCTAGCTGCTAAATGCACCGGTTTTCTTCATCGTGACACCGTTCATGGGCCGTATGTCTTCTTTGCAGCTTTTTTTTTTTTTTTTTTTTACTTAATCTCGACTTTGTTGACGATATTCATTCTAGTCTATAGAAGATGTTTCTTCCTCGGTAATATTGTTTACCACTTTTCCAAAGAGCTGATCATAGAACAACCTCCTCTCTATGCTCATCAGTTAGCTTTAATCAAGTGTGTGCGTCGATGGTGGGACGTTAGCATTTGTTCTGAGTTTTTGACGACCACAATACATCATGATGGCCCGTCATGGGTTAAAGTCTCATTATCTTGTATGGTATTCTGCTATTGGTGTTATTAGCTTGTTGCGTTTTATCTGGTCGCATCACTTGGAGACACCCATCGAACATTTTTTTTTTCCTGACAAAGCGTACAACGGCAATTTCTCAACTTTTTTAGCTTTCATTGGCAAAATTGAACGTATTCCACTAGCTTATCCAGTATCCACTTGGACATGTCTAAAAGTGGAACGGAGCACGCCATCATATATATTTGGGGAGCATGGGTGGCTCGGTATCACTCAGGACTCTGGAACATATGCCCTAGGAATTTTATTGGAACGGAAGTCGGCATATCTTATCTAAATTGACACAATATGCATCTTCTTGTTATGAGGGTATATGTGGAAGCATAGTAATAGTACATGACAAATTAGACTAAATAAGTGATTAGTGATGTTTGAGTCTCAATTTCAAATCCTGAGAATTCATTTTTTCTTAAAGTAGACTTTGACGCGATGTTTGAGTGAGTCTGTGCGATATCCATGATTAGAAGTGTTGCATCCGACGAGGAATAAGAGGGGGGAGGGGGTGGGGGCATGCACATAATCGCACCTTTTAGGGCATCGTCATGATGGAGTTAAAAGGAACCTAAAATTTGCAGCAACGAACCCCAAATGGCCAAATGTTTATCTTGTTCACATATGTGGGATAATTTGTGCGTGGTATACGTATCACTAAAAACTGAAAGCGTGCGGGTCGAAAATATGTCCCTTTTCTCTTGAGCTTGATTTACAATATTCTACCTCATCAGCTCGGACAGTCAAATGAAATCTCACGCCAAATTGGCCACTGCTGATCTTTTCAAGTTTTGCCTTACAAGTTAAGTAGAAATCGGTTGTTTGTAAGTTGTAACCGCTAACCGTTGTACACAAAGTTACTGAGTACGTTTAACTTTTAATTGAGATGGTTCTTTTACTTGGTATCAAAGGTTCAATATTCTTGAATTCATTATTCATACGTATTATTCACGCTTCAAGCCTAAAGGACATTCGAGTGAGTGGGTGTGTAAGGTATAAGAACTATTGTTGAGGCCTTACCATTGGCTTAGTCTTTTGGTTGGGATGATTTTCACACAGATGTGACATATATTTGACTTGGATCGGTCAAGGCTTGACTTGGCTCAACTGCATTGACCTCGTCGATTCCCATGTCTGGCCGAGCACGTACGAGCAAGCTCAAGTCGTTTGCAATCGTAAATTGTGTAGATGTCATTTTCACGAATTGCAATAGATCGATAAAAACGGGTTTAGGAGAAGCTAAGAAACTACAAACTTTATAAGCTAGTGATTTACTCCTTTTGTTGCTTGTTGATTATGGTAAACCCAATTTCACTCGGCTTGAGGTTACGCTACTTCGCTACCTTGTCACCATTTATAACTCTGTGAACGGCTGTTGCCTGTTGCGCATGATCCAACAATTACACATTTTTTTATGGTATGATATTTTTGGGAAGATGCAAAAGTATATAAGCCATGAAAACCCGGCCAAAGCTCTGGCTAGAGGCAGAGTTAGTGTAGACCACGTAGCCATAAATCCCATGGCATCCAAATAATAATGGGCACCTTGTAATCTTTGTAGGCATTTCGAAGGACCAGAAAACTGTAGGGTGGAGCAAGTAGCACGGGCTAATATGTCACTCTTGTGCATGCGAATTGAAGTTTTGCTATTATTATCTGTGTTTTTTTTTTTTTGACAAAACGCAAAATATATTAAGTTATAAAAGTGGACATAAAGTCCGCAGAAGCTACATCAAGAAGCCCTTCCGGGCCACCATACATCCAAACCCTACAAGGATAATCGAGCGGCACGAAGTGAGCAATAAAATGAGCCGCTTGATTACCCCCTCGCCTAATATGAACAACAACTAACGACTCAAAATCCTTAAACAAATCAAGCAAAACCTTACCTATATTACCCAAGGAAGATAAGGGCATAGTACTACGTTTAACCAATGACACTAATTGCAGATTATCCGATTCCAAAATTATAATCCTAAAACCTTGTTGTTGAGCGCAGGCCAAATTCCATAGCTTTCGCTTCAACAATTATAGGCTCCCACTGCTCACGGAATTGATGACACCCTACAAGTAAAACTTCCCCCTGAGAGCCGCGTAACACAAAGCCTAATCCACAACCGTTGTCACCGAAGGTAGCACCATCAACATTCAGTTTCCAGGTACCCTCGCTCGGAGGCGTCCACCGATCTGGGCTTGTAGTATTTTGAACGCGTTTATCATGCAACTGATCATACGCCTCCGAATAGGCACACCACAAGCTGGACGCCCCTTCCACTACTTGCCATACTTGACGATATTATTTTACCGTGGAAGGCTGCATTTCGTTCGTTCCATTATCATCTGTGTTAGGTTGAACTCTTAAGCATTTTTCTAAGGCCCAATGATTAATACTTCTTATCCCCATTTTTATTCCTTGTGCATATATTTCTCCACAAACAGTCAAGGAACTTCGAGTAGTGGACAAGATATTTAAAAAATGGCATTCATACAAATACAAGTGAAATGTACACACGTGATAATATCAAACCACTTTTGTGACGGGGCCGAATTCATCACCGTAAAATTAAAATAGTGTTTTAATTCTAAATTTACAAGGCATCTATTATCTAGTGAATAAGCCTGTGAGTCAGCCTAGAAGCAGTAATGTTAATGTAGCTGTAGATGTAGGCAGGTCTAGCTCTAGTGGCAAAGATGACATGTATCTCAGTGATGCCCTGCTTGGGAATGCTCCTGAAAGTCAGGATTCAGAATCCTGTATGACTTCAGGACAATATTGCAATGATCAAATTATGACGAATGACAAGCATGACATTTTTGCAAAATGGCATTACAGACTTGGACATGCGTCTAAGGACAAACTAAAGGCTATAGAGAGTATATCTCAGACTGTTAAACAGGATAGTGGAAAAATTTGTCTAACCTGTCCTAAGGCTAAACTGACTAAGTTGCCCTTTCCTGAGAGACAGTACAATGTTGAAAAACCCTTTGAGCTGATTCACCTAGATGTTTGGGGTCCTTACAACACTAAAACCAGGTTGAGACATAGATTTTTCGTCACCATCGTGGATGACTACAGCAGGGCTACTTGGGTATACTTAATGAGGAACAAAAGTGAATTAGGAGAGCTAATTCCAAAGTTTTACAAGCTGGTAGAAACTCAGTTTGAGACAAGCATCAAGATGGTCAGGTCCGACAATGCAAATGAAATAGTGGAAGGTGATTGTGGCAGATTCTTGAGCAACATGGGTATTACTCACCAAACCAGCTGTACTGATACTTTACAACAAAATGACACGGTAGAAAGGAAACACCGACACCTACTTGAAGTGAGTAGGGCTATCATGTTCCAATCTGGTGTACCATTGAAATTTTGGGGTGATTGTGTTCTTACAGCTGCTCATATCATCAACAGGCTGCCTTCTAGTGTTCTAAAAAACAAAACTCCCTATTTCAAATTGTTCCATAAGGATACAGACTATGACAGGCTGAGGGTATTTGGTTGCCTAGCCATGGTTCACAATCCAAGCAGAACCAAAGACAAATTTCAAACTAGAGGAGTGCCATGTGTATTCATTTGTTACCCAGCACATCAAAAGGGGTATAAATTCTATGACCTTACCTCTAAACAATGCTTTATGTCCAGAGATGCACACTTCTATGAGCATGTCCTTCCATACCACAGTTGGAAACCAGCTCCTCAGCCCAAACCTACAACACACCATGTGCCAAATGACATTGCAGGTGATGTGTCTCCACCTGAGCATGAACCAGAACCAGCACACACTACTGTACCTCAAGAAATCAGCTCTGCACCGCCTCCAGCCAACCCTGTCAAAGACTCCAGGCCTGTCAGGGTAAGACGACACCAACCTGGACCCAGGACTTTGAGGTTCACAACCCTGTCATGGCTCCTCACTCAGCCTCGAATACTGCTGATTTCAATGCCACTCATATGCATGCCAACCTCGTACAACAACTCACACAGGATCTTGACCCTAAACTGTTCCATGAAGCTGTCAAAGATCCAAGATGGGTAACTGCCATGAATACAGAATTGAAAGCTCTCATTGACAACAAAACATGGGAAATCACAATCCTACCACCACACAGAAAATCCATTGGGTGTAAGTGGATCTACAAGACTAAGTATCACTCAGATGGTTCCATAGAGAAACACAAAGCGAGGCTGATTATACAAGGATTCAGGCAGAAGTATGGCATAGACTATGAGGAGACTTTTGCTCCTGTAGCTAAAATGACCACAGTCAGAGCTGTGCTTGCCGAAGCAGCTATGCAGCACTGGTTTACATCCCAGATGGATGTGTCCAATGCATTTCTCCATGGCGACTTACATGAGGAGGTCTACATGGACCTCCCACAAGGTTACTCTAGTTCAGGAGTCATCCAAGCTTGGAGAAAGGGGGAGAAACCACCTGAACTGCAAGTTTGTAAACTTCAGAAGTCTCTGTATGGGCTCAAACAGGCACCTAGGCAATGGTTCTCCAAGCTGTCCACAGCCCTGACCGATTGTGGGTACAAACAGTCCAGCTCAGATCATTCCTTCTTCAAGAAACAAACCCAGGACGGTACAACCATTGTACTAGTCTATGTGGATGATATGATCATCACAGGAGACAGCTTGGCAGAAATTCAGAAATTGAAGTCACAACTCAACTCTACATTCCATATGAAAGACTTGGGGGAACTCAGGTACTTCCTAGGGTTGGAGATTGACAGGTCAGATGATGAAATTTTTATCTCTCAGAAGAAGTATGTTGAAGACTTGTTGAAAGAATTCAGCATGAACAATGCCAAACCACTTAGGTTACCTCTGAACTCTCATGTCAAACTAGAACCAGACAAAGGAACATCATTGCCTTGTCCTGAAACATACAGAAGACTGGTTGGAAAACTGATATACCTAACCATCTCCAGACCTGACATAGCTTTTACTGTGCAGCTCTTAAGTCAGTTTGTCCGAAAACCAACATCAGACCATATGCAAGAAGACTTCTCAGGTACCTGAAACAATATCCAGGGCAGGGTGTTCTGCTAGCCAGTAAGTCTGCAACCAAGCTCACAGCCTATTGCGACTCTGATTGGGCATCATGTCCATTCTCAAGGAGATCAACAACATGATATTGTGTGTTATTAGGGAACTCACCAATATCTTGGAAAGCAAAGAAACAAACAGTCGTATCCAGGTCTTCAGCTGAAGCTGAATACAGAGCCATGGCCCTAACCACATGTGAGATAACCTGGTTGTCCAGCTTGCTAAAGGAATTGGGATTAAGAAAGTTGGGTTCCACAGAACTTAGATGTGATAATCAGGCAGCAATATCCATTGCAGCTAATCCAGTTTATCATGAAAGGACCAAACATATTGAGGTAGACTGCCACTTTATAAGAGAAAAGATTCAACAAGGTCTGCTTCACACATCATATGTTCCATCTACAAATCAGGTAGCAGATGTCCTAACTAAGTCCCTATCAGCCTCCCAACATGAGAAGCTCTTAAGCAATATGGGAGTGTCAAAGGGTCTCCACTCTCATCAGGGGGAGTGTAAAAGCAGGAATGCAGAACCAGGACTGACAGGACTGAGAGGACCGACAGGACTGGGAGGACGGACAGGATTGAGATGACTGACAGGATTGAGATGACTGACAGGACAACGTCACAACATGTGAATGCAGTTGGCAGTTGGCAGTTGGGCCAATGCAGTTGGCAGTTGGGTCAATTGTCATCCTATTTGCAGGATAAAAACAGTCCATAGAAGCTTTCCATATGTGTGTTTAGCTATATTTAGCAAAACATCCCTTTCACTCTTTTAGTGTGTCAAGTGGCTTGTTCACTATATTGTAAGGAGGTGTGCACATCATAATTCAAGTTTTCAGAAATAATACAACAACTACATCTTCTCACAAACTCTTTCTAATCTACACATTTGCACTATGTTTTCTTGAATCTAAGCCATGACTTTCTCATTGTCCTTCATGAACTCAAATGTCAACAATCTCAATATGACAATATACTTACGTAATATTGAATGGACAATGAGAGTGTCTTATTTCCAAGATCAAGTTTTTTACAGACGGAGTAAGAGTGTATTATTTCCATCTGATCACCATATGTTCTTCTTTTGCGCTACATTCTGCGGAGTTCATTCCCCCCGGCCACTTACTTACTGGTCGTAAGCCCTAACTTGATAAGAATATCCTTCAACTCTAACACAAGCTCGGTTTTTCGGCTTTGTCTTTCGTTTAACTCATGATAGTTAATGGTGTGTTGGAGACGTAAAGTGACCTTCATCGTAGACACATCCTCCAACTCCATCACCCAGTGATGATCTGGATACCAGAATTGAGAATTCTTGTCGATGTAACTGTACGTGCAAGAAAACGACCCATAAGAAAAACATATACAGTTTCTTACTTATTAACAACACATACATGTAGAATACTGAATAATTCCTTGATTATTATTGATAACATAGTTGGTATTTATAATACAAACTGACTCGGAATAACCCTAACCCTAGACTATAGAATCTTCCTATTCTATCCTCTAACACTCCCCCGCAGTCGAAACGGCAGTAATACGAACGTTTCGGCTGGATGCAAGATTGTGATGGCATGGCATGATCAAAGGGGCACAACCATAACAGAGCAACACGGACCACTGTGAAAATAAAAAAACAAAAGGAAATGCGAAACAGACTCGGTGCGAGGCCGTGGGCTCTCGACCGACTATCCCCGTAGGAAGTCGGTAGAGTCAACTATCCCCGTAGGTTGATAGGACATGCATGAAAAGAGAATAAAATAACAAAAACAGTGGTTGTATCCGTGGGAAGGGCAACCCCGGCATCGGCAAAAGACTCGGGCAGCAGCAACGGGGCGGCAACAGCGGCTTAGGCGGCTGAGAGGCGGCTGAGTGTCCTAGACTACTCAAAGTGCGGCATGAGCGGCGAAGCAGGCTGGGCGGCAAGCCGTGGGCTGTGCAAAGAGGTCGTTGGCGATCCGTGGGTGCTTGATTGGAGTCGACGTGAGTCAACAAGGGCTGCTGTTGTGGCGTCGATGAGATCAGCCTTGAGATCAGGATCCGATGGAAGTATGTAGGGGCAGAGAGCCAGGGATTGAAAATAAGAACAATATGAAACTCCACGTATAAAGCCTAAGGCTAAAACGTGAGATTTAATTGATGATCTTAATAACTAAAGGCCTAATAACTAATACAAACTTGCCTGGCCGGAGATGGGTTAGGAGAGAATCACCATCTCCGGCCGGGAGCGGAAGCACAAGGGATTTGTGTGTAGGGTTTTAGTTTTGTAATTTAACCTAGCCTGATACCATGTAGAATACTGAATAATTTCTTGATTATTATTGATAACATAGTTGGTATTTATAATACAAACTGACTCGCAATAACCCTAACCCTAGACTCTAGAATCTTTCTATTCTATCCTCTAACAATACATTAGCAAAATCCAATTAAATCAAAATGAATAAGCAAACTATATAGCTAATTGTTTAGATCTTATATGTATTACGTACCTCTTTGTCTGCTCTTTGAGGATTTCGATTTTTTCGACGGGTGTATTAATATTAAGTGAAAGTGTCACACTGTCGCCCATGTTAGGGCTTCTCGTATAGTTGCTAATAGATTGGCCTGATAAAATTGCGTTTGGATAATGTCTCTTCTCATTGTCAAATGTTAAGACAACAGTTGTAAGAAGGTCGATCTCCTCAATTATCACCTGCAAAACACTAGATAATCTTAGACATTTAGTTTCAGTTATAGCTCTTCAACTATTTTTGTCTCGAATGTCTAAAGTATTTAAATTGTATTTTATCTCGAACCAAAATAGGTTGGTCTAGTGGCTAGTGAATCAAGTGCTTATGACATGTTGATGACGCTCGGACAAAACCTTACCGGAGTGTTATCGATTAGACAGCAATCACCGATGTCGAAAGGATGTACCAAAAACACAAACAAAAGGTTGTCAAGAAGTCTCTTGCAAGTGTCTCCAAAAATGACTGCCGAACCTACGATTGCAGTGCCGACGAGGAAGATGACTTTCCTTGTCTCAACTCTAAGCATTATAAGCCATAGAGCAAAGATGAGGAAGACTAGAAGTACATCTACAAATCTGCTGAATGACTTGAATAATTTCTTGTTTGCATCCAAGGCTCGAACTAGTGCTTCGCGGTATCTATATACCTTCACCTGTGATGTAGATACAAAGAATACGAGTCAAGAGCGGATCGTAATTTGCCAAATCTTGTGTATGTAAGTCTAAAATTGATATTTAACATTTGAGTCAAAGGGCGAATTTAGGATTTGAAATTCGAGGCAAATAAATAATGATGTGCTTAGCTTACCATCCATTTCTTGAAAACTTCGGCTTCAAGTTGTTTACTATGAGCTCCTTCAAGCAAACACCTCATCACCTCATCCAACTTGCCGTCCGGAAAATACCTTGAGAGTTTCTGCCTTCCTATGTGCGAACTTGAAATGAAAATTTCCAATGATCAAACATGTTAGCTAGATTCATCAAATTGAAGCTACTACATAGTACATGCACGCTCAATTTCGGCACTAGGGCTCGTGACTGATACTTAATTAGTTTTAGTACCGCCCTAAGTATAGATATATATATCTATGTGTTGGCTCATACGCCAACAACGAGAATTAGGTTGATATTGAAATTGAGTATGGGACTGATAACAAATTAAACGAGACTGATTCGTGTAGGAAAAAAAAAAGCGAACGATACTTACGCTTCAACTCCACCGGCAACAACTGAAGTAAAGATGGTATTAGCAGCATGAACAGCCTCATCTTCGTTATCAATCCCTCTGCGTTCATATCCATCTCCATCCTGAGTAACCCTGTAATAATAACTTAAATTCGGGTTTTCGATAATCGCTTGGATCAAAAGCTTCATCCCCCAACAAGACACATTCTCTTGGCTCACGTCCTCGAAACTCGACAAATCAACCAACCTTTTCTCATTCTTCCCAAGACCCTCTTTGCGAAACGAGTGCTCATTATAATCACAACTACTCGTTACTACCGGTGTAACACTATTTTCGACTGAGTCAATAGTATCCGCTCTGAAACCACGACGTCCACGAGACAGCTCTTCGATCACATACTGATGCAACAATGCTGGTTTAATCCTATCAAAAAACCTCCTTATATGAAACGAAGATTTCGCCTTCATAATCACCAAGTCCTTCAAAAGCCACAGAAAAGAACCTAATATAAAGGTGATTAATGTCACAGTTATAATGTGAAATGTTGTAGCATATTTTTTCTTAATTTTTCCAATGTCTTCTTGTGGCATGCCTAAGTAACTTGGCTCATCAACAACCCATAACCAAGCAACGAGAATCATACTAAACCACAGCACGACAGCAGCGCTTTCGCCTAGGCCTACAACATAGTAAATCACATTTTCTCTAATTGAGAAGTCTCTGTCTATGAAAAACTGTATGAACTTCACTATGAAATAGCTTAGGAGAGGACCGCACAGCAGGGCCGCGATTAGCAGGCACCATTGCCACATTCTTAGGCCTTTCAGCGAAGCTTGTTGCAGGGCCGAAACACTGAAACTTGCCACACATAGTCCTATGGCTAAGAAACAGATTGAAAAGTAACTCCAAAAGTATACCAATTTTTTCTTCTCTTTGTCAATTATTTTGTACTGGTTGTTTGATGAAAGACGCCGTCTCAACTTGTTATCAGCATTGTAATTTGTGGCATCATCATTGTTATTATTGTTTCGATCATCTTGTTCATGGATGATAGATATTTGTCGTAGTATCGTGTCGTTGCCTTGCTTCCTGGTCATATTGCTGTCTCTGTTAATCCAAAGATCAGAGAAACCCATTGTTATAAACATTACGGTACATTTTGTTGAGAAATCTTCTCACGTAGTCTAGTGGTTATGAATGAGGTACTTGATACGTCGGATATCAGACGCAGTTCAAGTCTCGTATGCCATTTGCCATTTTCCCCTTGCTATGTACCAAAACATTTCAAAAACATGCCTTCATGCATGATCAAATCATCAAATGGCTTTCACATAACAAAACTAATTTCACCTACGAAGCGTTAGCCTATGTACATTTAAGTTTCAGCTTCGAATTCTCTCCACAGTTAATGACATTTGCGCTCCATTACAACCACAAGAAAACTACAACGCAAACACTAAACAGGTTAGATTGCTAGACCTTTGATTATACTACTATACTAGTATAGCTTTCCCGAAACATAATAAGAGGACCGACTTATACTATTTTGTGTTGGTCCTTTTCAAACGACTTTATTACTCCGTATAAGAGAAGAATCAATATGTGTCTTTCAGAACTAATACTCTTATAAACTCAGGTAATTTTGTACCACGATAGAAAATCATTATTCTAATATAAAATAGCTCAAAAGTTTAGTACACAGTATTATTTTATATTAATTTGAAAACTTACCTCACTTGCAAGTGTTGGACCAAAAAGGCCTATAAACTATATGAACTCTGAAGTGTTGCAGAATAATCTGAGAGAGACCTGCCCAAATATGTTACTGAACTTTTGAGATAATAATAATTAAATTGCGCCTTTGTTGTATTAATACACGGTGCATATGGAGCTTTCTTGTTCTGTGAAAATACTTTGCCGCATTGAGTAAAAAGAGTAAATATTCCTCTTCACCATTTCTTTAACAAAAGCCCTCCAGCAGCAAAGAATAAAAAACCACATGGTAAACTTTACAGTTTCAGGGGGGTGATGTGCTACAGCTTGAGGTTTACACTATCTAACACAGTTACATCTTTTACACATCTCATCCGAAAGACTGGATCGATACTTAGACTTAAGACTGACCTAGATGGACAGATTGATAACCAACTTTGCCGAAACTGTAGCACATTAGCCCTGGACCTGGTCTGGTAACGCACTGGACCTGCCTCGGTTCATCACACAGACATCGTGACTTTGTGGCCTACTTTAATTCCCGAGAAAGGTCCACCGTCAGACCATATCTTTTTCTTGATGGGCTAGTTCAAGGCATGGTCACAAGCACACAACTAATTTCCTCACCATCTTATTCAGTGACTTCAGCAATTCATGAGGAATTCAGGATCATAGATATTGGGATGCACAGTACTGCCATATAGAGCACTACAAATTTTTACAATCATCAAAATCTCAAATTTTCACTGTTGATCCGATTCTTTGTCACCACATACTTCCACTCTACTCTGAAAAAAACCACCCCACTAATTTTTCTGTCTACTTTATTCACATTACATGTCTATTAAAGTAATGCAACAGAAAAAAATATCAGCTCTAAAAGGAATGAAAAAAATAAAGTTTTTTGTCATTCAAAAATCACGTAGCCACAAAGAATTCAGCAAAAATTGTTCCAACATCACTTTCCTCAGTGATGAAGCTAAGTGCAGAAAAAAAGGATGACTATGACTGAGATTTACATCTATTGCCCTACATTAGCTGGAGTTACATGTTACACGCATTTGCATTAGCACAACATTGTACATTTACGGACCTCGATTGATATCACTGTTACGGCTACCATTCTAAGTTGTGTTAGAAGTTACCAGTACCACAGCCGAACCATGCCAGCTTTCCAAGCTTAACCAGAATGTGCGGGGCTTCATCGATTACTTGAGCATTTCCCTGTTTCACAAGATCAAAAGATTAAAGGCCACTCTCTATTGGTTACTTGATCGATATGCAAACCAGAGAACATATTTGGACTGTGTGGAAAGAGAGAAGAAACGCAACAACAATATAAGATGAGATTCAGCTCCCGGTAAAATAGTAACATGAGAATCAGGAGATACAGCAACTGCTCTCTTTAAAATGCGCGAAGAAAAATGGTCCACTACCAAGTATTAATCTTATGTTCTTTTACCTGATCCAATTTTATTTCTAGAATTCTAAAATTTAAAATCAGAATGAAATGTGCAACAAAATTTGCGCACTGATCACGCAGTAGAGAACTTACTTGCAGAACACCAGAAGAACACATTGCCTCGAATACAAATGATCATATCAGGCATTTGTGGCCACATTACTGAGAAGAACTTCTTGAGGCAGGAGGTGGTATGAGATTTCTAGGGAGTCGAAAATATTCTTCATCTCCAAGACAAGTTGTGATCTCCGTCTGCTTTTCTCTGGATACTCTTGGAAGTTCATCGTATGATTGAAAAAGAGAGCCATCTTTATGTTATTTACGTTCTCAATTTCTTTCACGACTAAGTTGTGGGTCGGGTGCCAAATGTAAGGATTTTGCTCAAGATACCTACAGAGAATCAAATTGAAGATAGTTAGTGGTCGGAATTAACAGTTCAATACTTCAGTCATTTACCAATTCAGCAGCTATAACTCTATAAGCTGTACATCTCATCATCTTCCTAGAACAGTAAGTCCACTATTATTCAGATAGAAATTCTTTGTTCACACAACTGGTACAACAAAAGGAAAAACTAGTCTAATTAACAAGAGCATAAGAAGTCCATATATCAGTTCCTTTCCCTTCCCCGAGAAGCAGAATGCACACTATTTGAACACTAAAGCTACCAGTTAACTTTATTTTAATAGCGAGCAAAATCCCATATTTCTTTAATATGGCCCTTTCTTCATTGTTTGTATAGCTTGCAAAAAATCTATTGGCATCCTAGAATATAGGAATAGTCTAGAATAGAAGATTCTAGAACTAGGGTTAGAGTTGGAATCCTCTCCTATTGTACTATATAATGAGGCTTGCCTCTTCATCAATATTAAGTCGATTATTAGAGTATTATCATCTTACATGGTATCAGGCTAGGTCAGAAACTAAAACCCTAAAAACAAATCTCTTTGCTTCCGCGCTCCCGGCCGGAGATGGTGCTTCCCTCCTACACGTCTCCGGCCAGGCATGTTTAATCTTTATTATTTTTGTTATTAGTTTTATTAGTAAATCCAATAAAATGAAACAACTCCACGGTTTCTTCATTGGTTTTCATCGTTGGATTTCCATACCCACCTATACAATCCTTGTCGCCCATCCACTCCTCTGTTTCCCTCAATCCTTTACGTTTGCTTTTACCATAGATTTTTTTAGGAGAGGACAGAAAGAATGTAAAAATCCCACATGGGAGGAGATGGAAGTACATTCAAAGCAACAAAACAATGTCAAATAAGGAAATGTAGGGAAAAATAGCCCAAAAAGAAATACGTGAAGAGCTCAATAGAACAGAGGGAGTACAAAATATCTCCAACAGACAATTCATAAGTGGCAGACATATGCCTTTCCTCCCTGATCCTTTCTATTCATAGAACATACTGCTTTTATGCTTCTAAGCTTTGGCATATCCACTAATATTAAGTTCTCGTAGTATATTGACGTAGTTAAATGGATTATGTGGACTAGATCCCCTTCTTTTGTCATCATTACAGAAAATCCCACATGTTACATTGGTTCTTTCTAAATGTGTACGAGAAATGATTCAGTTTATCGCAGAAGTACTAAATGATGGGATCATAATGACTATCACAACAAAAAGCTTAGAGAGTAATAAGCCAGAATTATGTTAACTTACAGCTTTATGCGTTCTTTCAGCTGCGCAATTTTTGGCAGTGGAGTTCTGTAGTCGATCGAGAATTCTAATGAATCACCTTGATCTGGACTTCTGTAAAAGTTGCCAATGGCTTTCGTAGATAATACAGAATTTGGATAGTAAACCTTCGTATTGTCTGCTTTCAGAAATACTGTAGTTAAGATATTCATCTCTTCAACTATCATCTGCAACAAATCAAAGAATTGGAATTACACTTAGCTATTCCACAGCTTCATTTTGAGAACATTAGCAAAAGCAGAGAGCATTACCATCGTCCCATCGATGACACATCGATCACTAACATCAAATGGATGCATAACAAAGACAAAGATAATTGCTTCAAATATGGTCTTGCAAGTGTTTCCGAAAATGAAGGCCGCAACAACAAGTTGCGAAGAGAAGAAAAGAAGCATCTTTGTTGTAGCAATCTCTGTTAAGAGAAGCCAGAGTATAATCATTATGACAA
Source organism: Spergularia bocconei (assembly GCA_963457585.1). Taxonomy (NCBI): domain Eukaryota; kingdom Viridiplantae; phylum Streptophyta; class Magnoliopsida; order Caryophyllales; family Caryophyllaceae; genus Spergularia; species Spergularia bocconei. The sequence continues at coordinate 15,763,165 of OY734951.1, forward strand.
ACAGGATTCCAATCAAAATCTTATTGAGCTCATCGACAGCAGTCTTGTTGTCATTTAGAGCATGTTGAAGTGCCTGCCGATCTTTGTAAACTTTAACCTACAAATTAAAATAGAACATTGAGAGGAAATTAGAAATACTTTCATTGTTAATTTTCTCGACATTGAATTACACCACCAAATTCTATATTACAACTGCTAAATCACATAAAATAAATATAACACTATAAATGCTACTCGATTTTCCATGTCAGCTATCACTAGGTACTCAGGTAAAAGGAACTCTGATTCAGGTCAAATTCACTAACACAGAGGACCAGTACCAAGGCCGCGTTAGGTTTGCAGCTGGATATTTTGAGCAACATTGGGATTACTTTACAACCTAATAAGTAATGACGTACAAAATTGTTGAGGACAGTCTTACCAAACTGCTATGTAAATAAACAGTTTGCTGATTTTATCAGCCACAGACTTCTATGAGTTGAAAGAATTTATCAGAGTTTGGGACACATGAGCCCTGACAGTTGAACAAAGTATGCAGATGATCATCTTTCTCTAAGTGAAGGGCCTCTTCTAACTTTGCTTTTGAAGTTTTAGAGGCAAAGTTGAGAATTGGCCAGGCAACATCAATCATAGTTTATAAAGGTAATGGCTTAAGAGAGAGCTGCCAGACAAACAAAAATCCTCAATCATACAAAGCTTCTCTACCAAATCGTATGGACAAACAGCATGATGCATCAAGAGATTCTATACATCTTCAACTCCCAAATGAGGCTTATGAGAAAGAGACAGATTTTAAACACAACAATAATAAACGTAGCTGGAAGATTTAAAGCTCGATATTTTGAGCAACATTGGTATTACTTCACAGCCTAATGACATACAAATAAGTTGAGGAAAGTCTTGGCGAACGTATTCTTGAATAAAAAGTAACACTTTGCTGATATTACCGGTTTCTAAGTTCAATGAGGGTTAAACAGAATTTATAAGAGTGTGGGAACACATAAGCCCTGACTACTGAAGAAAGTATACTGATGAATATCTCTCCTTAAGTAAGAGGACTTTTCTAAGTGCTTTCGAAATTTTCAGAGACAAAGTTGACACACTGCTCAGGCAACATCAATTAGAAAGGTATAAGGGAAAACTGCCATAGACACACTGGAATCCTCATTTATACAAATTTTCTCGCACAAGTCGTAAGGAATAACATCATGATGCATCAAGAGATTCTACAGATGACTAGTCTTGCTACTCTTTAACTCCCAAATGTGGCATATGAGAAAGAGCCAAAGATTTAAAACTTACCACCCACTGAGAGAATGCTTTTAAATCAATCTGTCCCTTCTCATTGGCCTCGAAATATTGATAAACAAGATTCACCTCTGCCCATATCATAAACCTATGAAGGTCATCCCTCTCTATGTAGCTGGAAACACAAAGGTAAAGACAATTAGAGGATATCTAGATTGAAAAATAACAAAAAAATATAACATAAAAAGACACCAATCGTCTTACAGCTCATTCTTATCCCCGAGGATGTTGAAAAATATTCTAACAGCAGTAGCAATAGCAGCCTCTTCACTGCTAATCTCATTATCATCTAACTCAACCCCTCCTTCAACCACGCCTTCATTCAGCATACCAGACATTGTAGACAACCCCGAATTTGACACCACATCAACCAACAACTTCATAGTCCAAGAAGGTATTTTCTCTTGCTTCATCTGATGAAGCTTACCCCAATCAACCACCTTCTTCTCCTTCCGGGGACCAGTACCCTCCGCAAAGCTAACTTGACCCATATTACTCTCCTGCTTACTAATTTTCCGAGCCAACTCAACCACAGGACGCCCTGAGAGCGTCTGGAGCACATAATGATGAAACACAGCCTCCTGTATCCTATCAAAAAACCTATTCAAGTGGAATGAAGATGCTAACATCTTCATCAAGGTAGTCTTCACTAACCACAAGAAAGACCCAATAAGCAATGTAATCAAGGTCCAGGTAATGAAATCGAGCACGCTTTTCGCCTTGTGGGTCTTCCTCACATCAGGTTTCAACAAGAGACACCAAGTACTAAGCACCACACCAAACCAAATAAACACCACAACATTGTTCTGCAACCCATGAGTAAAATACACCACATTCTTCTTCAACAAAAACTTCCATTCAATCAAAAACACAATTATATGCACAAACCACTGAGTAATCAACATGCCAGAAAAAGTTGCCATGACAAGCACAAACCATTTCCAAACTTCCACACCCAAAAAGAACTTACCTTTAAACTTTTTAACAGCTAAACTAGAAACCAAACAGCCCAAAATCAACAAGAAAACAACCAACTCAAGTAAAAATTTAACAGTCATTCTTTTTCTATTTCTAGCACTTAGCTGAGAAGTTACCCTCTGGTAAATCTCCTTTTCATCTGGACCCTCTTTCTTCTTTTTATCCTTCTCCTTTCCTGACCCTCCTGAAATACCAATAGCCCTTGGAGTGTTCTGTGTAAAAGAAGATACATGGTCAAAAACCCTTGGTGAACCCCCCAAAGTTTCCAAAGTTTGTGCATCAAGAGGAAGTGAGGGTTCACCAAACCTAGTTTTTGACTTAAATGTCCTTCTCCTGATTAAGGGTGAATCGGGAGATGGGTATTTAGGGGGCTTATTTGGGCTGGGGCTGGGGCTAAACTTGGAAATTTCAGGAGATTGGGGGTCAAAATTTGTGGGTTTTGTGTCAAATTCATTGTTTTGTAAACCCAAGTTGATTGGTATTGAAACTTCATCTTGTTCTTCTGGGTATTTTATGTTCTTGTTGTTGTTGGTAGCCATTGAAGAGCAACAAGATTAATGTTTCAATGTTTGAATGTTTGAATGAAGTACTATTGAAGAAGATTGCTTCTTTATATGATTATGCAACTAATAAGAGTGATTAGGAAGTTAAGCATGTATTATATTGCAAGAAACTTGCTTAATTTAAGAGGTTTTTGAATGTCAAAAAGTGGGTTTTGAAGGTGCAGAAAGTCCAGAAACAGGGGAAATTGAGACAGAGGTGGCAGACTGACAAGAAAGAAAGAAAAGAGGGGAAATTGGTAAATTACTATACCAAGTTTAAAAAGGCTTCTAAAATGTGAAAATCAAAGGAAACATCTCGCCTCGTCTTTATATGAATAACCTCCGTCTCGTTTTGAGAATGACTTAATTTGAACGAGTTATAAAGAATTTGATAATGCAAAATGGAGTTTCGTAAATGTTTTTATATTGATTATCGAGTAATCGTGCATAGCAAAATGATTTGAAAAAAAGAATAAGTCATGTGAAATTTGTAATATTGCATGGGTTGATGGAACAGCTCCATTAGCTTTGACTTGAAGGTGGAGAACAATGTTATTGGTTAATATTGAGGGCATTTATGCTGTTTCCTATGATTAGATAAATGCCAACGAAACCCTCCAAAGGCCAAGGTGGAACTAGAAACTTATTAGGAAGTGCTATTTTGGTCAATGAAAACGATATTTTGTGTCAACTACCCCAAAATTTATAGGACTTTATTCTCATTTAGTAGATAATCTACATCCTCTAACCTCCCTGGATTCCTCATAGGAAAAAAAAAAAACATGTGAAATTGTGATGTATCAATACAATTGACACTCAATATTTAATACAATCTTATTTTGCTTATTATGTTGAAACACGTTTATCTAGCGACCAAAACTTATAGTCTACCATTAGAGGCGGCTAATACCTTATAGTCTACCGTCAGAGGCGGCTATTACCTTATAGTCTACCATGTGTCTTTGTATAGTCTTAGTAACTAAGGTGTCGACTGTTCGCGACCAGTGGCGGCTTTTAGGGTGGGCAGAAGGGCGCCCGCCCAGGGCCCCCGATTGTATTAGGGCAAGTTTGGTTGGGTACTGGGTATGTTAAGGGCCCCATATTTATGATTCGATTTATGCTTAACAATAATTTAGTGTCTCATTTTACAATTTCGCCCAGGGCCCCCGAGTTTTCCCAGCCGGCCCTGTTCGCGACAGATTCAAACTAAACGCTAGCCTACCAAACCCTAATCTTAGAATGACAATGCGTTGGATTGATGTATTACCATATATGGAGTAGTCGACTAGGAATAATCGAGTCGCGTAGTCGCGTACTCATACTGATAAAGGTGAACCTAAACGTGAGCGAGCCAATATAAACAGTGAACATTTATAAATCCAAGGGACAAATAGTGAGAGACATCACGTTGTATACCCTACGTCAATAAGCGATTAGTAGACCAAAGATCCAGTATGGCGGGAGGAAAAATTGCGTGTAAGGAAAATCATAAAAGTCCATTGTCCTCCGATCCGTACATAGCCACCTCTAAATGGTTGTTAACTTGTTATAGTCACATGATAAATGCAATCATTTACATATAAAATACAAAATCGAAATAACTTTGACTTAGTTAAATATTTTAGTATGAAACTAGATCTTAGGATGCGGAATCGTTACGATAAGGTTGATAATTTTGCCATGACATTTTAGCGTAGTACCTCGCGAGACAATTACGTCCATTATATGAATCAGATTCAATTTACCTGTCTTGTCTGAAATCATCGTCCTAAGATGATCAATAATCGACACATTGATTCGTTCAAACGTTTTGCTCGATATGTCTGCTAAAAAAACTTTGGTTCGCGATCTCACATTACCCATTCGGCTCGTTATGCCACATTGATTCGTTCAAACGTATTACCGAAATAGAGCCCAATACGCGAAATAAGTTCGTTGTAACATGAGAACCAAAAAAAGTTTGCAAGTAATGAAAGTAACCTAAACCGGCCCAACCGCCGCTCAAGCTAACTCAAAAGACTGAAGCACGAACGCTAAGAGATTGAAAAGAGTCGTTAATCACACAATTTATCAGGAATAATCACACTTGTAGTACAAGTCTAGCAGTGTAGATCTTCAGATCAACTGTGCAATTTCACCACTAATTTCCGCCGAAACCAACTTTACAGGTAAATTTTAATTCCAATTCCCCCAATTTTTTTTTTTATTTGATCAAATTTCTCATTTCTGTTCACTATAAATGTTGAATTTGAGCATATGAAATATGGGTATTGTAAGAGAAGTTTCTGTTTGGAGAAATTTCAATGCAATTGATGAATTTACGCCCAGAAATGGTGCAATTAATTTGGAATGCGAGGGTTTTAGAACTGTTTATGTGGTTATTGTATTGGGATGAACATTATGATAGAACATTTGGTTATGCGGGAGGAGTTCAAACGAAACGTAAAGAACCTAAAAAAACGGAGGGAGTATTCGAAATGTATTAGTTGCCGTCCGAATTTTACATTTCGCAGGGACTTAGTATTAGGGTTTTGCTGAAGACCCCCCAAATCTACGAGACGGCCCTGTTTAGAAATGCTCGTAGTTGAAGGAATAGAATTGATTGTGTTTGGGTATATAGGTTTATTGTAGAGCAATAAGATCAATAATACCATTAATTATAACTGGATAAGAATTTCGCTACGAATGTTGTTGACTGTTGGATGTATGGGATTATTGTTTTAAGACAGTCTCGTAATTTCAAGAGAGGAGTAGATTAATGTCAATTACTCGGTTTTTGCTCATTCGTGGAGATTAATTTTGCTGCTAATGTTATCATCCGAGGGGCATGTTGGATGTGTGGCAGTACTCTTATTAGCTAGTCTTGTAGTTGGAGAGAAGAGTGGATAGGTGATAATTACGCTCTGTTGTTTTTTTCATTTGGTGGGTGCAACAGATTGTAGAAGATGAATGCTTTCAAGGCGTTCAAGGCACAGGTTCCGGTAGCATGGAGCCCCAACTTGTATGTTACACTGGTCAGGGGTATGCCAGGAACCAGAAAGCTTCATAGGCGAACTTTGGAAGCACTGAGGCTTCGCAAGAGTAATAGGACTGTTATGAGGTGGAATACTCCCACTGTCAGAGGAATGATACAGCAGGTGACATGAGCTACTAGTCTACTACCCATTAACTGTTGTTGGTTTTTTCACTTTTCTTTTATTTAGTTGGTTGGGTAGTGTATTATATCGTTTCTGTGACCAATGCAGGTTAAAAGGTTGGTTGTGGTTGAGACTGAAGAAATGTACAATGCTCGGAAGGAGAATGAGGCTAAACATCGAGCTGTACGCCCTCCGCTGGTAGTGAGCCATGCCCCTCCTACTACATCTGCCGGTACCACTGCAGCCGAAGCCGCATAGCGACAACTTTTATACTATGAGGTAGGTTGATTTGTGTACTTTCTTTTCTCCATGTGGGTGCATTGATCTTGCCATTGTATTGGTTGTCCCAAGTTGCTAAAAACTAGAATGGTAATTTGATGATCTGCGTAGATAAACTTTATCGTTCTCACTCAGAAGCGCTTTAGTTTTGAATAGCAACTTGGCATGACAATTTTTCAGATTTTCATGCGTAATTCTTCAGAATATGTGTAAGTACTAAGTAGTAAGGTTTTGAGGCAATTGCCAAGAGCCCAAGACGTTTGACCTAGATATTTTATGAATGTATTAGGTTTAAGGTGGCAGCATTTTGAGTCACATTCTTATCAAAAATTGTTTTTTGTATGGTTTTCTCATGTGTGTGATCGAGTTCAAGTGTGTGATGGTTAGAGAGCTTGTAATGTGGTAGGCTACTTGGCTGGTAGGTTAGGCATGTTGGTTGGGCATGTTTGTGGTAATCTTCAATTTCCTTAAACCATTCAATCCTAGGGGTGATAGAGCGGGGATTTTTGAGGATATCAAACCATCGCAATTTTTTTCTTTCTAAGATACTTTAGTTGTGTACTAGCGTCTAAGTTCTAACTGGCTATTCAGATGAGGGGACATGAAATATGTTCCTTTCTTGTAAGCACTGTGTGGATAGTAAGAAGAGGAGTTAAGGGAGGGGAGAGACTGAACGAGTGAGGCAAGGGAGGGGAGAGATTGAACGAGTGAGGCAAGGGAGTATGAGGAAAGGAAAGAGGGGAGGGGGGTTATTTTGCCTCAGAACTTCACCAATTAAGGAATGGATTCTTCAGTTTCTCTCCCATTCCATACCCACTTACCCCCCAATCCCTTATCCAAGGACCAATGACCAATGTTAAATTTTATTCGCCGTCTTTCCTGTGTAGATGAAGGCTTTATGGACACACATAGTGCTTCCACTCTTTACATGAGATCCTTAACCACTTTGTGAAGTCCAATTCATAGTTTTAATCCTGAAATGTGGATGCCATTGACCATCACTGTTCACCCTAACAAGATGTGAGTTCACCATCTATCCAATATATAAACCAAGAAGTTGGTTTTTGTGTTCTTATCTGTGTTTAGGCCTAGTTTATATGTTAAGCGATATGTCATTGTAATATGTGAACTGGGCATGTCCTCTATTACATCTAAATAAGGTGATACATAGCTGAATCCGTTGGAAATTGCCTGATGGCTTGATGACAAATTGACAACCCGAAATATGATATTGGCTTTGGTTCTCAGTCTTCTCACACATTGTCTACTTATCATTAGAAATAGCTAAAAGGAGCCTCCTGCTAGTAATAGTGCTTGATGTAGCTACTCCGCGTAACAGCTTTGGTGACTTTGTTTCTTATGCAAGAATTTTCGATGATGCAGGTCACTAAAGATTGATCGAGATTCAAGACTTGGAAGGTTCGTTAGTATGAAGGGTCTGAATGCAAGCAAATGGCTCCAGTAATTTAGGTGAATTGAGAAACAATTGTAGATCAGTAATCCATGGCTCATATAGGCAGGGTCGAGTTGTATCTCAGCTCATTGTCGAAATTCTGTCGAAGGGATAGGATCACCTTTTGAAGAGAAATGTCTTACATTTAGCTGCATTTCAAAGTCGTAATAATGAAGATTTAAGCTGTATTTTCGGTTTCTATCATCTTCTGCATTGTCTTACATTCACTTCATCATGGTTCAGAAAATCTTCTGGCCTTTCCCTTAGTGTCATACATTCACGTCAACGATGTTCAGAGAATCTTTTGGACCTCCGCTTAAAGCTCTGGAGTCTGGGCTTTCAGTATGCTGATATCACCATGACCTGGCACCAAACTTCAGCTTTTACGCAGATAATGCACCACAATTTGTTTACGAACCCCGGCTACAATCCCGGGGGCAACTTAGGAGCAGAGATATCAGGTGAGAAAGAGTCGAGGGGATGAAATCCCCGTGGTCCAACTGATCCGCCTCATTTTCGTTGACGTTAAACAGGTTGAACATTTCTGGTGGGGAAGGACTGGGCGGAGTGGCGCACATTTGCTAGAAATATTCAATACAGAATTTAATAAATTCATAGAAAGATATAACATTTTCATCTTCATTATTACGACTAATTTTGTTCCAGTATTTGTTCTCACGTAAAATACATCGTCAAAGCATCATTCAACTTCTGAAATCAGACTAATTTTGTTGCTTAAAATTTCGGCTCATGCCTCTCGTAAGACAAGTCTAGATCACAGCATCCACTGCCAGTATGCTAGGCAGAAGCAAAGTAGAATGCTTTGACGTTGACATAGGGAAAACGATTTTCTACTGAAATCTGAGAAGTGCGATTAGCTGAGAAATTTTGGTCAGCAAACCTCAGGAAGGAATTTGAAGATCTATGAAGGCATGTAAGATAATAGAAGGATCAGCTGCCGAAAACTAAGCCCGTCTTTAGAAGGCGAAACAAAGTTGTGTGTTTACATTAACATTGTGGAGAAACAAACAACCACTTCAACAATCAGTAGACGGATGAATGTCTTTCCAGTCATTACAGTTGTACATTTCAAATGGTCCGAATATCAATCCTTAAATCTAAGCTCCATCAGCAACAGTCCTCTTCGTTGTACTGATGTAAAGCACTGCATTCGAAAGTGATGTTCATTTGAGTAATAATCCAGGAATAAACAATGATATTATAAATGGAGTAGAAATACAGTTCCAGTAATTACCGTTGTTTCCCCGAATAAATGCATCACCATATTTGTTTTTGAGCTGTCCGTTCACGTACTCTTCTGTTTGCTCCATGGCTATGTTCATGTAGCCATCAAGACATGCTAAGATGCCTGCGCATGTGATAAGTAAAAGTTACACTTGATCTAGTATAAGTAAATGAAACAGCACTAGACCTTGATCCTAATTAAAAACAGCAGTTGACTTTGCAATTCATATCCAGATAACACATGTTTCCCAGAAATTGCTCATAGCAAATGGGTTTAAATGCCTCGTTTATATTGAAACCTTGATTAAGCTCGCAAATGCACAACAACTCTTAAGCATAAGGATTAGGGAAGCCTTAACAGAAAGCACCAATATCTAAAACCCTAGGAACACAAGTTAGGGAGAACTAAGGTCCTATTCTCTTCAACTTTGCGGTTGAAGAGAACAGGGCCCAATAAGTAAGAACACTATTTCCCTACGTCCTCCAATATGCCGGACCACAACAAGATAACTCATGTCCTATGAACGTCCTTCAACATATGCGACATCATATCGACAAAGAGTAACGCATTTATGCTTTTAACTTCATGTTGTCAAATTCCTATAAAACTTTCACAAGCACAGGACTCTGGAGATCGTAACACTATGCTGCTATGTGACATGAAACATAGAAATGTCCTGTTCCTTCTGCTTTCAGGTCTGCAGTAGTGAAACTGATTCTCTATAAATGAATACCTTAAAATTGGCTAGAACAGCCATCGTGCTCGAAGGGCACGAAAGTGAGATCATAAGTGTTGGCCAGGTATCTCTGAGAACAAATTGAAGGCCGCATGAGTGCATGACGCATGGGACGTACAATTGGTTTTGCAGCATTCAACACTATATCTCTTAACTTCCTGGCGACGTTTCTATTCTGAAGACTTAAAGATCAACCACAGATGATATTATCTGTGCTCCCAGATAGAAAACCATGTGCGATTCAATTCAAGCACTTACAGTTTCAAAAATAAGCTAATTGCTTTAGATCTTCTACAAGATGAATAGACTTTGCAATCTCATTTGATGACTCCCTACGTCTAAAATTTTGGTTCATTATGGACACTGGTAAGTTAGATCAGATAAATTGTAGCAAAACATTTCTTAAGAAAAACTGATAATTATATCCGAATTAAAAGGTCACTGGCTACTTCAAACTTCAACAGAATATGATTGCTGAAGCCCATATCTTTCTTAGAGGACCCAAGCCAAGTAGGCAACATCAGCTGAGTAAATGAATTGGATTTGAGAAGGGAGAAATCATAGTTGGGTTAACAAGGAGAAAAAGGCAAAAAAAAAAAAAAAAAAAAAAAATTGCAGATATCAGCCAAACCCATACCTCTAACAGGTAGCAGAATGCTCCTACTTTCCATATAAGATCACTACAACGTATTATCAAGTAGTTCAATGACTCTATAAGAATGCCATATTGTCATCTCTCTTTAAGGGTAAACGAAACTACACAGAAGAAAGTACAAGACCCTGGCTCCAATCACAAGTTTTCTCTCCAATCGATGAGCACAATTATCAAAGAAAATAACATTCTGAAATTCTTGTAATCCCTCAGTCCTGGGTGTGTTATACATTTCCGCAGATTTGCCAATAATACATCATAGTGGGTTGGAACAATTGTCTAGCTTATGCAGTTATGCATACACGCGTGACAAATAATTTCATTACTACCCACCACGATCCACCACCCACGTGCTACATTTACAAAGCCATATTACTCCATTTACTTGTTACCTAAGAGCTAAAGGTTACGATCTATAAGGATAAAGCATTACAGAATTCTTGTAATGAGCTCGAACTACTATGCCAGTAAAATAGGGGACGCATCAGGCTACTCCACAGACATCTGAGAGTTGTGCACTGCATTAAAGCTCATATACTCCTTACAGGCATCGTTCCATATGGGTATTGTAGGCAACAAAATCAAGTTACTTATTCATATGAAATAAAGCCTAAGACCTAAAATTTCGTGAAAACCTCCACTTCTCACGCAATATACTAAAACTTGATGAAGGAAGATTACCACTAGCAAGAATATGCGATCTATTGCATCTACTACCGCCAATACCGAATGCCCATAAACATCAAACACTAATTACAAGCACAATCATCAGCTCGCCTCAACAGTAAACCTCGTGCTAACCCGAGTCCATATAACTCAACTCGATGAATTAACATAAAACCGAAACTACAAACATAAAGATTAATACTATCAATTGATAACCTCACAAACATCAAAATTACCCATATACAGAAATTTAGTAAACAAGCAACAAAAGCCAACAACAAACATACCCAATATCTAAAAACATTGAAACCCATAATATCAGCTCAAAATTGCTTTAGATAATTAATAAAAAAAGGGGGAAATCTTTCAAAGGAAGATACCTCTATAATCAACACCAGAATTAAGCTTAACAACAACAGGACGCCCACGAATTGATTTCAGAAAATCAGCAGGTGTCTTCGTGTTTCCCAACCCTTTCTCTCCTCCAGTACTCATCTTTCTTTAACTTGACCTACAAATTAAGCTTCTCAAAGAAGCAAACGAAAAAAAAATTAGGGTTCTTGACAAAGGGAGTAAAACCCAGAATTTACAAGAAAATTGAGAAGAAATTGCATCTGAAAATCAAGAATTAATGCAGGAATTGGGTAAAAAGGGTATGGAATTAGGGAAATTTTACCTGTGAAAAGTTTCGTTGATTTGGTGTGGAAATTTGAAAAAAAACAAAAGGTGTGATTGAGAAGAGTGAACAAAACCTCAGCAAAGCCCGCAGTTAAAAAGGAGAGCGAATTAATGATTTGTGTGCGATGGTCGAATTCGGTCTAGACCAAAGAAAAAGACTCGGTCCGTGCGGTGAGGTTCAGTTTTCAAAACATTGCCCCCGAGCTAAATAAACCAATCACCGGGATAAGGGCATACATACACGGAGTGTATGAGAAATCTTTATACACGGTACCTTTATCGATTTATGTGATTAGTTTAAATGTTGATACAAATTTAAAAAAAAAAAAGTGAAAAAAAACTACCCATTAATCAAAACCACCATCCTACATTCCTACGGCCACAACAGTCAACCATCCACTTATCAGCACCGCAGCACTAGTCCATTCCCTATTGCCACCACCGGGAACCGTCATCCCTGACCCCACCACCATTAGGCCGGTTTCAGCAACCGCTCAACCCTAGTGGTCCGCCCAGCAACCACCTTGCACCCTCCTTCTCCTTCAATTTATGTCCCCACATCATCAAGTTCGATATGAATCTCATCTCCAATGCACCTATGACCGCCAAGATCACAATTAAACCGGCCAGCCACTCCTACTATCCAGCCTTATTGCCTAAGACAGTTTCGCTCAAATTAATTGGTTTATTTTTTTAATTAGGGGCGGATTCTATTGAGCAAAAAGTGACGAGGAGCGGCAGAGGAGGCCTCGGCGATTATCAGTAGTGGCTTGGCGAAATGGTGGTCGTTGGTGGTTGGGCTGACAGGCGCGGTAGTCAAGCGATGGTTGTTGGTGGTTCGGGGTTGAATGATAAGGGAGAAGAGATGGGCTTAGGATGAGATAATAGAGTGAGATTACTTTCCTTGAATCAATCACAATTATTAGTATCATGCTAGTTGTCTTTGTGCTTAGTTTCATATTATTAGTAGTGGTGTATGAGATTTCTCATACATCTAATGTAAGTGTACCAACTTCTTCAATCACCGTGCTTTAGGTCTGGGCATGAATACGGGTCCGAACATGATCGGTTTTGGTATGTCCATAAACAGAAAAAATTGCACAAACCTACCTTTTGGTCTTACAAATTTAATTTGAAAACACCTTGTAAATTCCTTTAGCCTTGTTATGACCACATATCTTCCTTCCACCTGCACTAAAACACCCATGAGTCCATGACCACACTTAACCATCCATCACTGCCTGCAACAACCCTAAACCACTATCAGCCACCCTTAAAAATCACTAGTCTTTTTTAATTTTTAATTTTTTACGTTTCTTTTTATATTGAAAACTTATACGGTATAACTAATTTTTTCGCTAGTCTATTTCTTCAAAAACACTCTGCGTACGAGTTTAAACACGCCATATCGAAAATGCACCTTCACGAAAGAGGGTGTGCTTACTAAACAGTTAATCAAAATTTCGAAAAAATTATATGGAATTTTTGTTTAGCCTCTTAATTATCTGACTTAATATGTAGTCTTTTGCAAATTTGATTAACCGATTAGTGTGTATACTTTTCGCAGCACAGACACTTTGGGTGTAGGGTATTAAAACTCGGACGGAGGGAGGGTAACATTGTTGGATCGGAAAAAAGTGCTCCAATGTATGGTCGGTGAATATGTGCATCGACAAGGTGACGAGAAGTGCGTCACAAGTGAAAAGAAGTGCTTCACGGGATGTGGAGAGAAGTGCTTCATGATGAAGAAGATGGATGTGTGAAACCAGATTGATTCAGATCTCATGCGTGGTCAAAATTCAAGACTTTACATGGTGTTCGTTGCGGCGAAGGACGTAACGTGCGGACATTATGATTGCTCCTGAGATTTTTGAATCAAGGGGGTGTGTTGGATTTATGATCCAAAAACAATCGGTCAAAGTTAGTTTATTATGTTCGTAATAATTAGTTAGTGCTTTCAATTAATTAGGATATCTGTTAATAAGTGGCTAGTGGGTTCGTACGTGGGATGTGGTTGCTTTAGGATGTTAGTAGTTAGTTGTTATTTGGGAGCCTATGTAAGAGGTCTAATATTATCCAATTTAATTGAGCAAGTTTTAACCAATCTCCATGATTTTACTCTCATTCCTCCAATATAACCCTAACATTTTATCCATAACTGATACTAATTTGTTGAAATTCAATCAAATTTTCAACAAATTCAGATCAAACTAGTTCAGAGTCATTCAAATTAGATGTGATCGGATCAGAGTCATTCGTATCAAATCAGTTCATTTATAGAAAGATGCAATCCTATCAAATTGGGCTAAAACACATCAATAATGAAATTGGTCAAGAACAATAGTCTTGTAGACCGTGATAGTCGTGGTACCTTTGACTTTTGAAAAGTCGTATTACTTTCTATCTTATGATCATATGATGACCTAGCTAGTTTGAGCCAGAAATTCCAAGATCGCGTTTAATTTATCTCTTACCTTATTTTAAACGTCTTTGTCGGATCCCCAAGACAATACTTATATATATATATATACCCCTCCTAAAATTAACAAGATGGTTTCTCTTTGCCTCCCTAATCTCTCCACTCATAATCTTCGTTTCACAATACGTTATCAGTACGAGTCCTAACCCTAATCGTTCTTTAGCCAATTATTTGATTTATGAAGGAGAGGTGATGCGTGAGAGTGACGTGCAGTTAATCTAATATAATTTACCAAATTCTACATTGCTTGAGGTGTCGAACTAGAACTCTGTAGCATAGTCAATGCAATTGCGGTAGTAGCGATAGTGGGATCGGAAAGTGGTGCCCTAAACCCTATTTCCCGCTACCTTCACAAAACCGCACCTCAATGGCGTTGACCACACCTTTTAAAACACCCTTCCCTACTTAGAGTGTCTTTCGATCTCGCCGGCGATGCGCATCGCCTCGATGGTGGGTCTCCGATCAATTTGGTTTGGGTTGGCTTGTGGCGGTGATAGGGGTGGCGGAGAGATGAGGCGGTGGTTGGATATTTGTAATAGCCCGAACCATCATACGTCGCACCACAACCCAATAAGATGGGTAGTCACCTCCTAGACCCATAAATCCCCGCTTGGGCTCTAAAAGGTGAAGGCCTTGTTGGTAGTATGATAGTAGGAATCTATTATAAACTTATCATATGATCTTTATTTTCCCAATGAACAACTCCATAAACCACTTTCCAAATTCCGTAATGTTACAATATTGGGGATGGCCGGAGTTATTATACGCGAAAGAGATGGAGGAGGGCAAAGGTAGTTGTAGACACCCTACTTTTGCACCCATTTTAGCGCCCGATGATGAGATTGACAGTGGACACGCGTTGAAAGGTATCGTTTGCCAATGGGTTCGATTTATCAGTTTTGCCCCGAGTTACCATGTTTAGTCTAAATAGCCTTTACTAATTAATTAGATTAGACATTATGGGTTAATATATTGGGCTTAGTTAGCTTAGACAATTCTTTAGTTAATTGGGCTAGGAATCACACGTTAATAGCCTTATTGTGTGGGAGCTCGATGATGCCACTCGGCCAATGGCATCCGTTTTCAATTCGGATCAAAACTACTCTCCACGTATGAGTTATCACCCCGATGTTCTAGAATTGTCATTAGCATCTTTCCTAATTATTAAACTCACCTAATCTAGTTAATAATATGTTTTAAGGAGTTTGTACAAGCATTGAATATTATGGTACATTACCTATAGTAGAAGGACACTTCATTCTTGTAGGAAATTCTCCCGCAAACTCCTCTTATTGGCTCGATGATGTCACCTAAGAGTTTCCTAGTGCTACTCGAATGCCATTTGCATGCCATCTTTACCTAGTATAAGTAGTCCCCTCCGTATCTCTTGTTTTAGGGGCACAGAATGCACAGAATGCACACAACACACAATCCTACGATTAGTGCTCAAGAAAAAGACACGAGACCATGAACAAGAACATAAGTCTCGAATAATTATCATACCCGTGCATCTTACCTACAACTCTTACCTACATCTTCAACACGAAGATTGGGAAAAGAACACCATACTTATACCATTGTACACATACACACATACACCCATACACCTAACCTACGACGTCCAACGACCGTAGACTTTCCAATCCAATCAAGACAACCTGGCTACGTGGAATACGAGGGTCAAGACTATACCTTGGACTCATTGGCAAACGACAATGAGATTTGCGAATTACGACACAGGAACGTCCACCTGAGGGCTCCAAATCTTTATCAAAAATCGTGTTTCAAGTATGTTTTAATTACGGTTTCGATTTGACTTATGATCTTGCGTATAATATATGTTGTCTATGCGAACACTAAATAACAGTGATATGTAGTAGCTTAGTACATTGCGATTTACCATATTATTATGCATGCATGATCAAGAACGTAGCTTTTTATTAGTCAAAGTGCATGTCATCAATTAAAATAAGGTATAATTGCTTGATTTACAAAAACTATTCAACATGTTAACATGTTTCGTAATTACTTGCTTGTTCGGTGCGCGGTACAATTGATGACATTAATTCACATGTTAATATGTTTGACGTGATCAGTCATTCGGCTTTTACCTGTTTTATCAATCTTGTCGCATGATTTATTTCACGCTCGCATGCTACTTGTACGTGCTTTCGTCGTTAATTACAACTTTTATATTTAATTCGGATCAATTAGTAGAGACCATCAACTACGATGGGCGAGTTGGGTGCCTAATACCTTCCTAACTCGTAACCTTGCAACGAACCCCAGTTTAGGTTTGTGGGGAACCTAAAAAAAAAAAAAAAAAAAAAAAAAAACGGATCGGCAACCCGCCGGTACGGCATCTCACAGTGGCGACTCCACTGGGGACTAATTGCAAAGATTGAAAATAGATCGGTTTTAAATATTTAATGCGTAATTAACATTGCATATTTCATGTAGTTTGCATGCCGCGTTAGAACGTCGCGCCCTAGGACAAGGCCAATTGACCTCGAAAGAATGATTATTGACCATCGGACCAACTCGGTTTATGCGATGGAAATATGGTCTACTTTCACCCCGTGACGGTTGTACTTGTCAAAGTACAAAATGGATGGACTCATTAGCACGGTCTGACGTAGCGAAACTTAATTGAGTTTGTCCTAGTCGTGGGCGTGTGATTTACCCTTTTTGACCACCCCATTTAGTATAAGTCAAATTACGTGCGTTTTGCTATTTTTGCTTGCATTATCGGCCTAATTGAATTGGTTGCTACGTGCCTTGATGATGGGTTCTGCTTTGTCTACATGTACGTACGTGCATAGTTATCTAGATGCCATAGGACTTTCCAAAGTTTTCACATCTTGTCCCCCGTTGTGTCAAAGTGTCAGAAACCTAGGAAATCTAGACATCTTGAACCTTTTGTCATCCACTAATTGTTATGTTAGTGTTTTAGGGAATAATCTTTTTTCTCCATGTGCTCTTAAACTCAAGCCGTGTCAAGTTCTATGGAATTTAGGAGTCTTTAGATTAGAGTCCTTATTAATCAACTTCCATAATTCTAGTGTTTCTAGGAGTTTAGTTTCCAAATTGCTAGTTTTCTACGATTAAGTGGCTGAGTTAGGTTTGTTTCCAACTAATATCATGAACCTAGTGCTTCCAGACATAGTGTTCGTCTAGTACGTTTCCAACCTGATTCGACTCCCACCGCAAGGAAACTTCTAGCGTCCTAGGACTCCTCTAACATCTAGGTGTGTACGCCTTTCCAGGAGTCAGATATTCCGTAATCCCGTCATCTCCTAGGATTATTGTTGAGGAAACCATAGCTTGATAAGAGACCACTTTGGACACCTCTCTTAGATCAATTGAATAAACAAATATGATCAAAAATCCAAGAACATCAAAAGAAGCTGGAAATTAAGTACAAAGAAGATGACTTTTACACCGTATACATGGACTTAAAATTAATAAGTGTCATGAATTACGTAAAAAAAAAAAAAATTAGTCTCTCCGCAAGACGAGATTGAAAAACGCCTACTCTAATGTCAGTGGAGTAAGACAACACCAACGAAGGCCCAAAATTTGTGTGGGCCAGAATCCACTATGTAGCCAATGCCATTCTGATGCCAGTAGTTGATATTCACACTTACGTGGATCCATGCATTCACATGGGCCATAAATTACCCGTGAGTAATTCATCCATTCCTATGTAAGCGGCCGATTAGTTTGCGTAGCTAGAATAGCACCTCCTAATGCTATTAAGATGCCAGTGAAGAAAAAGACTCAACCATGTCATTTACGTAGGTCGAATTCCACTCAACTTCAAGCGTGCGTATAACGATCGGATTGCAAGCATTTGTTACAATGAACACCACGGTATTTGGAATACCCTAAAAATGATAACAAGGGCACACCAAATATCGAACTTTTAAGATGGACTAAATACTTTCATACAATGAGTTGTACACTTGTACCCAAACTTAGCAGTCACTCCTGAGTCTAGCAATAACGATGTTCTTAGTCTTAAGAGTGAAGGACATGTATGCCCTTTTGATGTACCACTTAGTTCTAATATTAAGACTTTGGTTTTGATGTACCTCTGTCTTTTGATTGCCTATTTTGACACTTCGATTGATAATTGCAATGAACAAAATTTACCAAGAAAAAATAAAGCAATGAAAAATCAAGAAGAAAGCAAGGACTTCACAAAAATTCACATTGGACTGTATAAAGGAATAAAGGATTCAAAATTGGTCTTCCTTATCTCACAAAACCGTTTAGAGGGACGTCTTTCGTCTATATGATCCGTATTCAATTCACAATGCAAAATTCAATGGAATTAATAACAACTCAACAAGTAGAGTGTGATTTAAAATTTGTGACGAGGATCCTGTAACTCATTTTTTCTCTACCTATTCCAAGTCTAACGTAGGATACCCACTCCCTACCACTCACTTGACCATTTTCAATCAATCAATAAGTTTTCATGCATTCCTTGAGAGACTTATTTGGCAAAATCCATTTGATATAATCATCACTTTTCCAGAGGCTCTCAAATTCACGATTTCGGTAACATGAAAATAGGACGCCTGTTTTTTTATACTTTTTTCAGGCAAATTAGTCATGGCGCCTGAAAGAGACACACATTTGTGAACACCTAAACATACGCATTTGTGAAATTCTTCTACGTCATTAATCATCATTGTTGCCAACCTAGAAATCAATCGTGGTTCACATATTCTTATAGCTTGTCATTTTATTAGCTATTTTGAATCAAACCATGAAAATTTGAGAGAACTTTTTTCGGCTACGTTATGGTTGCACCATTACAATCAAGCGAATGTCAAAATTTCTACTAGCCATATCATTAATCATTGGATCATTAATCCTTTTCAATAAGCTATACCCGCATTTCTTAGAGTTAGACTTGAAAGTTTGAGCATTCACCATTTCCAATTTACCTACTACCTTTCATCTGGACCCACCGTTTACCCAGATTCAATCAAAGCCCTACTATCGAGCATACCCTTTCATATCCAACAAATTTCATTTTTCGATCATAAGTCATGATACATCCAACTAATAACTTTTCTCGTGCACCTCCAGCCCATTTTAACCTCACAAATGTTCATGAGTCAAATGACACGAGCATTCTCAAATCCATATGCCTCTTTACAAACCTTGCCTACCCTTACAAAGGATCTTTGTCACAAGGATTGAATCACATGCTACTTTGTTGTACATTGTTCATAGTTCCACACTTGTGAGTACAAATCCGAGCCATTAGGTACATTCTATTCAAAACAAATAAAAATCATGATCTGCAGAATAAACCAATGTGCCTCTAAATGATGTCGAAGGGGTCCAGTTTTCAAGAATATTCATTACAAGCTCGGGGGCTTCCATGTCAAAATGATCACCTATGTAACTCTACATACAAGGCAAATCTTGGACCTACTTGAGTCCTTTGAGCGCCAAATATGCATGAGAAAATCATTGGCCCGTCAATTAGTCAAAGTGAACACTAATGTCAAACATTCATTAACATTTGCATGCATTTTACGTACAAGTGAAACTTTCTTATCACATTAAATGTTGTGTACGTATAATCACGCCTTTGCTAATTCCCACGAATTAAGAACAAATGCCAGACACTCTCTAGCATTTCCACCCCTGCGTTTGAAGTCTTTACACGAATAGCGAGATCATGCACACGGACGCCGAACACTCTTTGGCTCTACAAGTTTTACTCACTTTTCGAAACTATTGACTCATTTTGGTCCAATTCACAAATAAGTCCTAACATTGCTTAAATGGAAAATTTGAAATTAAGTGTTCAAAATAACAAAGGTAAATTTGTTCATTGCAATTAGATAGGCTAAGCACGACTCCTGGTGTTGCTTGTTCTTTCGAGGTCTCGTACTAGGCACTCCTTGATCTCTAGATGGAGGGTAAGTTCGTGATTACATCTTTAACCAGACTCTCAGTATCTAGTGGGTCTATCGTCATCGGCTCAAGATATTTTTGTGCTTATTGTCAAATGATCGCTGCATTTCAACTAGTCGAACATATTGTACAAAAAATTGCTATACTGCGTGAGTTATTGGAATGGCAGGCAATCTTAATGCTACAATCACTCAAAAAAAAAAAAAAAAACAGAAACCAAAGGTCTTGCAGTTGTTAGAGTGATAGCATGTGCATTTGTTAATATCAGGTAATACGAACATTTCGGCTAAACTTCTACGAATTCGAATTTACCTACAAAAGCAAGGGAATACCACCCATGGTTTAATACAAATTCAAGGCTTTCTTTGGTATCATCAAGTGAAGAAATGTAATTTGAAGCGACTTCGGTAGGCCTTTCACCTTCGACGTTAGCAACTTCGAGACACCACTTCACTTGAAACTTTGTGCTACTTCTAGAACATATGTGGTGGAACAAATTAAACCATATACGGGAACTGAGACCCATCACCATAAAGTCGAATTCTGGTACACTTCAAATTCCAACTTCTCTTCGAAAGGCATAATCTTAGTTCACCACACTTTCTCCTCCATTCCCGTCCCTTGAGCGGTCTTTTCCATCCTTGCTAGGGCACGTACGTACTGACTTGTTTGTCCTTGTGTGTTTTGCTTACATGATTTGCTACGTGTGAAATTTGCTATAAGTTTGCATTATGTTGGTCATCTTTGCATGTGGTTATCTATGCATTTTTACTGCTTTTGATACAATTGAAAAGCGATCAAGCAAAAAAAAAAAAAACACATCGTCCGTTCAATATATATGCAACCACCATGGAGAGCAATCCTCGAGATGGAAATTTGCATCCCAACGAGTAACATACTCTCGTCAAGTTCAAAAGAAATAGCAAACTACAACCCGAAATCCGATCCTTACGATCGGGGGCTAGAAATGCTTTGACTTCATATGAATTTACCACTATGAATTTGATAACGGAACTGCAACATCAAGCTCAGCAACCATCAAGTTATAAATCCAGCAGTCACCAGACTATAAAATTCAGCAATCGTTGGACTATAAAATCAACCTCAGCAGTCCACGAACTATAAATGGCAGCAACTTCTCTCGGATGACAACTGCGCCCATCCAGAACATACAAGTTATCCAAATGCACGAAGAATGTCTTGAATGACTACTTCGCCCATTCAAGATAATTACGACACTTACATTTTGATCGCTTACTGCCCCCGATCGAAATGGATTCGGTTAAACCTTTTGTGATGCTATATATGTGTGGCTTAGAGGAATGTTCTTTGTCATAATTTTGTTCCAAATGATTTTTCAAACCTTTGACTTTCGTCTTCTCACAGACTCAGTCAAAGCGGGGGCTCCTGTAGACACCCTACTTTTGCACCCATTTTAGCGCCCGATGATGAGATGGATAGTGGACACGCGTTGAAAGGTATCGTTTGCCAATGGGTTCGATTTATCAGTTTAGACCCGAATTACCATGTTTAGTTAAAATAGCCTTTACTTATTAGATTAGAATTATGGGTTAATATATTGGGCTTGGTTGCTTAGACTATTCTATATTGAGTTGGGCCAAGACTTAAACGTTAAATGCATGCATAGCCATTTGCATGATAATCGGATGATGCCACTCAACCACTGGCATCGGTTTTCTGTTCCGAGCACAAATTCACTCCGTGTAGGAAGCTGCCCAAATCATCTAGAATTGTCATTAGCAATCCACCCAATTATTAAACTCATCTAATCTAATTAAATATTATAAGAAGTATATGAGAGATTTATACTATTTGCTAATACCTAGGACACTTCCCACGGTAGAACTCCCACAAACTCCCTCTGATTGGTACGATTACATCATCAATACGAGTCCTGATGCCAGTCGAATGCCATTCACTTTGTACTATAAATAGAGGTACTTCGTATCCCTTATTTTGGGATGCACAGATGCACAGAATGCACAGAACATACAAAACCCTCTACGATTAGTGCGTCAAGAAAAGATCCGAGACCATGAACAATCACATGAGTCTCGAATAATAATTGTCTCACATCTCGTGCATCCCAGCTACCAAACTCTTACCTACATCTTCAATATGATGATTGGGAAAAGAGTACAAAACACCCTTATCACCATAAACACATGCACCCGTACACCTTAACCTACGACGTCCAACGACCGTAGACTATTCAAGACAAGACAACTAGGCTACATGGAATACGAGGGTCAAGACTATACCTTGGGCTCATTGGCAAACGACGCTGAGATCTGCGAATCACGACACAAGAACGTCCACCTGAGGGCCCCAATATATTTATCAAAACAATTTTTCAAAGTTTGTGCTTTATTATCGTAACTGTTTTGGTGCTTGTTCATTTTATCAGGTTGGTACAATTCTTACTTTACTTATAATCTTGCTCGCATATATTCTCAACCGTCTTCTTTAGCCCATGTTCTGATGCATGTCAAATATGTTAAAACTAATTACATGATCACACGTAGAACAACTTATGATCACATGTAGCAAACGTGATAAAAGTTAATTGGCATGCTAATCAAAGTTTTGACATTTGTCTCTAATGCTACGTATGTACAACATGCATGTTTATCAAATTTTGGCATTCAAGTGATAATTTAATTGCAAGTTTGCTGCATGTTTGTCTCAATTTGTTTATGTGCGTAAATCTGATCATATGAATTATGTCTCGTCGCATGATTTTATTACTCGCTCGCATGCTACTTGTACGTGCTTCTGTCGTTAATTACTACTTTTATATTTAATTCGGATCAATTAGTAGAGACCGTCGATCTCGATGGGCGAGTTGGGTGCCTTACACCTTCCTAACTCGTAACCTTGCAACGAACCCCAGTTTAGGTTTGTGGGGAACCTATAAAAAATCCCGCTGGCGACTCCGTGTCATTCACACATCTTTTCGGGAGAGCGGATCGGCAACCCGCCGGTACGGCATCTCACAGTCTACTTTTGCACCCATTTTAGCGCCCGATGATGAGATGGACAGTAGACACGCGTTGAAAGGTATCGTTTGCCAATGGGTTCGATTTATCAGTTTTGGCCCGAGTTACCATGTTTAGTCTAAATAGCCTTTACTAATTAATTAGATTAGACATTATGGGTTAATATATTGGGCTTAGTTAGCTTAGACAATTCTTTAGTTAATTGGGCTAGGAATCACACGTTAATAGCCTTATTGTGTGGGAGCTCGATGATGCCACTCGGCCAATGGCATCCGTTTTCAATTCGGATCAAAACTCCTCTCCACGTATGAGTTATCACCCCGATGTTCTAGAATTGTCATTAGCATCTTTCCTAATTATTAAACTCACCTAATCTAGTTAATAATATGTTTTAAGGAGTTTGTACAAGCATTGAATATTATGGTACATTACCTATAGTAGAAGGACACTTCATTCTTGTAGGAAATTCTCCCGCAAACTCCTCTTATTGGCTCGATGATGTCACCTAAGAATTTCCTAGTGCTACTCGAATGCCATTTGCATGCCATCTTTACCTAGTATAAGTAGTCCCCTCCGTATCTCTTGTTTTAGGGGCACAGAATGCACAGAATGCACACAACACACAATCCTACGATTAGTGCTCAAGAAAAAGACACGAGACCATGAACAAGCACATGAGTCTCGAATAATTATCATACCCGTGCATCTTACCTACAACTCTTACCTACATCTTCAACACGAAGATTGGGAAAAGAACACCATACTTATACCATTGTACACATACACACATACACCCGTACACCTAACCTACGACGTCCAACGACCGTAGACTATCATATCCAATTCAAGACAAGACAATTAGGCTACGTGGAATACGAGGGTCAAGACAATACCTTGGGCTCATTGGCAAACGATACTGAGATCTGCGATACGGCTACTCAAGAACGTCCACCTGAGGGCCCCAATATCTTTCTCAAACGATTTTCAGCTATTTGCGTTGTTTTTTCTATTTATGTTATTATCGTGATTATTGCGCACAAGAGGTATTATTTATTGCATGAATTCTTATGATTTTTGTACGCTTATTGTATGTTAAGTGTGTAGTTCAGATCTACTTGCTTTCTGCTTTGTCTTAGAAATCAATTCTGCATGCAATTAGTTCTCCAAGGCTTGTTACGTACGTGGCTAGAATGTAGAAAAGTTAGGTCCATAGTGATCAAATGCATTAAATTGTGTTATAGCATGTTGCATGATGATAAGCTCGCGTAACTCATGTTTTGTTTGCATCGGATGAATTTTTAGCATGTTCTAACATGACTACGTGTTTAATCGCATAAACTATATCTCGTCGCATGATTTTACTAATCGCTTGCATGCTACTTGTACGTGCTTTCGTCGTTAGTTACAATTTTTATATTTAATTCGGATCAATTAGTAGAGACCATCAACACGATGGGCGAGTTGGGTGCCTAACACCTTCCTAACTCGTAACCTTGCAACGAACCCCAGTCTAGGTTTGTGGGAAACCTATAAAAAATCCCGCTGGCGACTCCGTGTAATTCACACCATCTTTTCGGCAGAGCGGATCGGCAACCCGCCGGTACGGCATCTCACAGTGGCGACTCCGCTGGGGACTAAATTGCAAAGCTTGAAAATTGATCCGTTTTAAATATTTAATGCGTAATTAACATTGCATTTTTCATATAGTTTGCATGCCGCGTTAGAACGCCGCGCCCTAGGACAAGGCCAATTGACCTCGAAAGAATGACTATTGACCATCGGACCAATTCGGTTTATGCGATGGAAATATGGTCTACTTTCACCCCGTGACGCTTGTACTTGTCAAAGTACAAAATGGTTGAACTCATTAGCACGGTCTGACGTACCGAAACCTAATAGAGTTTGTCCTAGTCGTGGGCGTATGATTTACCCTGTTGACTACCCCATTTTGCAAACATAGGCCAATTATGTGTTTTTTGCTATTATATACGTGCATTGTTTGCTTAATACTTTGGGATCTAGTTGATACGTGTATTCCTCTGCTTGTTTGCTTTTAGTAAAACCAAAAAGTAAGTTTGATCAGTACGTACGTGCCCTTGAGTTTAGATGCCACAGGAGTTCTAGCATTTGTCCCCTAAGCGTGTCAAACTATAGGAGTCTAGGAATTTCCGCCGTGTCTAATGAGGATTTCTTGTCCATGGTCAACTTGTTGTTTTAGGAGTCTAATTTCCCTACGTATTCCTAATTTATTTGCACGCTAAGCCAGGCATAGAAAGTTGCGACTCTTTTGATTAGGCTCCTTACTAAATTTAACTACCCTAATTCTAGTGCTTTATGGAGTATAATCTCCTAAAATCATGATCCTAGTGTTTGTAGGAGTCTTATCTTTTCGTGTGTTCACACTCCTACGTACTCTTATTAGCTTCTTTTTAAAGTTTGTCTAGCGTCCAACCGTAAGAAAACTTCTAGTGTCCTTGGACTCCTTTAGGATGTGTACGCCTTTTTAGGTATCAGATATTCCGTCATCCCCTAGGATCATGGTTGAGGAAATCCTAGCTTGATAAGAGACCACTTTGGACACCTCTCCTAGATCAATTGAACAAACAAATATGATAAAAAGAAATCCAAGAATATCAAAAGAAGCTAAAAATTAAGTACCAAGAAAACGTCTTTTACGCCGTATACATGGACTTAAAACTAATAAGTATCATGAATTGCGTCATAACTTTTTTTTTATCTCCTAGCAAGATGAGATTGCAATCACGCTACTCTAATTCCAATGGAGTAAAAAGACAAGACCGACGAAGGCCCAAAAAAGTCGTGTGGGCCAGAATTCAGTAGCTAATGCCACCCAAATGCCGAGAGTATAGCGGAGCAATTCATAATTATTCAAGCCCGACGGCTTACATGGGCCAAGATTTACCAGCTGACTCTATTCAATTGCTAGCGAAGAAAGAAGTTCTACTCTCCGTACAGAGCAATGCCATTCAAATGCCAGTTGAGGAAGAAGTTCACCCTTACTTGGATCCATAATTTCGCATAGCCGAGTAGTCCACATGGAGAAAGATCATCTCCCGATGCCATTCAAATGCTAGTAG
This sequence comes from Spergularia bocconei, assembly GCA_963457585.1. Classification (NCBI taxonomy): domain Eukaryota; kingdom Viridiplantae; phylum Streptophyta; class Magnoliopsida; order Caryophyllales; family Caryophyllaceae; genus Spergularia; species Spergularia bocconei. The sequence continues at coordinate 15,789,380 of OY734951.1, forward strand.
AGTATAAAAAACTCACGCATAACCAAGTTTCGTGAGCCAGAGTCCACATCCAACATCAAACATGTATGACGATCAAATTGCAAGCATTTGATACAATGAACACCACGGTATTTGGAATACCCCTAGAATAAAAATAAGGGCACACCAAATATCGAACCTTCAAGATGGACTAAATACTTTCATACAATGAGTTGTACACTTGTACCCAAACTTAGCAATCACTCCTGAGTCTAGCAATAACGATGTTCTTAATCCTAAGAGTCAAGAGACAGTTATGCCCTTTTTGATGTACAACTTGGTTCTAATAATAAGACTATGAACTCTGTGTACCCTCTATCTTTTGATTTGCCTATCTCGCATACGATTGATAATTGCAATGAACAAAATTTACCAAGGAAAAGATAAAGCAATAAAACAAAAAGAAACAAGGACTTCACGAAAAATTGACATTGGACTAAACAAAGGAACGAGTTCGAAATTGGTCTTCCTAATCTCACAATCCGTTTAGAGGGACGTCTTTCGATTATATGACTCGTAAAGAACTCACAATGCAAATTCAATGGAAACAACTCAACAAGTAGAGTGTGATTTAAGTTTTGTGACAATGATCCATTAAACTCTTTCTACCTATTCCAAGTCTAACATAGGATACCTACTCCCTACCATTCACTTGGCCATTTCTGATCAATAAGTTTCCCATGCATTCTTGAGATCACTTAACACGTTTCAATTGTTCACAATTTCGTGTCAAATTTTGACCATCATGGCCTACAATTTCTAAACCACAAATATGACCCCTCCAACATTTTATATCCAACATGGCTAACAATTTTCAAAATCCAATTCCTAATATGGTCAATTTACAAGGCTGTCAGATTCGCGATTTCGGTAACATGAAAATAGGACGCCTGTTTTTTTAAACTTTTTTCAGGCAAATTAGTCATGGCGCCTGAAAGAGGCACATATTTGTGAACACCTAAAACATACGCATTTGTGCAATTCTTCTACGTCATTAAACATCATTGTTGTCAACCTAGAAATCAATCGTGGTTCACATATTCTTATAGCTCGTCATTTTATTAGCTATTTCGAATCAAGCTATGAGAATTTGAGAGACCCTTTTTCGGCTACGTTATGATTGCATCATTACAATCAAGCGAATGTCAAAATTTCTACTAGCCTTATCATTGGATCATTAAACCTTTTCAATAAGCCATGTCCGCATTTCTTAGAGTTAGACTTGGAAGTTTGAACCTTAACCATTTCCAATTCACCTACTACCCCTCACCTTGACCCACCGTTTACCCAACTTAGTCAAAGCCCTACTATCGATCATACCCTTTCATATCCAATATCTTTCATTTTTCGATCACAACTCATAATACATCCAACTAATAACTTTTCCCGTGCACGTCCAGCCCATTTTAACATCACAAATGTTCATGAGTCAAATGACACGAGCATTCTCAAATCCCTATGCCTCTTTACCAACCTTGCCTACCCTTACAAAGGATCTTTGTCACAAGGATTGAGTCACAAGCTACTTTGTTGTACATTGTTCATGGTTCCACAATTGTGAGATCGAATCATTGGATACATTCTATCCAAAGCAAATAAGAGTCAAATTCAAGAGATATAAACCAAATGTGCCTGTAAATGATGTCGAAAGGGTCCAATTTTCAAGAACACTGATTGCAAGCTCGAGGGCTTCCATGTCAAAATGATCACCTATGTAACTCTACGTACAAGGCAAATCTTGGACCTACTTGAGTCCTTTAAGCGCCAAGTATGCATGAAAAATCATTGGCCCATCAATTAGTAAAAGTGAACACTAATGTCAAACATTCAATAACATTTGCATGTATTCTACACACAAGTATAGTCATCAAATTGAATGTTATGTACGCATTATCACGCCTTTGCTAATTCCCACGAAACAAGAACAAATGCCAGACATTTTCTAGCGTTTCCTCCCCTTGCTTTTAAAGTCTTTACACGAATAGCGAGATCATGCACACGGACGCCGAACAGACTTTGGCTCTGCAAGTTTTACTCGTTTTTCGAAACTATTGACTTCTTTTGGTCCAATTCACAATGAAGTCCTACATTGCTACAAAAGAAAGAATTGAAATTCAAATTTCTTAATTTAAAGGTAAATAAGTTCATTGCAATTAAATTGGAGGGTGAATTAGTCTTAATCATTAGGCATTTCTTAATCTAAAGACATTGGGTTCAATTCACATGAACTTACATCTTCAGCTAGACTCTCAAATATCACGTTGTATCAACTGCAATCACCTAGTGGGTTAATCTCGTCATCGTCCGTCGTACGATCGTTGCGTCTCAACTAGTCAAAGGCCAAAAGGAAAATTTGCTACATACAATGCGTGAACTATTGAAATTATGGCGGGAAATCTTAATGCTACTATCACTGTAGCATCACCTTTGTTCAAGAAACAGTGGACAATATCAAAAACAGAAACCAAAAGTCTTACCATTGATAGAGTGATAGCATGTGTCATTTGTTAATGGTGGGTAATACGAACATTCGACTAAACTTCTACGAATTCGAATTTACCTACAAAAGCAAGGGAATACCACCCATGGTTTAAAACAAATTCAGGGCCTTTCTTGGAACCATCAAGTGATGAAATGTCCTTCGAAGCCACTTCGGTAGGCCTTTCACCTTTGTCGTAAGAAACTTCGAGGCACCAATTCACTTGAAAATTTGTGCTACTTCTAGAACATACGCGGTGGAACAAATTAAGCCATATACGGGAACTAAGACCCGTCACCGCAAAGTCGAAATTCGAAACACTACAACTTCTTTTCGATACTCAAAAGACATTGTAACCCCCTAAATTTTCCTCCTTTAGAGTCGTCAAGTCTCTAGCTTTCTTAGGGGTACAATACACATCTTCTTAGTGCACCACATTTTGTCTAGCCTACCTTGAGCGGTCTTTTCCATCCTTGCTAGGGCACGTACGTACTGACTTGTTTGTCCTTCTGCGTTTTGCTTGCATGATTTGCTACGTGTGAAATGTGCTTTAAGTTTGCATTATGTTGGTCATCTTTGCATGTGGTTATCTATGCATTTACGCTGCCTTCTGTATGAGCTATAATTTGATACAATTGAGAAGCGATCAAGCAAAAAATTTTGCATCCCAACGAGTAACATACTCTCGTCAAATTCAAAAGAAATAGCAAACTACAACCCGAAGTCTGGTCCTTACGCTCGGGGGCTAGAAATGCTTTGACTTCATATGAACTTACCACTATGAATTTGATAACGAAGCTGCAACATCAAGCTCGTCAACCATCAAGTTATAAATTCAGCCGTCGTAAGACTCAAAATCCAGCAGTCGCCAGACTATAAAATTCAGCAGTCGTTAGACTATAAAATCAACCTCAGCAGTCGACGGACTATAAATGGCAGCAACTTCTCTCGGATGACAACTGCGTCCATCCAGAACATACCAGTTATCCAAATGCACGATGAAAGTCTTGAATGACTACTTCGCCCATTCAAGATAATCTACAACACTTGCATTTCGATCGCTTACTGCGCCCGATCGAAATGGTTACGGTTAAATCTTTTGTGACGCTGTGTGTGACTTAGAGTAATGTTCTTTGTCATTCTTTTGTTGCAACTGATTTTTCAAACCTTTGACTTTCGTCTACTCAAAGACTCAGTCAAAGCGGGGGCTCCTGTAGACACCCTACTTTTGCACCCATTTTAGCGCCCGATGATGAGATGGACAGTGGACACGCGTTGAAAGGTATCGTTTGCAAATGGGTTCGATTTATCAGTTTTGGCCCGAATTACCATGTTTAGTCTAAATAGCCTTTACTAATTAATTAGATTAGACATTATGGGTTAATATATTGGGCTTAGTTAGCTTAGACAATTCTTTAGTTAATTGGGCTAGGAATCACACGTTAATAGCCTTATTGTGTGGGAGCTCGATGATGCCACTTGGCCAATGGCATCCGTTTTCAATTCGGATCAAAACTACTCTCCACGTATGAGTTATCACCCCGATGTTCTAGAATTGTCATTAGCATCTTACCTAATTATTAAACTCACCTAATCTAGTTAATAATATGTTTTAAGGAGTTTGTACAAGCATTGAATATTATGGTACATTACCTATAGTAGAAGGACACTTCATTCTTGTAGGAAATTCTCCCGCAAACTCCTCTTATTGGCTCGATGATGTCACCTAAGAGTTTCCTAGTGCTACTCGAATGCCATTTTCATGCCATCTTTACCTAGTATAAGTAGTCCCCTCCGTATCTCTTGTTTTAGGGGCACAGAATGCACAGAATGCACACAACACACAATCCTACGATTAGTGCTCAAGAAAAAGACACGAGACCATGAACAAGCACATGAGTCTCGAATAATTATCATACCCGTGCATCTTACCTACAACTCTTACCTACATCTTCAACACGAAGATTGGGAAAAGAACACCATACTTATACCATTGTACACATACACACATACACCCGTACACCTAACCTACGACGTCCAACGACCGTAGACTATCATATCCAATTCAAGACAAGACAATTAGGCTACGTGGAATACGAGGGTCAAGACAATACCTTGGGCTCATTGGCAAACGATACTGAGATCTGCGATACGGCTACTCAAGAACGTCCACCTGAGGGCCCCAATATCTTTCTCAAACGATTTTCAGCTATTTGCGTTGTTTTTGCTATTTATGTTATTATCGTGATTATTGCGCACAAGAGGTATTATTTATTGCATGAATTCTTATGATTTTTGTACGCTTATTGTATGTTAAGTGTGTAGTTCAGATCTACTTGCTTTCTGCTTTGTCTTAGAAATCAATTCTGCATGCAATTAGTTCTCCAAGGCTTGTTACGTACGTGGCTAGAATGTAGAAAAGTTAGGTCCATAGTGATCAAATGCATTAAATTGTGTTATAGCATGTTGCATGATGATAAGCTCGCGTAACTCATGTTTTGTTTGCATCGGATGAATTTTTAGCATGTTCTAACATGACTACGTGTTTAATCGCATAAACTATATCTCGTCGCATGATTTTACTAATCGCTTGCATGCTACTTGTACGTGCTTTCGTCGTTAGTTACAATTTTTATATTTAATTCGGATCAATTAGTAGAGACCATCAACACGATGGGCGAGTTGGGTGCCTAACACCTTCCTAACTCGTAACCTTGCAACGAACCCCAGTCTAGGTTTGTGGGAAACCTATAAAAAATCCCGCTGGCGACTCCGTGTAATTCACACCATCTTTTCGGCAGAGCGGATCGGCAACCCGCCGGTACGGCATCTCACAGTAGTAGTTTTGGGGGTTGTGGTTACAGTTAAGATAGGGATGAGGATATGGAAAATGGATTGGGTGATGGTTGGTGTATTTTAAAGGTGGATGAATCGAAACAATTTGGACCCTGGGATTTAAATGTATGGTTGATAACTCTATACGAGATCTTCACCTATTTAAGAAGTGAAGAGCTATTCGTCGCGCACTAGATTACTGGTATCGCCCGTCATATTCCCATATTGCCTTTTCTATTAAAATCTCTAATCCTGGTTCCATGTTTTAATTTATTTCGGTCTCCCTACAGTAACATAATGAGTATACTACGGGATATCGATATATTGAGTATGAGGAAATAATATTAGGTATAGTATTATGAAATATTTTGAGTATGGAATAATATATTAGTTTAGGGTATGTTACTGTAACAACCCTAAATTTTGACCAGATCTAATTATATAAGAATCTAGGATTGTTATGCCGCAATTGACTACTGAGTCAACTGCAAGGCTCAAAACCTACTAAAATTTAAACCAACTTATTTACATAAATGATAAGGAGTTGACAGCGGAAGATAGAAGTCAAGTTTACAAAACCTAATCCCAACTGAAACGACAAGTACAACTGATTAAAGTGACTCAACCGTAGTATCATATATTCCAAGCTAGCCCAATGATATGCACACATCCATGCAACAATTCACTTCAAGTAGACCTGCCAACTGCATCACTGAGAATGATACAGGCCCGAAAATAGGGTAGGGACAAACCTAAACATCAAACGTCAGCAAAGGCTGAGTAAGAACTCAAAAGCATGCAGAACAATAAGGAAAAGAAGATACGCGCCTTCATGGCGCGTAGCTAATCAAGCAACGCTTAGTCAAAGAAAGCCAAGTACATAATTACAACAAAAACTCAACGCTGAGATTCAATCAGTTCAATATATATATCAACAATTATAAGTCCGGTTTCGTGATTGGGTCCTACCTCAACACGCTACTAGAGCTCACCTGAACCTCCCTATAGACCCGAGAGTGCACACCCCTCACTAGAGAGCCAGTAGGATGTAACCCTTCTAGGAGGAAGTCTAATAGGCGACTGGTAGCTAACCCAGCCTATAATTCCACCTTGATCAGAGGTGTTTTAGTGATTCCCCGACGGACAGCATTGGTCATGCCTGCTCTAGCAGATTGTGATGTAACATTATTCAACAAGGCCATTTTGTCCGTTTTAGATACATTATTTCATTCATAGAATCAATCTCATATGACAACGTAGGACTGAGCCGAATATCAAACAAAGACAAGTACCAAGAGTGAATATATTACAGAGGGCTCGAACCCCTTTTCATTAGTTTGAACTTTAACAATCCGACTTTATAAATATTCGAAATGATAAAGAGTATATTTGAATTGCAATATAAATGATATGAACTGAAAATTCGGATCACCAAAATATATATGAAAACATGCTCGAGCTCAAGAGGGTTTAACGTTCTTACCAAACACGCTTAACTTCTCCTTAATAATCTTTCTCACAATCGGCAAACTGAACCTCTTTAAATTCACAAAGCTCTTAGCTATCCCGAACAGCTCCAAACTGCGAATCAAGCATCCAAAACCTCCATACGTCATCCTCCAATGAACCATGTAAGTATGGCACATCAAATAACTACACATTATCATTGAACTCCCCAAAAATATCCCGAATAAACTAAGTATAACTTGTCCAAATCCAATATAACAATTGGCTACCCTCTATTCATGTTTCAGAACACAGGACTGATGTTTAGACGATGATTGGTAATGAATTCCTAACCTTTTAGACACAAAACCAACTGTAACTTGTAACACTGCCTCTTAAGAGTATTTCAACACATCAAACGTTAACTTTCATTAAGTATCAAAGATAAGGATTTATAGCCCAAATACCACAACTGCTCCAAAACAGAGTACTATATGCGCATCCAACTTCTAGGAACTATAATATGATCATAACGACAGGTTTTCAAGCATTTAAAAAGCCTAACATCAAGATCTTGAACTTAAGTTCAACTTAGAGTTTTGTTTCAATTAAATACATGAAAATATGAGGCTGTTATGATCAAATTACGAAGGCTCTATGTTCATGATACTCACAGGAAGAACAACGAAACAAGGGTTTACTTGAGGACATGATTTAGGCAACTAAATCATAATGAAAATGAAATTAACCAATTGGAGTTTGTTACCAAAGATCTTAAGAGTACATATAAACAAGAATTAAGGACTGAGCTTACCAAATGAAGGCGTTATGACCAATATACCAAAACTGGTCCAAAACCGAACACAGCAGGACACCTTTGATTAAACTAGCTATTTGATGCTTTAAATGGCAATATGTGAACTCAATGCCTTCTACAAACTTGTAAATAACGAAAAGTTGTTGAAGTTTGACTTTTGTTTCACTCCAATTAATTTCTTAAGGAAGGAGAAACAGGAGATGGAAAATGAAGCAGCTGCCTGTCCTCTTTAAGAGGCAAGCAGCTCAAGGACTCGGTCCTATAGGAGCATGCTGTGTCTTATGCTTATCTCAAGCTTTCTTTCAGGTCTCGACCACTCGGGCTTTAGCATTCTAACTCGGTTTGTAATCCCGACACTACTCACAAACTTCTAAAATTGTGTAGATTGAAATTGTGTAACTTGAACCTGGACTTGTAACTTGTGACACTTGACTTCATATTTACCACGGAAAACTCCTCAAATGATACAATGGAACAATCACAACTTTGTCCAGGGTTTACGTTAAGAGATTACTTAACGACTAAGAAAACGTTTTTTCACGATTAAGAAAGTTATCGAGACGGCAATGGATTGAGAATGTAACCGAACATTCCTTAAGTAATAGCTCCTCAATAAACTTAATGGTATCATCTAATTCCACAACCGAGATCAATAATGGATAACAAAACAAATATTCACCCTTTTAAAATCCGAAAATCACTATATAAATTCCCAAAAATAAACCGTAAAATCCTAATTTCAATATAATTAGTAACACCCGAATTAGATAAACTACCAAAAAGTACGGGGTATTACAGTTACGAGATATGTATCGTAGAGGTCAAGTCAATGTAAAAGTATACATTGGGGTTATCCCAAGGTTGTTGAAATAGGCATTATTACGAGATTATATTGAGTTTATGAGAATTCTAAATTGTGTACGTTATAAATCTAATATGGTATCAGAGCCTTTTCCCTAGAGGACCTAAAAGGTGCTTCCGCTGCCTGCCGGTGGGCATGTGATCGATAATGCATGCCGGAAGGAAATTGGTGTTCGTCAGAGATTTATCGTTCGTGATTTAATGTTTTAGGGTTTTATTGTTCGATTTTACTTAGAAGTATTATTGTTTATTTTTAAGAGTCTTGCGTTTAATTTTATTTGTGTTTGAATAAAGCCCCCGTTTGTAGTTTGGGTTTTGATGGTGTCGAGTTGTTTAAGATTGATCGAGATCGAGTTTCTTATTTTGAGATTGTAATTTATCAAGAGTATGACCGTTGCAGTCGTTGATTATATAGGTTGCTGGCACGTAATATGCATATAGTATCATGGTCGTGATGCCATGTTTTCTGAGAATTTGCCGAGACTTGTGATGCTTTTGGGGTTGCCTTGATCATGATTCAAATCATGGAATTACGTCGTGGCATTTACTTGTACGGCTGCGTGGCAAGATTTCATGGAATTTTGTTGTTTGTGTTATTGTATGAGTTCGGGTTCTACCGAGAACCTGTTTTGAGATATTGGGGTTTTTGTGTGATTATTTTGGTTGATCAAGAAAAACTTTTAAATGGGGGTGTGCCTCCACTAGACCACCAGTCGTTTTGTCTGGTTTTTGTGGTGAAGCTGATTATCGGCGCTTTGTGGTATGGACAATGCCGATTTGCGGTGTTTGAGTGTTCTTCAATTTGGGTTCGAGTGCGACAACGACAATTAACGTGCCAAATTTGAAATTTTGAAGATTTCGAGGAATCGGAGTTATTCTTTTTCCTCATCGTTTTGGCAAACTCATTGTAATTTTAGTAACATTACCATGCGTTTGAGGAGGGGGGTGATAGAGGATATTAGGAATAATATATGTGAGGATATTATTTAGGGTTAGGATATATCATAGTATTATTATGTTCACATTACAATGTAAACTATATAAGAAGGATTTCCCTAAGTCATTAGAACAAGTCAATTACGATGATATTGAGTTTATGAGATTCCTAAATAGTGTGTGTTATATTTCTAGTAATGACCGCTACATATTTTGTTTGACCATACTGATTCATGGTATTGTTGATGATTCCTTGTATCTGGCGTTTCGTGGTGCTGATCATGGTGCTTATGGTATTTTTTAGTGTTCTTTGGATGAGTGTTTGGGTACGAGTTATTAGATTTGCGACGACGGTCAACGTGCCGGTTTTGAAGATTTGAAAAATTTGACAGAGTTATTTGTTTCTTATTTAATAAACTCATTGTAATTTACTCAAATTACCATGAGTTTGAGAGGGGGTAATAGAGTATACTAGGGGATATCGATATATTGAGTATGGGGAAATACTATTAGGAATAATATTTTGAAATATTTTGAGTATGGAATAATATATTAGTTTAGGGTATGTTACGAGATATGTATCGTAGAGGTCAAGTCAATGTTAAAGTATAAATTGGGGTTACCCCAAGGTTATTAAAAGAGGCATTATTACGAGAATATATAGAGTTTATGAGAATCCCAAATTATATTGTGTATGTTATAAGTGTAATACAACACCAATATACTATAGTGGAGGGATATGATTTCTTCCCTTACAAGTTACAATGGATCGATATCAAGGTTTGATACCTATCGCAGAATTGTTAATATTCTTTTCGCAGTATCATAAGATAACTTTAGGCGCCTATTCAACAATATTTGTAGCTTAAATAATTGTTATGTCGTTCATAGAGGGGCTAATTAATCTCATGTTCTACACCTGATCATGTTAGAAATGTAGGGGTTGATTATGACATATCGTAGGCTTCTAGACGCGTAGAATCGCTATCCTAAAGACTTAATTCGCCCCCTCGTGCATGGGCTTATGAATTAGTTTTCGAGATATAAAGAGAACCCCGATAGCGCCTTCACAAGCGATATCGACACACTAAGTGACACTAGGATCACTACTACAAAAAGCTACATAGACATCAGACTTTTTTGATAATAGACGTCCGTTTTGAGCTAGACGTGGAGTTGAGTGACGTCTATTCTTAAGGGATAGACGTCAGTTTTTACTCTGATATCCTTCACTTATTTAGACGTCAGTTTTTTTCAAAAAACTGATGTCTATTTACGGAATAGACGTCAGTTTTTTTGGAAAACTCATGTCTATTGGGTTGTTTAGACATCCAATTTTACCTGAAATCCCACGTCTATTCTATAACTACGAATTAAAAAAAAATAGTAAAACATGGCTTGCTGGATTATGTGATGACTGGTTGTGTTATAGAATCCTGCTTCTGTTTTCTGCTTCATTTGCAAATGATTCCAAAGATGAGTTATAGAATCCTGCTTCTGTTTTCTGCTTCATTTGCAACAGCCTGCTCCTAGGCATAAGATGCATAAGCTCTGATGACGGAAGCATATATGTCGACTCCTTTTGAATATTCCGCTTCGTTTAGGAACTGCAGCAAGTAAAACACAGTGGCAGTCAGAATGTAATGTAGTTCTTCTACATATAACAAGTCAGAAGTTTCAGGCTCAAGGTACAATCGCCTGATTCATTGCTACGATTATACAAGAGCATTCAAATCATTGTTCTGAACCTTCTACAGTTCTAGATTACGAACACCAATTTAGACTCTAGTTCAGAATGTAATGAAACAGAAGATGCGGACATAACAAGCTAATCCAACCAATTTAATCGAGATAGTAAGTTGTAAGTCTAGACACCCACCACAAGTCCACAACCACCACCATGACCAGTTACCAATTCCTCCGTGTCTCTGAACCGATAGTGCCTACTGCCTGGTGGCTGAGAGCTCTGACGCTAGGCCAGGTACTTCTAAGTTATACCGCAAACATACATGACATGCTTAACATATTACGTAGGTACATCAAAGTGATGGCAGATAAAAATGAGGCCAGAGACCATAACTTTTACTTTTTCACTGACACCCTAAGATATTAAATCACAGAGACAGTCATGGATTTGTCAATGAAATCCACACAAGAAGAACATGTACAGCAGCAGTAGAACAAAAGTAGAGTTTACTCTCACATGGATTGCTGGAAAAAAAAAAAAAAACAGGTTACTTCTTACCTCATCGTGGTCATGTAATAGTACCAGAGTATTTGCAATGGGAAAAAATCCAATTGCAGGAAGGCCCTGTCGCCTAAAGAAACGAGCATCTGTTGCGCCAAAGAATATTTCCGGCTTCAAATAATTCTCCATTGGGAAAAAATCCTCTCTCTCCTCTTTGAGACCCATCTTGAGACCCCCATTGGAGATGGTCTAACCAGATCCACGGGGCAAAAAGTCCTTGCCAACAATGCTTTCCAAAACTGAAGACTTTCCAGAACTCTATAAAATCATCAAAAAAAGGTCTCAAGGTTAAAACAGATTTCACGCCCGTGGAGATTGAAAATGAGGAGCAACACAAAACAAAAGAAAACATAAGATATTGCCTATGAAGCATGACTGTGTCTGCCAAACAAATGCATAGGTAAGCAAATTAACCTCCCCACCCCCCACCCCTCATCTCACCCAAAAATTCCGGAGTCCTCTGCAAAGAAGTGGCTAGAAAGCACGTATGATTCAGAAATGCTCGAAATGGGCATTTGATTATAAAATTTATTAACAAAAGGGCCCATTTCAACATTTAATTAGCAGGCACTTTCAATGCTTTCTTTTAGTTAAGCTCTCGTCAAAAGATAAGCAACGACACTCTTAAGAAGCTAAAAAACGCTCAAGATCCTGTATACCCTCTCAAGCTATGCCATAGAATACCAAAATGCTCAACTCCCTCAATCATAACCCAATCACATTTCTCTCAATTATCGATACATGGCTTTTAGCCTGACCATATTTTCAACATATAAGTGTAAGGCTATATACATGATACACCCGACCCCCCTTAACTCGCCATATATGTGAGCCTTCAAGGCATCAAAGTATAGGCATTGTTATCCTCGTTCTATGGATTTCACTTGTTTGACAATCCTAAATTCCTAATCCATCTACTCATTGAACTTATCTACACCTTCATACCGTTACCTAACCATAACTCCGACACATACTTTCCTTACATCGATCACAGATATTCCGTCACAAACATCCTAATCCTACACCTACACAGCTACACCACAAGTACATACGCCCCTCGTCTGTACTTTCACGAACCTCAAAATGTCGGCAATAGACATCCCAATCGCACCTATACCAAAAACAAAATCACAGATCTAACAACACTATACATACAATCAATCAATCAAAAAACACATGAATCTGAATCTACAAACTCTAATATAGAAATTAGGGAAAAAATTAGGGTTTACGAAAAAAACACATACAGAAAATAAAGAGGCGAAGATCTGAGAAGCGTCCGACGAGGCGGCGGGCGCACTTAGATCGGCGGTCGGAGATGAGAGAGTAGACCCAAGGCATAGAGGTGTTCTTGCAACAGTACTTGATAGATAATTGTAGGTGTAGCGATCAGGGATGAGGGAGTACTTGGGGTGGAGGTCGGAGAGATGGAGGGGACGGCGTCCTCGAAGTGGCCGACGGAGCAGAGAAAGCGGACGGCGATGTCGGCGGTGGCGGGGTCGGGTGGGAAGTCGTGGGATGTGTTTAGGAGTGGAGTAAGAGAGAGAGAGAGGAGAGAGAGAATGAGGTTAGATTGGAGTCTAACAATAAAACTCGACAAACATAAAAAAAAAAAAAAATCAGGATGCATATACATCAGTTTTTTACAAAACATGATGTGTATGTGATGACAATAGACATCAGTTTTTGAGAAAAAACTGACGTCTATTAATAGACGTGAGCTTTTAGAAAAAAACTGATGTCTATTATTTCGCTTTAATTGCAAAAATGCCACCGGTTTATAATAGACATCATATTTCCGAAAGTATGACGTCTATTTACTAATGTCTATTATTGATTTTGTAGTAGTGGATCATGGAAGCTAAGTATGCATGGAGATGAATATGGGATGATGAATTCTCTTCCATTCATCATATTATTATGATGTTATTATTCTTATCATTGTCTAAACCCCTTAAGATTAAATCATGACCATTGATTTAATCTACACACCCAATTACATCAAATATAAGTTAGTTACCAAAACTAACTTACCACATTTAGACATAACACATAATTATAATTAATTAACTACTCACTAATTAATCAACCAATTACTTATTTGGAAATTCTCCAACAGATCATTCAAACGACGGACACGTACGTACACTAGCTACGTACTTTCGACATTACAGTATGATCAATGTTTTCTTCATTGTGCTTGAAAATTTCATGTGTTAATTAGTTGAATGGTAAAATGAAATAAAGTATACGAATCCAATGCAAAATGAGTAGAGAAACAACAAACGGAAAACAGATGGAATGGTAATTAAGGAAACATAAACTTGATAATTGCAGCTAAATAAAAACCTAGCATTTCTTCAAAGTAGTTGAGGTGGTGGTGAAAGTGAAGCCAGAACCACGAAACTTGTCCTCCATCATCATCTTCTCAAGTTTCTCTGCCATAGAAGGACTCAAGTGATGAACCCAATCTCCGATTACGCCTTTCCGAAAAAACCACTCATTCTGAACATTAGGATAAACCTCAGCACTTTTCTCAGGGGCAGCAGCGTCTTTCAGGCTGTCAAAGCTGCATAGCTTGATGATATTGTCGACCACACCTTCTCGCTCCTCCTCTACTGAGAACGGGCATCCGACGAACTCCGCAATCCGCTTTACATTATCTTCGGGATTAGCCACCAAATCCTCGTACTTGATGATCTGAATCTTCTGCGTGTTGTGTACGCTTTGAGTCCAGAATCCCAGCACGTGATCTTCAAAAGGGCCGAACGGGATTGTCCCGGCACAGAACATGTTAAAGTAATATCCCAAGAGTTCGGGTTTCAGGTTCGAACCTCCGTCGATTGTCTGATAGAATAGCCACGAGGAAATCAATGTGTCCAATGGGTTTCTACAAATGTAGATGATCTTGCACTTTGATTCTTTGATTGATGTCGGCAGAGCTTGGAAAGGAACATGCGTGCCGAAAATCCTCCGAGTTCCGTTAATAGAAAACTCCGGTGACTTCGATTTCACGTAAATGTTGGACTCTAACTGGGGCACAACCTCATGCGGGTTGTGCCCTAGTAGAGGACTCTCCGAAATAGGGTTGTTGTCGCGGTTGGTGACCGCGAAAACAAGGGCTTTGAGCCAAGTAGTGCCGGTTTTCCTAATGCTGCCTAGGATGATGTCGGAGTCTTGAGCTTGAAAGTGGTTTTGGAAGGAAATGATGGGATTAAGGTCACTCTCTAAGGACCAGAACCCTTGGTAAAGGTACATTGGATAATGATTGAATAAGAGCTTTTTTGGAAGGGATTGTTTGAGTTGCTCTATTTCCTCCAATGTTTTTGGAGGGATGGACATATTATTATCAGATGGGCTCATTTTGGAATTTTTTTTTTTTAATTATGGATGTTTAAGGGTGAGTTAATTGGTGCTAACAATCAGTTTCCGATTCCATATATATAGATGAAGAGGAGGCTTAATTATTAGCTTTTTTAATTAATGAAAAGAAAAAAGATTGTCCAAATATGGTCATGTTCACTCCAACGACATAAGGAAGAAATAATAATATGATACTACATACTCCCTACTAGTAGTTTTGGGTGGTGTTATTCGAACAAATAATGATGATGAGTTGTAAACTTGTAACTAAATTAGTTTGAATTATTACGTTACTGTGCACCAAATCATTTTTATTATGCTCGAATCTGGTTAATTTAATCCAATTTGCAATTCAATTTTCGATGATCATATGGATTAGGTTATTTACTTATTATTCAACTCAATTAACATCGATCGAACATTACTACGTACAAATTCCCAGATTAAAGTAACACAAGTCTTAAAGTCTGAAATAAACCGAATATTACACTCTCTGTCTGCCTATAAACTGCGTAGGCCCACTCGACACACATGTTGAGAAATGAGTACCAACTAATCGGTAAAAAGTTCAAAAAGAAAAATGGATGACGGAAAGTCCAAGTAAATTAAATCTTACATGCAATTTTTTTGATACTTTGATTAATCAATTACTAGATACGCCCTCCTCAAAATGTGTGTCAAGGGCCCCTCACAGTTTATAGGCGAACGGATGATACTATGAAAGTATACTAGGATGTGATTATAGCTCTACAACTACTCTTATTAGCACACAACGATGTATTCCCTCCTTCTCAAAATATATGATTTTCTCACTTTTCGAGGTGAGATTTTAAACGTAAATATACTCTAAACGACAAGGTTAAAAATTATAAAACTATAATTTTATGAAACCTTATTTCGATACGAATCTAATGAGTATAACTTTGCCCATAAAAATCTCGTTAGTTTTTTGTTAAATCGAAATTCAATGGCCTCCTCGAAAACCGAAAACGTCCTATATTTTGGAATGGAGGGAGTAGTATGTACACAATCTTTTGCAATACTTCATCATTGTCAAGATTATTGGTTTCCAAAACTACATTTGAACCGTTCTTATTAGTACATTAGAGCAACTCCAATGGTGATTTTTCCTTGTAGTTTGGCTTGACAAGCTGGTGATGTCTTAGCTTGAGAACTTTCAGAGGCAGAGTACATGTACACAACTACACATCGTGCTAATTAAACTCCTGGGAACTTTCAGAGGCAGAGTACATGTACACAAGTACACAACTACACATCGTGCCGGCCAGCGCATTCGTTTCTTTCTTTTAATATATAGAAGTCGGGGGAACGTGAACGATTATAGTACGGAGTATCAAATTATCAATTGTCATTAGGATATCGTATCGCATCGAGAGATCGGTCAACGATTCTATTACCAATTTTATACGCATTTTAATTTTATTCGACGACAGACGAAGAAGTATCATTTATTGGTCACATTAACAATAATTTTATCTGAAGTCCTCTCTAATAAGAAAATAACAATTATGTTTAATCGGCTGGCCTGGGATCATACTTTGATCACAAATACTCCGTAATTAAATAAGAACTAGCTTTTGTTCCCGTGAACTCACGGGTGTCTTTTTTTGCTTCTTTTTAAACGAACTGTAGATATTAAATTTATGACTAAAATTTAGTAAAGCGTTTAGAAAGATCACGGTGATGGATATATTAACCAATGTAGGTAGTAACACTCTATAACATATTTCAGAAGTAAAACATTTGTATCAATAATCAACCTATATATTCCTCCTCCCGCAATGCCTAGGTAAAGTGTTCAAGTGAACGCTCTGACCCGAGTAGCATGGGGCACGTGGAATCCCGAGTGCTCTAAATTTTTGTATAAAGTGTTTTTTTTCTTTTCTTTTAGAAAAATCAAATAAAAAAATAAAGTAAATATACTATTTTGAAACAACATGAATGTAACTCAAATTTTTGACAAACCAAAGGTTAAAGAGAAACAATTTAATTTTTTTGGTAAGAAAACCTTTGAACTTACCTTACAATTTAATGTATAAAAGTCTCATACGATAAGAAGATTATAAGTCTCCATATGAATATGAAAATGAATGTATTTCCATTTAATAAATGTTCGTTTATCCTAAAGATGACCCTCACACATATAACTTGAAAATTTCTACTCGACAACAATAACAACGCGACACATAACTCTTGTTTCATCAACGTCTTAAGCGGATTTTGATATGACCATATATATTCGATTCAAAGAGATGTGTAAAATCAAATTTGAGTATTAAGATTCTTGTTGGATGAACTTGTAATTATTGATGTGTTTGGTGTCCATACAAAATTGAAAGCTGGAAACTAAAAATATTCAAAGTAAAATATACTCGCCAATTACAAAATCAAAATATACACAACCAAGATGATCTTATTGCATGGTAGTAGTTCAGATACTATACAGCTAATCAATTATAACAAATTGAAATCAATTTATAATCACACAGTAAAATACAGATATTCGAAGATTTTATTACGATAGACACATATAACAAATACTCATTCTAAAACCTCTATAAATCTTTGTATGAGTAAATCACTAAATAACATTTCTATATCTCTCTCGCAAACAAAATTTCTCTCTTGTGACCAACTCATTTTATATGTATGAAATGAAATGCAATTTTATTCACACCAGTATCTATCAAATTACGAAGATATATATAGTACCTTGAATTCAAATCTAACCTACGAATTGGCAAACCATTAGCCAAAGGACACTATGTTTAATACATGTTTAATGTTAATATTGAATGAAAGGCTTTCCAAGTACCCATGAATTTTAATGCGGATAACTCATTTCATGAGGAAGACGAAAGGTCTTGAGACATGTTTTAATTGTTGAGCCTACACATTAAAGGGATTGATTACGTGGAGGAGATAGAATGGAATTGCATAACGGGACGACACATAGGATATGACGTGGAATTTTTTGGCTGTGGATGCTTTCAAAGACTGCCACGTGGACGCGGATGTTAGACAATTAATAGTTAAGTATAGATGACGTGGGTTGCACTGAAGTTCTCTTGCCATGTTTCATGATTTCAATAATTAATAAAGTTAATACTCCGTATGTAGTCATGTGGTGGGATCAATCGAAGATGAGATAACTGTACCAAAGGGGAACAAAGTTTTCACTTTTTTATCAAATGGGGAACGAGATGTTTTTCTTTATCGATAGGGGTATGAGGACTACTGCCGTTAGTCATGCCGTTAGTTTGTAATGTAATCAACTCCCCATAAACCCCCCTTTTCTCTCTCCTCTCTCTTCTATGAATCTCACCAATTCCATCTCTTCCTCCACCCAGTCCGGCACCATCCACCTGCACCAACTCTCTCTTTCCTCTCTGTCGAAGAAAGTAGTTCACTGAAATCAAAATCTAAAACCCATAAAATTGAGTTCAACTCATGTACCTGTATTCTGGCTGCACTTTATTATCAAACCCATTATAAAAATTAACAATAAAATCATACCCCATTATCCCACCTCTGTACAATTTCAAACCACTCTGGGTTTTAAAATTATCTAGTTTTGGGATAGAATTTTGGGGAAATGGTGAGAAATGGAGGTGAAATTGACTTTGATCAAGAAATAATATGGTTTTAAATGAGTGAATTTGCAATTATGGGTGAATTGAGCTGTAGGTGGGGTGATTTTAAAGGGTTGATTTCATGTGCAAATAGTTGAATTTAGGTGTCCTAGATCGAGTTTTTGAGGATTTGTCGATTTGTGGTGGATTTGAGTGGTGTTGTGGCGGCAGCGGGCTTTTGGGTGCCGGAGTCATGCAGGTGGAGATTGATAGAAGAGAGAGGAGAGAGAGAAATATTGGTTTGATGGGAAGTGGATTACAATAGACTAACGGCAGTTAGTCTCATACCCCAAATGATAATAAAAAACATCTCAATCCCCATTTGATAAAAAGTGAGAAACTTTGTTCCCCTTTGGTACAGTTAACTCATCGAAGATACATCAAATATATTCTTGTTTTCTTTTGAAAACTGTATATCGAGAATATCCAGTTTCTACAAAGGCTAAAAAATTCTATTATTGTCCAGGAGTGATTGTGAATTCTATTAAAAATGCTCCTTAATTATTGTTTAAGTAGTTTCGCTTGGTAAAACCGCTTAAATCAGCAGCTTATACCATTGGAAGACTGTCGTAAATTGTAGTTTTGCTACTTGCTAGACAGTTGGTAAGCTGTTTCAATATGCACATACACAATGACATGACACCAAGTGAGATGTGAGATTTTCCTTCTATTTGGTGGGGTGCTAATTACTTAAAAAAAAAATGCCGACCATTTTATCACTATTCAAGAAAAATAGGTGTAAAATATTGTATACTACCCTTTGTTGAGTTGGACTGTATGTGAAGTATTCCTGAAGGAAAATATCAGAAATTCAGAAATTCTTCTTTGTGAATCACAAGCTAATTAAGTCATGTTTGAGGCTGTCAAGTTTTTGCTCCCATTTCTGCTTCCTGCTCTCCCATTGCTCTTCTTCTTAGCATTCCTAGGCAAAATATTGTCATCGCAAAATGCGAAACTTTCATCACAAGTTACTGATACAAACTTATTACCCAAGCCTTACCCTCTAATCGGTCATTTAATCCCCTTGTACCAGAACAAACACGACAGATTCCAATGGCTTGTAAGTCTCATTATCTCCTCTCCATCCGCCACCTTCGTTCTCCACCGCCCTTTCGGACATCGAATCATCAGCACGGGCAATCCAGCGACAGTGGAGCACATCCTAAAGGCTAAATTTGGTATTTATCAGAAGGGGCCTTACCAGAATGCCATTCTTAGAGACCTCCTAGGGGATGGTATATTTAATGTCGATGGCGAAAAATGGAAGTTTCAAAGGCAAGTAGCTAGCTACGAATTCAACACCAAATCGTTACGAAAATTTGTCGAGAATGTCGTTGATTATGAGCTCTCCAATCGGTTGATCCCTATCTTATCAGATGCTGCTAAGAATCAGACTGTCCTGGATTTTCAGGACATACTTCAGAGGTTTGCATTTGACAACATTTGCAAAATCGCTTTTGGGTATGATCCTGAGTACCTGTCACCCTCCCTGCCGAAAGCGAGATTCGCTGCAGCTTTTGAGGATGCTGTTATGATCAGTAGTAGCTTAAGGTACAAGTCATTTTTCCCAATCTTTTGGAAAATCAGGAGATTTCTCTGTGTTGGGTCTGAGAAAAAGCTGAAAGAAGCGGTTCTTGAGACTCGAACATTCGCCAATTCCCTGGTAAGACAGAAAATGCAGGAAATGAAGAAGAAGAAGAAGAAGAAGAAGAAGACGTCAGAGGGAAGTTTCTCATCTGAAGAAGGAGAGGACGACGACTTGCTGTCAAGGTTTTTGAAATCAGGCCACTCAGACGAGAAATTTGTCACTGATATAGTCATCAGCTTCATGCTGGCTGGCCGCGACACCACTTCTTCTGCTTTGACATGGTTTTTCTGGCTCCTACACAAAAACAAACAAGCAGAAGAAGAGATAGTAAAAGAGATAAACATAAAACAGATCAACAAAACATCGAAAACCTCGGTTTACGACCAAGTGAAAGACATGGTTTATGCTCATGCTGCTATATGTGAGAGCATGAGGATGTACCCACCAATAGCTGTAGACACTAAAGAGGCAACCAGTGATGACATTCTCCCAGACGGCACGGCTGTAAGAAAGGGTTCGCGGGTGAATTATAACATTTACGCTATGGGCAGGTTGGAGAGTCTTTGGGGTCCTGATTGGGCCGAGTATCGGCCCGGAAGGTGGCTTGAAGTGGAAGATTTTGGAGGGAAGTGGAAGTTCATACCTCGTGATCCTTATTCGTACCCGGTTTTTCAAGCTGGACCTCGAGTTTGTCTAGGTAAGGAGATGGCTTTCTTGCAGATGAAGATGTTGGTTGCTGGTATTTTGGGTAGGTTTAGGGTGGTTCCTGCTGTCGAGGAAGGGTTCGAACCTGTCTACGTTCCTTACTTGACCGCGAAAATGAAGGGTGGTCTGCCGGTGAGGATTGAGGAGAGGGTTCATGGTCCTAGCCAGTGTTGAGCCCTTTCATAATTTCTAGTCCATGTTTGGAATTCCTTTTAGTACTCCTTTCATTTATTTCCAAGTTTTCTGTTTTCCTTTTAGGGAAATTCTCTGTCAAGCTTCATGTTTTCCTTTTAGCGAAATTCACTCCCAAGCTTCATGTTTCCCGTTTTGGTAATTAACTTTTGAGCTAATAAGAGACCTCCTAAGTGCTAAATGTCCTATTCTAACTTAGTTTAAATAATTTTTAATACATTCCTAAAATTTTGTGTAAAAGTAAATAAAAAGTTTGAAAATGGATGGAGGCAGTATATGGCAAAATTATAAATCAACGTCTAAAGTTGTAAGAGACCATTCCATTCCTATACGTATGATCACGTCAAACAAACATTCACCGATGGTTAGTTCGCCTAAGGAAATAATCAAAATCCCCTTTATACGGAGTATTAATTAATGGAATCCACATTGTTCTCTTATTATAGAAACTTGTATATCAAGTTCATTTGCATAAATATCAAGTTCATTTGCATAAATCACCAACCAAGCAGAATTTGGGGCACAGTGCTACAGGTAAGATCATAAGCTTACAGGAATATAATCATTAAGTTTGGGCCTGAGAACGAGTCCAGAGGTCTATTTGAAGGGCTATCGGGCCAAACAGCAAACACTTCCCATCAACCGTGACATTGGCGTCATTCCTGAAAACGGTTTAATTTCAATTGCAGACCGAACCGAACCGCCAATGCCGTATTTGTCTTTGTCTTTTTTTTTTGAGAGGAAAATATCGTTCATTCATTAATAAAAGCCATACGGCATCTACAAGATAAACCGATCATTTTAACATACAAATCTGACAAACATACATAAAACTCAAATCCTTGAGAACTACGATCACAAAGGTGGTACAACACTTCCGGATACCCTCTATGATATCGCTGATCAGAGCAGCCTTGAACGAGGGGGTCTTGCGATCTTGAGTAGTTTCGAGAAAGATGAGCTCTAGTAGATCTATCGATTTGGAGGCGAAAAATCAGCAACAAGTACACAACCGCATTCATATCCATTTGAGAGCATATCTTCCACCTACAAACAGAGCAAACTCCTCTAAAAGGAGAGACAAAAGGACCCAATAATGGGAGAGAAAACCTCACATGAGGAGAAAACTTATTTATAGAACAACCCGAAAACATAAAAAACATAAGAAAGCAATTAAAAACGAAGAGAATCAGGCCGGAAATGACCATAAAATGGCCATTCCCAGCCTGAGAAAATGAGGCAGAGGGATAGAGTTTAGGCGGAGAGAATGAGGGAGGAAGAGAGAGAATGAGGGAAGAGAGAGAGAGAGAGAGTTATATTAGTACACCTGTATCATTTAGTTTACTAGTATTTGTCTTTGTCTATGGCTCTATGCATCTTAGTTTCTTCGTGGTCAGCATGTCTGATTAATCTCATCTTATAATCAAGTAATCGTGTTAAGTGAGTGGTTAGAGAACAATTTTTAAACTTTTGTTGGTAGGCTTAATTATATCATAGGGGATTAGGGGTCTGATATTTACAGGTAACTGAAGTTGAAAGTCTTTATCATATGTAATTAAAATACATTTTAGGTGATGCATCACTCTTGTCACTCTATGTTTGAATAGGATCTTCAAAGTCCAAATCATAAACTATGGAAAATTTGCCACATAGCACCTTTTATGTTTCCGAATTTAACAGCTAGCACCTTTTATGTCCAATTCGACCACATAACACCTTTAAGTTACTCTTTTTTAATACATCACACCAATTTGCTAATTTCTGGCCAAATGTGAATTGACCCCGGCGTTGACCGAGTGTGCCGGTCACGTGAGCTCTCCCTCCCTCTTTTCTTTTCATTTTCCCCGAGTTCTAACCCGACACCTTTCTCCTCTTCCTCTCTTCATCTTTTTTCTTTTTTTCCCTCTAAAATATTTTCCCATTGAAATGGAACAAGGAACAATTTGGTTCAAATCTTCCAAATTTTTCATTCAATTCAACGAAGTTATTGCCAAAATGGCTACAAGATACAACTCTAAGCTTTATTGTAAGCAATAAGCAAGGCAATGATGGCTAGAAAGAAAACAAGTTTTCTAGTCTTCCCCTTCCCCTTTTCCTGAGCTGCTTGCATTTCGCTTAGCTTCATTTTCAATTCATCGACTTCGTTTGACAGCGGCACAACAATTTACTCTTCAATTCGGTATTTTCATCACGTAGCAAATTGATGACATCTCTTTGCCAATCGGTGCTCACCTTATCACACCAATAAAAAAAAAAATCACACATACCCCTTTACTTCACATGGCTGTAGAAGTGGCATTCCCAAAACCGCCTCCCCGGATTTGCCCTCGTCGTAGAAGTTTGGAGCAATACAACCCTACCACAATGACAATTAGGTCAAGTATTTGCCATTGGAATTGATTCAACACAAACCCAAACCATAATTTCGAAAACCCCAATTTAATAGAAATGATTACAAAACCCAGAAATTTCGATTACAATCAATGAAAGTAAAACCCATTAAAGAACTTACATGGTTGTTACCTGATTGAACTCGAAAGAGAAGAAACAAGGACAAAATAAGAGAAGAACAAGGAGAAAGAGGGAGAAAGAAGGAGAAAAGAAGAGGAGGAAAGAAAGAATGAAGTGAGGAGAAGGGTATCGGGTTAGAATTGGAGGAAAATGAAAAGAAAAGAGGGAGAGAGAGCTCACGTGACCGGCACACTCGGTCAACGCCGGGGTCAATTCACATTTGGCCGGAAATTAGCAAATTGGTGTGATGTATTAGAAAAGAGTAACTTAAAGGTGTCATGTGGTCGAATTGGACATAAAAGGTGCTAGCTTTTAAATTCGGAAACATAAAAGGTGCTATGTGGCAAATTTTCCCATAAACTATAGACAATTTTTTATGTCATGCGTCAGGCAATTGTTAAATGAGATGATTGGGTGGCTAATTTTTCTTTTGGAGTTAATTATATCGAGTTGCCTATGTAATTTTTCTTGTTTTGTTTTGTTATTATACAAGACATAGGCCATGTGCGATTCAACTTATTCAACGGTATTTTCAAATCAGATCAGATCAAATCAAATCAAATCAGTTTCATTCAAATCAAATCAGATTAGTTTCATTCAAATCAAATCAAATCAAATCAAATCAGAATTATCCAAATAACAATCAATGAATCTAGTCTATTTTTAGTTATTAATTCGTCTAATTGCAGTTAATTTATCAATTAATTCAGTTCAGATCAAATCAAATTAAGTTTATTCAAATCAAATCAAATCAGATCAGTTCAAATCAAATCAAATCAAATCAGATCAGAAAAATGCAGTGCAATCGCACATGGCCTTACTACTGCTATACGCCTATACCACTATAGAAGTTGTATAATAATCTAGCAATAAGATTCGAACAGTCGAACTATATCATTGCACCTTGAATTTTGACCTAGGCCGATGTTCTAAAACGAAATATATAAGTAATAAGTTATGTATAGAATGAGATTTTTTTTCGAAAGTAGCAAAAACTTTCATAATAATTTGCCATACGACATATATAAGAGTACGAAATTATCAAAATATAAGGCTATATATGTCGAATTAAACTCAAACCTGCAAAACTACGATCATTATGTAAGATGCACTCGGCGACCGGATGGGTCTAATTGATCTCTTGTAGTTTGTTAAAGGATGAGCAAATTCGCCAACCATTCGAAGAGAATTCAGCATATATCTCAATGTCATGGCAAAAGCATTAACATCAAATCCCGACGTGGATCTCGCAAATCTCAGTATAAACCACTTATATGCTGAGAGACTTTCCTAAGGAGTTAGAAAAGAGTTATTATAATATCAACTTGCGATAACAAATTAACTAAAGCGAAGATAATAAGAAATTTAATTTGGAGCTTACCACTGTCTAATTGATTGGCGTCAGCCATAGATCGAGTTTTGGGGGTTAAGGTTTTTGAGAGAGAGGAGAAGTTGTATTTAATGAGTTTAAGTGCCTGTTTGGCCAAGCTTCTAAAACTGTTTCTGGAGGTGAGAAACAGAAACTTGGCCAAACGGGGGTAATGGTAGAAGCACTTCTTGTGTTTTGAGAAGCTCAAAACAGCTTCTAGAGTGCCCAGAAGGAGAAACACCAAATTGGGGCTTCTCCTTCTCCTGTTTCTGTTTCTCCTTCTCCCCCTTTTTTTTTTGTTTTGTTTTTCCTCATTACTATTAAATTCTCTCTCCTCCCCAATCCCACCCAACCCGCCTCACCTCCCACCACTCACCGCCGTCGGTGGTCCCCCAACCAACATAGCTAGCCCTCCGATCTCATCACCGCGGCATTGAGCCGCCGTCCACCACTTCCCCCTCCCCGCAAGCCGCCACACCGTTCGCTCTTCCTCTTACTTTTAATTTTCTCTCTCCTGGAGGACTTTTTCTGACCCCTTTTGATTTATTTGTTTGGTTTTTCCAACTATTTTTCTAAAACTTTTTAACTTGTGTTCAAAGTTCATCTGTTTTTTGCAATATTTTTTTAAACCTTTTTATTTATTTTGACGACTTTCTAAATTTCCTTTGAAATTGTTTAAATATTTCTAACATGTTTACAACGTTTTCGAAATTTCTTGGCGTACACAAGACGGTTACTGGATGACGATTCATGTTAGCCGACCCCAATCATTTTGGGAATAAGGCTTGGTTGTTGTTGTTGTTGTTGTTGCTCGATTCTTTCTCACCCACAACCAACAATGCCTACTAAAAGGTCGGGGGAGGCACTAGAGGTGGTTTTCGTGAGGAGTGGGCCAGAAATCGGTGGGAAAGAAGGTAGAAATGGGAAGTTTTGAGAGGAGAGAGAATCGCGCGTGGAGAAGGTAGGCCTCGACGATGGCGAACGTTGATGGCGTAGGCGATTAGATCAACGTGTCGTCGACCGGAATGTGGTGCACGTCGGAGTAATGGTGGGTTTGGGCGATGGCTGGCGGTGGTGCTGCGGCGGAGCTAGGGTGGCGAAGGGTATAGGAGAGAGAAAAAAAATGGGTTGGAGATGATGATGAATTTGGATAAATTTTATTTGTTTTTTTATTATTATTATTATATTATTTTTCATTTTATTTCAAGGCTTGGCCAAAAACTTCTCTAAATGTTTCTGATTCTTAGAAGCACTTCTAAATTAACTTGGCCAAACACTCAATAATTTCTCCAGAAACAGTTTCTCGAAAACTATTTCTCAGAAACACTTCTAGAGAAGTTGAAGCTTGGCCAAACGGACCCTAAGTGAGTGTTAATCTCATTTTACCACATAGGGCTACATGCATAGTGCCTGGTACAAAGAACTATAACAATTTATTTGGTAAAGAGGAATTGAAAGGAAAGGAATTGGAAAGAATTGTGTGTTTTATGTTTTGAATTGTCTTTCCGTCAAATTCTTCCAATTTTGGGAGAACAGGGAACGACAATTTAATGAAATATAAGGGTCATTTACCAAAATGGCCATTTTGATAATATTATTTACCAAAATTACTATAACTTGAAACATTTTACCAAAATGACCACTTTTACGGAAAAAGACAATTTTTTTCTTTATTTAAAAATTTAAGCATAACTAATAAAACAGAAATCCACCCAACACAACCCCTTTCTTCCTCCTCCGTCCCAAACCCCAGCGGCCCCTCCTCGAACAGCGACCATGATATATTAACCGGCGCCGACCGACCATCCGCTCCCCCAACACCGCAACCAGCCCACTTCTCGTCCTCCTTTGCGTCTCCCTTATACTCTTTTCCCTCCTTCACTCATTTCGTGCACTTCCTCTCCTCATATTTCCCCCACAACAACTACACCATACAACCATCGGCGGTCATTCAAAAAGAGAAGGTGGTTACTATTGGGGAGAGGGAGGAGGGAGTGGATGGAAAAAGGTGAGAATAATGGACGGAGAAGAGAGAGATGAAATGAACAAAGAAGGGGGGGACAAGGTGGTCACTGGGGTTGAAGAAATAGCGTCCCGGCCGGCGACGTTCGGATTGACTCGGTTAAGGTGGTGATGTGGGTGGTTTGCGGCAGGTTGGGTGAGTTGTGAGCATGGCGGTTGGGAGGAGAGCGGTGAGATTATTAATTTAGATTTTGGTTAATTTGGGTTTCATTTTTTTAACTTATTTATAAACTTTTATTGATATAAACTTTATTTTAACTTAAAAATGATGTAAATATGTTAATGAAAAATCTCTCTCTAAAAAAAAAACCCTAGCCTCTTTGTCTAAAATTCCTCCTCTTAGCATTTCTCCTCTTTGATAAGTTTGGTGCTGCCATCGGATCCTTTACGCGTTGGTAAGCCCCTAGTTATCGTTTTGTTGATCTATATGTTTTATTTAGGTTTCGCAGAATAAAATTTCACCATTGATTGATTTCATTCGGTCGTTTTTTGGCTCCATTGTGAGTACTTTGTGACTCCTTTGTGAGGTTTTTTTGGCTCCATTGTGAGATCCTTGCGACTCCTTTGTGAGGTAATTTGACTCCATTGTGAAACCCTTTTGGGCTACTTTGTGAGGTTCTATTGGCTCCGTTGTGAGGTCTTATTGGCTCCTTCGTAAGGTTTGATCTCTTGATCAGTGGTGTTTTTTCCTATTTGTCCAAGACGGAAGTTGTTTGCAGATCGGTAATCACGGAAGTTGTTTGCAGATCGGTAATACTCAATGAGTTCAGCATCAAATATCGTTAACTACGTCAATTGTCTTTTCTTTGTCGAGTTACATAAATCTCTACTGTCGATGAAAGACGCAAAGATGTCGACGTGCGAGGGATCAATTTTGTTAATTAGCGAAAGATTGTGTCAATTAGATATTTTTGATGATTTTTGTATCGTTACAATTCTTGATATAAGTGCCGTTTGGCAACGATATTAATGAAATTCCATTTTATTTTAAAAAAAAACTTTTTTTTTACTTATTATTTATCAATTGGAACAATAATAACTGTCATTTTGGTCAATAGTTTCAAGATGTGGTCGTTTTGGTAAATAGTTTTACCAAAATGGTCGTCCTAGTAAAAGGCCCGAAATATCATCTCCTAGTATTTCCGTTTCTTGTTTTTGTTTTCATTTCCTTCTACTTCTCATGCATTTTTACAAACCAAACGTTGAAAATCCGTAAAATCTATTTCTGTTTTCGCCTTTATATCTAATTCCTCCATATCGAACCAGCTGCAAGAACTTATAGCTAGAAATTATCTTCGTTTTAAAAATTAACTAGGTTAAAAGCCCGTGCGATGCACGGGTCACTTTATCATAATCGTCTTTCTTATAAATTAATTAAATAAATAAATAAACATGACAAATACTTAAATGTTTGTTAGTGAAAATGTCTCCTAATCTCATTAAGGCCCTGTTTGATAGGACTTATTTGCAGTAGTATTCAGATCAGTTCAGAATCATTCAGATCAGATCAGATCAGTTCAGAAACATTCAGATCAGATCAGATCAAATCAGAAATGTTAAAATTTTTATCAATGTATTTGGTCCATAACTGATACTAATTCGTTGAAATTTAATCAAAATTTCAGCACATTCAGATCAGATCAGATCAATTCAGAATCATTCAAATCAGATCAAATCAGAAAGATGCAGTCCTATCAAACGGGGCCTAAATCACTTATGTCATCGTAGTATTATACTCTAATATTGAGATAATATTCATTTCTTAAGCATTTTTCACAAAAGTCTTAGACTTGTCTATATATCACAATGAAATCAAAAGTATGTGTAAATGAATCTTATACTGAAGTACAGTTCGACACGAACTTAATTATAGATGTATCGTAATATTCAGATATACGTAGATCATGTTATAACAGTTTATATTATGTTTCATGTTGATAACTGTTTACAAAAGACTTTTACAAATATTGGACTCTCTGTGCATTTCTTAATGTCTTAAACTTGTCGGAATATCTCCACCAAAATCATACTTAACTTTTCAAACGTATGTGTAAATGGATCTTATATTGAAATACGTTTCGACACGAACTTAGTGATTTATATATCGTAATATTTTGATATACGTAGCCCAAGTTATAACAGTTTATATTATATTTCATGTTGATAACTTTATTACAAAATAGTTTTACAAATATTGGACACTCTCTTACATTTTTTAATGTTTAATGTGATAAGTTTTACAAATATAGGACTCCCTTTGTACATTTTTTAATGTTTAATAAATTACTTAAATACATAATGTTAGAGTTTAACATATCTTGGACTCTTTCTGTGCATTTCTAAACCTGTGGACGACTTCTATGCGCTCCAAATTGTTCGCTTTTAGATATATATATTAGATATATTAGATTGTAACATTTTAACTTTGATTTATGTTAGGAAACTCGGGAAGGTGAACTGGGGACAATGTAGCAGCAAAGAAGAAAATACGGAGTATGAGATATGAAACACGCACGCAGCTCAATAAAAGAGGGTCGCATTATTAATTGAAACCATTGTCATATCTCAAATTTAATTATCTGTTGTCAAAGCTATCTAGGATTAATTCTTAATTAAAGGTTGGATTTTATAATGTCCTGTAATATGATAGTAATCTTTCGAAAATTCTATGGTCATTATCGCTAGTGGTAATCACCATAAAAATATAATATTTTAGTGATATTCGATATCTTTTTATATTATTTAGAAATATTACGTAGTATTTTATTAAGATTTGTTATCTTCTTATATTAATTTAAAAATATAATATTTCATAATTATATTTTAAAAAACCGTAAAACATAGTACATGTTTGATATTGTTGAAAATTCTCGAGAATTAAAATTACTTTATATTGAAGTTGCTTGACGATCCCGTAGGTGGAAACCACCTCTCACAATAAAGAACGATCCAGCGGTAAAGTATCTAATCTAAGTATACGTATACTAATACTAAGATTAAGACTATATCTAGATTAATGTATCCCAACTAATAAGACTACTATTAAGAGTCTAAGACCAAGCCGTAAGTTTATGTATGCTACTCATTTCAAAAAAAAGTTTATGTATGCTACGGAGATATTGGTAATCAAATCATGATCGATCACAAAACATCCAAATTATAGCAATCTTGAGCATAAATGATTGCTTTTTTTCCCCCTTTTTCACGAGGCATATGGCCTGGTTCTTCAGTATTGTGCTTTGTGCACAATTCTTTTTGCCCTATTAATCTCAAACACAACTTAAAAAATAATAATAAAATATAATTCTTATTCTAAAAAAGAAAGATCTCATCCCAATTAAAATAGTACATTGAAATATTTACCCTTAATTAAATAATGTATTCTTATGATAATTACCACTAGCGGTAATGACCATAGAATCATCGGTAATCTTTTGAGTAAGCACTAGCTTTTTACCCGTGCAAAATTGCACGGGCGGCCCGCTTACATTACACTTTTTTTTTTTCTTATTCAAATTAAACTAAATTTTATAGGTGTAAATTAATATAATATGCTTTGTACAACGTTAATATAAGGAATATAAATTACGGTGTAACTTGCTTTGAATGGAATGAACGTGTCAATTGTGCTTATTCGTTATAACTCTTAGTAAATCAAATTATATTCACATCGACCGTATTTGTCCTTAGATTAGTTTTAACACAAAGTCTCATAAAAGGCGGTCTCTCAATAACTTATCGAGAGACCATTATACTGTGTTATAATTGAATTTTATTAAACAACCCGTGCATTTTACCCGTGAAAAACTGTTTAGTATGAATATTAAATTAAACGTCGAAATTAAAAAAAAAATTATTTTAGTTTTATATCACGCGTTTTAATGTGACATGAACCCACTTATATTATGATAAATAAACTATATTAACTCGCGCCCGTTTTAAACCTCATATGTTACGGGTTTTATGTGTCATGAACCCGTTTTTCATGACACAAAACTCATATTGACTTGCACCCGTTTTGACCCTCATATGTTTAATTTCATTATTACCTATATGTCGCTATAAGTAACATTTCATTTTATATATTGTGCCTAAATTGTGTCTATATTGAGATATAGTTTCATTCCCTATAAGATTTCGGTAGATTTAACCTTAATTTAGGAGATTATAATATCGCCCTAATCAAGGAAATCCGGGCTATATCATGCCATAAATTATTCTTAGACGTTTTTTTTTCTAGGATTAGCTATATTCTTATAACATTTCCGTTTGAAAACACTCTAATTGAGGAGATTATGATTTTTGTTAAAATTTTCAACGTTTTTTTTATGCCACCCATTTGATTTAATTCCGTTTTTAAGAAATTCTGCCATAAATCATGCCCATATTATCGACCATAGTAGCTTTTTATTGCGATTTCCGTTTTTAGCTAATTAATTTTAAAAGAAATCAGTTACAGATTAATATCCTTTATATATAGTTTTGTTAATAAATGAATATTATATTAACTTTGAGGTCGCGGGTTCAAACCTTTATAGCCTCATTTTTTCAAAATTAATTATGCGGCAGGTGATGAGGTGGCGATGACATCAGCAAATGACATCATCGCTGATGTGGACGCAAAAAATTGCACAAGATGTTTTGCCTATTAATTAATACTAGTTTAATGACCCGTGCAAAATTGCACGGGCTGTTCAATGTCATAATTAATCAAATTTATAAACTACGGCATAATTAATCAAATTCGGATTTTGATTATAATCATCTTCCCTTCTTAGCGTCTAAAAGTAATAAAAAAATAGAATACATAGTGTAGACTTATGATAAGTCAATTGTTTCAATAACTCGACCACGTGTAACTCGCACGTTTTTCCCTAATCAGGAACTCGTTTAATAACCCGTACCCTTATTTAAACAAACCGCCATATTTTTAGGACAAACCCTACCTAGTCGTTGCCAAAATTTTGACTCGTAATTAAGACAATGGAACGAAGACGAAACCAAACCCAAAAATGGAGTAGGAGAACAAAAGGTCAATTAACTAACACAAAAGTTTATTTTACTTAATTAGATGCATATCCAACCCGATAAGTCTACCTGATTAGACATTCTTTTTACAGGTTTAGACCCGTAAATATTGTTTGATCTAACCCATTGACTCGTAATTAGGACAAAACTAATAAGTTTTCAAGCCGAAAATTAATCTAATCGCTTGTACTCAATCATGAACCCATATTTTATTTTCTGAATTATGGTCGACAATAATCCAAATCAGCTTTATTGGCATATTTCTGGTTAGAGATAACTTGTGTTAAACTATTTTGACCCGTAATTAGCTCATTAAGGCTTAGTTTGATAGCACTAAATCTTTCTAATTTGTTTTGAATGAAGATCTCATCTAATTTGAATGATACCGAACTGATTATCTGGTTTTGTTTTTCCCGCAAAGTATGAATAAAATCGACCACTTTTACCAAAAAAAAAAAAAAAAAAATTGAACTGATTGAAATGGCGGGCTTCACAAGCTCATCATGATACAACTATATATCTTGTCATCAATAGATTATGGAATCAAATGAATATGCATGCCTGCCATAAAAATTGCAAGGAATTAAAATAGAAACAGTGTGAGTATTTCTATCACTATCAAGCCAAGGCATGCACACATTTCTCACTCCAGGAGAGTTGTTGTGTTTGATGGATCCACGTACATTCTGCATGCCATGTTCTTCACCTTCGTCAACCGTTTTGATCGATCAAAAGTACTCTTGCTGCAACACATTGTTGTTCGTAATAAGTCTTTCCCTTGCCCTGTAAATTAAGATTTCTGGGTTTGTCGTGTAAAATCAGCTACGTTGGTCAACCCATAATCCAACCCCAACCCGTATACACCCAAACACAAAACTACCTAGACCCGAAACACACCCGCCCGTCCCGTTTTACAGGCGAGGACATCATTCAGACACATTATCTTCGAAAAACAAACTTTTAAGCAAAATTAAGAGAGCAGTAGATGTTCGATTTGATTATTGCTAGTTTTCATAGCAAGTCAGGCATTGAAAATAATAGTCTGTATACCTTAAAGGATCAATATCAACACCGACACACAAGATCAAAATAAGAGTCTCTTTGTTCAAGATGTACGAAATTAAAGTTAATAGATAATCAATTATTGAAAATATATATAGCATGCTTACCATGACCATGAATTCATCAATTAAACTGAAAGTCGCATCGTCCTCCAAAATTTATGCAACAAAAAAAACCTCTGCAAATTAGAAAAATTAGAAGAAATGCTTACTGAAATTTATGACGCAATGAACTCAATAACTCATCAAGGGAGAAGAAATGAATCTAAAAAAAAAATAAACGAATTACGATGGAGAAATTATGCTCTATTGATCATCTCCATTTATAGTACTCCGTATGATGCTTCGTTTACATCCCATGATATTTTTTTGGAATGTTTTACCAATTCACAGCAATAATCTCGGATGTTGCTTGTTCTAAAAATTACATTCCCTCTAGCATATATCCACGGTTTATATGGCTAATCTTATAGGAAAATTAAGATTCTTTAAGATTATATTTGTAAGTTTAATGGAATTTATTTATGGGTAATACCTTTTGTTACATATTTTTTTGAAAATATATTGTTTGTTGAAATAATTTATTATTTTGATTGAGTTAATTCCGGAGAATGACATATATTGCCGACTATATTTTGTGAGTAAATTTTACTTTTCGCAATTGTTGAATTTAAACGTTCGACATATTTCTTAAGCGGGAAATTATTTAATTTATCCCGTGTATGACAGGTTGTAATATTTCGTATTACCTTTTACAATAATCGTTTATTAGAAATAGTTATAGTTATATAGAGAGAAGGATTTCATTTAGTATGAAACGCATAATATTATCCGATATTAATCTAGGAAATGTCACTTCTTTGTGATCTTATACAGTAAATTTGCTTATTTACGGAAACAATTGTTTATTCGGTATATATGACGGTGTGAATGTAACTATGTAGGTAAACACAATATAAATCACCATTTAATAAAGGTAATTAGTATCAATTATGTTTATGTTGTTGCCATAAATAGCGGTTGATGACATCAGCTATGACGTGTCGCTGATGTCACGGTTGATGTGGACGGCCTTAAAAGCTGCTAAATCTACCGCTATTGTATGTATATATGATATGATAATATTTGATATTCCCGTGTAGGGTAAAAAAGTAGTACGGAGTAGTACATATACATGAGGGTTTCAGTTCATATGAGAACCCCATCTTAAATGGGAACCATGAGAACCTTTGTCATCCCTTGGATTAAGTAGATGAAGGGTTAAGATTTAAAATATCTAAAGACAAAAATCAAAAACAATCCCCAAACCCAGAATTTCCTCCCTTCTCTCCCTTCCCCCATTTTCTCTCTCCTCCCGGAGCCACCTCCACACAGCCGCCACATTCACCACCGCCGACCAGTGTTCGATTCTCTCGTCTGGAGTGGCGAAGTCAGGCGACTCCGCCACGCGCCACCACCTTCCTGCCCCTCCTTCTCTCTCGCTATCTCTTCACACAAACACCCTAAACCCACCACGTTTACACTGCTAAAACCAGCCCCATCACGTCCTTACTACGCCGTCGCCCTTCCACGATCAACCACCGTGGGTGCGTGGACAGACTACCTCCCGCTCCCTGATTCGTCCACCATCAATGTGCCGGTCGTGGCAAGTCGATCACTCGTCGCCCCTCCACGTGCTCCGCCGCTAGTCCCCACAAGTAGCGCAGTCCGAGATTCGACCCCACGAGATCGAACAAACTCGACTCATTTTCTTGATGTGCATATGGTAAAACATTGATGTACATAGGTCAATACCTAATTGTGCATTTCACGATAGGTAAATGTGCATTTGCCAATACCTAATTGTGCATTTCATGACTGGTAGTTGTGCATTTGCCAATACCTAATTGTGCATTTCTCTTTGGGTAATTGTTCATTCCCCAAATTCATTGCACAACCTAGATTTATTGTATGTACATTGCACATCAATTAATAGTGCATATAACTATACTTGAATGTGCATTCTAATATGTGTTAGCTGCCGTAATCGTGGTCGTTGTTTGCTATAAAAGAGAGACAAAAAAAAAAGGAAGAGAAAGAGAGGAAATGGAGGAGAAGGGAATGGAACAAAAAGGAGATGGTATCGCTCGCCGGAGTAGGGGGTGAGTTCGCCGACGATCGGCGAGAGGAACGATGGTAGTTTCGCTGGTCGTGGTGGTGGAGGGCACTCGCCAACGGCGGTGAGGCAAAGGCGGAACTATGGTGGCTCGGGGTGGGGGAGTGGGGAGGATAGAGAAAACGTGTTGGGTTGGTTGTGGTTCATTTTATTTTTTTATAATCTTGGCCCTTCAATTTGTAATCTGATGGTAACAATCAGTTCTCATGGTTCTCATGACATAAAGTGTTCTCATGAGAACTGAACCCTATACATGAGAGCTTGACGTAAATCCAACATCTATATTATCCTTAACAATCTATACTTCCAAACTCAGCTTACAGTTGGCAAAACTAATTGCACCGATTCTCTTACACGGAGAGTGAAGTTGCCATTTTTTAGAGGTTCTTAGATTGTACATCGCATAAGCTAAATTGGGGATTTCTATATCAATTATAATTTCACTTTCACGATTTATGTATCCATGTTTAAAATTGGATTGATAGAAATCCACGGCATAACACTCTTTTGTGCATGGTAAATTATAAAGCAGCTGGAGTTTAATGACTTATCACTTTGTCAGGCACAAAAGAGCGTAGATTAGCTAAATCTAGAGTGGCGTTATTATACCCTTAATTTCGTCTCTCATTTATTTATCATTGCAGTGCCATTTGTACCACATTATAACAACCGTTAAAACAATTGAACACTCAGAGCAAAAGAAACCAGCTAAAAGCACATACATAATGTTTGGTCCCAAACAACAAAAGTGAAACCAAAAAATTTCAACAAGTAAAATCATTCCCACATTCTCAAATTTCGATCATTGATTCAAATTGAAGCCCCTCTTTTTGGTCATGCACTTTCTTTTTAGGGTGATTGTGGGGGCACAAATGAATGAAACAGGAACATACACTTGAATGAATTATATAGAACATGTCTTTCCTAAGGTAGCGCAATGTTCAAGCAACCATTTTTTTGGCAGGACCATATGTATCTTTAGTACATTATATGATCACATTGATCTGTGTTTGATCAAGGCATTTAAGATCAGAGAGAAAGCAAAAGCTTATTTCTCCCTATCTATCTTTGCTTTGCTCTTTCTCTATTCCCGTGGGAAGACAAGGATCTGCCTTTGTCTTTACCCAACTTATATTCTCTAATCCCATAGCGAAATGTACCAACTTCATGCATTTTTACTTGCGATTGCAACCTCGAATCTTGTTGTTCTTTTATTTGCACTTGTCTCGAATCTTGTTAAGCGTATTTGTTGAAGGAAGAATAAAGATTTTTGGTCTGAAATTTTTCATGCTAAAACTCCCAGGGTGTGCACAAATGAGACCATTTGTGCGATAAAATATGTGTAGTGGTGTATGAGGCCTACGTGTATTAGTGTATAACTGACGGCTGACGAGGGCATAGATATATAACTACTACTGTGTCTAAGACATGTATTGTAACTTTTACAAATATACGGAGTATGTTTCAACATGATAATGCTCCGTTTTAGATATTTAAACTCGAGATTTTTGGTTAAAAGTACTTAATTAACATCTTCATCTAAGTGCGAATCCCCGTACGGTTACTACAATACTACTACATATATATATGATCCATAGGTGTTTCTTTTCTTGCATCTTTTTCCTTTTTTGATCAAATCAAAGTGTCCCCTTCTCTTACATTTCTCAACTTTATGATCAAAAATATAATAAGTACTGATCAAGTGATCCCTTCCCTTCTTTTAGTACCTCTTGCCCCAAATCTAAGCACTACTTTCTTCAATTCCTAGATGATTTCAAAGCTTACAAGAGTTACATGAAAAAGAAAAGCTTCTCTAGGTATGTAATACTAATACACTTAAGATTTGAAAGTCTATGTTTATTAGTGCATGTTTGCAGCATCGATCATCTAATATTGGGGAGTTCATGTAGAAGTTTACTAAGTCGATCATCCGTCCACTAATTTGTTGCTGTTAAGCCAAGTTGAACGCAATTTAAGATTGAACTGTCGGAACCAAATATATTTATCGCACAATGCAGAATTATCATTTCCCTTCTTATTTAATCCATACGCACCCAAGTCTTGACCTGCATTATTTTGTATACCCAAGTCATCATACATTTTACCTACTGTGCATGTTAAATCTATCAAGATCGCGAACTGCATGCATAATTATCTAGCAACTGCACAATTTACATGTTCCATGAAAAAAATCAAGCCACTATATATGGGCAAATACTACGTACGTTTGTTATGTCACTATCGATAATGAAGTTTTGAGGTGGCATACTCCATCTCTCTATCAATCCCAATCACAAAAGATTCTACTACAATTAGCAATCTTGTTATTGACCCTAACAACGAATAACTTATTTAGTTTATAATGCTTAATGTCATAATCTATACAATGTTAAAAGAGAATTGTCTTGTCACTCTCCTCACCAAAGTAGTGATTAAGATCGTAAAAGATTATACTACGGAGTACTTGCTTAAACGAGTGTTTTTAACACGGTAGAATAACTGTTGGCCGTTACTTTCGTTTCAAATAAAAAGCATCTTCTACTTTAAATTCGATTAAGTGACCAAGCAACCAAACAATAATCATTCGAAATGCGGAAATATAACACCACTTTATTGAAACAATTGTCTCTATAACATTTTTGCACTAACAAGACTAACGAAATTTGGGATCAAAACGAGTAGTCTCATATACAGGGAGTTCATTCCCTATTAACGAAAGATGATCTAACTCAAATAAATCCGAACTTGAACAACTCAACCCATCATCATCATCATCATCATCATCATAATTATCATCACCATAATCATAATTATCTTTCGGATGATCGTAATTTACGCCGTAATTACCGCCATAATTACCATCATTAGTAACCTTGTCGTCGACTTTCTTACTACCCATTCTCGAGTCCCAGCAATAACCACTCAGTAAATCTAACGCAACTTCTTCAAACTTCTTCTTATTACTATCTCTTTCACTCTGCAACCCATTTAAGATCCTCAACTCTTCATACCTCTTAGACAACGATCTCGCAAATTTCGACGTCGATATACGATCGTACCCATCGTCGAACACTGACTTCTGACCGCACGGTCGAGAATCTTCATCTAGAAGCACACCCACTGGACAAAATCTGACGGTCCGTTTAGTACTCCCATCGTCTTGGAACAACTTTTTGTTCTTGTTGTTGCTTAAACAAGACCTTGAGTACGATGAAGGTGTCGTACACGTTGAATGCGACGTTTTTGTAATTTTCTCGGACTTCGTAACAATGTTGTTGTTGTTGTTGTCGCTGTTGTTGTTCTTGTTTTTGGTTTTTGTTTTGGTTTTGGTTTTCTTGGTGGTGTTTTCTTTGGTAAATAACGAGTTTATAAAACTCGTTAATCTTACACCAGGAGAAACGGGCTGCTTCAAATTCTTCAAATTCGAGTAAATCTTCGCAGCCTTCGATCTCGAGTTCAATAATTCCGCGTCCTTGATACTACCATTTTTCTCCTCGAGTTGTTCGATAAACTTAGACTCGATAGGTCGAGTCCTAACTGACTTGGGCATTGGAGGGGCAAAACACGACACCCGAGCAGGCTTCTGCTGCTGATGCTGATACCTGCTCGGGTGCGTGTAATAAGCAGAGTAATCTGCTTCCGAGGACGAAGAAGACGTCGACGTGTGACCGAAAAACAATGTACTATCTTGTACATCAAACTCCTCTAACAAAGTGTTTGACGATTTCACCTTACTAGTAGATTTCTTAGTGACTTTCTCACTCACTTTCTTCTCCATCCATTTCTCAACCAAACAAGCCCTTCTTAGGCTCGACATTTTCTCATCCTCTCGGCTTTTCGCCTCCGATGTTGATCTAAAGAAGCTTAATTCTTCTTCAAGGTCGTTTTTTGGGTTGTTTTTGAGGGATTTGTTGATTTTGTCTAAGAGTGAAGATGAAAATGTTGGGTTTTTGGAATCATATTCACTATATTTCTCCAACTTATACATTTTTTGTTTGTTGTACAAAATTTGCTACTTTCGTCTGTAGCAAAAACTTAAATTAAAAAAAGGGGGGGATGATGAACAGAGAAGAAGAACAAAAAGAGGTTGATTCTGGTGGAAGAATAATGTTACAGTGAAGAACAAAATTATGAGAAAGAGAGAGAAATGACAAAGTTTGGGACATAAGAGAGGAGAGAGAGAGTGAAGAGAATAAAAAAGGAGCAGCATGCGCGTGCATGTTTGTTTACAAATGACGAGTTTTTGGAGAAGAAAAAGAGAAGAAAATGTTAGTGCCAGTTTGTCATTGGTTGATTTCAAGACTTGTGTTCCCGTTTGCGTTTTGGAGATATGCTAGCAACAACACGCTAAAAACACATAAAATGAGAAGAAAATGGTGTTACTTTTATCCAACGATCCGTCATTTTGGCATTATGCTTAACCTAGTAAAACTCGTTTGTTTATGTTTACATTTTGGAGATACGTTAGCCACAACACGTCCAACACACATAAATAAGAAGAAATTTGTTGTTGCTTTTATCCAGCAATTCTTATTGTGCCTAGACCAGTAAAACTCAAGTTTTTTGTTTGCGTTTGTGTTAATTTGAGCAACAAAAGTAACAGGGAGTGGAAAAATGATTCTTAGGTTGGTCTCTTTTTCCATGAAATGAAATTGACGTGCCAAGATAAGACGGCTCCACTTGTATTTCTTTTATTTTACTTCATGATTAGGATTTTGGGGGACATTTGATATTATAATCGATAAGTTACATACTATGTGTAGCCAGAAAAAGAGCTCGTTGTTCAATTTTAAGACTACAAAACCATGGTCTCCGAGTTTTACGCTTGATTTATCTCGAGTACTATAGGTTCTGCGTCATCTCCAGGGCATCTCAAATGCGAAGTTATAATCATGTACTCCGTATCTAAGATGGAAACGACTATTAACACTTCATAAGATCTTTCTGATACTCACTTATGAGTATATTATTTTATGCCAAAAAAGAGGGTTTATTGGGAGTTCAAGAGAATTTTGGTAGAGTGCTAATAGCATTCTCTTCCAAGAGAAGCTTTAAATTGGAATATGGAAATGATAGCACAAAATAATGAGACCGAGGACTTTGTTGTTAATCTTATCTCTAGGGTAGTTCTACCAACAAAAAAACCTATTAAAAAAACAGTCAAACCCCGGTACCTTCCCTTGATAGATAACACAATTAGCCATGAACACCCCAACTTAAATAAAAATCAAAATTACACATGAAAACCTGATGTACAAACTCTAATTGGCAAAATACTCGAAACAAGAACGAGCATGTCTAGACCTTAACCATCATCTTAGACTTTTAATTCGATGATTGTTTGCATAGATATATATCGACAATGCACTGCCATAGCATGTTTGTCCTTATTTCAGATCATGTAACTAAATCATAGAAATGTAGACATGTCTGTGCATTAATGTGGCATTATTACTGCAGCTCAGACTCAGAGACCTTAAACAATATCACAAGTGCATAAAAATATTCAAGGGGATATGGATTTAGTGGTTGGTGAAGGTAGAAGATGAGAAGGAGATCAAAGGAAGGTTCTTATTAGTTACAACTTAAAAGATACAGTAGAATACAAGATCTCATTCATCAGCTGGCACTCTCATTATTGTTGACAATGTTTAACAAACCACCATAGCCACACAAGAAGTGGAATACGCATGGAAGTTGAAGTTTGAAAAAATGATTGCTTTTGTTGGACATGAGCAGCGGAGGATAAGACAAATGCGGAGTATTAACGATATCATATTCCATTCTTTTGAATTCCTAATGTTCAGTTAGAATATACGGAGTATGAGATGAACATAACCAAATGTAAAAAAAGCCAAGGGAATAGATCTAGGTTGACTAGGCACCTTGTAATTCAGGTCGTGTTGGGTTCTTAAAGCAGATCGAGTTAAGGCAAATTTAGAAGTGCTTATAATGGATTGGCTAGATAACTACCCGTCTTAAGATTATTAGGACAATCAAGCCACTCCGTTCTAACTTCTAAACCGAACCCCTTGTTTGAAGACACCATTTTTACTCTCATTCAAAATCTCCAATTTTAATACTGATTAGGTTTGCATCGATGACGATCAACCATGCGAATTCAAATCTACACTTAAATTTTACGCAGAAGAGTTATTTTCTAACCCGAAAGTCTCGAGCGATTCCAGAGTCCATGCCATGCATGAGTATGAACGTGGATCACGAAATCAAGGACCCTAGTACTTTGGTTAAGGGTCAGAGATAGAGTGGTCCAGAGCAAAGGAGATCAAAATGGTAGCTTTAAAACGAGACAAGGATGGTATGAGAATTAGGAATTTAGGACCCTCTTTCGCACGATCGCACTTGACTGCTTCAGTTACTATCAAGGATAACAAGCATACGGATTTTGATTACTGTGGTACTCCGTATTACACAAACTTTTGTTTCTGGACCACCTAAACACTGCTCAACATTCCACTCTTCTCTAAATATCCTGCTGGAGTACACATACATACTCCACACTGTCTGATCTCACAAGAGATGACATAACGACGACATTGGGGTAATTTAGTATTTACGAGAGTTGCATAAACACTAGGGAGTTCGAAGAAATTAAATTTCCTCTGTGCCGGTCTAGGTCTCCTTGCTCTCTAGGTTCGGGTTTGGATGGAAATCACTCTCGGAAAATCTAGTTCTTCCGTCCTTGATTGATATTTGTGAAATGGAATGAAAAAACTAATATGAACAGATCAGATCTCCTTATTTCTATCTCAACGAGAAATGTTGGTCTTCCACTCTTCCTAACCTTCCTAACGGTATCACTATGAGGAAGAACGCAATATTCACTATGGTTAAATAAGAAAGTTAGGACACCAACATTGTGGGTTCAAATACAAATTCAATCTTTCCAAACATAATTCTAGTTTACATTTGTGTTATAGGAGTTTTTTCTCAATTGAGAGAGACTAGTTTGCATGCCCGTGCCACGC
This sequence comes from Spergularia bocconei, assembly GCA_963457585.1. Taxonomy (NCBI): domain Eukaryota; kingdom Viridiplantae; phylum Streptophyta; class Magnoliopsida; order Caryophyllales; family Caryophyllaceae; genus Spergularia; species Spergularia bocconei. Next base: position 15,831,656 of record OY734951.1, read on the forward strand.
CCGGGCTATATATTTATATTGTTTATACACGTTTTATAAAAAAAATTGTTTTATCTTTGTTCTAATAAATTACCATAATGATTATTTTCCATAAATAAGCTAATACTGTTTTACTTTATAATAATTTATTACCATATCCTTAACGATAATTGTATTTAATGCTATTTTTATGTTCTATCCAATTAATGTATGATAATTTATTAACATATCTTAACCAATAATTGTATTTAGTGCTATTTTTATGTTCTATCCAATTAATGTATGATAATTTATTAACATATCTTAACCAATAATTGTATTTAGTGCTATTTTTATGTTCTATCCAATTAATGTATGCCAAGTGTCGTCGTAGTAAATACTTGGTTTCAGGTTTTAATATATAGTATTAGATTAGATTGTTTATATCAAGTAGGATCACATAGGGCAAAAAGGTACTCTATAAATCAATTTACATGAACTTAAGACTAACTCTCTCAATTTCAATGAATTCTTCACATATTCCTTTACATTTCCTAACTAGACACTGATTGTTTTGTGCTTTGAAATAACTCCAACTTCCTCCCATGTGGGATTTTTGCACGCATTTCCTTCCATCTCCCTAAACACATTGTACCGAAAACAGACCGAAAGAATCGCACAAAACGGAAGGAGTAGTGGAGTACACTTCCTCAAAACTAACCCATCAAATGTGTCTCACTGATTACTCATCGGTTTCTGTGTCCGTTTCAATACTACCTAAGCTATTATCTCGAGGAATCTATTAACAAAGTGACCTAAGGGTACAACGTCATGAAGGCAAAACTGACGAGAGGATAAAAGGCGCCGATGTAGTGCATGTACTGAGGGAATACAGTATAGGGTGTGCTACGAAACAGCAGATAGAGTAGGAGAGGTCAGAGTCGCCCTTTCACTTATCCCGACAAAAGCCAAAATGATTCTCTTTCTGACATTTCCCACTTCCCTTGTTGGAGTTCTGTCGGCTCTCTAGATTTCCCACGTGCGCTTCCTCTTGTTTTTCTTTCTCTCTCTCTTCTCACGTGCTCCCCTCTTTCCCCCTTTCAGTCAATCTTTGCTGCCTATGGCCTCTTTCCTATGGGCCTAGTTATATAATATATAGGCCTTTAGCCTACCCCCAGGTAGATTCTAGCCCAATGACAGCTTCACACGAAGTTTTGGGTAAGACCATCTTACGATAAGTTTCCGAAAAACGGTGTTACTCAAGACTTACTCTCAGGGAGGGAAAGTTCATTCAAATAGCAACCAACTAGCTTCGGGACGTTGGAATTCGGGTATGAGAACTTGGCTTAGTAACATATGGACTTATGGAGTAGGGTTTATAAAAGTAGAGCAGAAATTTTCATTATTTTATCCCTGTTCTACCTTGTTTTGGCATAGTACATTTCAAGAGGCTACTTGACAAACATGTAGGTAAGGCAACAACAAGGATCAAGTGTTTCAACAAATATGCAGATAAGGGTACAAGATAGATGGATAGGGAAAGCCTGGAACCTGGATCGCCTTTATTTATGGTTACGCCTTCCATCTAGTCGAGATGTACAGAATGCCCCACTGAACAAGGTCGTCTGAATGACCATCTTCTGTTCCTCAACGAACATATGACACCGTCTATAGTCTTTGAACATCAGTCAACTGGTAAAGATCTCCTCGGCGTTGCTTCTCCAATGGGAGATTGGTCCTGCAATTATATAGAAAAGGTATTTTAGCAACAGGACACTAAAGCCTAAAGGCAGGTGAAAAATAGTACAAGGGCTAACAAGAGAAGATAAGCAAGGTTGGTTTCATTCACCTTCTGAGCTCAATTGATGAATAATCAATCTCCCCTAATATTATCTTCTCGTCGTGCTCTGTTGTAGCCAAGATTTCTCCAAACTGCATGATAATATCTCACTCAGTAAGGGCAATTTTCAGAACGATAGCAAAACTGCAAACTCTACACTAACCAAAAAAAAAAAATTCTGGGACAAATCTTCTCAGTAACTTGTTGCTTAAATCTGTCAAAAACAAAAAAAAAAAGAAAAAAGAAAAAAGAAAAAAGATAATGGTTTGCTTTAATAACTTCTCTCCCAATCAACTGTATGAGAAAAGAAATGGAATTTCCTTTCGCTCCAGCTAACAGCCTAACATTCTTATAACCTTAACACAAATACGTTCATCAATGTTCTAATGACACAGTAGCCTTGTTTCTACAGACGGTCCTATGCAGTTTCCTCTGAAGTGTTTTCCCATCACCCCCTATCACCATCACCTTAGTAACCCTTTGAAAGGAGAGAAGACCCCAAGTTGCTACAATTATTACTTTGAAGAGTCTAAATGCACATGGCACCACAGCAGCGGAATCCACAATGGGCGTGGTGTTTATGCTATCAATGTGAGAATCTGTACAGCGGAAGGACAGTGGGGAAGAATACAAATGAACTCTTACTTGATAATTAGAGGTAGGAGCATAGGGAGGTAACACCCAGAAGACGATAAGACAACATAAGTAATTTCAAACCAATGTAACAACATAATGTTGAGAATTCGATCCTGAAGAAAGATGGAAGGCATACTCGGTATGTTCTAATCCAATAGTGAACTTGAAATCCATCAGAATTACGTAAATAATCAGAAAGAAGAGCTTGCAACTGATATTGAAAAGCATTCACAGCCCCAGTTCCCTTTACCAGTACTTTTCTACCATTTAATTCACTATTCTGGCACACACAAAGGAAGAAAACTACAGCAATCTACTGAAGCAAGAGAGATGAAGAAATGAAGTTACTCACAGGTCCAACAAGAGTGGAGTGACCCCAAGCCACATAACCAGCCCCAACATCACGTGCAGGCGAGCAAGTAGCTACATATAACTGTCATTGAATGCGCAAATCATAAGATTGCAAAGAAAACATGCTAAATACATCTAACAATATCATGCTAGCAAGTCCGATAAATTCAAATTATCATTATCAAAAAAAAAAAAAAAAAAAATTATTGTTTCATAAATGCCGATCCTCTGGCTTATCATAAGCATTGTGCTGAATGACACAGCTATTACACACACTATTCCCATATCTGAGTTAGCAACCATATAATAGAACCAATCGAAATGAAGGAATTTATTGAAAGGAAGTTGGAATGATGGAGGCATACTTCGGAGTCTAGAGGGTTCCGGCTGAGCAAAAGCAAGACCAAACATTTGGAGTTGTAAGTTCAGAGGGGTTAGATGAGCGGAGACAGGGACAATCACCTAAGATGGGCAGATTGTCGAAGCTCCAAAAGCCTGGAGAATTAGATGGAGATGTTGCCCATAGAATCAATCAGGTTGGCTAAAGTGGAAGAGTGCGAGAGGTTTCTATGTGATCTAGGCCTAATGCCTCATAGATGGAAAGAAAAGTTCTACCACATGGCAATAAGGCCGGCACTATTATATGGAATGTTGGGCCGTGGAAACAGTGTCACATTCTCTACATTCATAAGATGATAAGATGAGCGTGACGGAACTGCACATGCTACGATGGATGTTTGGACCAGTGATACAGAATTCGCTCAGACCCCTAGCGAATGCCGATCTAGATCGGTCGAACGCAAACAGCATTCGATAGCGAATTAGAACGCTAGAATTCGCGAGCTAATTCGCTCAGCAGATGTCATGAATTTGCCGGTAACAGAGGGTGTATGCAGTATGTACAGTAAGGCCCTGTATGATGGGACTGTATCTTTCTGATTTGATTTGATTTGATTTTAATGAATTTGATCTGATTTTATTGATTCTGATTCGATGGAATTCAATTTGAATGACTCTGATCTGATTTGAATGACTATGATTTGATCTGAATAAAATTCGAGATTAGTGTTAATTATGATATGATCAAATTTCTTAAATCTGATCTGATTTGAATGTCTCTGATCTGATTTGAAAGTCTCTTATCTGACCAAATTTGATTTGAATAATTCTGATCTGAATTTAATAAATATGATCTGATCTGAATATTCAGTTTATTAAGTCCTATCATACAGGGCCTAAATAGGAGAGAGAAAGAATGAGGGGAGTTAATGCGGGGGCCGGTGGATGAGGTGTGGGAAAGTGTATAGGGTTTTTAATTTTCCCTAAAAAAAAGATAAAAGTAGCAGTTTACTATAAACATTTAATGTATTTATTTTTTCTTTGACTTTTCCTTTCCCTATATACATGCAGTTACCAAGGTCTTTATCATTTTTACTTGAAAAAATTCTGATATTTCACTAATATATAAATCGTATTATAAACCGAATTCCTATACCGAATTCCTATACGAAAACACTTAGTGAATTGCAATCGCCCGGGGGTAGCGAATTCCGAATGCGAATCCGTAATACGAATTGTAGCGTACTACGAATTGTGTGACACTGGTTTGGACATACATTATAGAACCGGTTAACAAATGAAATGATGTGTGGACCGGTTAAAAAATGAAATGATGTGTGGAGAAAGTAGGGGTGGTATCCATTGGGGATAAGATGATGGAGATTCGCCTAAGGTGTTATGGCCAAGCGAGGAGAAGGCCAAGAGACGGACAAGAGTGGGAACAACATAACATTGTAAGTGGTCTGGGAAGATCCATAATGACTTGGATGAGAGTGGTAGAAGAAATTTAAGAGTTTTAGGGCTTGAAGAGAGTATGGCAAAGGATAGGGCGGTATGGAGAGCATGGCTTATGGACATTGTACACAAGACGGTTACTAGATGACGATTCATGTTAGCCGACCCAAATCATTTTGGGAATAAGGCTTGGTGGTTGTTGTTGTCTTTGTTTGTTTAGCAAATGATTTTCTGATGGAATCGCTTACTTTTTCCTTTATTTAAAATCCTTTCTTCCTAAATAAAGATGTTCACATCTTTTCACTTGGTTTATAATTAATTATTTTCATTCTTTTGTCTTCCTTTGCTTGATTTTAAATTTTTTGTCAAATGTGTTCCATTATTTTTAAACCTTTTCGCCCATTTTCTTGAACTTTGTATTGCATACAACCAATTATGTTAGCCGACCCCAAATCATTGTGGAACTAAGGATTGGTTGTTGTTGAAGGAGTTATTGTTGTTGATGTATAATAGAGCGAATCGAAACTGATTATTGATCACTTCACCTTCTTATTTATTGAGAATAAGTTTCTCATCAGGGGTCAAAGAGTTAAAGCCTCTAGGTTTTCAAGGAGGCAAGGATTGTACATTGGATACCTCTACCCTGCCAAGGTGATAGCCGCTTGTTTTTTTGTTTTCTATTTTTAATAAGGTAATGATAGGGCTCAGCCACAGTAAGGAGATGTTGGAATTCATGAGAAATGCTGCCCCTAATCTAGGTTGAAAAATTAGGGAGGTTACGACGAGGCTATCTTTGATCCTCTATGTGAAAACTTCTTCAGAGACATTGACATAATGTTGAAATACTGAAATACAACATTACCACCACTGCCTCAAAGACTCCAAACATTTCCTTCCCAGGTTTTTTCTTTTTAAGTGAAGTTTACTGGATACAGTAATGGCCTTGCAGGTTTGCAATCCACTAATCAAACCCCCACCCCATAACAAGCCAGATAATACAGAAAAGAGAGGGAAGTAAGTAACCCTTCCTTTACGCATCATTCATATCATCTAAATATAACTTTTGATTCCAAGCTCATGTATTAAATTATGTTGAAAACTGCCTCTTACCAGATTGTCTACAGCCCTGCAAAAGAAACACCAGGAAAACAACTTCTCAATACAGAGCCTGATAAAAAGAATAGACATTTTTCTTCTTGCATACGGCACCCCCACTATAACACAGTACGGATCTTTGCCATAGCAGGAATTTTAGGAAGGTAATATGTAACTACCACCAAACAGGACATGCAAGAAGACAAATTAATGGCAAACTGAAACTACGCTTAACACTTATTTCAAACAGCAATAAAAAGATCACTTATTTTTCTTAACAATAGTGTCAGGCTGTCAGTTCTTAAAACATAATGCACAGTTACTCTATAATCTGTAGCATCAGAGAAGTAAGATGCGCACTAACAATTGATTTGCAATAGAAAATGCCATCAAAATTTTATAGACTGCTTCCTCTACTTATTCAGTTTTGGTGAACATAGACTGCTTCTTTTTTAAACAGTTATAACTTTTGGGCAAATACATACTAGTATGTCACAACTAGCAAGAGTCACTTCGATCATCAAATAAAAAAAGCTCACAACTGCAACAACTACCAAGTTACAGGTCTCATTTAGCCAACAAATGTTGCGTCTTAATCCCAAGTCCTGATAAGCAAAAAGGTGGTTCTTCTTGATCCTTAAAGACCATATTTTATAAGAGTAAATATGTCTCTCATTAGTCTAATAGATCGTAAGTCGTCATCCAGGGCCCAGCGAACATCAACTATGTTGCCAGCACCACCCTATTTGAAAAGAGAGTAAGTACTATTGAATACTTATTCTAGTTTGCTGCCTGCTTATGGCGCAAAATTCCATGTCGATCCCTAACCCAGACAAACACTCTGCCTTTTTCAACAAGGTTCAAAACATCACAGCTGTATAACATAATTTCAGTTCTATAACTAGTTTTTAGCAGACAACATCAATCATATATATCTTCGGAATACCACAAGAAATGACCACAAAAACACAGTGGAGCATTTGGTCTGATAATGGCCTATAGGGTACTGGAAAACAGGCCCCCGACTTAGTTCGTCACAATCAACTTAGATTGAACAAAATACCTTAGTTGGAGTACTATGATAACATGAGTCCTAATGTCCGGACTTGGCAAGGGGACAGAGAGAATGATATCAATTGCAATTTATCTAAGACGTGCACAAAGTTACATCTGAAGCTAAATCAAAATTTCCTCTCAGACTGTAGATGGAAATTCAGGTTTTGGCACAAAATCACTCTTCAGAAACACATATTGCAAGGGATAATGAGGATGGAGATAAGTTAAGTTTTTAACCGTTTCATTTGGAGAAGAAGCATCAGTTACTAGATAAAAGGCACTGCTGAACATATTTGATGAAATTTACCAATTTCGGCGATATTGAGTCACGAATAAGTCGCCCAAGAAGAAGAATGAATGGACTGTAGATCAAGAAAACACAAATTTTGGAGTACAAACCTTGCCTTTTGAAGCAATTCCCAATGCAGTGGCCCAGTAGTCATGTTGAATGCTCCCGGGTAACACAACAAGTGAGCACCTGATGCAGGGTAAGAAAAGGAGAATACACTATGATCCAAATTGTAATAAAAAACCAGCAAAATTAGCTCCCTATGATTTTGACAAGGATAAAAAAGTTTTAAAAAAAGAAAAAAAAAAGAAAGAGACCCTCAATTGGAAGCTTACTGAATTAAAACAACTACCCAACCGCGCAATAGTACACGCCAAATAGTAAACCACATTTTGAGAGTGCAAGAAAAGGTAACCACAAATATTGCAAGAAGGACAAACAATAAATCCCAAAAGCAAGGGTGAAGAACGGAAGACAAAGCAGCCGCAAGAAATACAGCAGAGAGACAGACTGGAAAAATCAGTGTGCAACTACAGTATATATAAAATACCTCTTGCAGCATATAACATGGCCAATTCCTGAAAACGGATATCATAACAGATGCCAATACCGATACGTCCTACTTCTGCATTAAAAAGTGTATGTTGTAAGGTTAAGAATGTAACAAGAGCCCCTGAGCATTCACAACATAATAATCATTACCACAATGCCCCCAAACAAGCTTGCGCACCAAGCCAGATAAGGGGGGTGAGACATAAGCAATCGACTCTTAAACTCCATACACCACAACTTTTAGGTCTGCAATGACTAACTTATACCAGCCTGACTCCCCCCACAGGAATGCTATGTAGGAACTAATACAAGACATTACACCTTAACTAACTTTAAGCACAATAAGAGTCACACAGCGAGAACTTGTTCCATATCAAACCTGTGTCTACAACTGTCGGAGTTTCTCCAGCGGTAAGCGTCTCTGATTCCTTGAAAGTAATCTTCCCTGGAATATCGATGTCAAACAGGTGTATCTGCAGCCAGTGAATTAACACATTGAAAGCAAGGTCCTCCAAAAAAACGTAATTTCAAGCATGAAATTTGAGAACTAAACAGGGCTAGGGTTCAAGATTTACCTTCCTGTGTTTAGCAAGTAGCTTCCCCTCAGTGTCAAAGACACAACAAGTATTATACAACCGGTCTCCAACACGTTCTGGAATGGAGCCCCCAACTATTGTTATTTTACAAGCACGAGAGACTTCAGAGAGCATTGCTGTTGAAGGAGAGGCCTCCCCACCAGCATCAATATCTTCAGCATACACAGGGAAACTATCATTTGAATATGGGCTGTTCCATATCTCCTGGAATGACAAGGAAGAAGTCAAATACAATGTCTCATTCTAATAGTTTTTTCACTTCTTGATTACATACGATATGAAGTAATTCATTGCCTTAGTGCATCATGTATAAGGTTTGTGAAGCCTGTTATTTGGCATAGTTGAAGACTCTTTGCCTTTGTAATAGATTACATTATTTCAATATGAAAAACATAAATTTAATTGTGTAAATGCATGTTTGGAATGCATTTATGGAGAGTTCTAGTTCATGAACAACTAGGAGACTTTAAAACTAGTTTAACTATAAAGTGGCAGTCAGTTGTGTTGAGACATAGTAGTAACCACAACCTACGGTGATTGTTGTGTGAGGAGGATTCTCCGTCTAAGATCATTTGGATGAGACGATGTAATCGGGTTCTTATATTGGTATATATTGTGTGAGGGCTGTCACGCTTGTCCTAAACGTGTACATGTGAGAGTACATTTATAGTGGAATGGTGTAGTGGGTAGGCTTACGCAGAATTACTAAAATCTCTCTTGCACTTCTCCTCCATTAATATGTGTGTGCACTAAATCTTCTTAAAAGTCCTTTTAAAAAAAGGACGGTTTCACCCCCTCAATATGTATGAATTCTTGTACGCTTCACATGAACATTTCTCCCTCAGCCTTGGCTACCTTTAGGCCGTGTATTTAGCCCTTCCATTTCAATGATGTCCTATGTTTATCTTCCACCTTTCCCAGTATCCTTGCTCAATTGGTTTTACTCTTGACATCTGTCTATTTCTATAAGTAGCACTATCTAAAATGGTTCTCTGTCTTTATTTCTTTACCTTCTATGGCTCCGTCGAACCAGAACAAAATAGTGGTATCACATCTTTAAACTTCCAACTATTCTGTGTCACTACTTAAATTACTTTCGCACACTTTATCTTAACAATGAACATCTGATAACAGTTATTCTACTAGAACAATATAGCCATCAGTATTATGCAAATGTTTAGCTTCTACACGACAAATATGCCAGTATATCCCCTTCAATACTTTCCAGCTGGACAAATCCTGAACCCACATGTAGGGAGCTGAGCTGAAGATATACAAACTTAGCCCTAACCTGTCGAGAATCTGTGATGTCAGATTACCATGAGTAACTATTCAATGTTTTACCTTTCTCGTGTGTGGAACTGTGTATTTAAGACGGTATACTGGTTTGGAGGAAGAGTATGGAAAGCTTGATGATTTTGGTAGCGTAAACTTTCATGGTCTTGACCTTGCTTTTTTTTTTTTTTTGAGAGAATGATCTTGACCTTGCCTGTTTTTTTTTTTTTTGAGAGAATGATCTTTACCTTGCTGCTCCATTGTCGATGGATGAATATGTAGGAGAAGCTGAAAGATATTGGTGCTGATATTAATATGGAACTGCTGTTGGCTTCTACTTTTACTTTTTGTATATGCTAAAAATATTGTTGGCTATTTGACAGGATATAATGAATCAAGCTGCTGCCTTGGAACATAAGTTGGTTCATGTTTATGATTTTTCTGAAAATTACTTGTTTCGCTCACTTTATAATTTTTTCCTTAAAGCCGAGTCAACTAGTCCATTAATCCAAGTTGGAAGCTCTTTAGCCATGTATAAATTGAAAAAATAGGATATCTTGACCGTGCCTGAATGTAAAAGCATCCACTTTTTGACCATATGCCCTAGTATCCTTGGTTTAAATTCTAAAAGCTTCAGATATTTGGATATGTATTCAAGTCGGAGTCGGACACTATGACATGAGTCCAAATACCAAAGTAAGGGGTCAATTTAGGAGCTTCTCATCATCAGTAATAACATTAATTAGTTTTGTAATTTTGTTCTCCTGGCACGTCATTTGATCCTTGGAATATTGACCTCGTTCCAATCTATTTTGAAGTTTTTGTCAATATATGCTTCCTCTCAACTGAATGTTGCTTAACAACAGAGTCATCTGACAGATGAATAATTATAAGTAACTTTTAGAGGGCTGACAGGGCTCCTGCCTCCTAGTCTCCTACTCATCCTAGCTGAGATAGAATTGTGACATATGAGAATGTCTATACCAGCGTTACACTTTCAGCAAAGCGTTTTCATAGTAAAAACTTCCTTTGGATAGATCATGCCTATAGCATCACATCCACGCGGCAAAGACAAGGAATAATTTTCAGTTGAAGACATAAAAGAGGATTAGAATGAAAAAAAGGTTAATTCATGCATGAGTTCGTTAGTTTATATTGGAAAATTAAATTGCCTTCTAATAGGACGATCTGTTCTAACTACCTGACTTAAAACACCGTCAGCTCTAAACCACGTGTTGCGTACCTACAGTAGATAAGAGGCTAATCCCTAAGGGTGTATGAAAATGACTTCTGTGAATGATTTTAAGCTAATTACTATATCCATGTTCAATTGACATACTACAAGAGGTGTAAGGCAAGGGCGATCAACTTGCTACTTGCAGAAAACAATGAGCTGTACTGGATGCTTATGGACTTGGCGCAGACTCCTCTTACCTAACAGGCTAACATTTAGGAAATGCAATCAGGATCTAAGGCGAATAACAATGTTTCCCCTGGGGGAATACAAAAGCAAAATTTGTTTGTGGCCCAAGTGATAATGTCAATTCCAATATACCTTCAGAAATCAGACAGCCAGTCAGCCATTCCGACTATTGAATATCAATTACGTATTCAGATTCGAGTATTTTACAATCTCCCCCAAAATTAAAGACTGGGGAATATCACCACTAACTGTAGAAGATTGCTTGGTCAGTACAGTCCACAATCATTTAGTAAATATATGCATACTTCAAAACTCTATAAGCTGATATTCAACAATCATAAAACCAATTATCTCCTAGGAGCTAATACTCAACTTTAACAAAAGCAAAAACAATGTCCAAAGAGCAATAACTACACACTAGTCCAGTTCATCAACAAACAAGAACAGAGAACAATGTCAATACACTTACCGGTAAAACAACAAGCTTCGCACCCCTTTGGGCAGCATCCTCAATAGCCTTTCTAGCATGATCAATATTCCTCCCTTTGTCTGCTGTCACCGAAAGCTGGCAAAGCGCAATTTTAAACTGCCCACCAAAAGATTTACAACCCAAAGATTAAGCCCAACGTTCCATGAGTTGCACGTTTGAAGTAAGCATACCACAAAGCTAACTAACCAAATCAAAGCAGGTCATGTCATAGTTCAAAAAGCTCAAACCAGTTACTTAGCTGATCAAGACAATTAACCAAATCAAGCAACTATACTCGGAGCACAAACTCGCCCTTCATATTTAGGGATCCCGTTGCATGGGAGTAATTGGTACTCGGGTAGTAGACCAAAAATAAATGGAAAAAAATGAAGAAAGGAGGGTGATGTTCTGATGTATAAAGGAGGGTGAGACAAAGTGGGAAATCATTATCCCATACAACAACGATATCTTTACCCCAGCGCCTTAAAGGCTCCCGCCAAGACCGGGTAAGAAGGGGTCGGATGTACGCAAGCCTTACCCCTATTGAAACATAATAGTTCCCCCTCCACCATTTTGCTCCTCCCTTTACCACCACCATTTCCTCGATTTTTCGCTCGTTTTAGTCCCTATTACCCTCGTAACAATTACCCCATGTAACACAAATTGGAACACAAACTCAAAAACTCGACTAGACTTACTTAAAAGCTCCGAAATACAACCCATTTCATATGATCACACAATTAAATTAATTAAACGGGTTAACACGGCTAACAAAACCATCACTGTATTTCGAAAATCCGACTTTAATTAAAAACCCACATCAGAAAATCAATAAACAACAAAACCCAGAATTTTTATAAGAAAAAGAAGGTACCTTGGTGATGGGAGGGGTGGGCAATTGAAGGGCAGGAGGAACCCTAGCTTGCTCAGGCTTGAAAGAGGAAGCCATTGTTGATGATCGGCTTTGGTTGATGACAAGCTTGGAATTTCTGAGATGGGGTTTTGAGAAATTGTTGTATTTGATTAATCTGTGAGTTGGTGTCAAGAAAGATGACAGGAATTTGGATGAGGAGTGATGAACAAGATTCTTTGTGCTGAGTAATGTTTTACCGGTAAAGTTCATTTCATTTGGCGGAACCTTTTTTATTTGGTAGTGACCAAATTGACTGGAATTTGCAAGTTGTTGATGTATTGAGGTTGAACATTTGAAGTCACTCCGGTGTCAACGATCAAGGGAAAATTGTAACATACCTCCGGGGTACTTCTCGTTTTCACCCCCTCACTCATGTTAACGCCTCGATTTCAAAAAGAAAAAAAAAATTAAATGTAAAAGAGTAGTTGGGGTAGTTATGACAAATTATATCATGATACATGCATCACATGGAGTAGCGTGGTCCGAGCCACGTGTCGTTGCTATTGGCTGACATAGAAGAAATAAAAAAAAGCCACATAACCGAAAAAAATCCCTTCTTTCCATTTCTACTTCACGTATTCCTTCTTGGGTTTTTTTCTCTCTCCTATTTTCCCTTCCTCTTCCTCTCCCACCAGTCCACCACATCGTCCACCACTACCGCCACCCAACCACGATGTTGCCGCCAACGTTTGTTGAGCTATGATTGTATGTTTTGATGATGACAAGTATTACTCTTGCTCGATTTCCCTAACACTAAGAAATCGATGATTTGTGAAGACTAGATAGGTGTTGCTTAATTCTAGTCTTAGGCCCTGTGCGATTGGACTGCATTTTTCTGATCTGATTTGATTTGATTTGATTTGAACTGATCTGATTTGATTTGATTTGAATAAATTTGATTTGATTTGATCTGAACTGAATTAACTGATAAATTAACTGCAACTAGACGAATTAATAACTAAAAATAGGCTACATTCATTGATTGTTATTTGGATAATTCTGATGATTTGATTTGATTTGAATAAAACTGATCTGATTTGATTTGATTTGAATAAATCTGATCTGATTTGAAAACACTGTTGAATAAGTTGAATCGCACAGGGCCTTATTGTATTATGAGTAAGTTGAATGTGATCGATATTGAAGTGCATTCCTACAATAGCAAGTACAGAACCTCAATCTATCTTCTCCTTTGAGAGTGGTACTTTTACTAAGGCCCTGTGTGATTGGACTGCATTTTTCTGATCTGATTTGATTTTAACTGATTTGATTTGATTTGATTTGATTTGATCTCAACTGAATTAACTGCAACTAGACGAATTAATAACTTAAAATAGACTACATTCATTGATTGTTATTTGAATAATTCTGATCTGATTTGATTTGATTTGAATACAGCTGATCTGATTTGATTTGATTTGAATAAATCTGATCTGATTTGAAAACACAGTTGAATAAGTTGAATCGCACAGGGCCTAAGTACAGATGTGTGTTCTGTACTAGCTATCAGTAGTGGACAATGATTGAGTTAAGGATTTTGAAAACACGTTTTATTATTTTTGTATGGGATTTCAAAGATATTTTATTCAGATTTCAAATGAAATATTTTAAGGATATTTTTCTAATTTGATTAGATTAGTTTCTTGTAGAGTTTAAATTAGTATTTTGGAAAATTGCTTTTTTTCCTAAATGACTTTTATTCTCGAAGTGTTTTGAAGAAATATAATCAGTAAAGAATTGTTTTTGATTCATTACTATCTTTTGGAGATAATATATTTGAGACTTTTCCTTTGGTTGGAACTCTATCTTTTATTTCAAGAAAAGATTATCTCATACTATTTGGCTTTCTAATTAATACTGATTTTCCAAAGATTTGGTTGAAAAATCTCATTGCATTTATACGTGTATTCTTTATCAGAAAAAGTCAGACGTTTACATTGAGTGAAAATCCTAAGCTTTGCCTTGAGCGAGAAAACGTTCAGTACAAACTTGCATTTTGTACTCTCAATAGATCACTTCTTGTTATTCATACTTAGGCCGAAAAGTATCTCTAGCTTTTGTGAAGCATTCATTGAGATATCTTTCATCAGTAATCTTTCTCTTTTTAGAGTGAGAATTTGGGGTACGGGGTTGTACTCGAGCTTTGCACGATTGGGTTGATTGTGCAATTCCTCTAGTTGTCTTGGGTTGAGCGTGTAGGGAAGAATTTCTAGTGAAATTGTGTGGACGTAGACATGGGTTGAGGTCGAACCACCTGAAATCTGTGTGTGTGACTCTTGCTTCCGCTTTACATTTTCGTTGATTCATTTGTGGTGTTGTGTACTACTACAAGCTATAATCTCTAGCCTGTAGTACAGAACACCATATTGTTCTCTGTAGTCACACAAATTCGAAAAAGTAGTACTCAATTCACCCCTCCCCACTCTTGAGTATTGTTGTCGTTAGATCCTTCAATTGGCTTCAGAGCTAGGGCTTCTTGCAAGGCTAACTACCTAGAGAAGTTACAATGTCTACAAGTGATAACAATCGATGGGGTAACAAATGTCCGATTTTTGAAGGAACTGATTATGGCTGGTGGAAGGCTAGAATGATGACCTATGTTAAAGGAATCGATTTTCAGTGTTGGAGGATCATCAAGGAAGGCCCACTCTCAATCAACACAACTGATGATCAAGGAAACGTCACCGTAACGAAAGAAGAAGAATACACTTCGGAGGATTTTGCAAAAGCCGAAAAGAATGCCAAGGCCATGTCCATACTTCAGTTTGGTGTTGGACGACAAGACACGAGTCGCATCTCCGGATGTACAACGGCAAAGGAAATTTGGGACAACCTTGAACTCGCCTATGAAGGTACGTCTCAGGTAAGGCGCACTCGTATTGATATTCTTATGCAACAATATGAAATGTTTTCAATGCAAAAAGATGGGAATATAAATGATATGTCTGCTAGATTTTCTAGTATCACTAATGAACTAAAAAATCTTGGAAGAAGTATTGAGACAGAGGATCTTGTTCGAAAAGTGCTTAGAAGTCTCACGGATCGATGGCAACCAAAAGTGATGGCCATTGAAGAGGCCAAAGACTTGTCAAGCCTGCCTTATGAGGAGCTAATGGGTTCACTCATGGCTCATGAGATAACACTTGACAAAAGGGCAGCGGAGTCCTCTAAAGATAAGGGGTTAGCACTTAAAGCCGCATCTAGTGACGAAGAGGACTCGGACGATGAGGAGACTACCATGCTTGTAAAGAAATTCATAAATTTCATGACCAAAGATCGTTCAAAGAGGGCAATGGACTTTTCAGGTAAGAAAACTTCTTATTCCAAAAGTACATTTAATCCTGGTTGTTATAAATGTGAAAGCACAGAACATAGGGTCAAAGATTGTCCCTTGTGGAAGAATGTGAAGTCCAAGGAGAAAAGAGAGAAATCAAAGAAAGATTACAAAAAGGCTTTGATTGCCTTGGGGAGATTCGGATAGCGATTCCGACTCCGAACCAGAAGTTGACGCCAACTTATTTCTCACTGCAATTCCGGAAGTACAGAAGTGTGATCTGTTCCATCATGATATTCACATGTGCTTGACGACAAAAAATGGTGAGCTTTCCGAGGATGAAGACAGTGATGTAAGTATCTCTTCCTTAAAGGCTAGTTTACAATCCTTGTCCAAAAATAAGCTTGTTGTTTTGGTTGGTGATACACTTGAAAATTGTCAAAGCTTGAATGATGAATTAAATGAGTTACAATTGAGTTTAAGAATGTTGGTGCGGAAAAAGCTTTACTTGAATGTGATTTGGATGATTTGAGAGCTGAAAACTTGGTCCTAAAACAGAAGGTTGATAGCCTTAGAGTTTATGAGAAAATCGAGTCTAGCAATAACGTTCCTGCTGTTACAGTATGTCAGTCTGTTCCCTCTGTTGTACCTAGTATTGTTGTTTCTGATAGAACCGAATCTAATTCAGTTCCCTGTCATGCGTCCAATGACTCTAATGTTTTGATGCATATTGAAACCATGATTAAAAGGCTCATAGGTGTAAAAGAAATCAATGATTCACATCATATCCATAACATTGAGCTTCAAAAGAAACATGATAAATTACGGGCTGATTTTGAAGTGTTAAGAAATCAAAATGAAAAACTTTTGGATTCTATAAACACCTTAAAAACTGAGCTTGTTGAAGCTAGGAAACTCACGGAGATGTGGTCTAAAAGCAGCACGGCTATGAAAATTTTGATGAATCAGTCTAGTAACGTGGCTAAGAGAGGATTGAGATATAATGCTCCTGAGTACAGATCCCAATTCTGTTCTAGACAGAATGTGAAACCTTGTGATAGAGACTTTCGTAAGAGGAATTATGTTGGTCTTCCTAATTATTTGATTTGCAATTATTGTGGTAAAACAGGTCATGTTTTTAATAGTTGCTTCAAAAGAAAGTCTGATATTGATAAAAGCAATAAGGTTGTTAGAAAAGTATGGGTTAGAAAGGATTCACTTGATACTTTTGCTAACAAAAAGGGTCCCAAATTCATTTGGGTACCCAAATCCAAAGAATGATTGTCTTTGCAGGCTAAAAGTGAGAGGGAGTAGCTGTGACGATTGCCAACTTATCGTTGCTCATGTGCGTAATCGACCATTATCGTAATCCTCTCACATAGAGCCTACAAGGTGGATGTATGATTTGTAATTTGGCAAGTTGTGTAAAATTCACATACAATCCATCTTCAAGTTTGTGGTAAGAAAGTTGGAATGCTCTTTGAATGACGTTGGACAACCATGGATCCACTTGGTTCATACATATGAGTTCGAAAGAAGAGATCTTGAACTCAGGGGGAACGGTGATACATGGACAGAACAGAACGTTCATCTGTTCTATCAGAATTGTCCCTCACATCAATTGGTAAGCATGAGACAGTAGCTGATTCTGTCTCTTCCAAGGAGTAAGTATTTCATGCTAATGCATTTATCTTTGTCGTTGCTCCTTGTTCCTTCATGGTAAGTCCTCTAAGACCAATTTTTTTAGATATGTCATCGTACTCTTAGAGATCATATTGAGAAGCAGATTATTTGTCTTGATTTTGTGCTACCGATGACCAATTGGCCGATATTTTTATGAAACCACTTGCTAGAGACAGATTTGAGAAAATACGGTTGGAAATTGGTTTAATAAATTGCAGTTAGTCAAGTTATGTCGTATAATTCTTCCAATGATTGGCTAGTAAAGGTGTTTATGACTAGATTGCATACAACAGGAATTTCGTTTATCGCAACTTCATGTTCATAGCTAATAAACATTTGAACTCGCCTTCTTCTACGTTAGCTATATGTGTGGTATGTGTCTAATCTACCTATCTAGAGTCAAGTTGTGATTGATGAGCTTTGTCCAAGTTTTGCACAAGTGTTCCCTTGAAGTTATACGTTGGGACGAATTGAGGGCTTCATTTGTTCGTTTATATGGTACAGAATGTGAGTCTGTACTATCAAAAATTGGGGTTGTGACAGATTTTGAGAAATGAGGCAGTAGCTACAATATGTGTTCAAATGGGTGGGAACAGTCCTCTGTTATGTTCTATGGTTGGATGAAGGCACGAGAGAATTCTTCAAATGGGGATCTGCTAAAATCATACGGAGTATGAGGAGAAATCAGTGTTGGGAAAAAAAAAAGGAAATGGTTATGAAAATTCGTACGGAAGTCTTTGTATCACAAAATCCCTAATTCCCAAACACTCTCCTCTACCCAGAAAATCCCCAAATCAATTGTGAATTCAAATCCTAACCACCATGGTTTGTACCGGACTACCACTCCTACCACCCAGATCAATCTGCATCCGACCACTGTTAATTCTTCTCGCAGCTATACTACTCTACTCCTTGGGCGAAGATTGGTGACATTTTGATGGATATGTCCGATTGAAATCAAGTGGAGTGCCCCTTACTACTACCATACCAGCTACTATTGCTTATGAGGTACGAAGTTGAGTCCTGCTCTTGAATTGATCATAAGTAATTATTTCTAATTTCATAGATGGTATTATCCGAGTTCATTCATCGAAGGGTTTCAAATTTGCAATGTTGGGTTGTTCAATTGTAAGAAGCGCCAGAATCATTAAATTACGACTCCGAGCTATAGCCTCGTGGCTCTACGCGGTGAATCAATATGAACTTACAGGAGGTTGGTGATTATGTCAAGGACTGCAACTTTTAATGAAAGATCTTCTCCTGACCCAGTGCTAGTTGCTTGCTTTTTGAATGCTACTATAATTCCACTGGAATGCTACTAGAATGCTACTACAATGCTACTACAATGCTACTATGGTTTTGGAAATATCAATGACGAATTGGTGCCTGATTCACTTTCATTTGGTGCTGAAAACTGCTTGGTCTAAGGGGGAACCAAGCATTGGTGAGATTTGGTGAAGTGGTGAACTTCCCTGTAACAGCCCGATCCATCATACGTCGCAACAAAACCCAATAGGATGGGAAGTCACCCTTTAGGCCCGTAAATCCTCACTTGGGCTCTAAAAGGTGAAGGCCTTGTTGGTAGTAAGATGGTAGGAATCTATTATAAACTGATCATATGAGCTTAAGTTTCCCAATGTGGGACAAACCAACTCCATAATCCACTTTCCCAATTCCATAGTGTTACAAACTCCCTCACTTAGAGAACGCGGCGTCCCCGTCGTGCCTCGGCCATACCATACCAACATCAACACAGGTCCAAGAACTCCCCCGCTAGACAGCTGACCTGGGCCTAACCCCAGCACTCAGCACGCGGTCGCAGGGTTGCTCTGATACCATCTGTAACAGCCCGATCCACTATACATCGAAACACAACCCAATAGGATGGGAAGTCACCCTTTAGGCCCGTAAATACTCACTTGGGCTCTAAAAGGTGAAGGCCTTGTTGGTAGTAAGATGGTAGAAATCTATTATAAACTGATCATATGAGCTTTAGTTTCCCAATGTGGGACAAACCAACTCCATAATCCACTTTCCAAATTCCGTAGTGTTACATTCCTTATGCACGACGGTTGCTCGATGTGCTCTGATTGGTTCTATTGGTTCTATTGGACAGTAGCTCTGATGTCTCTTCCTAACTCTTTTGTGGCAAATGGTTAGACCTTACTTGATATAGCTTTGTTAGATATAGAATTGCGCTACTCTTGTTTCTTATGAACTTATTGCGTGGCCTTCACCGGCGTATCTTCCTCCCATGTTTTCCCTTTCCAATGATGCCAAGAGGGGGAAGTATAGCTATTATGCTTCTATTTGCTTGATATTAAACCTTATCAAGACTGTTCTTTCTCTTATGTGCCTCTTTAAAGTCTTGTGGTTGTGTATGTTTTTGGCTATATGATGAAGTGGTACTCTTGACATGATTTTTGCTTCGAAACTAGATGTTCTTACTGTCGATGCGTATTTGTTTGTGTTTTGAGCTATTGGTCTTTATTGGTGCTATATCTGAGGGGGAATTCAGTTGCTTGTCATCATAAAAAATGGGGAATTTGTTGAGCTATGATTGTATGTTTTGATGATGACAAGTATTACTCTTGTTCGATTTCCCTAACACTTGTGATCGCTTTTAGTTGAGATTGTGTTTCAGGTTTTACCGCTTGCTTCTATGTTGAAGAAGAAGAAATCGATGATTTGTGAAGACTAGATAGGTGTTGCTTAATTCTAGTCTTATTGTATTATGAGTAAGTTGAATGTGATCGATATCGAAGCATTCCTACAATAGCAAGTACAGAACCACAATCTGTCTTCTCCTTTGGGAGTGGTACTTTTACTAAGTACAAATGTGTGTTCTGTACTAGCTATCAGTACTGGACGATAATTGAGTTAAGGATTTTGAAAACACGTTTTATTATTTTTGTATGGGATTTCAAAGATATTTTCTTCAGATTTTAAATGAAATATTTTAAGGATATTTTTCTAATTTGATTAGATTAGTTTCTTGTAGCGTTTAAATTAGTATTTTGGAAAACTGCTTTTTTCCTAAATGACTTTTATTCTCTAAGTGTTTTGAAGAAATATAATCAGTAAAGAATTGTTTTTGATTCATTACTATCTTTTGGAGATAATATATTTGAGACTTTTCTTTTGGTTGGAACTCTATCTTTTATTTCAAGAAAAGATTATCTCATAATATTTGGCTTTCTAATTAAAACTGATTTTCCAATGATTTGGTTAAAAAATCCCATTGCATTTATACGTGTATTCTTCATCATAAAAAGTCAGACGTTTACATTGAGTGAAAATCCTAAGCTTTGCCTTGAGCGAGAAAAACGTCCAGTACAGACTTTGCATTCTGTACTCTCAATAGATCACTTCTTGTTATTCATACTTAGGCCGAAAAGTATCTCTATCAGCTTTTTTGAAGCATTCATTGAGATATCTTCCATCTGTAATCTTTCTCTTTTAGAGTGAGAATTTGGGGTACGAGGTTGTACTCTAGCTTTGCACGATTGGGTTGATTGTGCAATTCCTCTACTTGTCTTGGGTTGAGCGTGTAGGGAAGAATTTCTAGTGAAATTGTGTGAACGTAGACCTTGGGTTGAGGTCGAACCACCTGAAATCTGTGTGTGTGACTCTTTTCGTTGATTTATTTGTGGTGTTGTGTACAACTACAAGCTATAATCTCTAACTTGTAGTACAGAACATCATACTGTTCTCTGTAGTCACACAAATTCGAAAAAGTAGTACTCAATTCACCCCTTCCCCTCTTGAGTATTGTTGTCGTTGGATCCTTCAACGTTGCCTACCTCTCCATGGATCTTAACCGGGTTTGCGATGGATCTAATTTTTGTGTCATGTATCTTTGACATGCATCCATGAACATCATCAATAAGATCCATGGTCCATTTTTCGCCGACGACCACTCGTCTTCCCATCTCCGGCGACCACTCGTCTCCTCATCTCCGGCTACCACCAAACTATATGCACCTCCGGCGACCCGTGCCACCACCGACGCCACGCCAAATGTCAACTCTCTTATGGATTTTAATAGAATACGTACGGTGTGTGTTTTGGTCCAAAATATGCACTTTGGCCTATATTCGATAAAGGGAGTATCTAGTCACTATACTACTATAGGGAACTGCGTATTCGGGAGTTGGTGTATAGCTCTAAGGGCCTAGGCTATAGAAATATGGGTTAGAGACGTAGGATACAGATCGGGGATGTAGAATAACGAATTGGTGGTATGGGGTTACCGGGGGGACGTAGGAATCTGTACAGGGTAAGGGACGTAGATAATACAAGAAATAAGTAAAGATAATGAACAAATAAGACAAGAGACTTTTGTAGGTGGAAAACCCTTGTGAATAAGGGAAAAACCACCGGGGGATGACTTTGTCCCACCAAGTTTCCACTAGATGCGTTGTAGGTGACGTAGCAATACTCCTTATGATAATTGACTAGGGTTACAAGATAATAGTATAGGATTTTGTGTGTAAGTATATGAGTATGATTGAGAATAGCTCAGATGATCTTCTTTGTCTTGAAGTCTTCTTTTATAACTGCCTCTTTGCTTGACATTAAATAACGCCATTCATTGTTGCTCCATTAAATCTATGTCCCCAGCTCTGTAACCCCCAAATCCAGAATTTACTGCATAGCATTAAATATCATTAATGCACCATAATTGACATAATAAACGGCTCCATTGATTGGAATATCTTCTTTGTAATTGCTAGAGCTGGCAATCGGGCGGGTCGGGTCGGTTTCGGGTCGGGTCAAGGCGGGTCGGGTCATATCGGGTTCGGGTCTTGGCGGGTCGAGATGAACTTTCGGGTCGGGTCGGTTTTGACTCGGGTCGCTTTCGGTTCGGGTCATGTCGGGTAAATTTTGTGTCGGGTCGGGTCGGTTTTGGGTCGGGTCATAATCGGGTTTGGTTACTGATGGTTATCAATCCGCGTCATTTTAAGTTTTGGTTAATAATTTTTGGTTTTTTGGCATAATTAGGGGACTGTATTTAGTTAGTAAGTTAAAACCATCAATATGTATACTAAATTGTTCTAATTTGGATCATTATTAAGCTTAATTATTATCGGGTCATTAAACGGGTCGGGTCATTGTCGGATAACAGGTCACTACGGGTCGGGTTGGTTCATTGTCGGGTTGGGCATTATCGGGTTGTATCGGGTCATGGGTCGTGATCGGGTCGGGTCGAGTCGGGTTCGGGTGATCACAATTTCGGGTCCAATCGGGTCGGGTTTTCGGGTGAGTCGGGTCGGGTCTCTCGGGTCGGGTCAAGGTTGCCAGCTCTAGTAACTGCCATATCTTCACCATTAATCATAATTAACAGGAATAACGGTTGTTGACCCATTCAAATGACCTACATCCTTTCTTGAAGAAGTTGTTGTACCACGTACATTTCTATGGGGTAATTTCTGACTTCTGCAGGGTAATTTCAGAATCCATAGTGCAGGATTTCAGGACTCCATAGGGTGAAAATCCACCCCTAACAGTGTGGATCTTAATCGTGTATATGAAGAATCTTAATTGAATAACAAATGGATCTTAATTAATAATTTGTTTTCATTTCTTAGATAAATAAAGTTAAAATATTTTCACAGAATTTTTTTTTTTGATTTTTATTACTTTCATAAGTGATATTAAGATCCATGAACATACATTGTAATATCCATGAGTTATATGGGTAATATCCATGGAATTAAGATATAAGTTCCATGGCTAATCTGGTACAATTCATGATTTCTAATCGAATTTCTTTTTTAATGTTGACTTTCATATATAAAAAAATGATGGTGATGGTTTAGTATCGGCCGACGTATAAGAGGGGGCGTCGGGAGGCGGTCGTCGGAAGTTTAGTTCGAAGATCCATGGACAAGAATCACAATATCCATATTCCTCTCTTGTTAAACCCATTTCTCTGATAAGTTGTGGAGGTGGTCGTGCGGTAGTGTAGGGTGGTTGCTAATAGCTTGGGGTTCACATGATTGAGACGGATTTGGTGTTGGTGCATGTAGACGAGTGCTGGTGCGGCGCGGCAGGGGTAGGTGTGGTTGGCTACAGTGGGGGAGCTAGTAAGGAGAGAAACAAAACTTGATTTATATTTTTTATTTCTGACCATTAAGAGTACGCCATGTGTCCCGGACCACCATGCTCACAGTGGTCCCGGAACCATGGTATAACAACTGGGTAGTTATGTATTATTGTGTGAGGGGTACAAAAAACTTGCTATACCCCGGGGGTACCATATAACAATTGACGATCAAGGGCTAAGTCAAGGAGTATACTAGTAGCGGCCTCGAATTTGTTTCGTTTGTATTTCGTATTAGGCAAGACTCGAACAAGTGCGAGCTTCTTAAGCAAGCGATGGATTCAAGAATATTATATACTCCCTCCGTCCCATTGAGATGTCGCACTTTGCTTTTGGACCAAAAATCAATAAAAGAGGGAGTAGAGGAGATGATGGACTTTGCTTTTGGACCAAAAAGGAGTAGAGGAAAGAAAAAAAAAAAAATCCCCACAAAACCCATAACCCCCCATATAAGGAAAGACCAACATTTCACAGAAATACGCTTAAATGGAATAGTCCGACGTCTCGCTGGAACGAATGGAGTATACTAATAGGCAAACCTTTGGACAATTCTTAGGTCAGCAGCATAAGCAATGATATCACTGCTCTGTGAAGGCTTAAAGCTGTGACCTCAGGGTTATATTGTAACACTTTAACTACTAAGTCAACTGATTTTGTTGATTCATTTATTAGCGAAATTATATATAAAGGACATTAATTTCTAATATTTCGTTCAAATTAAGAAGCACAAATTTTGCCCAATAATTTTACTATCATATATTCTACAGTAAGTTATTTGGAAATAAATTTGATCATTTCTTCAATTTTAACCGAAATTTCAGCATACATAGTAAGCATATATTCCATTAATATCAAATCAGAGAATAGTCATTTCTTATGCGGGACAAAGAATTAGAGATTATGTTACGTTTATGCTGGAAGTAGTTGTACATAGATTGTTACAATGTTACACAAAACATTGGGTGTAATCAGACTAAGGCTCCGCTTGATAGGATTGTATCTTTCTGAGCTGATTTGATTTGAATGACTCTAAACAAATTAGTATCAATTATAGACCAAATACATTGATAGTTATTTGAACATTTGTGATCTGATTTGAATTACTCTAATTTGATCTAATTCGATCTGATTTGAATGACTTTGAACTGATCTGAGTACATACATGCATTAAACAAAGAATATTGGTTGGTAGCTAAGCCGAAAGCTAAGACTCTGACAATGAACTCCGCGGGTGATAACAACAAAAATGTTTTGTGGGTGAGTTAGTTAGGACTATTGTATGTTAGGAAATTACTTAAATAATACGGAATATACTGTATAGCTGCACGTACAAAACTAGTAAAGTAATCAAATGCTAAATTGATAAAGATTGGAAAAAAAAAAGATAATAACAACATCATACTTCGTCCGTCCCAATTCAAACACACCGTGGGTATTTGTAGTGGAATAAGAAACTATGTTAATATTTTGTCTATTATATGCATTATGTAGCAAATTCATCCAGTTCAACCAATTGACATGTTTTGGTCCTATTCAATACGAAGTATCAAAAAATTCATAAAATTGAACCTAAAACTAACAAGCATATAGAGTTTAGGTGGTGTTGGTTACATTGAAATTCATGAATTGGAGCAAAATGTTCAATTAAATCTGATACTTATTAAATTGTTTTAATTTTACCAAATCGGGCATAACCTCTCTAAAATGATACCCCGTATTAAATTGAACATAATGAATTTACAATGGAATAGAGCGTACGATGAAATTTTGCACGGGTCAACGACTATTTAAGGCTATACGGCATCCACAATGGATAGCATAGTACTCAAAGTTAAGAAAGACAATCACATGATATTTTGGAGCATTTTTTTGAAACTCAGAAACCTTGGTGGTACACTTGAAAATCTCGCGTAGGGTACCTCGGAAAAATCTGTTATTTAAACGACTTTTCAATATACGAGGGGATGAGATCAAAACTTATTACCAAATGTATGTCATACTACTGTAGACATCCTACTTTTGCACCCATTTTAGCGCCAGATGATGAGATGGACAATGAATTACGTTTAAAGGTTACGATTGCCAATTGGGTTGATTTGTTGGTTTTGAACCGTTTCGCCGTAATTACCAGATCATAATTAGATTAGACTTTATGAGTTAATATATTGGGTCTAGTTTGCTTAGATGATTCTTTAACGAGTTGGGCCGAGAGTTGTACGTTAGATGCATGCATGTCTCACAATAATACAATGAATCTCGCACAAGACTGTTATACTGAAAATGAGAAAATGTAAGTACAAAAACACCCGAGACTATTGTAACACCCCGCAAATTATGGGAATTTAAATAATTAAGGATGCTACATTTTATTGTATATTTGAGGATTTAGTCAATATTTTATTGATATTTGATTTAACTGTGCGGTTTCTAATTATGGATTTATAAGGGTGGGAAGTAGTTATTTGGATGGAACGGGTTGTGGATCACTCATCTCAATCAACTAATTAACCCAATCCCAAGTTTAACCGCATACCGTTTTACGCAACGCAAAAAAACCCTTCCCTTCCTTCCCCTCAATTTATTCGGTCTCCACCTCATCCTCTTCTCTCTCTTTTATTTTTCCTCCACCTGTAGAATATCTCACCAACACAACATCAACTTCGACCGGTCATATCTTCCTCATAAAAACTCTTTGGAGGCATGGTTGGTGGCGTTGGATTCGTATTTTTTTTAATAATAATCCAACTCCACTTGAATTATCTCAAACTCAAACCTGATGCTACCTGTGGAAGCAATTCAGTGAAGTTGTGTTTTTCAATCCGAGATCTCCTGACTCGCCTCGAGTTCGTTGATTCCCGATGTGTCCCTTGGATTTTAGAAGTGAAATTTACATAGGAATTTTGTTAACTCTCTTCAGAAACATACATATCAAAATTTGGTAATACAATTATTTTTACATCAAAAGTTATAATGATTTCATTGAGCGATCCCTAACTT
The DNA here is from genome assembly GCA_963457585.1 of Spergularia bocconei. Lineage (NCBI taxonomy): Eukaryota > Viridiplantae > Streptophyta > Magnoliopsida > Caryophyllales > Caryophyllaceae > Spergularia > Spergularia bocconei. The sequence goes on from OY734951.1 coordinate 15,857,963, forward strand.
GGATTATTATTGTCAGTTCGGTATAATGGTGATTCTCGATTCTATATTTGAATTGGAGACTTTGGACGAAACTTTGAAAATATGTTCCCCCATTACCCTAAAACAATAGATCAACATTTCGTGGTCACTACATTCTTATATCAAAAGTTATAATTATTTTATTGAGCAAATTAAACCCTAATTTAGATTATTGTTGTTGTATCGGTGTTAGGATAATTCCCTTTGATGTACATAGAATTTTTGGATGAAATTTTTACGGATGTCCCTATCATTACCTTTAATTACATACTAAAATTTGGTAATCAAATAATTTCTTAAACTTAATTTATGCATATTTCTTTACTAATGCCCTGGTTTGGGTTCATACTCAATTAGTGGCGTTTGTGGTTGTGTATGTATTTTGTAATTAGGCTCGATAGAGTAAAATATTATTATGACTAGTGGCGTAAGGAATTGGGTATGATTGATTATGGGAGAAGATGATGTTAGAGTGAAAAAATGAGAAAGGGATTAGCGCTTATCATGACAACGTTAATCCTCGAAAGCTTGAGCATGTTTGTGTCGTCTAATCTCATGAATTAGTATTAATTGCCTCATTTCTCATTTGTATTCCTAATGTCTCTCGTCGTTGTTCTTGAAATTCAATATTTATTGGTTTCAACAACGACCGTTTATAAATTGAAAAGTGCAAGCACAAATAACGTACCTTAAAGAGTTTGTAAGTGAAATCGAAATTATGAGATAATATATGAAACCCATCTAGAGAACGAATTTAGTGTTGTTTGTACAATCGTCGTGTTATAATGTTCTTGAAGAAGGTTTATATGGTGGGTTGGAGATTAGCTACCGAATCCTTAATAGACTTCCTCCTAGAGGTACGCATCCTACTGGATCTACAGCGAGAGGTGTGCACACTCGAGTATTTAGGATTACATTACTATGTACTCTACATGTGGTAGTCTTGGGGTAGGACCTTTGACTTGTTTAAAGACCTCACGGAGGCTCTCGAAATAATGTACAAAAAGAAAATAAAAGATTTGAAAACTTGAATTGGCACAAAGCGTGCCCGATATTTTTACCGCTATTGCTTCGTTTTGCGCACTTTTGCGTAGCTTTGTTAGCTACGCGCTAGTAAGGTGTGTATCTTAATCATGTACATTGCTAAATTTCTTACTAAGCATGTGCTGACGTTCTTTTTTTTGGGTTGGTTTCCTACTCTATTAAGAGACAAGTGTCATACTTTGATGGCGCAGTTGACAGGTTGTAGATTGAGATGCATTGTATGGTTGAAGCGCCAATGCATGTTGGACATTTGTGATAAAGTCATCAAACATTTACACAATGAAAGATTTGTAGTTTATCCTTTTGGTTTGATTTTTGATTTGTAGACTCAAATACAACTCTAGAAGTCTTCCGCTGTCATTTGTTCTTGTGGATTATTTTTGTTGTGAAGTTTGTTTTAAATTAGCCTTGTCATTGACTTGGTAGTCAATGGCGGCATAATAATCCTTTATTTTTTTGTATTTAAAGATAGCAAAAATTTAGGATTGTTGCAGTTGTTACATCGATACTGATACTCAAAGTGAGAAACCACCGGGTGACATATAGTATCATTATTGATCCACAAAGACCCTTTTCCAGCACACCAGACCTTGAACTGGGTTTTAGTTGGTACATGACTTACGACCCAAATAGAATTTATTACAAAAATATGGGCCGAAGATTGGGCATATTTTGGACAAAATTTCCAAACTAAGACAAAAAACCCCTTTGGCCGTTAGAAAAAAAAGGATACCAGTAATAAAAAAGTTTGGTAGCGGAAAATAACAACCCTCGCCAAAAAAATTGCTTCCCACCAAATATTGCATAACACAACATTCACCACGTCTGAAAAAATTTTCTTATCATTCTTGCACTCTTACTCACAAAAACTTACTGACCCTCCCTTTCCAGTTTCTTCTACTCCACCACCACCACTACGGTCGTTGTCACAGCGGCGGTGTTGGTTACATTCTCAACATCCAGCAACCTTAGTAACCAGTTAACCACCGTACTTTCTCCTCATCACCATGGATAATAATAACAACACCCAATTTGACGCCAATGTTTCTATCAAAGACCGCATAGCGAATGTTCCTTTGAATAATGATGGTGTCGATTTCAGCAACTTTTTAAACCAATTGCTAACTTCGCATGACCCTGTTGATATTCTTTGGACTGAACGTGAGGATTGTCCGGATAATATCGTTTGGTAATCGACTACCAGAACCTTGTTCCTCGTGTCGAGGGACTGTGCGCAGGGCAATCTTCGAATGAGCATAACTCTCACCTCCGAACTTCATTTTTAGCTCATGATATATCATTAGAAAGGTAAGATCATTAACCTTCCTCTACAATTAGAATTTCAGCAAAATTTCTTATTGTTAAAAAGTTATGATAATGTGAAGTCAGAGGTGATGGTGAGTGGTTCTTGGAGTATGGTCACACTATATTTTCCTTGAATCTCGCCCCAAGTTGTAGCTTGATCTCCTAATCCCATCCAAGGCTCACCAAAAGGTTCTAAGTCTAACCAATGATTAAGTTTCAATTCATCTCAAATGATATTGTATACAAGTCACGATAACTATGCCCAAATAATCCCTAAAGCGCCTAAACCATGCGAATTAACACGTCACTATCACACCACATCCGTCATTTAATTTGGGTCAGAAGATTAGAAAAAAAAGAGTGAAAAATGGTACAAATAAGTTGGGTTGTTTTGGGTTCTTTAATTTAAGTGAATCAATTATTCATTGGGTTAATAGAGTTAGTAAGTGATTTTTTGAGAGTTCATGTTACAAATATTGGCCCAGAATGGAAACGTGAAGAATCAAAAGATATTGTCATAATATCAATACTTAAAGAATCAAAAGAAATGGAGAGAGTAGAGAAGGATTGAGATGTAAATTTTTTGAGGAAGGGGAGCCCATTGACAATAAATTATGAGAATGAATACTTTTATACCAGTACATAGTTAGAGAAGCAAGTAGGATATATATCTTCCTAATAAAAATGATCTCGTATGATCATAAAGATTACGATATTCTAAGATACTAAAAATATGTTGTTTTCCATATAACCTAATATGGAGCATATCCTCGAATATGATATTAGAGAAAGTTTCAGCTATGTAAGATGATGATGAATCATGAGTAGATTAATTTGGGGAGGGAGAGATTTTTGGATTTATTTTTGGGCAAGTCATGTGTGTTGCTATTCTTATTTTCTAAATATAGTAATTTTAAAGCTCGCCCAACCTTTACAACAGCACTTTGTACTATTTATACTAATTATTCATAAATGTTATATATTCATATGTACTACACTATCGCAAATCTCTATACATGCATCGAATGAAGCAATATTTTTTTATAATATGTTCATGCATCTTAAATACAAATAGGACAAACCTACATTTTTCTTAAACTAATAAGAATCTAAACTTGATTACAATGAATCTTAACCTTCAACGAACCTAAACTTTCCCCGAACATTGTACTTGGAGCATGTATATGAATATATGATGTTTTTTCATCTTTTATTTTTGTTGACTATTTACAATGAACCAAAAATTTTGTACTTGGAGCATGCATATGAATATATGATGTCTTTCATCTTTTATTTTTATTGACTATTTACAATGAACTAACAAATTTCCACCAACATGTACGATAAGATATGAAGTATAAGATTCTTGCACCTTTACTCACAAAAACTTACTGACCCTCCCTTTCCCATTTCATCTACTCCACCACCATCGTTGCTGTCCTAACCACGGTGGCGGTGTTGGTTACATCTCAACATCCAACAACCTTAATAATCATTGTACTTTCTCCTCATCGCCATGGATAATAATAACTACACCCCATTTGGCGCCAATGTTACTATCAAAGACCCCATCGCGAATGTTCCTTTGAATAGTGATGGTGCTGATTTCGGCAACTTCTTAAACCAATTGCTCACTTCGCATGATCCTGATGACATTCTAGGGACGGTTCCAGACGATAGTTCGGATAATACCGTTGTTACTCAACTACCTGAACCGTTGCCTGATCTGCCGAGTGATCTTCCTGACATTGTTGTGAGCAATAATAAAACCGCATTTATTGATAAAGTGTTTTCGGAATTTGAATCGTCTTCGGTCCAAATTAACGAAAATAATAATCCTCCTCCTCGTCAAAAAAATGTAATGGATATTGTTTACAAAAATCAGCAACAACAACGACAAGTGACTGGTGGAAACACTGGCGCTGGCAGCAGTGGTGAAAATGTGCGTCGTGCGGTGCCAAATCCAAGCGCCCAAGTTGAGCCATTACCTATGCAAGGGCTTGGTGGCAGCAGTGGCGGGAATCTGCGTGGTTTCGCAGCAAATTTGAGTGCACAAGCTGAGCCATTTCCCATGCAAGTGGATGGGCCTGGTGGTACGGGCGGTGGCGGTAATATGCCTAAATTTTTTCACAATCCGAGTGCACAATTTGATCCATTGCCTACTCAAGTGTGGCATAATCTACCGGGTGTTGATAACTCTTGCAATAATTGCGCCATTCTCAGAGTTATTATGCACACGAATGGTACGTACTTTATTATCATTCGTTTTCCTGTTTTAAATTTAGTTACAAAATATAATAAGGTGTAATAATGTAGTAGTTATTTTGCTTTGTCTTATATATAAAGTTGTTGATGACAATAGTTGTAACTTTGGGATATGTAGGTTGTTAAGTTACTTGAGCTTTTATATAGGAGTGGTTTAATATTAAGTAAGACCATGTACATCTTCGAAACGATTTAAACATGGCGATACTTACAGACTATTAAAAGGGCAATAATGTTTTTTTTTTTTGTCAAAAGAAATGATGTTATTTTTTTACTTCTAAAAATTGAAATTTATTGATTGCGATAACTCTAAATTTGTGATATGCATATAATTGTGTTTTAACTCATGATATTCTACTTGAGATAAAAGTAGGACGTACACATTGGATGAAATGTTATTAAGAAAGATTGTGGCCCGCTAAAACTTTAACAGATTGGCTACGAAATTGTACATGGTTTTTCTTTTCTATTTATATTGAATAGTCACGCACCAATTAATTATTTAATTGTAGTAGTCGAAGTTCGAAACTTAAAATGTTAACAAAAAGATAAGAATACTTGCGAAACGTAGAAATAAATGAACCATGTTTGGCAAATTTTTAGAATGGTAAAGAATAATTAGAGATGAACTTTTTTTCATAAACGACTTGTTGTAATTATACCAAAAAAATAACCTAATTGGGCATGCATTATTTTTGTACGTCAGGCCCTCAAACGACAAAGCTCGAGCTCCATGGGAACATTGGGTACATATCCCATGCTACTTTTGTGCTTGTTTTGAATTCCAATACCGGGGTTGCGATTGCCATTGGGGAGTATCAGAAGATTGAGTATGTTTCCAACATTTAACTTCTAACATTTCAATTCCAATGTACATTAGTTTACCTTATACGTATGAATGGCAATTTAATACAAATTATAATCACTTGACCTTATGTTTTTCGTTCTTTGTATCAACATTAATTTTGCTCATAGAATGTATCTTTTTATATTTTTTTTTCCAGCTTTTCAACACAAGGTTATGGCCATATTAGTGATTTCTTGAGAAATTATTTTTTGGAACACATACAAAAGGGATTTGTTATGTTGCCAGAGCCAATTGCACCCTTCTATGAAGCTTTGTGCACCGGTTATAGTTGGTTACCCCTTAACCAACCTAACCCTCTTGGCCTATTTCAAAACCCAGGTTTGTAGTCTGATAATAAATATTTTTTCATAAATATGATACACATAGTATGTACGGTAGTCGAATATATAAAACATATATTGTTTTTAGACGAGTCTCACCTTAACGTTTTTTTTATTCTATGCACATTTGAAGCGACGGGGCCTCTTGCCCAACAAAATGCAGGAGAGTCCTCCAATCATCAAGCCGCTGGAAATGCGCAAAGGCGATCGTCATTTCATGTAGGAGAATCGTCTACTCGGCGGAGAAACTATAGGGTATCTCACCTTTCATTGCATGTCATTGTTTTATTTCTTTTAGTTAATTGTAGTGTGTATTATTAACACTACCTTAACTATATATTATTCGACATTTTAATACTGTGAGTTTGTGACCATCTCATACAACATGCAAACATTATTTTGTGAAATTTATGTAATAATTGATCTAATTATTTTTTGGTTGTTTTTTCATCTATCAATCATGAAGTCGCGCAGAGGAAAAGAATCAAGCACTTGACTCTTCGTGACATTTTTCAAAATTTTGACTTGCCTAGGAAAGAGGTTGCTAAAAAGTTGAATATAGGTGATACATTCGTAAAGTCCAAACATCATATTTTAAGTAAATCATTGGCCTTATAGAAAGGTTAGATATCTATCTTCCCTCACTTTCTATTTTTTCCACTATAGTTAATGGCTACGTCTTATATATCATTTTAAGACCAAAATTTTGTTGTTTCGTGATCATGCCATCCTCGTTGTGTCAACATCTTATTTAATTGATAAATTTATGACTTTTGAAATGCAGGTTAAAAGAAATGAGGAAAGAAATAAGGTCCGAAGTAAGGCTGTTTGCTGCGATTGAGATTCAAAATCTTCAACAAATAATCGACGAATTCTGAGGGGACATTTGGCAATTATAAATAGGACTTTCTAGGAAGTGCAATCCTCCATTGGTGATGTACTATGGGTCAAACATTTTCACTTGTTTAATTCCTGGGCGGAGGCAGATGTCTTTGTGTAATATTTTAATTTTTAATAAAGAAAACTATTAAGATATATCTATTGCATCTCTTATTTTAATTTTTGGATTTTTAAAAATGTGCCCAAAGGGCACATGTTAAGAGTCTATATATATGTTTCCTTAATTAAGTGAGATTCACCATTGAAAAAGAAACAAAATATGCAATCTCATTGATGAACTGATGAGTAATTCACTTAAATAGGAAAACACAGATTCTCTCCAACTCAGTAATATGTTGAAGTATTCCATATTGGGGTGTTTTAGTGAATTGTTTGCATTTTCTTATCTAGGGAAGTTTGGTGTTTGTAAAGTTATTAGAGTGCCCTCAAGTGGTCTTATCGCTACCCATCTTTTTTTGGTTATATTCTGCGGGTATTTTCTTTTTTTCTATCTCCTCTACTCTATGTCTACCCGACCATTTTTTGGTTTTTGGTCCAAAAGTAAAGTCCAACATATCACTGGATCGGAGGGAGTACACTCTTATCATGTGCCCCTTGGGCTCACATTAGAAAAACCGCTTAAATTTTTATAATGGTTTATAGTATCTGTAATTTTAAATCATTATTAATGCTTTTCTACTTTTGTGTTCGATTAAAATTAAAAGAAATAAAATGACTTTAAGAGCAAGTTAAGATACCGTATAAGTTTGCCGCATCCGCAACCGAAGGACAATACATAAACACCATTGATGTGCATGATGACTTTATTTGAAATAACTGCAATTACAGCAAGAAGTAACAACAACCCTTTGGAAGATTCTCCTACATGAAATGACGGAACCTCAAGATGGCACTTTCGCTTTTCCAAAAGGTTGATTCGAGGATTTTCCTACAATCAGTTGGATAACATGCCCCACTCCTTCAAATGTACAATAAAAAATCGTGAAGCTGCGACTTGACTAGAAGCCAATATGGACTGCGCAACTGAGAAATGAGAGGAGAGAGCTTAGCGAATTGTATTGATGTGAATAGGTGTATATATACATTGCACATGAGAATCGTCATAACCTGATCAAACGCCTACAATTATGATACTAACTTAGGTAAAAATCAAACGTTACTAACTATACAAGGTAAGTTAGAAAGGTAATTAAGTACTAATACAAATATCTAATAAATTAATTACTATAGATTACACCTCATGAGTATATTAACTTGGTGAAATGCATGCGGTCGCGTACAAAACGTTTCCTTAATATGGAGCAATAAACTTTTCAACTTCATTTTTCGAATTTTAATTTAAACATATTTGTCCCACAATTGACATAGCTAATGAACTGGATTGGACCGACTTGGGTTAAGCACATGTTAATACATAGTCATAAAACATTAAATTTTATCCCCAACACAACTCCAATTATCCTACTCGATTCCCTAACAAGCCTTGATTATATTTGTGGTCTAAACCCGAATCCGGTGGCGAAATCGGGAGAGGCCCGTGGTCGCCTCCTGTAGCCTGTAAGTAAATACAAAATTGAGCGCGTCCGAGCGCTTAAAATTACATAACAAGAAACCACAAGAGAAAAAAAATACAATGGCTTCAACTTCACGACTTCTGAATCACCAATCTCTCCCATCGAATCTCACCAAACTAATCACCTTCATAACCAAAATCATTAGTTCAATTAAACCCATTCCTCAAACCCTAATTTTGTGATCAAAGTTATCGAATCCAAATCAAATCTTCACTATGCTCTATTCTTCTTCAATTGGTAGCTTTGCCAATCCAAACCCTAATAATTATACCCATTCTGAATCGTGTTACTTAGTAATGTACGAGGTTCGTCTGTCTCATGAATTGTTTTCAAGTGCAATCCAGTTCATAGAATTGCATGAAATGGTCTCTGATGCCACCAATTCAGGCTCGTGGCGAAAACGGGCATTTCAAGCACGCCATTGATGTGTTTTTAATAAAGTAGCGAAAACCGTGGCGATAATGGGAATTGTTTTTAGTCTTGTAAATTCGTAATGCTTTGTTGAGAGTGTAAGTGCGAATGGCTAACATGGGGGATATGATGCGCGCCATTTGTGATGAAGTTGTTGAGGAAGGTTTTATTAAGCTAAGGGGCCGTTTGGTTAATGATAGGGAAAGGGAAAGGAATCAAGAAAGGGAAAAGGGGGGAAAGGAATCAAAACCTCACCAATACCCCCATGTGTTTGGTAAAAACAAAGGAATCAAACCCCTCACCCTCAAAACCAACATTCTCGCCCCTGTCCTCCTCTTTCTCTCTCCATCATTTTCTTCATACACTTTCATGGCTTCCTTTCATCTCCAATTTCTACATACCTCTTCTTCCCTTATGTAAACAGGGCCCTTGTCCACATATTTCGCCGCCCAACCACCTTAGACTAGCTCATGTTTTGACTTCTTGGTTGTCGAACTCAGTCATCAAACTTGGTAGATCTGGAGTTATGGTGGTCAAATTCGACTACAAAGAAGTTGAAACTATGATAATAAGCGAGATTCTTGAAGAATATTGGTAAGTTACACTTCTTGGTCTTCCGTTGCGTTTTTGCTCTCTTTCATGAAGTGCCACGGCAGGGGTGGCCGTGGTGGTTTTCACTTTTCGAGGTAGTTAATGTTGGTAGCGAGTGGTTTGAGCAATGATGGTGATGTTAAACCGTGCTCAGGTCAAGGTCGGCCACAATAACGGTGGTGTCAGGCGGTGCTCAGGTCGAGGTCGGCCACAATGATTAGGAGGTGGGTGGCTGTAGTGGCGGTTGGTGGTGGCCTGAGGCTAGGTTCTTGCGTTGGAGTCTTGGTCAAGGCTTAACGTTGATTACCCAAATTGGGGAATTCTCAAAACCCTGGGGGGAGGAGGGAATCATGATAGAGGAATATGGGGTAATCAATTAAGGCAAAAGGGGGTAAGGGAATGAACAAAAATGCAAACCAAACACATAGAAAGGGAATCAAGGCTTTTAATTCCCTTTCCCTTTCTTGAAAGCCTCTAACCAAACGCCCCCTTAATGACGTATCGTATACGACTGTGATTCGAGGGTATTATAAGATTACCGTGGGTATGGTTGATGATGCTCGGAAGGTGTTTGATGAAATGTCGGTGTAGCCGAATGTGGTTATGTATACTACACTGGTTAATGGGTATTGTAAAAGAGGATTGTAGGTGGAGACGAGATAGGTTGTGGGTATAATGACCAAGGGGGGTTGGAATTCTTTGCCGGGGCAAGTAGCTTACACGGCCTTGATTGATGGGTATTGTAAGAAGGGTGAGATGAAAGAGGCAATAATGAATTGTTTTGATGAGATGGTTATAAGGGTTGTGAGCCGAAGTTTATTACTTATAATGTGATTGTAAATGGGTTTTGTTTAGCTAATAAGGTGGACGAGGCCAAGAGAATTATGACTCATACGAGCTGGTTGAAAGGCTTATGTGTCGCAGGGAGATTGAATGAAGCATTTGAACATCTAAAGGACATTCCGAGCGTAGGCATGAAACTCAATATCATAGCATATGGAATGCTTCTGAATGAGTGTTGCAAATTTGGGAAGGTGAATGAGGCAATCGATCTTTTCAATCTTAGTCCTAGTCTTAGTTTTTTCAATCTTGTGCTTGAAGCACTTGTAGACAGACAACAATTTGGTGATACAGTCCATCTTTTGAAAATGATGCCAAGAAGTAGTATAGGTTACATTCCGAATTTCAAGTCATATTTTATGGTTTCATAAAGTCTTTCTAAAGCTAAAGGGAGGGCTGAAGAAATGGAAAGTGCCAATTGCATGGCTCTAGATGGCAACCAGCCTCACGCTGGATTTTACAGTCGCAGAGTGAAAATATATTATACTGTAAAGGCGATGATTTAAAGACAGCCAATCGAGTTTTTCACGAAGCCTTGGAAACAAGATATGTTATTATTTTTTACAGCGTTAGGCTATGTTTGGGGATAAATTAAGGCGACGACGTTTTTTCTCTTTTTTTTTTAACCTTAGATAATTGGCTCAAAGGTGTCTCTCGCTGAGATTATGGATTTCCAGAATTAATGTGTCCAGCAATGTGGTCTTCAGGATCTTAAAGTAGAAGGTTGCCATTTTACGTGGAATAATAAACAGGAAACTGGTAAAAGAGTTTTTTTTCTAAGATAGATAGAGCTCTTATTAATGTTGATTGGATTATAAAATGTCCAGATAGTCAGGCTATGTTCTACCCAGAGGGCCTCTTTGATCAGTCACCATGTATTATTGGACTTTCTAAGGAGAGGATATCAGGGAAGAGAAGCTTCAAGTATTTTAACATGTGGAGCAGTATCCCAGGGTTTAATGTGATTTTCAAGAATGCATGGGGAACAAAGGTGCAGGGTTCCTTAACGTACCAGGTAGTGAAAAAGATGAAAAGTTTGAAATACCCTTTGAAAGAACTGAATAAGAAGATGGTGTCTAATATTGAACAAATGGGGCACTCAATGAGCTCCAAGAGATTCAGCAAGAGTTAAACAAATATCCTACAAACTCCAATCTCATTGACAAAGAAAGAGAAGCAGCAGATCAATATAGGGCACTTCAAAAAGCTGAGAATAGTGATCTGCTTCAGAAGAGTAAAGCTTAGTGGATTAAGGAAGGTGATGAGAACACAGCATATTTTCATTGCTCAATCAAGGCAAGGAGGATGTGGAATTCAGTCAACCAAGTTTTGGATGGTGATGGAAATTTATGTACAGAAGATAGGGACATTCAGAATGCCTTTCTTAAGTACTATATGGATCTGTTGGGCAAAGATACAAACACTCAGAAGGTTCATAGAAGTACTGTCAGAAAAGGAAAGATCATAGATGCTGATATGAGTACCAAGCTGATGAAAAAGATTAGTAAGGATGAGATCAGAAAAGCTATGTTCTCAATTCCATGAATAAAATCTCCTGGACCTGATGGTTTCACTAGCCAATTCTACAAAGATAGTTGGGAGATCGTTGGGGATCAAGTGGTGTGCAACAATTATGGATTTTTTTTTTAGCATGGCAAGATTCTGAAACAGGTAAATAATACTGTCCTCACTTTGATACCTAAAGTAGCAAATCCTAAATCTGTCGCTGAGTTTAGGCCTATTACTTGCTGCAATATTCTGTATAAAGTTATTTCTAAGCTTCTTTGTGACCGAATGAGCCAAGTTTTGCCTGAAATTGTGAGCCAAAACCAGGGGGCTTTCAGTAAAGGCAGGGATATTGTGGAGAATATTATGGTTTGTCAAGACCTAGTGAGGAAATATAACAGAAAAGTGATTTCTCCCAGATGCGTACTCAAAATTGACCTTAGGAAAGCTTATGATACAGTTGAGTGGAAGTTTTTTTAAGAGATGTTAGATGCTTTAAATTTCCCAAAAAATGTTATCATGTTATTTATAGAGTGTGTTACTACCACCAGTTACACTCTAGCTCTTAATGGGGACCAGTTTGGTTTCTTTAAAGGGAAAAAGGGTCTTAGGCAAGGAGACTCACTTTCCCCTCTGCCTTTGACATTGTGTATGGAGTATTTGACGCGGATCCTAATGTGGTGGCTGAGAAGGATGAGTTTAGGTTTCATCCACTGTGTAGGCAGACTAGTTGAATCATCTATGCTTTGCTGATGATCTCCTATTGTTCTATAAGGGAGAAGTGAAGTCTGTAGTTCTTTTGTTGAGAGGGTTTTCAACCTTTTCAAAAACTACTGGGCTTAACTTTAATCAGATGAAATCTGATATCTACTTTGCTCGTATCAGTCATGGGACAAGGTAGGAAATTCTCTAGTTTTCTAGGTTTAAAGAAGGAGCAATGCCATTCAGATACCTTGGAGTCCCGATCACAGCAGGGAGGATCTCTATAATGGATTGTAATATCCTAACACAGAGGATTGTAAAGAGAATCGGGAGCTTGAGTGCTAGGAAGCTAACATACACTGCCAGACTTGTATTAGTTAAGTCAGTGTTGGGCACCTTGCATTCTTACTGGGCTAGGATTTTCATCCTCCCAAAAAGTGTGCTAAAAAGGTTTGACTCAATCTGTATGAGCTATTTGTGGGATGGTATGGAAAACTTGGTTAGATCACCAATGGTGGCTTAGACTAAAGTCTGCTCTCCTAAAAAGACAGGTGGTTTGGGGCTCAAGGATGTGTATGCTTGGAATATAGCCTCTATTGCTAAATATGTGCACTGGATTTATGACAAGGCTGATACTTTATGGATTAAATGGATGCACAACATCTACATTAAGAATGTGGATTGGGAGATCTACTCTCCACCAGCAGATTCCAGTTGGTACTGGAGGAAGATGTGTGTACAAACAGAGGCTCAGGCAACTGGATCCGAATAAGAATGTGATTAGCAATGGGTATACTTTGGCTGCAGGTTACAAATTGTTGGCAAATGACAAGCAGAAGTTGGTTTGGGGTAAGTATATCTGGAATAGATATATTATACCTAGGACCAGTTTCATCACATGGTTTACAATGAGAAGACGTCTACAAGTTAAGGACAGGCTCAAGAGAATTGGAGTTTGCAGTGATGATCTTTGTTGTATGTGTGTGCAAGATCCAGAAACACATGTACACATGTTCTTTGGATGTGCATACAGTGGCAAATGCATTGCTGATTTGAGCAGAATACTGGGGATTAATATACCTTGTAACAACACTATTGAATGGTGCATCAGAAAGAGGTTCAAGTCGGGGATCAAAAGGCTAGCAATAGGAGCATTAGTATGTAATCTAATCTCTAAGATTTGGCTAGCTAGAAATAGATGTAGATTAGAATGTGTTATGATTAGGCCTGAGGATCTAGTGACTAATGTTTATGAGGAATGTAGAAGTAGAATTAGAAATTTGGTGCAGGGTATCAAAGTTAATGATATGGAATGGCTCATGAAGAGTCATCTAGTGTAATACTCTGCTCTATTTGTTTGGTTCAGGAGAATGCCCCGTTGTCTTTGTAATATTCTTTGAGTTTCAATAAAATTCTTACATTTTAGCAAAAAAAAAAAAAAACGTTGAAATAGTAGCTGAAAGCTGAATTAATAACTGCAATAGTAGCTGAAAGGTTTTAGCTGATAGTAATAGGAGTGTTTGGTAAAATTAGTTGATATAGGAGCTGATATATATAAAATTATATAAAAATGCATTATTTATTTTTAAACTCATTTTAATTTAGTAAATAAAAAGAGGGTAAAATAGGAATAAGATTATGATAAGCTAGCTTATTTTTAAATAAGACATGGGGTAACATCTTAAATAAGCTAGCTTATTATTTAAGCTAGCGGTGTTACCAAACAAACTTATTTGGTCAAAGAGCTTGAAAAACTAGTCAAATAAGCTACTTTGGCCGAATAAGCTACCTTATTGTGCACACCAAACATAGTCTTACTGTGGTTAAGGAGGAATTATGTGCAAAAGGAATGATCTTGGAGGCTCAACAACATATTTAGGAGATAACTAAACGAGTTATTAATTTTGACAGCTTTACAGTGTTTATGGAGGAACTATGTGCAATAGGAATGATCTTGGAAACTGGAGAACATATTCAAGAGATAACTAAACGAGGCATAGTTGCTCAGCTCAACTGTTAAAAACGAGTTTTAACCGAGCTAATATGTAAGTATATCAAACTCAATTGTGCCTTAACTATAGCATACACCAAATTTCTTGAGTCGAAGAATGCGTTCTCTCTTTGTATGTGTCATTCATTTCGTAAGATGATGGGATGAAGTGTTTAATGACACCTAGCAGAGAGTATCTACTCTCGGATGTAGTTGATAAATCAACCAAAGCCATCATTAGGTCACTATTTTTGGTTGATACATGACACAAGGCCCAAACAAAATTTATTACAAAAACACTGGGCTTTGTTTGTCCAAATTTTATCTTAGTGACAAATAAAGAAAACTGCCCTTTGGTATTTACAAATAAAATATAATAAATAAAAAAGATTAGTAACGGAAAATAACTACCTCCCGCCAAAAACAACCGTCTCCTTCCAAATCTTATATAACACAACATTTACCACCCCTGGAATCTACCATTCTTACACTTTTACTCACAAAAAACTCAATTACGTACCCTCCCTTTCCTATTTTTTCTAATCCTCCACCACCACCGCTTTCCTAATCACGACGGCGTTGTTGTTTACATACTCAACATCCACCAACCTTAATAACCATCGTACTTTCTCTTCATCACCATAGATGATAACAACATCCCATTTGCCACCAATGTACATGCGAAAGACCCAATTGCGAATGTTCCATAGAATGATGGTGTCGATTTCGGCAAGTTTTTAACCAATTGCTAACTTCACATGACCTTGATGATATTCTTGGGACTATTCTTGAGTATATTGCGGATAGTATCGTTGATACTCAACTACCTGAACCCTTGCATGATCCGCTGAGTGGTCTTCTTGACACTGTTGTGAAAAATAACTAATGACCCCGCATTTATTAATAAAGTGTGTTCGGAATTTGAATCGTTTTTGGTCAAAATTAACGAAAAGAACAGTCATCCTCGTCCAAAAAATGTGAAAGGATATTGTTTACAAAAATATGCCTGGATTTTTTCCCTCCAAGTGCACAATTCGAGCCATTGCCTACTCAAGTGTGGCATAATATTCTATCCGGTGTTGATTACTCATGCTCTAATTGCGCAATTCTCAGACTTATCATGCATACCAATGGTACGCACTTGATTTTCTGTTTAATTTAGTACCAAAGGGGTAATAATGTACTCCGTAATAGTTTTTTTTTTTTTGGTTATCTCAAATATAACATTGTATTTTGATTAAAAAAAAAGGTTGTAACTTTTTGATATGTAGTTATTAAGTGACTTTATTTTGTATATATGACTGATTGATTAAGTAAGAACATGTGGATCTTGTAAATGATTCGA
The DNA here is from genome assembly GCA_963457585.1 of Spergularia bocconei. Lineage (NCBI taxonomy): Eukaryota > Viridiplantae > Streptophyta > Magnoliopsida > Caryophyllales > Caryophyllaceae > Spergularia > Spergularia bocconei. Next base: position 15,873,642 of record OY734951.1, read on the forward strand.
ACGTGATGATATTTACGAAATATTAGAAATTTAAAGGGTAAAAATGTTTTTTTTTTCACTCGAAAGAGCTAATGTTATTTTCGTACCTGTAAAATAATGAATTATTGTTGATGACGATAACTTCAACTTTATGGTATTCGTATAAGTATGTACTAAACTCAATCATGATATATTTATGTACCAAAAAGAAAAGGAATAAGCTATGTATGAGCATTCGTTGCAATACAAACAAATATTAGGGGGTAGCTAGGGCGTACACATTTGGTAAAACATTGAGAAAGATGACTTGTTTGGTTGGTCTGAAAAGTCAGGCTTTTAAACAGATGTTTATACGACGGATTTTGCACCTCTAGATGGTTGGGCATCTCTGAATATTGACGGTGCGACACGAGGGAAACCAAGACCGGGTCTGGTTGCATCTTTCGGAATGAGTTAGGGCAGCTTATCCAAGCGTTTGCGGAGAAGTTGGGTTTTGGCACCTGTACTCATGCAGAACTTATACATGGCCCTAAAATGGGGTTTGAGTTTGGTACAGATTTACGAATAAAAAAAACTAATTGTCCAGTCTGATTCGCATACCATCCTTCAGCTATTACAAAAGAAAGATAGCTCTCCTATCTATTATGGCAGAAGCTTGTCGTAACCTTATGGAAGATCCAGCTTGGGGAGTTTCGATCAAATTTGAACATGTGTACCTAGAAGCCAACTCTTGCACGGACTGACTGTGACCCTACTCGTCATTTTCTTAACATGTCGTGAATAAGTTTGTGTTCTAACTCGAACTAAATGGCGAATGCGACGAGGCCCGTGGTTGCCAGCTGTAGGTAAATACAAAAATCGAGCACGCCTGAGGTCTTGTAATTATTTGTTTACACAGCAAGAAACCAAACAATAACAATGACTTCAACTTCACGAATTGAATACCAAAACCCTTATTTTAATTAAACCCATTCCTCAATCATCCCCTCAAACCCTACAATAACATCCCTGAACTTTCCCAATTTCCCCTCATTTAATCCTAATTTTGTGATTGAGGTTATCAAATTCCAATCAAATCATCACCATGCTATGTTCTTCTTCAATTGGGCATCTTTGCCTAATCCAACCCTAAATATTATACCAATTCTAAATCATGTTACTTAGTAATGTACGAGGTTCTTCTGTCTAATCAATTGTTTACATGTGCAACCAAGTTCTTAGAATTGCAAGAATTGGTGTCTGATACCACCATATCTATGTTAATCAAAGCTCGTGGCAAAAATGGGCATTTTAAGCACGACATTGATGTGTTTCGTAGAGCAAAAACCGTGGCAAATTGTGGGAATTGTTTTCAATCTTGTAATGCTTTGTTGAGAGTCTTAGTAATTGCTAATATGTCGGATATGATGCGCGCCATTTTTGATGAGGTTCTTATAAGGAAGGCTATGTGAAGCTTAATGTCGTGTCTTACACAACTTAGTTTAGAGGGTACTAGTCGTAGACCCGTGCAAAATTGCACGGTTGCCCTATTTCATTGTAAATTTATCATATTTAATTTAATATTATTTTAGAAGATTTATGCCCGATTCGCTAAAATTAAAACAACTTAATAAGTTTCAGATAGTTAAATATTTTACGCCGATTCATGAATTTCAATGTAAGCAACACCACCTAAACTCTTCTCCATGCGGTCCAAATGGAGTATATCCTTGTTAGTTTTAGGTTCAGTTTTACGAATTATTATATACTCCGTATTCGAGAGGACAGAAACATCTCAATTGATCAAATTGGGTGAATTTGCTATATATGCACATAATAGACAATAATATTCACAGAGTTTCTTATTCCACTACATATACCCACGGGTGTTTGATGAAGTGGGACGAACGAACTATAAAGTTAACGTTATGTTTTTTTATCTCTAAAAAATTAGCAATTAAGCATTTTCTTACAAAACTGGTTTTGCACGTGCACTTATACAGTATAGTTCGTATTATTTTTAAAATTAGCTAACATATAACGGTCCTAGCTAACTCACCCGCGGGACATGTTTGTTGGTATCACCCGCGAAACTCATTGTTAGCGTCTTAACTTTCGGCTTAGCTACCGGCCAATATTCTTTGTTTGATGCACGTATGTATTAGTCTGATTACACCCACCACTTTGCATAACAATCATGTACAACTATTTCCAGCATAAACGTAACATAATCTCTAATTCATGTTCCACATAAGAAATGATCATTATCTAGTTTGATATTAATGGAATATATGCTTCGTATATATGGTGAAATTTCGGTCAAAATTGAATAAATGATCAAATTTTATTTCCAAATTACTTAGTGTATAATATATGGTAATACAATTATTGGGCGAAATATTTGTTATTTATTTGGAAAAAATATTAGGAATTTATATCCTTTACATATAATTTGGCTAATAAAAGAATCAACTAAATAGCAGTTGTCCTAGTGGTTGAAGTGTTACATTGTAACCCTGAGGTCACAGGTTCAAGCCAATATAGCATCATTTTTTCAGAATTGTTATGTGCCAGGTGATGATGTGGCGCTGACATCATCAGTGACATCAGCGGTGATGTGGATGGCTTTAGAATTGTCCAAAGGTTTGCCTATTAGTATATATAATATATAATATGGTAAGATGGGCATGGTTGATGATGCACGGAAGGTGTTTGATGAAATGCCAGTGAAGCCGAATGTGGTTATGTATACCACATTGCTTAATGGGTATTGTAAGAGGGGGTTAATGGTGGAGGCGAGGCGCGTTGTGGATATGATGATTGCGAGGGGTGGGAATTGTTTGCCGGGTTTGGTGGCATATACGCCCTTGATGTATGGGTATTTTAAGAAGGGTGACATGGAGGAGAAAATGAATTGTTTCGATGAGATGGTTATTAAGGGTTGTAAGCCAAATTGGCTACTTATAATGTGATTTTAAATGGGTTTGTTTGGCTGGTAAGGCCAAGAGAATTATGACGAGAATAGGGTTAAGGATGATCTTGTGACTCTTGAGAGCTTGTTTAGGGGCTTATGTGTCTCATAGAGATTGAATGTAGCATTTGAACATCTACACTACATGAAACCTGATATCAAAGCAAATGGAATGCTTCTGAATGAGTGTTGCAAATTGGGGAAGGCAAATGATAAGGAAATCGATCTTCTCAAGATGATGATTGAGGCCTTTGAGGATGGTATTCATCCTAGTCTTAGTTGTTTTGGATCTTGTGCTTGAAGCACTTGTAGACAAACAACAGTTTGGTGATGTATTCCATCTTGTGAAAAGGATGCCAGTCAAATATAGGTTGCATTCCGATTTTGAAGTCTTATTTTATGGTCATATCGATCAAGTCTTTCGAAAGCTAAAGGGAGGGATGAAGAAGTGGAATAGCTTGTCAATTGCATGGCTCTAGATAACAACATGCCTGATGCTGGTGTTTATAGTTGCATAGTGAAAACATACTGTGAAGGCGGTGACTTAAAGACATCCACTCGAATTTTCTACGAGGCCTTGGACGCAAGATATGTTATTACTTTAGACAGCTTTACATGTGGTTAAGGAGGATTCATGTGCAAAAGGAATGATCTTGCAGGCTGACGAACATATTCAGGAGATAACTAAACGAGGCCTAGTGGCTCAGCTCCATCACTATTACAAACGGGCCTTAACCGAGCTAATATGTAAATATAGGAAACACTAGCGTATATTAAACTCAAAAGTGCCATATTTTGATACCATACACCTAAGATCGATCGAGAGCAGGACCGCGTAAGAGAGATCCGAGGCCCTTGGGGAAAATTTACGACGGGCCCCAAACTATCCTAGTATTGTATTGCACGATAAAAAGAACTTATCGTTCTTATGATTGTGTAGACATCATTGATTACATCGACTACTTATAAGAGATCTTGAGTCAAAATCTTCGACCACCAAATGGTAAAATTGACCCAAAATCGCCAAATTTTTCTAATTTTTGTTAACTAGAAGAATTGTGATGTTAAATTTCTGAGAAAGGCGAGCCATTGACAATAAATTATGAGAATGATAATATGATTGGGCTGAATTAATAATCAAGATGAATACCTTTTATACCACTACATAAGTTTGAGAAGCAAGTAGGATATAAATCTTTTTGATACAAATGATCTCGTATGATCATATTAACAAAGACTACGAGATTCTAAGATACTGAAATATATTGTTTTCTATATAACCTAATACGGCATATATCTTCTAATATGATATTAATGAAACTTTCACATATGCAAGATGATGAAGAATTAAGAGTAGATTAATTTGGAGAACGATAGACATTTGGAGTCGGGGGTTGGGAAGGGGGGCGGGAATAAAAAAACTAATTTCAATTCATATATTTGTTTTGTTAAGGGAAAGTCATGCGTGCTGCTAGTCTTATTTCTTCAATTTAGTAATTTTTTTTCCTTCTTTCTATATGGTTGAACTTAAAAATCGTGCTTCCCTTAAAAAAAAACTTAAAAATCGTGCTTAAGTTTGTAAAAGCCCAGGGCGGGGCCCTGCTCGCCCAGCCCTTCCCACGCCACTAATCGAGAGTATGTTCGCTCGTTGTATGTGTCATACAATCGTAAGATGATGTGGTAAAGTGTTTAAAAGGCACCCAACGAGAGTATGTACTCTCAGATGTAGCTGGTAAATCAACCTTAGCCGTCATTAGGGCTGTTCACCGGTCCAGACCCGGACCGGACCGGACCGACCCGCAAAAGACCGAGGACCGAATTTCTTGAAATTTGAGGACCGAAGACCGGACCGGAAAGTCCGGTCCAAAACCCGGACCGGACCGCCGGGTTCGGTCTATAGACCGGACCGGACCACGAAGCACAAGTAGCCAGGAAAAAAAAATTGAAAATAAAATGATTTGAAACTTGAATCCAGAACAAAAAAACTGAATAATATGTTAAACTTACCATACACAAATACCAAATGAATGACCATGAATATGCCCATCAAAAGTGGAACATAAATACAAAGATACTAACAATAACCAAAAAAAAGAAGATATTAATTAGATGAAAATCAAACAAAATCTGCCGCGGTGGCTAATCGGTGAGAAAGCTCTATTACCTATCAATAAAAGACTTGTGATTCGTGAATAATAGGCGGCGATGAGTGGTGCAACTCGTGGGTGGCGGTGAAACTTAGAGCGGCACTGCGGCTTGCCGGCGGTGTAGATGAGTTTATGGTGGAGAGAAGAGTGAGGGATCGTTAAATGATTGAGCCATTGAGGGTTGGTGATGTGAGAGGGTAGAGAGAGAAAGAAGTTTTGATGTACTTTGGGGATTTCACGGGGAGTTTGGGTGAAAATTGGGGTTTTCCTTTTTTTTTTTTTTAAAAAAACATAAAAGGGAAGATGTACCGGTCTTCGGTCATTGACCGAAACCCGCGGGTTTTAGACCGGACCGGACCGGACCCGGAAGTCCGGGAAACTAAGGACCGAGGACCGGACCGAATGGGTCCGGGTCGGTCCGGTCCAAAATTCGGTCCGGGTTAGTTTTTGAACAGCCCTAGCCGTCATTAGGACACTGTTTTGGATGAATTAAGAGTCTATGAGATTTATGCTTTGTTTCAAGTAGTGCAAGTAATGGACTGCGGTTTATGGGTGTAATACATACCCCAAATTTCAGAGAAGGTTTCTAATAGATTAGGGACTCATATGAGGTGATTAAAATGATTGACAGTGTTAAACATATCAACAAAGTGGACTTTCCTTTTAGAATTTCCATGTGATAAGAAATCCACAGTTAAGCGTGATTGATTAAGAGTAGTTTCAAGATGGGTGACCTCCTAGGAAGTCTTCCCAGGGTACCACGAGCGAGGTCGAACTGCGACGGAATGACAAGTGTTGGTCTGTAGGGTCAGTACACAGCCTGACAAACCGCCATAGGTGACTACTTCTAGCTCAGTTGATGAGCCGAGTTGTTACATTGGGTCATTTGGGAATCAGGGGCCTAAATAAGAATGTAACACTACGGATTATGGAAAGTGATATATGGAGTTGGTTTGTCCCACATTGGGAAACTAAGACTCATATGATCAGTTTATAATAGATTCCTACCATCATACTACCAACAAGGCATTCACCTTTTAGAGCCTAAGCGAGTATTTATGGGCCTAACGCCCTGTTTGATAGGACTTATTTGCAGTAGTATTCAGATCAGTTCAGAATCATTCAGATCAGATCAGATTAGTTCAGAATCATTCAGATCAGATCAGATCAAAGTCATTCAAATCAGATCAGATCAGATCAGAAATGTTCAAATTTTTATCAATGTATTTGGTCCATAACTGATACTAATCTGTTGAAATTCAATCAAAATTTCAACACATTCAGATCAGATCAGATCAGTTCAGAGTCATTCAAATCAGATCAGTTCAGATCAGAGTCATTCAGATCAGTTCAGATCAGAGTCATTTAGAAAGATGCAGTCCTATCAAACGGGGCCTAAAAGGTGACTTACAATCTTATTGCGTTGTGTTGCGACGTATGGTGGATCGGGTTGTTACAAGAAACTTTTGTATTAGGTTGAATTCTTTTGTAAATATTGTGAGGGCTAATTGAAGTATTGCAATTTGCCATTTCATTTAAGATTTTTAAGTACTTTGGAAAGGGTAACCTTATGTTCTTGACTCAAGATGAGTAATTTCGTGTGTTAGGTCAACAACAATAGAGTTTCAGTCTCAAAAAGTATGAGTTCCGATGTTCTTAGATTAATTACGTTGAGTTTTGTATCGGTTTTGCTAGCCCAACATTGTGTTAAGGCATAGCATTTTGGGAAACAAGTTTTTTACCAGTTTGACAAGTTCATTATAGCATGTAGAGTTCTCGTAAGTATCAATGTATGTGAAGAATAACATGATATTTGGAAATTGGTCATCTACATAGGTGCTCGTCAAACTACATTAAGACAATTTATTAGCCTAATGTTGCGGATAACACTGTATGGTAAACTTGTGTATAGCAGGGAAGGTTAGCATGCTCAGTTCTAATCAAGTAATGATAATGACGTTTATTCTAGCCCCAACACAGTGCTTTTATAAGCAAACCCCTGATAATGACGATGATAAACACTTAAGCAACATGCAATGTGATTAGACGTCTACCAAGGTCCCTCACCGGCAACCTTGAAACGGTGTTGTAAACAAGGGGTTAATAAAATTTGGTTCAATTACTACAACCAACTTTAGTTAGAGGTTAAGCCTGTCTTTTTGACAACATCAATAAGGGTATGTTCGATGTTATTGTTTGTGTGAGTCGAACTTTTATTTATTTAATATTCATTATATAAAATTCGATTTAAAAGTAAATTGTAACAACCCTAATTTTTTACTAACGATAAGCGTCTTTATTTAGGATTGTTATGCCGCAATTGACTACCAAATCAACTGCAAGGCTAGATATATCCAAACAACTCTAATAAATAATCTAACAATGGAATAGACAGCGGAAGACTTGTAGTTAAGCTTACAAACTTTGAAACCCAAAACAAATGATAAAATAACAAATCGTTCCAAATATATAAGGTTCGACGACTACTTTTCAAACTAGCCCCATGATATGCATGACGTCCTAGCAAGCAAAACAATCAACCTTCAAGACCTGTCAACTGCACCATCGAAGACGATACAGGTCCCAGAAATAAGGTAGGGAACAAACCACAAAAGAACGTCAGCAAAGGCCGAGTAAGAAGTTTAAGCAAGGAAAGTAAAGGACAAGATACGCGCCTTAATGGCGCGTAACTAACAATCAAAGAAACAAACCACACAAAAAAGCGAAGAAACTAAGAAACGCGTTGAACACGACTCATCCGAAACCGGCACGAGTCTCAAGGCATAGCGGAGTACACGACTCGTGCGGAGTCGTGCACGACTCGTGTGGAGTGCAGAAGCACGTCCTCCAACATGGTCATGTCGTTATTAAATATATTATTTGTTTTCGAGCAATCTTTTCTTTAGTAAATGTATAGGGCCTTCGTCAGGTCCCTCATGGATAAGGGTCCTACCCCAAGCCATCCCACATCAAGTTTAACTGTAAAAACTACCCTAAAGACTCCAGTGTGCACACCCCTCGCTAGGGGGGCGGTAGGACGCACTGTCCCTAGGAGGAAGTCAATTAGGAGGTTGGTAGTTGATCTCCAACCTAGAAAATGTACCTTGATCAGCGGTTAATAAAAACATGTCCTAGGACATGGTGACGGCGCAAAGTCCATCCTCTAGATGGGTTCGCATGATTAATTCGATTCTTTATCTTTCAATTACATTATTTTTGTGTATGCGCTCTTTCAATTTATAAACGGCAGTAGCCGGAAACGATAGACAATAAACTCAATGAAAATGAGCGATATAACAATCATGAAATTATAGAAGCATGAACGAACAATGTGAAACAATAGAGGTTAGAAAACCAAGTGATCAACATGAAACGATAGTGGAAGCTCAAGAGAATTATGTATGTGTTTGGCCTAGTTTTTCAAAGTGTTTTTACTCCCAAAAATTATAAACTTGGCCAAACATAGTGTTTTTTAGAAGTTCTAAACTATTTAATAAAAAGCACTTTTCTAAATATTGACCCCCAAAAGCAGAAGCACCAAATTGGTGTTTCTGTTTCTATTTCTCTAAGGGGTCGTTTGGTTCATCAAATTCTGGTATCAGGTATCGGTTTGGATTTACTCATACCCACACCCAATGTTTGGTTGCAAAAAAGTGAAGTACGAAACCGGTAAAACGCGTGTCCCTCATCCCCCCTGGTATCGGGTTCCGAAACCCCTCCCTCCCCACCGGATTAGCTGAACCCAGCAATCTTGGAATCAAATCATGTTAATTGTGTCTTTTTCCCATCTCTTTCTCAATCTTAGTTCACGATTGCTTATATATCAGAAGAAATGGCTGCTTTCTACAATTCGCCATTAATTTGAAGCTCTCATAACCACTTGCCCACAATAGACAGAATAGATTATGGCAAAATTTGTGCATAAGTCAACTTATTTCTAGAGTTTGTGGGTGTTTCTAATTGATTTATAGAAGAAGAATTGATGAAAAATGTATGACGTGAATTTCTATGGGGGGAGCTTTTAAGCAAGAGAAGGAGGAGTAAATCAGGAAACAAAAGGAGAGAGATGAAGATCTTTGATGAAGAAGGCTTGTTAGTGTACCACGTGTACCTTTCAGCTCTTTAGAAATGTCGTGCATAACACTTGTTTTTTTTTTTTTTTTGCAAGATATTAACTCAAATTATATTATATTTAAATGCTAAAAGGTAAGATTCCGGATTTGTCAAATGTAAACCAAACACTTGATATCAGGGATGAGGTTCCAACCCGATACCTGAACAACCCGATTCTTAATTCCAACCCGAAACCAGAATTGGAAACAAACGCCCCCTAAAAATACTCCTTTTGTGGGATATTTTTAATTGACAAAAATATAAAAAAGATTACGGTAACAAATGAAAGTGTTTTTGTAGAATGTTGAACCAAACACTCATCATTTTTTCAAAAAACAGTTTTTAAAGAAACTGATTATGAAAAATAGAAACAGATTTCGAAAAATTTGGCCAAACAAGCTCTATATTGGAATCAAGCTTAAACTTTGGATGATCGACGTTCTTACCTTTCAACGCTAATTCTTAAATCAAGCTCTTATAACCAAGTGTATGAACTAAACCTCCTTGAATCCACAACTTAGGTGCCCAATCAAATCACAAACTCAATCGATGATCCCCTAATTCACAAGGTACATCTATAAGCCATAAATCCCATAACTAACACTAATATGTCATAAATCCAAAATGAGACAGATATAAACAAACGTGAAAAACTTCTACCTCCAACCTCCCATGACCACCAAAATTGAGTATGACATAAAGGGTTATGTCAGGAACATGTCCTCCAAATTTCGTTCACAATTTCCAAGCGTATCAACGGGAATCAACTTCACAATAAACCACAAAACTGTTTAGGGTTTACCCACGAAATTTAATATAACTTTTGTTACAGAGATGTAGATCTTACAAAATATGAATATGTTGTCACAAATATATTTAGGAACATCTCCACAAAATATCGTCCCAAAATACCTTGGGAGTCAATGTAATCATCAAAGTACCGAAGGGGCGAAACAGTTCTCGGGTAGATAGACACAGCTCGACTAAAACACCTCTGCAAAGAGCATCCGGTAGAATCTTAACACGATCTACATATTGTTGGATTTGTATCGAACCCACGGTTCTAACGTCACCAACCACGACTTAAACAAAGATAGTATGTGAAAAGTTGTGTGTGTTTGAAGTTGACACAGTGGTGCTGGGAATTTTCTGTGGGTGGAGGCTACGAAAAGAAGAGAGGGAGAGGGGGAGACCGAATGATTAAGAAAGAAATCAAGGGTTTTACTTATTATATGTATACGGTATGAGAGTAACTCGGGTTTGGGCTTAGCTAGTTAGGTGAGTTGCGTGATCCACAACCCCGATCCAAACACGAATGACTAACGAATTCTCTCATGTAATTCTATAATCAGAAATCCCATAATAACTCAATCGAATTTCAACAAAACATTAATAAAGCTCTCAATTACAATATAAAACGTAACACCCTTAATTATTTAAGTTTCCAAAAATACGGGGTGTTACATAAATGTTTTTAATCTACTCGACTACTCATATGAAAGCTGAAACTAACCACTATAAATGAAAACTAATTTAGTATGTATTTGGCCTGAGTTTTTAGAGTATGTTGGGTACCCAAAACCCTTTTTTTTTTTAACGACATAGAGGGACAACCCCTGTCTATAAAAACTACAACTAACTTGAACAATGCCTAGAAACCCCAAATACATCTTCCCAAAGGATAAATCGTAGCTCACTAGGAGGATATTCTAAGATTATGAGCTTTTGAGTTCGATCCGCTCTACAATTAGCTAGCTAAATCCACTGCAAGGTTTGCTTCTCGATAAGTATGCTCAGATCCATCTCCACAACCAGACCCTACTAGCAATGGTACCTAAAAGTCTAAAACTATAAATTTTGCCAATTATAGAGTGTTTTAGGAGTTAAAGATCTATTTAACAAAAACCGAAATTCAAATATTGATCCTAAAAAACAAAAACACTTATTTGGTGCTTTTGCTTTTGTTTTTGTTTCTTTGAAAAAACAATCAATTATGACTTTCTTTTTTCAACAATAACAGTCAAACCTTATTACCAAAATGAGTTAGGGTCGGTTAATATGAGTCGTCACAAGTAATTGTCTCGTAAATGTTTATTTTTTAAATGTACAAATATCGAATGAAGTGCTTATAATTGAACCAAACATTCATTAATTTTCAAAACAATAGATTTTTATGAAACTGATTCTAAGTAGAAACAGACTTAGAAAATTTAGGCTAACTTAAACCTTACTCTTTGTTTTTTTTTTTTTGAAAAACGACAAAAACCTCCAAAATTGAAATAGAAAAATGACACCAAATAAGCTATTAGGGTTCGTTTGGATACCGTAGGAATTAAATTCCTATGGGAATTTCTAATTCCTTGGAATTTTATTCCTATGACAAATTCCCGGGAATTTGGCTTAGAGCGTTTGGTTACCATATGCGAATTTAGAATTCCATGGAATTCATTTCCTACATGTTGTTTGTTTACCATATTACAATTCCCATGTTAGTCATTCAAATGACTAATTTACCCTCTACTAATGTTAGAAGTTAATTCAATGCAATACAATTAACTAAGGGTGAACCGGTAATTTCCTCTATATACACCATAGGAATTGTGAATTACCAAGGGGGGGTGGGTAATTGAATTCCTATGGTTCATGGGAATTTCCAATTCCCAAGCAATTCACAATTCCTCCACTTTAATAAAAAAGGGTCATCCAAACAACTACTCAAAAATCAAATTCCTAGGAATATGAAATTCCTATGGAAAGTAGGGGTATCCAAACGAACCAAAGGCAAAGGGTTAAAGACTCGCTACTACTCGGTATAGTACTACAGAACATATTTGGGAATTGGGATATGATAATGTGGTTCTCTACATTTTCAAAGTCGAGAGTCATGCGTACATTCGACCCGCAATCTGCCATAGGCAAGAGCATTTGAAATCTTGGGGGTAATTAGACTTGTCAACTGGGTTGGCTGGGTCGAGTCTATTTCAGATCAATAACATCTCGGGACGCTTTCATATTCGGTTCAACTTCATCTCGGGACCAATTCGTGTTGGCTCAATTTTTAGTCAACTTCTATTCTGATCAATTTATTTCGTGACATTTAAAACCGGGTCGATTCGATTAGGGTTACATAGAATATTCTAACAATTTTTTTTTGTGTGGTGAAACTACGTGAATAACCGAACAACATATAAAACAGTAAAACCAAAACATCACAAACGAAACGAGGCCGTGAAACCCCACTTAAATCATGATGCATAACCCCTGCCAAGTCCACCGGAGGTGAGTCAAAACCTTCAGGCGATCCGGTTGATCAATCCCCATGTTAGCCAGGAGGTAGACACATGAATTAGCCTCCCGATAGACATATTGAACGTCTACCTGCCAAGTTGACACTCCATATTCTAACAATTTATTACCATAATATCTTATCTAAGTTTTATATAGTTTATAATCAAGTGATTGTTATTATAATTCACTTCGAATCGTATTCAGATCTAGTCAATTCAAGTCACGGCATACTCCACGCACCTAGACACCTAGTGATATTCGGATTCAAATCCCTGGAGTTACTTTTCCCTAGAGTCGATAGAACTTACTATAAAAGGAAAATATAAATGAAAATGCATTTCTGAAAATAAAGAATAAATACATATATTAGAGTTATTTTCCATTCTGAGTAACTCTACCATGTAAAGTTATTCTCAATGCGAAAAGTTCTCAACAAGTAGAACCAGCTCATCCAAGTGACCTCAGCTTGGCTGCACACAACTGGAGTAGAGTAAGTGGGTCTTTAGTTCATGATTTTTGGGCGGATTGGAAACGGATTGGATTACCACTCCGTTACATTGTGTTTGTTTTGATCTTTTTTTTTTCAAATCATTTCCCACTCCCTTTCCAATCCCTCAAAATGAATACTACCAAAAACCCAAGTTTACAAAATTGAATCCCCTTCCTTATCATTTTCTCTCTCCTCCCTTCCCCCCTCTCTCCCCTACAACACCCCAACCCCCACTGGACCACCCCGCACCACCGCCGACGATGCACGCCCCACCACCACTGTCGCCGGCGAGGCCACCGGTCGACCGGCGACCATACCGGTGACATCGCCGGGCCCACCCCCGGACCCACCGTGCCTTCTTTTCCCCTTTCTCCTTATATTTTCTATTCTTCTCTTCTCCCCTCTCTTCCTCCTTCCACTCCCGTCGCCGCCGCCCCATGCCTCTCCCGCCGCCATCATCCACAAGCATCACCACTGCCGCCCTCACTCCCCCCAAGGTTTTTTTTTTTTTTTTTGAAAAAACGAAAAATCAAACTTAAATCTCAAGATCAACGATTTATTGAGTAGAAATAGTATAAACTAATTACATAGTGATGTTAATTATTCAATTATGGTTAGAATGGTGGTGTTAGTGATTAGGATGGTCGTGGTTGGTGTGGTCAACGGCGGCGGCAGGGTGGTCAACGGTGGCGGTCGATGGAGGAGAGAGAATAGTTGAGGTGATGGTGGTTATTTTTATTTAAAGAGAAATTTACCATTTTGTCCATAATTATGGAATCATTACATTCATATATTTAACCAAACAATGTTTAAAAGAATGAAACTTGATTCCAATCCGTTTCCATTCTTGATTCCAATCCATTTCCATTGCAAAATATGAACCAAACTCCCCCTAATAGTTTAGAATCTACGTTTGAGGAGAACATTATTCATTATTGATGTTGTGGTCCATGAATTTATAGATTGTACATACTCGTACGTTGGATTTTGTTTAAGAATTGTTTTGGCGCTCTTCCTCAAAGGCGGAGAATTGTTAAATGCCCCTAGTTTTGTAGGGACAAAATGGATAAGCCAATTGATTCTCGTCTGAGCCCCTGGTATAATTTAATCCCATTGTTTGGATGAACTCATGATTTATGTTTCCTTTCCTGAGCTAATTTTATTAATGTAAATCAATTAAGTATTCATGAAAATTATTTCTTGGATCCCCCATTTCATAGAGTTATTGACTTAAATAGGACACCAGATTCTTTTTGTTTTTTTTTTTTAATTTTCTTTTGAAAGTGTTTTTTTGGCCACACAAACTATAATGACGATCCTGAGAAACACTGGCGGAATTGATCGTTCGGCGAAAGAAAGTCAATTTTTTTTTTTACCATTGACCACAAATTTCCAATTGTTTTACTCAAACTTATGGGGATTATATACCTTTTTCCCTCCATCCCCTCTCTCCTATTTCTTGTTGACATTAATATCCATTTCAAATACATAATAATGTAATTGTAGCCAAATAGATGCAAAAAAAAAATGGAGATATATGATTGAACATAAGGAAATCGAGTCAAATAACTAAAAACCATGAGAAATTAATTGTATTTCAAAGTACAAACTCAAGACTTTCAATAGAAGGGCAACCCGCCGCATATTGGCGTCCCCGCTAAACTCAAGACTTTCAATGCTTCACTTAATTAAGGATAGGATGGAAATGAAGTTTTTTGATGTGTCCTATGAGCACATCGAGCACGTTAGAAAAATCCTTATTCCATTTTGTGCTAAGGTATCCAAGTGATCAATATGAGTATATTGGCCACGGCTAGATGAATATCAAAACTTGATTAGTTTCTTTTAATATCGAGTTAAACAGAAAATTATTCCAAAAGAAGACAGTAGAATTAAGACACAAATGATTAGTCTTTACCAAATTTTGTCCCTCCAACTTATCAAGGGGTGTGGTCAAGATCTCCTCGTCTCTTTTGCACGACCCATAAATCTCACTAACATGTAATTTGACTCTTCTTCATCTTTCCACTCTTCCGGCTCACTTGTCCCTAAAAATAACCAACATGTTGGTCCAAACTATAATTAATGCATTTTGGGTCATTTTTTTCCAACTCAGTTCACAAATGTTTAATAATATACAACATATTAGAAAATCTATACATTAACTAAACTACTTACGTAATATTAATTACATGTCTAACTCTGATGTTGATGCAGAAGCGTTAACGCTCCGGCATCAGATGTTGTAAGCAATTAATTTCAAACCAAAAGTTGCTATCTAATGCTCAAAATGGTGTGATCAAGTCTATGATACTTCTGATTCGAGAAAGTATCTTCTAACTTTATTGGGTATACGAATTCAATTAATTAAAAACAAGTTGAAACTTTATGAATCTACAAGTCTACTCCATGTAATTAAACATTGTGTTGCTCTCAAATCAAAGCTCAACTTGACATTAAAACATAGTATTGTAAGTACTTGAAGGTGACATGCACAACACTAACTCCGTTGATTTGGGAAGAAAGGAACAATTTGATGATAGACGAGTACCGGTAATAATCATTCATATCAAGATCCGCAAGGGCTAAACTCCGATAAGAGGTCGAGGCTAATGCAGTGATTCTGTTTGATGTACTTTTTACCACACAAAGAAGCACAAGAAATTAAAGCTGAAAGAAACCAAGGATTTATGATTATAAGCATTATGGTCTCATATTTACATTGCAGATAAAACCTCTAGAAACCAGACTATATACATAGCAGAAAACGATTCTAAAGACATATTTACATCGATCTCATCAAGAGTAACCTGCCCTAGCAAAGTAACATGAAATTCGATGGCTATCACATATTTGGGCTTCTATTTCATGTCCTCTGTTTAGTAATTTAAACAAGAATACTGAGAACAAAGAAAAGGTTGAAGGTTCCTCAGTAAAAAAAGGTTTTTACTGTTTAGTAGACAATCTTTTGAGCAGCTCATAGGTGGTGACCATTGTAGCAGCAGACATGGACATTGAAGCCCATCTTGGCCCCAACCCTCTGTAGCAAGCTGCAAGTCCTCCTTCCTTGAGCAGATCCCGGACCGTTTGCGACACCGTTGGCTGCCTGCCCCCGCCACTACGCTCACCATCCAAGACCTGGAGCCTAGTCTTGACGGTATCAAGAGGCATAGTGATCAATGCCGAAACTCCACTAGCAAATGCTGCACTCACACCTTGGACACCAACCATACACAAAGGATTAGGCACTAAAATCTTGCCATTTTCGCAATTGTTGGGATCATTCTTCCACTTACACTTGTAACATCCAATTCCATCCCAAATTAACCGGTACGCGACCGAGTAAGACCCCCACCAAACTGCACTAGAAGGTGCATATGTCAAGGTGGAAATACCAAAACCCCTATATAACCCTCTAATTCCATCAGCACGTAAAATCTTCCTAAATGCATCAAACCCATTTGCGTAATTTGACGTAGGTAAGCTAGAAAACCCTCTTTTGTTACAAGCACCTTGTACCATAAGCCTCTGGCTAACCACATCAACCGGAGTCCAAACAAGTTGTGCTGCCATTGAAGCACTCAAACCCCCTGCAGCATTAGCAATAGTAGCCGCGCACGGTTCCGAAAACCCTAACCTAACACTAGCTTCCCCTACATTACTCTTCGTGACTTCAAGGGCAGTCATGTATAAGGCGCGAGCCGGGATGGTGCCCATCAAAGATGTCCCAAACCCTCTATAAAATGCACGAGGGCCTTCCTGACGTAACATCAGGACGGCCATTCTCTTACATGGTATTGGAGCCAGGTTAACCTGCTGTCGCGTTTTTAACACGACAGCAGGGTATAGCGCCGCCGATACCCCCGAAAAAAGGGCAGCTCCTAAAAAGAAGAACCTTGATTTATCAAGCATATGCCAATCAACATCCGCTGGTAAACGGATTTGGATTTCCCTCGACTCCTCTTCAGCCATACCTAGACTCATCTTCTTCTCTCTAATCTTCACCCACACACTTCAACTTAAACCAACTGACCTACTTTTTTACTGGATCAAACACTGCGAAATCATCTACTGTAACTTTGTTACTTCTCTGAGGAATTTCAGCAAACAGTTGGTAGGCAAGAACAAAAACTAAGAAAAAAACACCAGAAAATCTGAATCTAACAGCAAAAAGCTGGTAACTTTGAATGGATAAGATGATTTGGGGATCTGGGTATTCAAATTTGGAGAGAGAATCAGATTGATTGAGGAGAAAATCGAGGAGGAAATGAGAATTTGGAAGTATGAGCTGAAAAGTGGGTTTTAAAGGCGAAATTCGAATAAAATAATAAAGTAATAATTAAGGAGAGTGTACGTGGGTACTAATGTTTGGATAAGACAAAGCAAAATGACAAAATGTGTCCAACTCTCACGCCGGTGGAATGAGAGGAAGACCATTGGCATTGAGTCTGAGTGTGTCGATGGTTTTAGCGAGCCAATTTGTGAATCTGATCATTATGGCTGCTGATGTAACTCATCATCGTATTATTAGTATTCCCTCTTTTTTTTTTTTTTTGTTCTTTACGTTTGGTTTGAATCTGTGAGAGAAATTCAAACCAAACGTAAAGAATAAAAAAAAATGGAGGGAGTACTACTGTTTCTATCGATATTGGTACATGATAAGAATTAAGAAGCTAACAAAAAGTTATGAGAAGTGGACCAAAAAATCAAAACCAGTCTCGATGAGGCGATAGGACCTAAATCAAAATCAACCTAACCTTTACAAAATTTAACTTATAATATCCGACTTGATTAATAGTCATATGAATAAAAATTGACTCGATGTACAATTCAAGCGGACACGAAGTGACACGAACTCCATATAATCCAACCAACGCGTGAAATAGATCTGACCCTCCTAATTTACAACTAATTTAATTTGCATTGCAAATAAGTGTATATATTGCCAGCATAATATATATAGGTTAGTCTTTTGTTTAAACGTGATAAGAAGAAAAAAAAATGCACGCCACAATTGAATTGTATGTCGAAAGAAAAAAAAATTAAGTTGGGAGAGGAGATATGAAAGTGGTGGTGTACATAATTGGCTATAACAATAATTTTGGGGAATATTACCTCGGATGTCATCTATCATTTCAACTAAGTTACTAAACATAGCGAAAATCTTAATTCAGTCCAAACCTTCTTTATGAAAACGGTCAAACTACCAAATTAGTAAAAAAAAAAGTAGGGGCAAATGTCCAATTGGTAAAAAGAAAAAAAAACTCCGGCGACAAATTGGTAAAAAAAAATGACACTGATTACCTAATTAACCAAAAACCACCACTTTTGGACGGAATTCTTTTTAGCCAATATATTTCCATGAATATCATGATTTAATTATTTTTTCTAAAATAATAATACTATTATAATTTGATTTGCGAATTAATCGAGTATTTCTTCGTTTTAATATCTGACCAATATTTTGGAGTGAATCTATTTTTTTAGTACCATCACTTGTTTTCTTAGGCTTAAGAATGGCGTTATTATTTTGGAATCTTTTATAAATAAACAAAGCTAAAAACACATGTATTTCAATGTATACCAATTCTACAATAGCTACCACAGTTTGGTAGCCATTGTAAAGAGATCAATAATAGCCCTCTGATTGCCCTAAATAAATCTCAACCTTTGATTAATTTGACCATGATATGATAATTAAACTTAATAAAAATAATTAATATTATTAAACCCCATTTTTTATCTCCCCCTTCCACCAACCAACAGCCACCGCAGGTCCAATCAAACCACCACCAAACCGTCGCCTGGTCCCACCATTGCCACCCACAGTCTCCTACAACCACACGCCTCATCCTTTGCGTCACCGACGCCCAGATCGCACCTCCATTTTGTCTTTCTCTTCTCCGTTTCTATGGGCGGTGACAGTTATGGGGGCCGGCGACTTTGAGGCTGCTATGGCGTCGTCGAAGAGGCAGCGAGTTTTCGTGGGGTGGGAGCACGCGGGTTTTCATGGGATGGGGACCCGGAAATCAAAGCGGAGAGGACGGGAAAGAGGAGTGTTGGGAGGAGAGAGAATCGTGCGTGCATATTGGAGGACGCGATGACGATAGCCAGTTAGCCACCCATAGCCCGGGGGAGATGTCGCCTTCATTTGCAGTCCGGGGATGGTTCTCTCGAGTGCGATGGTGGCGTTGGGTGTTAACCAGAGATGGCGCTAGGGTGGTGGCAGGGTTGAGGGGAGGAAGGAGAAGAGGGAGAAATATATGAGACTGGGATTAATTAATAATTTTATATTATTTTTGATTTAATTAATTGACAAAAATTATTAAATAGGGTCAAACATACCATGGCTACCAAGGCTTGGTAGCCATTATAGAATCACTCTTCAATGTAATGCACAAAAAAAGTTTAATATATTATAGAATAACTGCCGGTCAGAGTCAGTCTCCAATAAAAATCTCAAATCACAGCCGTTCATTAAGATAACATGCAATCTAAGCCATCAAATTAATATGACCAAGTCAAAGTAATTAATTACCAGTTTTACATAAACGCTCATCCCGTAGGAGATTAGTTGATTGATCTCTTAAATTATCACATAATTAATTTATTTATCCTTAATTAACGGAAATTAGTTGATTAGTATCTAAAATAGTGGAAATACGTAACCAAAAAAAACAAATAGTGGAAATATCGAAATGACATTTTTTTTAGTGTTGACATCAATGCAAGGGAGTAGACCCACAATGGTGAATTTAAAAAATACAGCATTTTTGTAATTATAAAAAATTAATAAAATATTATAAAATAACTGCCAGCCAGAGTCAGTTACCAATAAAAATCTCAAATCACAACCGTTCATTACGATAACATGCAATCTAAGCCATCCAAATTAAGTTGACCAAGTTAAAGTAATTACTAGTTCGACATAAACCCTCTTCACATATATAGGAAAAAATCATTAATTATTATCATTTTTATAAATTGCTTATCAATTTTTATTCACTATTATCCAAATTCAACAAATTGTTTATCTCCAATTCGTATGATCATCACGTGCTTCTTCCATTTGCAAATCTGCATGTCACGTTAGACGTTAAAAACTGGGTTTTTGTTGTTGCATCTTCCCTGCCAATTTAAGCAAAGACAATATAGTTGATTTTAAGACTTCAAAGTTAATAGGTATGTGTATATTCTTCTCATTTCGAATTTTATTCGAGACTAAATGCAAAAATGGGGTTGGTTATCTCCATGTGTCGAAGTCGAAAATTCGCAAATTCCTAAAGTTCTAATGCTAATTTGTATTAGTCTTTGTTTCATTTCTTTTCGTGTTTTATGTTTCAGTTTCCATCCCCGACTTCATATAATATGTTGTCGACTTGTCATAATAGCATTGGTTTCTAAGATTTTGCGACTATTGCTACAACTACATGCTAGACTGACAGCATAGGCCTTTAACGAGTGCTTTAGGTAAAAATTTATTGTGTTCTTAATTTGTTGAACTTTGCCATGATTGTAATTTTAATGTGCATCACAACAGTATCTCAAAGTCTTAGAAGATGAAATGTATACACTACGCTTCTATTTTGTAGGGAAAGAATATGTTAATTGACTATTTAAATGTGTCGAAATTGATCGTCAATACTCGTCTTGACATGCATATTTTAAAATTTTTGACGGAGAAGATTTAAATTTTTTGGGGAGTTCAAAAGTTCAATTCACCTTGCATATTGTAGAAGAGAACGGTCTAATCAAAATGTGTATGAAATATATTTCGAAATAGTCGAATAGACGTAACAATGTTACAACTTTTGTTTTCACCCTATTGAAATACACCGTAGTCTATAAAGATGAAGTGTCTATACACTATACTTCTACTATTGTAGGGGAAGAATATGTTAACTAAGTGTGTCAAAAAAGTGAAATTCAATACTCGTTTAGACATGCATACATCTAAAGTTTTCGACGAAGAGAAGACACTACTACAAAAAGGCACATAGACGTCCGAGTTTTAAGTGAATAGACATCAGTTTACAGCTAGACGTTAATGTTAATGTGACAGCCGTCTATTGCTATACGAATAGACATCAGTTTTAAGTATGATGTGCATCATTTTTATATACATCAGAGTTTCTTAGAAAACTGATGTGTATTCACCCAATAGACATCAGATTTCTGGGGAACTCTGACGTCTATTGATATTTTAGACATCAGTTTTTTTAAATGTCCCACGTCTATTCTCCCAACAAAAATTAAAAAAAAAATTCCAAAGCACAATTATTTCCGCATGACTCCGTCAGTATACAACTTGCAACTCCGTCAATTGACGGTATTAACCAATAGCGATTTTCCAATACTCATAGAATGGGATGAATAATCAAAACATACCAATTTATACAACCCTCGAATGATTCTGGGCAAGTACACAAGCATCTACAACTATGATAAGAAAAAGAACAAAAAATTTTGCAGCCGCAACACTTAGGGTTCGTTTGGATACCCTCTATTTCCACAGGAATTTCATTTTCCTGGGAATTTGGTTTTGGATGGGTTGTTTGGATACTTCTTTTTATCCAAAGTGTAGGCATTGGAAAATCCATGGGCATTTCTAATTCCTATACACCATAGTAATTTAATTACCCACCCCCCCTTGGTCATTCAAAATTCCCATGCTTCCAATTTCAGAAAATTACTCTATTGCCCTCAAAATTTTAATACTCCCCACATTTGTGTGGTTGACCACTAAAAAACGTAAAGGGTAAAATAGTATTCTTACTAATTAACATGGGAATTGAAGTAGTGAATCCAAACAACCCATGGGAAAAAAATGCTAGGGAATCCGAAATTCCTACATGGTATCCAAACGCATTTAGACAAATTCCTACGAGTTTACATTAGGAATTTAATTCCCGTTAATTCATACTTCCCACGGTAATTTAATTCCCGCGGTATCCAAACGACACCTTAGATTTGGGAGTCTCGAACCAAAATCAACAAAGGAAATATAAGTATGGTGATAAAGACCTGTTAATCAACAACAACATATATATAAGTAATATAGTTTTGAATCTGTATAATTGATCGGAAGAAAAACATATGAATCTGTATAACTGCTCAAAAAAAAGAACTTCCGACCTCATTGGTGTATACATCAATTGATGTGTTATTGTGTTAGATTCGATTTATACAAATAACATGTACAAGATCTAGAACATATATACAACGAAAATTCGACCTATTGAAATAAAAAAAGAGTAAAAATTGGTATTGAAATTTCAGATCTGAAGTTTGTGAACGCTGGGGTTCCAAATCTAGAGCTCTAACGAAGAAAGTAAAAGAAAAAAAACTTTCAAAATCCATCTTTGTTTACATAGAAGTCTCTGATACTATATATATGACTTATTAATTAAATTTGTGCAGAAATATGCTTATAACTACTCAATGTTCATATCAAAAACTCACTAAACAACACATGCACATACGGAAAAAACACAACATACCTTTTGATCAGATTTTGCTCATGTAATTTTGATCAAGTTGGTTGTTTGGTTGTGCTTCTAGATCTGAAATTTTCAACCCAAAACATGAATTCATATAAGGGGTCTTTTTCGGGGGTGGTGGAATTCATATACAAGAAGTGAGAGAGAAAAGAAGAAATCAAATGTCACTTTTGGGAATGACGGAGGAAAAATAGCAGAAATAATTCAAGAAGAAGCAGGGAAGCAAGGATGAAGAAGGGTTGTGAATAATTGAGGACTTGGAGATTAACAGAAGAAGAGAAAAGAAAGGAGTTATGATTTTAGGTCGTCAAATAAATTGGGGCAAAACGTATATACTCGTAGAATCCCTCAAAAAAAAAAAAAAAAAAAAAACTATATACATCAGGTTTCGAAAAAAATCTGATGTCTATATAGCATCAAAAGACATCAGTTTTCTTTAAAAGTCTGATGTCTATTATTGGACATCAGTTTTGTTAACAAGTCTGATGTCTATTATTTGCTGATAATTACAAGAATGCCACCAGTTCCTTATACACATCAGTTTTCGAGATATGTGATGTATATTGCCTGATGTCTATTCTTGTTTTTGTAGTAGTGAGATTTAATGTTTTTGGATACAAAAATATTAGGAGTCTATATGTACACAAGTGAAAAAAGTGTTTATGACTTATTTGTAGTAAAAACAAATAAAAGTGCAGTAAATTTTGTTGTATAATTTGACAAATGATGGATTATAAGGAAGGAGAGACAATTAAGGGTCCTTGATTTTGTAATTAAATCAATTCAAATTTCTTTCTATTGATAGATCCGTAACAATGTTGATTTACTACCAATGTCATAAATTTACTGCAAACACGTTAAATTACTACACAATCAAATTTTTTTAATGCATGCCATCTTTAATTTACCACACTTGATTATGCTATAGAAAATATTGCTATTGTCTACATATAGACTCCTAGGATCATGATTTTGGATCACTTCAAAAGTTCACCTTTTATGTCGTAGAAGTGTACGGTCTAATCAAAATGTGTATGCAATGTATTTACATGTGTAGTATATTCTGAAATAGTCGAATAGACGTTACAATGTTACAATTTTTCTTCACCCTATTCATATTGATCTCATTTGATTTTGGTGATCGAAGATGATATTTTGAGAAATTAGAGTAATCATCATTTTTTCATAAGTTAGATGAAGGCCGGGAGTAATACTTGGTAATATGTTGTATTGTTAGTTGCCTCACTTTGACACATTATTCATACCCTTTATGTTACTTTTATGTACAGTATGGATGAAGATGAAGATTCAAGATTATTTCTAAGAATGCTTGATGCTGCTGCTGAAAGAACCTTCATTGGGGCATGTTCTGAGGTATTGCTGATTTTCTCCTAGCCTGTATTTCAATATAAGATGTTTTTCGGCATCAAAAGTTGTGTTCTTTGATAATTAAGGTTCTCTGAACCATTTGGTGAATTTCATACCCCCTTCGTTTATATGAATTGTCAATGTTTTGACTCGACACTATACGAAAGCCTACAATTTTACATAACTCTCAACATGTGTGAAATTCAAAACGTCAATATTCATGGAAATGGAAGGAGTCTGAAAATAAGCATTAGGTACGCTGGTGTATGCAACTGTGCGTCTGTGCGTATATATTGGGTGCAATGTATATGTCTATGTGATGTTTTTATGTTTCTGGTGTCATAATGCTGAGTAAATTTTCTTGTTTACTTGTTATTTTCATAGATCAGGGCTGCAGAAACTAGTGCAGTTTCTGTAGTGCGCAGCATCGAACCAACTCAGCGGAGTTTAAGGAGTTTCAGAAGTACCATTTCTCCTCCGTCAGAAGGTAGCAGTTCCCGTAGAAAATCAGTAAAACGAAGGAAACGCTCTCGGACTTCTGATCAGCCTGTTCTGCAGCAAGAATTTCCTGCAAGAAAGATAAGCGTGGGGGTAGATGAGAAAACCCGGCCATCTGTAGGCTGGCCCCAAAACTTTACTGCTCACGGTTATGGGGTTGGTAAGATTTCTGATCAACCAGTGTGGGGAACAGATTTTCGACTTCAAAGGAACTCGAGCAATGCTGGCTCAGTCGGATATTATGGTAATAGCATTTTGCCAGGGGCTGTGTTGCCTCCTATAGTCGGAATTGATGATAAAAGTGATACAGAAGACGTGGAAAAGTCTGAAGATTTTTCTAAGGAAATTCATGATGCAATTGGCAGAATTGAGACTCTGATTCCGTCTCTTCAGAAGTTGGTAAGTTTTGTGCAGAGGCCAACTGATCAGAAGAATGTTGGTAGTTTGGATTTGCAGAATGATTACAGTAGTTCAACTCTTGGTGATCCTCCAGTAAATGAACAAGGAAAGGCGAAATGTTGGGGTGTCTCAAGGAATAAGCAAGATAATGCTGGTAACTTTAGAGAGGGCAGAAGTGTAACTTCTTTGGCAAGCAACCACAATGCCAGGCTGATACAGGCGCATCAGGTGAAGGGAAATGCTAAATCTTTTACGAAGGAGTTTAAAGGGCCGAATGAGAGATTTAATGAGGCCAGCACTGAGACAGGAGTAACCTGTTTACCAGCTGAACGCGTTGGTAGAGTCAAACATGAGGGTATTCAAACTGGTATAAGTCAGGTTCATGGACAAAATGTTCGGATGGATAGAGTTGAGTCACTGAGACGGACATCAGGCAGGAGTGAATCTGTCACAAGCCGTTCACCAAAACATCTACTTTGCCTAAGAAACATGCCAGGATGTCAGTGTTCCAGGAATGTTTTTAATCAGAAAAAGGCAACCAGCAAACAGGCGTTAGAATCAGACGATGCTTCAAGGTATCAGACTCGGGTCTCTTCTGTGGGATCCTCAAGCTTCAGGAGACCTAACAAAAGCAGTAAATTTGATGGTTTCAATTATGCAGCGAGTCAGAGTCATGCCAGGGAAAGAAGGATGCAGATTCGAGAACCTGTACACAGAAATAGTCCAAGGAGGAAGAGTCCGTATTCAACTTCTCAAAATATGATAACGTTACAACATCAGATCTCAGAGGAGACTAATTCACCCGCTTCTAGGAGTGGTACAAGCACTCAGCAAAGCGGATACCCCACTTCATTAAGCGGAAGTTATCAGTCAACTGACAGTTACACTACAGGGAGTGATGAATCTGAAGGGGGATACAGGAAAGCTCATCATCAGTCAGGGAGGAGTAAATGGTCTGGCTCAAGCGCGAGTTATACTGATGAAACATCTTCCCATTACAGCAGCCAAGATCAGTACTCAGATACAGTTACGTCAAGCCAGGTGAGTTCAGACAGGCCTCACAGGCGGGAGCATCATGGCGAAGAGGGTAAAAGAGTAGGGAGAATCAGTAAACTTCGGAAGAAGTTAGGGACGATTTTTCACCACCACCACCACCATCACCACCACCATTACAGCGATAAGGATGAACCTGATGAGGGTCATACCAGTTTCTTCAAAAGACTTGGAAATATATTTCAGCGAACAGGAAAGACTGATCACAAGAGACTTAAAGCTGAGAAATCACATGAACCTGTGAGTAAGGCTCTGGTAAAAAAGAAGCAACACGGAAGTCATTTCCGTGCACTTCTTGATGGGTTTACGCGGCATATGAAGCATACCAAGAAGGCTAAGAAAGCCAAGGATGACATAGGGAGACTGGCTAGTGTTCGCCATAGGGGTAAAAGAGCGAAAAAGAAACCGCATTTGTGGCCAAAGATGGGGAAAGGTAAACTGAAATTGCCCAACAAGGGAAAGGTCAAGTTTGGAACTAGAATAAAAAGACCAAAGTTTGCTGCTGCTAAGATGATTTTGAGGCAGTGAAGCCTGTGTTAAGTTCTCTGCCTTGTAACTTTTAAGGCCCTTTTCAAGCTGCATTATCCTTTCGAATTTTGAGCTAGACGGTTTCTGGTTAAGTAAGGCAAATGTTGTGTTATATGAAACTCGTGTTCTACTGTATATTGTTAGCTATAGGAATCTAGGATTGTTCAAGCTAAATGTAATCTGAAAGATTTAACAAGGTATACTCTAAGCATAGTCTAAACATATATACTCCGTAGTATTTCTGTTGTAAATTTGCTATCTTTAATATATTGTGAGTAATGTTATTTATTCTTGTTTGCTCATCAAAATATTAGCGGGTGTTTAACAAATTAGATCATTGTTAATCGAAATACCTTGGGGGTACGTGATACACACCACTTAGTAGTGGTAAAAGATGGGTTTTGATGCATTCAAATGGTTGCTTTTGGATCATTTAATTAGCTAATTCTATCATTCGTGTATTTGTGTTTTAATATAAGAATTAGTGGTTTTGTATGTATTTATGGCCTCAAGATTGATATGCAATTGTGTGGAACGACGATGAGGCGATGAAAGATGATCCAAGGAGCGAGATGCTAAGTTTTGGACAAGTTTGGAATAGATTTCATTCCATTTACGGAAGGTCAACTTTGAAGCTTCATAACTCTCAAACGGCTTGGAATTTTGTACTGAAACCAACAGCATATTAAAGTTCATGATCTTAGCTTTACAGGAAGTGGTCACACGTTGTCATAAGCCAAGTAACGAAGAAGTTATGACCGTTTGAAAAACATCGCCAGAGCCAGTCCGCTGACGACGACTCGTCTGACTTTAGACGAGTCTCCGGACGAGTCGTCGCGAACCAGACGACTTCCAGACGACTCACACAGTGACTTCAGCAGTCTGGCGAAAAGGTGCCAGACGACTCGTCTTGGTTCAGACGAGTCGTCCAGACGAGTCGTCCCGGTCTAGACGACTCGTCCGCTGCTGTGTCGGCTTATGGACGGGTTTCCTAAACCCGTTTTGTAATCTTTTTCTATTTAAACCTAAGTTTCGTTTTATTATTTTTCATTCAGTATTCAGACCTTTAGAGTTTACTAGCTTTTTACCCGTGCAAAATTGCGCGGGCGGCCCTATTTCTCTATAATTTTAACTTGGTTAAATGAATAACATTTTAAATAGTAATTGTAACTTAGTAAATATTAAAACAACTTTTATTAAGTGTCGTATTTGCTATTTAATTTGATATTTAACAATGATTTTAAATTAACAATGTAGGCAACTTTTAAAGCTTAGTCGACCGAGGAAATAAATCTGATTGGGTGCGCTTTTTCTGAGCAATGAAAACTTTTAGTGACCCGTAGGCCATGGCCTATATTTAACCGACCATATTTTAACCAGCATATTTTGAGTCATGCCTAGCCAACCCTTTGACCCACTTTGACCCTTAGTATAAGACAGATTAAAGATGAATAAAATTCAATACAAAAATGAAATACTGGAATATAAAGTTAATATAATTAATCAAAAGCTAATTTTAGTTGTTACCCGTACAAAATTGCAAGGATTGTTTAGCGGGATTTTTCTAACATGTGCCCATGGTGTACATGATAAGTGTTCATTTCTTTCCTTAATTAAGTGATTTTCTCCTGAATTAATCAACATGATTCTACAACTTGTTTTTAAAGTGAGAATATCATGTAATTAAAGAAAGAAATGAAATTTTATCATGTGCCGTATGAGCAAACGTTAAAAACCCCGTTGTTTAGTGATATTTACAATAATTTTTTTATTAGAATAAAATGATTTTTCTTCACAAAAACTTTGTTATATACTTATATTTAATAATTCTATATTGTTTCTAATTTAGCCAGTAGTAATAATGTGTTTAAAAAAAATTGAGCATATACAACGTTAATTGACCTACACCCGTTTACTCGTATTGACCTTTTATGACTCGTGACATGTATTTACCTGCACCCGTCTACTCGTATTCTAATTTGACGGATATGATTCCGCATACAATGTTAATTCACTTGCACCCGTTTACCAGTATTAACCTTGCATGACTCATGACATGCATTGAACTGCACCCCTTTACACGTATACTAAGTTGACGGACATGATTCCTCATTGATCCAAACACATTATTGACATGACCCAAAATACTTACCATGGGGTAACAATCCCAAACAATTTTAAATTTTAACAAAAGATTTTTTTTTTGTTTTTTTTTTGTAGAAGATTGCATAAGATATGATTGATATACTCCGTAAAAATTATATACTCATTCCTAAACAAAACGTAAATAAGGCACTATTGTAGAATATTCTCCGCCAGAAATTAAATTTACATAAGATCTTTGCTTTTTAATTTGGACGAAATATTAGGGATTAATGTCCTTTATATATAATTTTGTTAATAAAAGAATCAACAAAAATTTACACTTAATGTTTTGCCTATTAATTAATATAATATAATAAAGCATATTAGTATCAATTATGGACCAAATTCATTGATTGTTATTTGAACATTTTAATCTGATCTGATTTGAATGATCCAATTAGATTTGAATAACTCTGAACTAACACATAATCGCTTCATTAAAAAATCTAGCGGAAGTTACTATTTGAGTACCATGTGCACAAACGCCACACAAGTAATAACTTTTGCGATAAAGTGCAAAAACTTGCCAAGTTAACTTTGAGGGTACCGAATGAATTTTTCTTATTTTTTCACATAAATTTGTTTCGTAGATCAGTCCCATGAAAACTAATGATAATGTTTGTCTTTCAAACAGAGGTCATTGACAATTTGACAAATGTTATATTAAATCGAATTCATTAGCGGCAACTTTAAGTAATTGTGGGTGGGCTCTGTTACATTTCTTTCGAGAATACAATTGAATATACACAAAAAAAGAAAATCCAAATTAATTTCTACATCGTGTGGCAATCTAGACTCCACACATTACCATATATATTGAGCATAGTTTAATGAATATTAATTAAAGAGTGAACAACGTAATAATTAGATACAAATAATCCCGCACAAAGCTGATTTAGACCCATTTTAGTACATGTGTGGAGAGGTATTCATGGCCAAATGAATTTACAATAATTCTGTACAAAGATGGAGTTGTTCAAAAGAAGTGATATTATAAAGTTAATGACAAACTAAACTTCTTGAAAAAGTAAACTAATCTTCATGAAAAAGATTGCTTAAAACGGATGATGAGACATTGCTTAGCTTATCGAACGCATGCCTAATCGAAAATTAGCATTAGACATGCAATTCTTGCTCCTGAGATTCACATACGTTGTGGCATTTTTCCAATATTTTTGTTTGAAGAAAAATTGTGAAATAATTTTGGCATTATGGTTAAGAAGAGAGTTGGAGTTTTGTGGAGATTTGTACGTACAATTCTTATATTATTTATATAAGTAAAACATTTAAAAAAAAAAAAAAAACCCTAGATGATATTTAAAGAATCAGTCGAAATTATAGTACTTCAAGATAGCTATATATATAGGCGATTTTCTTCTTTTTTTTTTATTCGAATAACACCGTCATAAAATTTTACGGGATTATCTTGTACTATTTTAGGGCGTAATTGATTTTTTTATATATTCTTTCCTTGTTTATTGAGTTTTTAATTGATTAGAGGTCTAATTGATTTTGGATACGTATATTTCATCCCTAAAATCTGTTTTAGAAAATTTATAATAATATTTCTTTCCTAATCTAAAGCCTATTACCTAAATTATATTATCTCGATTAATTTATTTCCTACATTATAGCACAAACTGATTGCTTCTCTAATATATTGACGGAAATTAGACTGCTGCATATCTCATGCAAATTATTTACCAAGATATTAGCCGAAAATATAGTGGAATAAACTACCCAACTAAAAGTGACGTGGAAAATGACATCAGCAATGACATCATCGCTGATGTGGACACAAAAAATTGCACAAGATGTTTTGCCTATTAATTAATATAACTAGTATATTGACCCGTGCAAAATTGCACGGGCTGTTATATGGAATTATTGTGAATACTATCTTATTACACTACGTTTTGAACATCCACATTTAAGGCATATATATTAATCGATGTGTCTTTATATAAGTAAGATAAGATATATGACATTCGACCCATAAAAGAACTTCGATCACCAACATGCAAACTCAACTTAATCCAATCCCTCTTTTAGTACCTACGGCACGTATTGCTATGATCAACCTCTACACCTGACCACTTAACACATAATTGAGACAAAAATATGAAGAAGAAATTAAGCTCATAAATGAATAAAATTTTACACATAATCAATACAAAATATGAAGAAATTCAACTCATAAATTATGAATAAGATGTAAAGTTCACATGATAACTTAAGATCTAACTCTTATTTTTATGATAGTTTAATTTTAATTATTTAAACTCATACGTGTGTATACTCTTTTGATTCTCTGTGTACTTCCTGATAAATACCCGTGTAAAATTGCACGGGATGCTATATGGCATTGTGACGTATACTATCTAATTATACTATGATGTAATATAATAGAAAATAGCTTGATTAATCAATGCGTCTTAAATAAGATTAGATACACCACATTAGACCTATTAAAATGTAAACTTAAAATAGCAGATGTACATTTAAAAAAATGCATGACACAAAGTTAGAAATGTAAATAAACTGTTAAGTCATGAATTTCTTTTTTTATGTAAATAAACTGTTATGTCATGAATTTCTTATTTCGTGACTCGTGGCTCGCTATTTTTGAGAAATAATCTTGTTTTTATTTTCTAATGAGAGAGTGATTCATATCAAAACAAATGTGTTTCGACTCCCATGTTTTTGGTAAACCTTGACAACCCGTAATAATTGACTTAAGAGCGATAAAGCATATATGATTTGAGTTAACGAATAATTTGTCCGACCTTTAGATTAGGGCGAAAAAACAAAATAGGATTCGAGTTAAGTCACTTATATATAATATATCCCCGTTTAAAGATAGTATACAATAGAACTTATACAACAGTAATTAGCTTTTATCCATTGTATCATCACCTATGTCTATTCTCTACTCATTATCACGTTTTCCTTAATAGACATCGGTTTTCCTTATATCCCATGTCTATTTACCCATGTCTATAATTGATTTTGTAGTAGTGGTGCATGGGTTGTTATTAGACATTCTTCAAAACTGTATTTTCTAGACCCGAGGGACTCGACTCAATCTGACCCGATTTTGCAAGGTAATGACAATGCTTTTTATACGACTTGTGATCCCTAACGATCCGAACCTGTCTTAGCCCGCATATTTTTTTTGTCTAATTTGACCCGAAACATAGAGCGGATTATAGCTCGTGCATATTAATGATGTACTTTCACCCGTACTGGCCTAACCCCACATGATCACTGTTAACTTGACCAGTATTTGAGTAATAGTTGTTTTTTTTTTTTGTTACATGAGTAATAGTTGTTTAATTGTGCGAAATTGCACTCGATGTACAGACAATGTGTACTAAAAACAAAAAATTAAAACTAAATCAGTTGATGTGCATTAAAAAGAATACATGATACGAAGTTAGACATATAAAACAATTTCTAATTAAGTCATGATCTCGTTGTTTTATGACCCGTGACATGCTATTTTTAAGTCATGATCATGTTTATGTCTAGTGAGGGGGTGACCAATATTAAACCAAATGTGTTTTGTCGTACATTCTTTTGGGTTAACTCTTACCCGACCCGTTGATCCGTTAAAATTGAGTAAGAGCGTTAAAACAACATGTGATTCGAGTTGGCTTATAATCTCCCGTCAAATTGCATTGGATGCTATATGAATCCAACAATAACTTATACTCCCTCCATTCATATCCAAATGCCCCAATGCAATCTTTTACTTACCATATAAAAAAAAAAAAAGGAGGATTGAGATAGTGCATTGCATAATAGGCATAATAGAGTATTTGCTCCTTTTTACACTAATTGAATATATCATTTGATCTAAAAGTGTGGCCAAATATTTCATTTGATCTAGAAGTGTGACCAAACTTCATATACGTGTTCAACCAACTTTAATTTTCATTTCATTAATCATTACTCTTGCCAATCAAGTATCACAAATATCATATACTAACACGTTGATTATATTTGACACTTAGTCAACACAAATCAACCTACAATAAAAACAAACCCTTTAAGATTGAGATCATAGAGGTGCGGGCTTCCGTTAATAAGGCTCTTGCCGGATTGAGATCATAGGTACATTTACAAATTTGTCAAATTAACAAATGTGTAAACCCGTGCAATTTCGCAAGAGGGTATACTCTTGACACTTGTGCACATTTTATGTTGACGGATTACCATATCTAAGATTAACATCAAAATTGGAAGAATCTATTATAGATGATGAACAAAGTCCTTGTAACTCTTGGGTTTGCTGATCGAGAAGCCTGAAAATAGCCGGTTGTTTCTACGTTAAGTTGTTCCTACCAAAGCTGGAGGTATTCTGAGCGACTACAATGTCTTCAAATGCTCCAATCATGTATCCTGGTATGCTGCCTTTCCTTGTGTGAATAATATACACTTGCTGATCGCACGCTGGATTGGATCCTGATGATCTAGGGGAAGACTTGGTGCTGCGATTATATTTTATGGGCAAGGTGAAAGGACGTATGTATGAGTATACATTTGACAGTACAAAAGCAAGGAATCTCAAACCTACGTAGCAATGGTGTAATGTTTATTGAAACAGAAATTAATTATAGAGTCAAACGCATTATTTCAAAAGTTCAAACGACGCATCAATCAACAAATTAGAGACTTCAAATTAAACCCAACCAATTTCTTGTCTTTTGCTGATTACTTGAAATTATCACTTTATCAGTTCGAAAACTGATACTCCTACCAATTATCGGTAAACTACGAAATTTTCCGTATGACCAAATCTGCCAGCGGGACAAATAAGCCAGTCAAACGCTTGTTCTGTTTCTTATGGCAATAGAATCGTCATGATTTTCGTTCATCTGAATAATTCAAGCAGGTTCCATCTTTATAGTGCATACGGTTACTAACACTATGGTCGCATTGTGATCGTTGTGTCATTCTCAATTTGTTCCTGATATAAGAAGAATACAAAATTAAATTAGATTATGGTCTCTTTTTTCGGTAACAATACATAGTAAGGGGAAATTTTCGAATATGAAAACAAAGGGCGTTTGTATATGTACCTGCTACTCCAGGTCAAGCAACAATTTGACATTCGTTTTCTCCCCGCAATTGCGTCGTTTAAACTTTGGTAATCATACTGCATACCATAATAATAAGACATACTATGTCGATCAAACTAAGGGCTAAACATCACTAAATAATAACTACATGGAACTGAAAACCCACCAAATTTATGACTGGAAGGATTTGAGATTGTGCAAACTCCCCTTTCGCCCAAATCCTTTGATCACCACAACAGCTAATCATCGTCCCGGCCTATACAAATGAAATAGCAAAAAATGAATTAGAAAAATGCAAGGAAACGAAAATTGCAATCTCAATATATACCACCCGATTAATGAGATTAATTTTTTTTTTTTTTGAGGTCTTAATGAGATTAATTTTAAGTGAGAGAGGATATTTAAATTTGAACAGAATAACGAAGAAACAAACTGATAATTTATCACGCATGATTATGGACGATTTTAGGAGTAGGCGAAATTCTAGGAGGTTAGTCGGGGATTTTTTTTCATGTCTTATGATTTGTTGTTACTGAAATTAAATTAGGGAAATATCTTTTTTAGCTGTGCTATTTGACATCTTTGTTGTTATTTTTTCTTTGTTTTATTTGATTTAGTTTATTTAATGATTTATTTTTGGGATCAAGATCAAATTTACGTGATTTGAATCCGTTTATAACAAATTTGGCTTAGATCTTGCATTTTACTTGACTAGTTTGCATGCCCGTGCCACGCCCGTGCTATATATTTATATTGTTTATACACGTTTTATAAAAAAAAAATGTTGCCTTATCTTTGTTCTAATAAATTATCATAATGATTATTTTCCATAAATTAGCTAATACTATATTACTCTATAATAATTTATTACCATGCATATCCTATCTTTGTTCTAATAAATTATCATAATGATTCTTTTCCATAAATTAGCTAATACTATATTACTCTATAATAATTTATTACCATATCCTAACCGATAATTACATTTAATGCTATTTTTATGTTCTAACCAATTCATGTATGATAATTTATTACCATATTCTAACCGATAATTGTATTTAATACTATTTTTATGTTCTATCCAATTAATGTATGCCAAGTGTCGTCGTAGGAAAGACTTGGTTTCAGGTTTTAATATATAGTATTAGATTTGATTATGCTTTCAATATATGAGATCCCCGATTTATAAATATATGTATAAGGTAAAAAGAATTTTTTTAAAGAATTTATGGAAATTCATATACTCAAAATATCATTTAATTAAGGTAAATACTATTATTTCGAATGATTTTATTACCGTAAATAGCCGTTGATGACATCAGCTATGACGTGTCGCTGATGTCAATGCTGATGTGGACGGCCTTAGAGCGCTGGAAATGCACCGCTAATTATATTATATAGATATTTTTCAAAGACTATGCAAGGTTAAAGACATTTATTCTCGGATCGATTAATCGAAACTATTATTCACCGACAATTGTGAGTTTGATTCTAATTCTTTTATTCGTTTGAGTATTGTTTATTCTCTTGCTATCATTGTTGTTATTGATTGATTTATTGCTTAATTAGGTTGCAAACTAATTAGCCCTAGATCTATCATATTGCTAGATTCACAATTTAAGGACTAATTGTTAGATTGTTGATTCACAAGTAGCAACTAGCCTAGTATTTCTATGCTGAACATCGGTATTAGGTTATAGAGAATAAACATATTAATTGAAGATCGAAACTGTGTGTGTCTAGATCTTGTTAATCTTAGTTGATATCGTTTAATTGCTTCATGCTTTCGCTGGATTGAATTTAGGCGCGCGTCTTTGTTATCCACCGATTAGGGCTATTAAGTAGGGCTGATCTCTCCTCTTAGCTACAATTAAGAAACGATATGAAATTATATTTCTACAACTAAGTACTCAACGAATTAGGATTAGTTGATAACTAGGACCAATTAGGTGAACGATAGTGGGTATTA
Source organism: Spergularia bocconei (assembly GCA_963457585.1). Taxonomy (NCBI): domain Eukaryota; kingdom Viridiplantae; phylum Streptophyta; class Magnoliopsida; order Caryophyllales; family Caryophyllaceae; genus Spergularia; species Spergularia bocconei. The sequence goes on from OY734951.1 coordinate 15,909,153, forward strand.
ATTATCCGAGATGTTTTCCTCCAGTTGTCTACAAATTACTCTTTTGTGTTTTGATTACTTGATCACTTATACTCATTAACCCCCCATTTGTTACTTGACATATATTGATAATTACCGTTCTCTGTGGATACGAACCTTGCTTCCCTTTTACTACGTTTTAGGTTAGCATTGATATTTTATATTTGTAGGCATACGACTTTAGCCTGTCAGTACGAAAACTGCATGTACTCCCGGGGTACTGTATAAGAATTGCTGCTTTGTCTCCTCTCCCAAAAAACTCACAATTCTCACCTTTGGCACGAAATGGGCTCAATAATGGTATGTTTTAATTATTTTTGTGTTTATTAACTCTAATTTTGATATCTATTTATAGATTCGAATTTGAGCTAATCTAATACTATATATTAAAACCTGAAACCAAGTCTTTCCTACGACGACACTTGGCATACATTAATTGGATAGAACATAAAAATAGCATTAAATACAATTATTGGTTAGGTTATGGTAATAAATTATCATACATAAATTGGATAGAACATAAAAATAGCATTAAATACAATTATCACTTTTGATATGGTAATAAATTATTATAGAGTAATATAGTATTAGCTAATTTATGGAAAATAATCATTATGGTAATTTTTTAGAACAATGATAAGGCAACATTTTTTTATAAAACGTGTATAAACAATATAAATATATAGCCCGGGCGTGACACGGGCATGCAAACTAGTTTATTATTTAATTTGTTATGTAGTGTCCCTATAAACCGTTAGAAAGTCAAGATTGTGGATTTTATATTTGCCGTTACATGTTCGAGATAATCCAATAGAAAGTTACAACTATTCTTGTTACAGATATCAAAACATATATCTTGTTATTTATAAATGTTTAAGTTTTGGTAATCTAAATTCAATTTGTTGTTTTAATATGTTGTGAAGGGTTGCAAGCATTTTAAGGATAAACAAGTGGATGAAATAAGAGATCTTTGTTTGACTCCTTTGAACATTTAGACTCTCCTTAAGTTAGAAATGTTATTGGGGAGTAGTTGGTATGTTTTAGTTTGGACATTTTTAACTTGAAAAATTTAAAGAACTTCGTTGTTGTATTTTGGAGGAATGTTGTAGAATGATTGAGATTGGATGGATTGTTTTTATAGACTGAATTTTAAACTTCATTGTTATATAGTTGAGATTCGATTTGAAATACTTGTTAGTCGAGGATTTGGAGATTGGTATTTCCGTGACTCGTGAATTCGTTATAATTATGTATTGTGTGTAATGTTGGAATTGGCGACTAATTGTAATCGCCAATTCCCTGGCGAGAATTAAAAAAAAAAACAAAAAAAAAGACCTACATATGACACCGTTTTTACTACAACCGGTGTCAAAAGCCCTCCCAAATTCTAGTCAAAGGCGAGTCAGAGTCCGGTATCTTATTGTTTACTTTTAACATTTTTTTTTTTTGACAATGATCTGTGTACTAAGATAAGACATCAGCAGTCTAGAAACCGGTGTCTGTCTTGTTTTCCACCCGGTGTCTAATGCATTTTTTCGCGTAACGACATTGACATTCAAATCTCCAAAACATGAACATGAACGTGATTTGATGTATCAAACGTCTCGCAAAGATATAACCATTCTTGTACACCAACAACTACAAGTCAAAATGTTTTTTTCATGATTGTATTTGAATCATTAAGCGCTACGCTACATATAAGTATACCATCAGACGGATCAATAATTTGCACAAGTTTTTCTACCAAAGACGATACAACAATTTGCTGAGCAATGTTTATGATGTGTTACAACCAGGTTTGGGAAACAACTGTGATTTTGTTACCAACTTGTCTACCTTCAAAGAAGCATAATCATTCAAAAGTTCATGCCATCTGATGAAATGCGTCACATTAGAACCTTACACAGTAATAAAGTAGATAACCTTATTTATAACCACCATAAACTGAAAGTCTTTTTTAACAGCCTGAATGATGACTCTCTTAGTGTTTACCTGTTAACAGCATCAACGACTATGAGAGCGCAATCAGCAACGACCTCGGCGAAAAACCCAGAATGTCAGGGAGTATCGACCAGGTTGATACTGTATTTCTCATGCGACACATTTGCAATCTCTGAATCTTCCCGTTTGTGCCTATGAAAAAAATGCATAATGACAAAAATTAAATCTCTGTTTTGTATCATAATCACATTGTATGACCAGTGTAATTAAACCAACACAAGTTGAAATATGAACAATTCGTTACCCAATAGTAAACTCTCAAACGAAATCACTGCAAAGTCCAAGGCCTAAAAAAAAAAACAAACTCTACTCACTATTTTCTATAAATAAAACCACCCCCTCCACTTCTCAGAGTTGGTCATTTTGTTGAGAAAAAAATACTAATATACAGATAAAACTCTCTACGTATTTCTCTATTCACAAATCCTCTCCAAAAACAAAAGATATCTAGGAACTTAAATCATCTTTGCACATTTCTTAATCATATTTACCCTCCGAAGAACAAGACATCAAGCATACAAATCGTTGTGTTTTCAATCAACGAGAAGTAGAAAATAGCGAAAGATATCAAGTCGCAACGACCCTATTTCAACAATCAATCGGTATATGGTACTCCGGGGGTACGTAGATCTACGCACCCCCGGTTCAATTTTAACTCATTATATACTATTTTGTAGTCATTATATATTTTTATTCATTATTTCCCAATTTCCACTCATTAATTTTCAAAATTTCACTCATTATATAACACTTTATAGTCATTTTCACTCATTCTTATGTACCACTTTATAGTCATTATTATTTTCAAGTCATTATTATTGTTTAATTTTCACTTATTATATCTCAATTTTCACTCGTTATTATATACCACTTTAGAGTAATTATTTATTTTCAGTCATTGTTAACCAATTTTCGCTCATTATTTCTCAATTTTCACTCATTATTTTTCAATTTTCGCTCATTATTTTCAGTCATTATTTCCCTAATTTCACTCATTATTCCTCAATTTTCACTCATTATTTTCCAATTTTCACTCATTATTTCTCAATTTGGACTCATTATTTCCCAATTTTCACTTATTATTTCTTAATTTGCACTCATTATTTTCCAATTTTCACTCGTTACTTTCGCTCATTACTGTTCATGCATGAACAGTAAACCGGGGGGGTACGTAGCTATAGGTACCCCCGAGGTACCTAATAATTTGCCTTCAAAAATCAAGTCATCATTACAACATCGAAGAATCAAAGAAGGAGATCAAGTCTACGAGACCCTCCAAAGATCGGCATCAAATTCATCCAAATCGCCATATTCATTTTTTAGTCAATTTGGATATTGAATCAGAGGAGAAAATAAAGATTATCTCCCAAAATAAAGAAAAAAAAAATACTTTTATCACAATTTTTGTCTCCGTCCTCTCCTTCCCAAAAACATGGGCAAAGAAAAAATCAAGGTCACATCGTTCTTTGGGCCTTGGGGGACTTGGAGAGTAGGTTACTTAGCTTAATGCATTTCAGGCAAGATTACTTGTTGGTTTTGTGGTAGTGTATGTGGCACATTAGTACGCTTGTGAAGGATATCACTTATTTTATCAGGCGTTTTATGAATGGTCATATTCGACATGTATTTCGTGAAAAAAACCCAAGTTGATGATTAAATTCGGGTTCGGGTAGAATACGGGTCGGGTCAATACGGGTTCAGGTCGGGTTACAAGTTGACCAGCGGGTCGAAAATACATATTCGCGCATTTTTCGTTGGTAAATTTTAACATTGAAATATTATTTAATTCTTATTTAATTCTTATTTTATATATTATATTATATAATAATACTAATTTCATTATATGTATTAAAATAAAATCTTTAACTAATATTTAATTAATATTAATGGTTTTATATCATTTTTTTATTATTATATATTTTTTAATAGATTGTGTTTGACGGCCCAACGGATTGACCCGCGAGGGTCGGGTCTTGACCCAGATATTTCGAGTCATTTCGGGTTTCGGGTGCTTTTCGAGTTCGGGTTGAAAAAGTCTGGTTTTTCGGGTCGGGTCTCGGGCGATTTTTCGGGTCGGGTGAGTTTCTTACAAGTCTAATTGCCATCATTAGTCCAAAGCTGCTACAATCGTCACTAACAACCCAATCGTGAACCCTATTATTTCCTATGTGGACAATATATCGTACGAGCTAGCCACACAACCATGTTAACGATACGAACCATGCACCATCAATTCGTCATCTTTTACATCGATAATTTCATCGTGTGGTAACATTTTGACCTTTGAGTCTAAACTTGCCAAATACCAATCTTTTTCTTTAAAAAAAAACAAAACTAAACTAAAAGGAGTAACAAATACTGTACGGATCAAAAAGAACGCGCCAAATTTCAAGCTTACCCAGGAAGATTACCGTTAGAGTTTCTGGAATTGATTAACCCACCGCCTTAAGAAAAACTTTCCAAAATCAGACCAAAAATTCAGCCATCAAAAATCTCAACTTTCCATATTTCAATCTCTATATAAACAAATTTCAGTTGTAATTGTTTCAATTGAATTCCTCATTAATATTTGCAATTGTTGTTTTTTCTCAATTACTCTGTTCTATCTCTCTCCTCTCTGTTGCCTTACTACTGCAACTCCTTTAATTTCTTACAAAACCCAGATAATTCTTTCGATTAATTGTAGTTTTGATTTGATTTTCCCCAAATTTACGAATCTTTCAACCAAACCCAGAAAGGAATTCGATCAATTTTTTAATTATGAGTAATAGAAAAGAAGCTGAACTTGAAGCTTCTTCCTCTTGTGATTGTTCTGAGGTTCAGAACCCAGAAAACTTGTTTGATTTTTCCCCCAAAAAATCAGGTTCTGAAGTAAACCCTAAGTTGAAGATGAACAAGATGAGCGTTACTGGCAGGAAGCGTAATCTTGGGGCCCGTATTAAAGTTGAGTTCTTGGATGTTCAACTTAACGGAGCGCCTTTCTGTGATTTCTTCGCCAAAGAAGGCGTGGCTGATGCTGTTCCAGAGGCGAAAAGAAGAAAGATTGAGATTCCTGATGATGTTTCTCAGGAAACTGCAAAGAGTACTGTGTCTGATGATGCTGTAAATTTTCCTGATGGTGGGTTTGATGTGAGTCAGAGTAATATTTCTGACTGTGGTAATTTCGTGTCTGATCAGAAAAGCTGCGCTGACAGTAATTTTTCTGACTGTGGTAATTCTGACAAGAAAAGCTGCGCTGGCATTAAAAGTTTTTCTGACTGTGGTAATTCTGACAAGAAAAGTTGCGCTGGTAATTCAAACCAGGCATCTTCAACTCACTCCTTTGAAAGTACTGTCTGTTCCGAAAATTCGACAGATGATGAGGCCCCAATTGCAGCAATCCCACTAAGGATGTACCATCCTGATGTAGATCCTGTGATTCCATCTGCTGTTGAGTGGACAGTGAGGAAGACTCTGACTAAGAGCGACTGCAGTGAGCAACACAGGCTACTGATTGGCAAGAAACTGATGGAGACTCATTTTCTGCCTCACCTCGATGAGGAGACTCGACTGCAGGTTTGCTCACCTGATGGCCTCAGGGTTGATGTGTTGGACTGTGATGTGGGAGTTCAGGTGAAGCTAACCCTGAAGAAATGGCCGACTGCTAACTATTATGGTCTCATGGATAACTGGAGAAGGGATTTCGTCTACAGGAGAAGCCTTATCCCTGGGGATGAAGTTGGACTGTGCTGGGATCAATGTCGTAACAGGCTGTTGTTCGCGGTTTTGAAGAGATCACCACTGATTAACCTGAATCATTAGGCTAGTTAAACAGTTAATTCTTTAGATTCTTTTTAAGATCTCATTTATATTGTTATTTTTATATGCATCATACATATGTTTTTGGAATAGGTTGTCCTGTAGATTATGCTTTTGTTAGTATTATTAGTGTGAATGAAATGTATGTCACAGAATTACAATGATTCTATAAATTACCAGAAATTTGGAAATTCCGAAATCAATCTGTCTTGTCTATCTTTGTTATAAATTGAAGCTTTCATGTGTATCTATGCTTCTGAATTGTGTACTATAAGCTTTTTATTCTTCCTCTTCCTGTTTTGATCAATGCATCAGAATAATTACCACACAGTTCGTGTAAAAGGGACGCGGACTCCATATTTCTTTCGAGCAAAACAAAGGTGAAGGTCAAGTGGACAAATGATAAACAGCAACAAAAGATTAATTGTAACTGTAAGTCTGTAAACCTGGTCGTCAAAGTTGAAAGCCTGCGAAAGCTTTGGCTAGGGACCTGTCTGCAGCGGCTTAATGCACTGTCAAAGCTGTTATAGCATATCGTGTTGGAATTAAAAAGCGTTTATATATAGTATAACCAAATTCAACAAAAACCAACTTTGAGGATCATATAATGCAAGAGGTTGCATAGTGAAGCTGAGTATATATATCATATAGGCCTATTGACATATATTAACAATGAAATCTCTGTTTGTCTAAATTGTATAAGGTCCAGAAAATGTTCAAGGGTTGATTCCAATCCCCTGTACGCCTTTGGTAGAGTGTTTTAAGCTGCACCAGCAACAACAATAGGACTCCGAACATGATGTCTACCATCTGTCCAGATTAAGTATCCAAACTCATAGTCTTTCGACAAGCTAGATGTCCTAGGTGTCAGAGTCACCTTGAAGCTCTTTTCTTCGCCAACCTTCTCAAACTTCAACTGTCTTGGCTCCACATTGACTGAAACCCCTCTTGGATGCTCCACAGATGCTACATATAATGCTGGTGATGATCCTACATTCTTCACCTTGCGCGTAACAGTGACAGCACCAGAAAACTTAGGGACTGTTATTGAAGGGTAGTTGAGGTTCAGAATGTTAGCCTTAGAGCTTGATTTAGGGCACTCGTATGAACTTCCATGGAATGCTTTGATCGAAGTTTGGTTGTACCCAAGGTCACATAAGAAATTTATGTAATCTGTCCTGCTTAGGTCATAGACTAGTCCTGGTTCCATGGCTCGATTAGGTCTAACATGTCCTGCACCATAGCTAAATGGAGTAGCCTTGTCAAATGATGCATCCTCCATAAGGCCACCAGTGTTGTCTCTTACTCTAGCTGTAAAAACATTTTAAAAGACCAACTGTTAGATCAGATGATCAGTGAACATATAACTTTTATCAGTCCCAAGTTGTTTTCAATCAAGAAACTGTACCTGTAGTCATGATTGCGGACCTGATTGCAGCAGGACTCCAAGTGGGATAACGCGTCTTCAGAAGACCAGCAATCCCAGAAATGTGAGGACAGGACATTGATGTACCAGAGTCTACCATAAAAGGGAACCTGCGCTTATCAAAGTCTTCCTGAGTTGGACTTACGCCCTCACTGAATGCAGCAATGACATTCACTCCAGGTGCAGTAATATCAGGCTGCACAAATCACATCAAACATGAGTTGCTGTGGTTAAGTAGACTGACATACTTTATTATGAATGAAAGTAGAATGCAGAACACTTCAGAACATACTTTGAGAATTTCGGGAGTAATTTTGTTCGGGCCTCTAGATGAGAATGCCGCCATATATGGGGCAGGCTTAGTTTGAAAGACAACTGCTGGGTGGGTGATGAAACCATAAGGTTCACTGTCATGGAAAATAGTCAGCTCAAATTAGGCGAAAGCCACACACATAATTTCCTACTAGTTAAGGTCTAAGTGACTTACGAAGTTGAATCAATGTAGGCGTATACAGCAGTTCCATCTTTATAATTCAAATGTGTAGCAGGAAGGACATGAGGGTCCGACATAAGTTCGTTGCCACTAGACTCGTCATTGCATAGGATCATTCCCGCGGCTCCAGCAAGTGTTGCCTGCACACCCTTGTCTACTCTTGCATTACCTCCGCGGAGGCAGACCACAATCTTTCCTGTTGCTTTGCTGGGATCCAATGTGTTTGGCTGGCAGAGCATACTGCAAAGAGAGAATATACAAATTACTGCTTAATCATAAGAATTTCAGTCTAATTTGAGTAATTGAGGTTGAAGGGATGGTATTAGTACGCGTCATTAGCTGATGCGTTGCTAGATTTCGCCTGGACACCAGTTATGAGCTGGTAAAACCTGTTTTCTGGCAAAGGACTTGATAAACTGGCACCCTGCATACAAGATTGAAACATGGTAAATGATTTTAAACAAGTTGTAGTAGTAATGAAACTTATCTAGTACGATTCAAACCTTGAAACGTTGGCCATCACGAAGTTCAGCATAGGACTGAAACTCGCGATCCATAGTACTAGCACCAACAGTAATCATCCATGGCGCGACATTAGAAACTGAGCCTGCAGTAGGACCAGAATTGCCAGCAGATAACACTACAACAACTCCATTTTGAACAGCATGGAAAGCTCCAATCGAGACACCATCAGAGAAATAATCAACAGGGTCTGAACCAAGCGAGACAGACAGCACGTCAACACCATCATGTATAGCATGATCAAAGGCAGCCAGTACATCAGCATCAAAGCATTCGCCACCATTCACAGGTTTCCAGCAAACCTTGTAAGCTGCAACCCTCGCTTTTGGCGAACCACCCTTTGCGACTCCTGTAGTTATGTTCATGATACTTGCTCCTGAGACAAAGTTGCCTCCAGCAGTTGACAATGTGTGTGAGCCATGACCATCATAGTCGCGTGCTGAGTCCTGTGATGAGTCTTCGTGACCAACAAAGGCCGCGTAACCTTTGTTGAAGAACCTTGCTCCGATCAGCTTCCTGCAAGAGATAATTTTACTCATAATTTGAAGGGAATTTGAATACAAGTGCTTCAAATTTGGCAGTTGAATAAATGTGAATACAATGTGTGTTTATATGACAAGCTAAGGATCAAACCTGTTGCAAGGGACACCTTCAATGTCACAAAACCCCTTCCACTTTGATGGAATTGGTCCAAAGCCCTCGTCACTGAAACTCTGTGATTCAGGCCACACACCTAATCATACAATTCGAAAGCACATAGATAGTTAGTAAAACAACAACGACAATATTATTTCAGTGTCTCAACGACTAATCAAGGGGAGCCACTATTTGATATTTGGGTGCACACGCCCTATGTTGCGAACTATAATTGTTACTGTTCTATAATTCCATTATTTCAATCAAATTTACTGTACTAAGTGAAAGATGTCTAAGATCGTACATAATCATTTGTACATGAAAATAATTAGTCTAGGAACAAACTAATGGACATAATATATATACGAAAAATGTCGTTTGATATGCCCTAATATTAACACAAACATTATGAAAATGTCAAAATGATACCAGTATCAAGGTTGCCAATGATGGTATCTTCGCCATAACCAGCCCTCGTCCATGCCGAACTCAGGCGTATCTCACCATCCTTCTCCAGCATCATGAAGTCCCATGAATGTGTTGTATGTAACTTCTTCACTCGATTTGGGAACACTGATATAACTTCTGGGTGCTCTGATTATTATCAATAAAACAAAGTTGAATTTTACGTCTTTTTTAGGGCATAATCAATTTATTGTCAAATTTCAATTATTTTTAAAAACATAAACGGATCTCTATATACACTCCATAAGACTTCACCAAGAAAAACTTGTTAGGTGACCTCAAAAAGGAAAATCAAATGATATTATTGGCAATGTATATGTCATACACATAATGATCGAGCAAGGATCGAATTACCCGATATAACTAGTAAATTGTGTGATGATAACATTAATTTTACCCATTCGTATTTTTCAAGATTGATAAAAACACTCGTCAATTGAGTCCAAATCACTAATCACATAAAAGTATTCGAAATTTATAGTGCACGGTTTCATACATGATCAGTCCACTTATATTTTTTTTTTTCTTTTGAGGGGATCAGTCCACTTATTTGATACAGATAACATCTTTACGGGTTTTACGTGACCACAAAGTTAAAGAGAATGTAAATAGTGAAAACAAACATCAAACAATATATTCGTACTTGCAATTTCTGCTGCTTGATCCTCATCTAAGTTGGCCGCGAAACCATTAATGTGCATCTTGTATGAATAGAAGATCGAATCCTTTGCCTCGTCAAGGCTACATTACACAAGTCATAGTCGATGTGAATATTTCACATTAGACAAGTCATAAATACTCAAAAATTAACATTTTTTGGTCCCGTTTAGGGAAAAAATTAGCATTTTTTTGAATAACTACGTACTACAGTTTATATTACTAACGATCGTCCCCCCAAAAATAAGTGTTTACCTTCCCATGAATGTGGCGAGAAAGTTTCGATGAGAATTTTCCACTAATTCGAAATCTTCATGTGTAGCGTCTGCGCCATGTGAATGAGCCCCCATGTAGACTATGTAGGACTGTAACATAAAACAACATAGTGAGACTGGGACATACTAAGGCACCAAAAAGGCAAAAACATACTCTAGCGATATTTGATAGTCATAATAAATTTACTAGACTACTGAATAACAATGTTTCACACAAACTTTAATTTGAATTAAACATGCATGATCGGAAATAACACCGTAAACGAAAATGATATTATGGGCGTACTTGTTTGATTGCATTAGTGCTGCCATTGAGCAATGAGAAGATGGTGAATATCAACACGAAATTTACCATCACAGCAGGACGCGACGCCATAACGAATTTTCTCAATGTAGGTAAAACTTAAGATTTAATGAGAAAGTATATTGTTGGATATTTCAAACAAGTGATATACTTGTAGCATATAGCATGGACGTATGCCCTAATGATGTTAGGATTGATAATGATGCGTGGCTTATACTCATTTATTAAAAGAAATGGCATTGCTTAAATACTATGAAGATAATATAAAGGATTGATATTGGTTGATTGTTGATCTTAATTAGAATCCTTGATGGGTAAAAATCCTTATCCTACTCTATTGTTGCAGGAATCATTTAATAACACTTTTTATTTATTACTAAAGCTAGTATCTTCATCTTCTACAATTATAGTCGCGTTACCTAATTTGACTGAAACTAAGCTATAGGTCCATGTGATCAAATAGATAGAATTATTTTTGATTACAGACTTTGCGAAAAATGAAAATCAATTAAATTGACACAGTACTAAATCAGACGTGGTTGTCATCTTGTCAACAAACCTAAAACGCGTTAAATTTTTATCAAGTAGTAACTGAAATAACATACAACTTACCCTACAGATTACAGCTCATGAGCTATATATGACCATACCACTGAATGTGAATTAATAGAAACTTAACAATTCAATGCACATTATACATGTGAACGCACTTACGGCCCTTTCTAATTTTTTTTTTTTTTTTTTGCTTAAAGGGAAGTAATTGAATAAATGAATGAACAAAAGACATACAAGTTTAAAAGGGGCATTCCCCAGTATATACTCCCAGCAAATTACATCAAAGGACAGAAAGACTTAAGAAATTACATCAATTTCTCCTTTCAAGCCAATCATTGTCTTTCCTATTCAGGTTCTGTACTATTTTTCTTAATCTAATCCTAAGCTCCATACACACCTTTTGAGTCAGCTGATCCGGGTGCTCGTATCTGCACTTATTCCTCGAGAACCATATATAGTAAACAGTCCACAGATTAGGGCTCCTGTAACTTGTTTCCTAATCCTGGATGTGAATCTCCTCTTAGAGCACCAATCAATAGGTTCATTCAGAGCAATATCAATGCCAACTTTCCTTCTTATCTGATCAACACACTTTCTGCTGTATTCACAGGTGAAGAATAAATGTTGGTGTGTCTCTCTTCCATTCTGACACAAGAGACATTCATCATTATCATGCCCAGCTTCTGCAGTCTATCTTTGGTTTGCAACCTGCCTTTCATAGCAAGCCATGAAATGTAACTAGTTCTCGGAATAGAATGCCTGCTCCAGATAATTTTATCCCACTTAACCCTGTCATGCTCACCACTGAGCCATCTGTAGCCCTTAGATACAGTATAATCACCTGTATCCCATGAGCTACTAAACTGCTTCAGTATTTCCTTCACATTGCAAATCTTTTTCCAGTACCAGCTGGAATCTTCAGGTGGTATGTAAGTGATCCAAGAAGCTCCCTTTAGATAGATACTGTGAACCCACTTAATCCATAAAGAATCAGCTTTACAGTATATCCAAGCCACATATTTTCCAATACTTGCCTTGTTCCATATGTATATGTCTGTTATGCCCAGCCCTCCTGCTTCCAATGGCTTGCAAATACTGTCCCAGGACACCAATGGAACTCTACTCATAATTTCTGAGACATCCCATAGATAATTCCTGCAAATTGCATCAATTTTTTTGAGAACAGTTTTTGGTATCAGGAATATTCGAGCCCAGTGCATATGAAGATTTCTGAGCACTGATTTCACCAGAGTCAACCTGCCAGCATAGGACAACTTTCTTGAACCAACATCCCTAATCCTCTTCACAATTTTCTCTGTTAAGATATTGCAATCAAGCACTGATAACCTTCCAGCTGTAACTTTAACTCCCAAATATTTGAAAGGCAGGGTGCCTTCCAAAAAACCTGAGAGGTCAAGAATTTCTTTTTTGATATGAATATTTACACCAGCAAAGTACATTTCTGACTTAGTTGGGTTCATACTCAAACCAGATGCTTTGGAAAAGGTAGCAAAGGCTCTAAGCATCAAGAGAACAGATTTCATTTCACCTTTGCTAAAAAGCAACAAATCATCTGCAAAGCATAAATGATTGAGCTTAATAGCACCACATTGAGGATGAAATCTAAACTCATTGTTTTCTCCCACCCTCCTAAGTATCCTTGACAGATACTCCATGCATATGGTAAAGAGAAGGGGAGACATTGGATCACCTTGTCTCAACCCCCTTTTTCCTTTAAAAAAACCAAAGTTTGAGCCATTAAGGGAAAGGGTATAAGAAGGGGAAGAGAGACACTCCATTATTAGTCTAATCATCTTCTGTGGAAAATTTAAAGCATCCAGCATCTGCTCCACAAAATCCCATTATTCCACAGTGTCATATGCTTTCCGCAAGTCTATTTTAAGTAGGCATCTAGGAGAGATAGCTTTCCTATTATACTTCCTCACTAGATCTTGGCAGACCATAATATTCTCTACTATATCCCTACCTTTCACAAAAGCTCCTTGATTCTCACTTATAATCTCAGGTAGGACCTCCCATATTCTACTACAAATCAGCTTGGAAATGCACTTATACAAGGTGTTACAGCAAGCAATGGGTCTGAATTGAGTAACAGAAGTAGGGTGTGAAACTTTACGGATTAGGGTTAAGATTGTATTATTAACCTGTTTAAGCAACTGCCCTTGCTCAAAGAAATCAATAATTGCATTACACACCTCCTCCCCAACAATATGCCAAGTATCCTTGTAGAACGGACTGGTTAGTCCATCAGGACCCGAGCTCTTATTTCCAGGAATTTCCCACATAGTTTTCCTGATTTCTTCTCTTGTTACTTGTCTCATCATCCTTTTTTGTATATCCTCATCTACAACTTTGCCTCTTTTCACAGTAGGATAATGAACATTGCTGCATTTAGTGTCTTGTCCTAGTAAATTAGTATAGAAATCTAGAAAGGCAGTTTGAATACCCTCCTCATCGTTGTGCTCTACACCCGCAGCATCTTGAACTTGATTTACTGAATTCCTGACTCTCCTAGCTTTGATGGCACAGTGAAAATAACTTGTATTCTCATCACCTTCCTTCAGCCATTCTGCCTTAGCTTTTTGTCTCAGAAAACTCTCCTTAGCCTTGGCCAGAAATTGGTACTCCTCAGCAATTTTTCTTTCTCTAGCTTGAATCTCTGCATTCCTTGGATCAACTTGTAATAATTTCTGCATCTCAATCAGATCAAAGTAGACTTTAGCCTCCTGCTTTTCAACATTTGCCAACTTTTCAAGATTGAGGTTCTTCAAAGGTCTTTTCAGTGCTTTTTGCTTTTGAATGACTACATACATAGGAAACCCATGTACATTACTCTGCCAAATCTTATGGACTATTTGCTCAAATCGTGGAATTTTACTCCACATATTAAAGTATTTAAAGCTCCTATGCCCCATTTTCCTTTCATGTTGTAGCATTGCAATGCAAGGACTATGGTCATAGAGTCCCTCTGGATGAAAATGAGCACAACTATCCTGAAAAGAGAGCATCCAGTCATCATTACACAAAACCCTATCAATTTTGCTAAAAACTCTCTTATCACCATCTTGTTTGTTGTTCCAAGTATAGAAGCATCCACTTGATTATTTCAGATCATTGAGCCCACAATGCTGAACACAGGATTGGAATTCTCTAATTTCTGCATGAGTAACAGGGGCCTCTATCCTCTCATTAGTGTAGAGGACATTGTTGAAGTCACCACAGATCAGCCAAGCTCCTCTCATATTTGAATGAATCTGTTTCAAACAATTCCACAAATCCACTCTTTCCCTAGCATCATTCAATCCATAAACCATAGTAATTGCAAACTTTACCAGACTACCTACTTGTTGAACTTCCCCACGGATAAGTTGAGAAGTAACCATCCTGACTTGTAGAATAAATTTATTTGGATCCCACAGTAACCATATTCAACCTCCAGGGTGTTTGTTATTATTAGTGCAAACACTCCAGTTATCACATAAACTAGGGTGAATCCTATTGCTATTCTTCACCTTAGTCTCTAAGAGCCCAAATAGTCCACAGTTATTCCTTTGCATAAATCGTTTGACCTCCATTTGCTTGTTAGGACTATTTAGGCCCCTCACATTCCATACTCCTATACTAGCCATGGTCAACTTGACCATGACTCTCACTACCAATTACATCACCAGTATTATGCACTCCTCTGACTATAGAAGCAAAAGTAATCCCTTGCTCAGTATTCTGTATTCTGTATTATCTGACTTGTCGGTGGAGTGAGAACAAGTTGTCTCTGAGAAGTGGAATTGACAATAGAACCAGGTCTTGTTACAACATTTGGAGGGGTTACAAAAGCTGGGTTCTGAGTACTTTGTTTTTGAACAGGTCTCCATACTTTTTGGGGTTCATTTCTCCTCCTTTCTGGGTTTGCTCTTGGTCACCATTCTTGCCTAACTCCAGGTCTCCGTTTGCATTGCTCATCACTGTGTCCGATTCTTTTACATGTCTTACAAAGAGTAGGCTTCCACTCATATTCAATCACTTGCTCTACAATTTTCCCATTTTCATCCACAAATTTCAGTAAACTAGGAAATTCTTGGTCAATTTCTACTTCAATCATGACCCTTGCATATCCCAACCTACTCTTTTCCTCAGTAGCTTTATCACATCTAACAAACTTTCCTACCAAACCTGAAATCTTACTGATACAATTCATACACCAGAACTTAAGCTCCAATTTCATCAGTTTCACCCAAATAGGTACAGCTTTGGCCGCAGATTTGGACATTTCTAAATCCTCAGACCAAGGCTTAACAATAACATGTTTGTTGTCAAACAGATAATGTCCAGAAGCAATGACCAAGTCCCTCTCCTCAACAGTGTTAAATCTGACTATAAACATTCCATTAGGAAGAAAAGAGACTTTATCTAATCCTCTTTTCCCCCAAACTCGCTGACAGTAGCCTTGCATAGTGTCAATCGGCGGATTAGCCCCAAGAACAAAACAGACTATGTCACAATTCCAGTATTGTTTACCCTCTCACACATCCTCAACAGCT
Source organism: Spergularia bocconei (assembly GCA_963457585.1). Classification (NCBI taxonomy): domain Eukaryota; kingdom Viridiplantae; phylum Streptophyta; class Magnoliopsida; order Caryophyllales; family Caryophyllaceae; genus Spergularia; species Spergularia bocconei. Next base: position 15,924,862 of record OY734951.1, read on the forward strand.
AAAGACATCATCTTTACACCAGAATCTGAATGAGTTGTGTTAGTATTAGGTCTAGAATCATTACCTGATCGATTCCTCACCACCATTTGCCATTCATTGTTATTCTGCACCTCATGAGTCTCCTCGGGTTCTTCATCCTCTTCCTCTATAATTGGTAGTTCATCATCTTCTTCTGTTTCCGCATCCTGACTCATATCTTCATCTTCATCGGACAGATTCAGCGGCGGGATGCCCTGAATCTCAGAGATTTTCCTATGCTTATGCGCATCCGTTGAACTTGGCTCATTTCTCTGATTAATCAATTGTTTAAGCTTGTTGATTTGTTTTGATTTCCTCTTGTTTGATTGCTTGTTAGATCTAGAGCGTGATTTTCCAGCTGATTTTGATCTTGCCATGGCTGGATCAAATCTCCAGAAAATCGCCTCACAGTCACCTTTCCGTACACTTCATTTTTTTTTTAATTTTCCGGCTTTTGTTTTGTTTAGCTTAATTGAATGCCCTTTCTAATCTTGTACTACGCATCAATACACTATAATCAAATGCACATTATTGCAGTGAAACGCACTTCAGTCTTCATATCATCTAATAAGGTAATCACTAGTTTTCATGCCCGTACCACTTAGGTGGTCATATCCTAACCGATAATTGTATTTAATGCTATTTTTATGTTCTATCCAATTAATGTATGTCAAGTGTCCTCCTGGAAAGACTTAGTTTCAGGATTTAACTAGATTGCGTGTCCGGCACCCGCCCGGGCTACCTACTTATATTTTTATATACGTTTCATACAAATGTAGGTTTTTTTTATTATAATATTATTTAAAACGATATTTTACATGATTTTTCGATCCCGTCATATTATGTTATTATTTATTTCTACTAATTCATCGTAATTTTATTTCCTTTCTACTTGTGCTCCACCCCTTGTATTATTCCATTAATTCCATATCCCGTCCCGTTATACTATTTCATTCTCATTTCACTATCACGTCACCCCTTATGCTATTTCATTTTTTTTCCAATATCCCACCACCGTTTATATCACATCATTACCATATCATGTTTTCCATATATTAGTTGATAACTACCATACTATTTAATATTTTACATAGAACTTCCATATCCTTAATTTTTTAATAATATTATTTCTTCTCATCCAATAGAATTGTGCCAAGTGTCCATGGGCTGTACTCGGCTTTTATAATATATATATTAGAACTAGTTTGATGGCCCGTGCAACGCCCGAGCTACTTATGTTTAAATGTTAAAATTACGTAAACGAAATTTGTATCTAAAACATAAAATCTCGTTTCAAACACCCGTGTGATATTTGTAATGTAATTATATGAAAAGTCACATGTAAAACCTAAAGTCATGTTTCCAACACCCGTGGAATATTTGTAATGTAATGGATACTCACCTTTAAAAACCTAAAATCTCATTTCGAACACCCGTGCCATATTTGTCATGTATCTAGAGGAAAAATCACCTTTCAAAAGCAAAACTCCCATTTTGAAACACCCGTGGGGTATTTGATCAAATTGCCATGAATCAAGAAATTATTATATTATATAACTATTTTTCATAAATCAAATGATAATGTTATTTTATTAGAATAATATTACCATATATATCTACTTACCATATATATCTACTTTACCTTAGAGTATTATTATCATATCTAATACTATATATTAAAACCTGAAACCAAGTCTTTCACGTGATGACACTTGACACTTATTAATTGGATAACACTAAGTCATTATTTAATATGGTAATTATTAGCTAATTTATGGAAAACATTAATTAGATAGTACTAAGTCATTATATAATATGGTAATTATTACATAATTTATGGAAAACATTACTTATATAATTATTACATAAGTTAGATGATTATGGTAAAGTGAATTTAGGGTAAGATAATAATTTGATATATAATGTAATATAGTGGGTGACGGGATAATGAAATGAAAATGAAATAGTAAAACGAGTGATGTGATAGTGGAATGCAAATGAATAGTATAACAGGTGACGGAATATGGAATGAAAATGAGATAATGTAACGGGAGACGTAGAAGGAAAGAAAATTAAAGTACGATGAGTTAGCAGAAATAAATAATAATATAATAGGACAAGTGACAATAGTTGAAAGAAAAAAATAATGTAAATTACTCGTTTTGAATAATATTTTAACAAAATAAACCTACATTTTTATGAAACGAGTATAAACAATATAAATACGTAGCCCGGGCACGGGCCGGGCATGCAAACTAGTATATCTACTTACCATATCCTATCTTTGTAACAATCCTAAATTTTCGACAGTTTAAAAGAAAAAATTAAGGACTGTTATGCCGCCGTGGACTACCAAGTCAACGGCAAGGCTTATTAAAATCAAACTTCATAAAAGAAACAACGAATGTCAGCGGAAGACTTATAGCTAAGTTTACAAACCAAAATCAAACCAAATGAAACAAATTACAATCGTTCATAAAATCCAAATGTTTGACGAAATTATTATTGAAAATCCCATGCCATGCAATCCAAATCCAAGCAGACAAGCAATCACCTTCAAGACCTGTCAAGTACGCCATCGAGAATGACGTAGGCCCCAGAAATAAGGTAGGAACCAGAAACAGAACGTCAGCACAGGCCGAGTAAGAAGTAAGAGCAATAAAAAGAAATGAGATACGCGCCTTAAAATGGCGCGTAGCTACAAATAACTGAGCAAACTACGCCAAGCAACAAGACAACGAAACACTGGGCACGACTCGTGCACTGCTCGTGCACGATTCGTGCACAGTTCAGAAACTGTACAAAACGGCCGAAGAAGGCTTGAGCTCGATTAATCTCTTCCTTTGAGTTCTTATTAATTTGTATATTATTCGAGACCCTCCGCGAGGTCCCTAAACGAGCCAAGGGTCCTACCCCAAGACTACCACATCTAGAGTTACATAGTAACGCAACCTAAAGACTCGAGTGTGCACACCCCTCGCTAGAGGGCCGGTAGGACGAAACCACCTCTAGGAGGAAGTCTATTAGGGGGTTCGGTAGCTGATCTCCGACCCACAACACTACCTTGATCAGAGGTATAAAACAAAAGCCACAACCGCATGGTGTGGTGACGGCTCCTACGTCCGCCCCTCTAGATGGGTTTCAACAATTTCACATTCTTACGATACATCTTTGATTTATTATTATGGTACATTATTTGTGCTAGCGCTCTTGATTTATAAACGGCCGTAGCCGGAACAACAATAATCTTAGAGACAAAAATGGATATTGGCATAGCCATGAAACATGTTATACAAGAATACTAATTTCATGAATGAAGGCAAGGAATGTGAGAAACATGATTATTGATGAAACGATTGAATAGGCTCATAAGAAAGGATGATACAAGCATGCTCAAGTCTTAGAAGGTTAACGTTCTTACCTTCAACACACACAAATGCTAGGAAGGTATCAAAAATCCGCGAAAGGTACTTCCTCAAAATCACCACCTAAATAAGCGTTGAGTACAAAGGATTACTACAATTGACAAGATAGACATCCCCAAATAACTACATCACGCTTACAAGTCACATACTACAACTCCAAAAACATCCAACAAGGTAATCCCAAGAAAACATGCGCGTATGACCATCAAATCAACTCCAATTCTTGCCAAACTTGCACAACAACTTCCTAGACATGCTAGCAACACTCTCCCACCATACAGTTGCCAAAATACATAAAATAACATCCAAAATAGGCTAAAACCAGATCTGGGCAGAAGCAATTTAACTCAATAAAACCATTATAAAACATTCCCAAATTCATACTACACACTACCCATATCATAACAAGTCACCCATTCGATTTTCATGCAATTCCAATCATAAGTTCACCACTAAACATGCATAAACCCCAAATTACGAACCCTAATTTATAATTTCATGATATCATACTTAGATTCTCAAACAACAATATATAAAATACCAACTAAAATCCCGTAATCATAATCATACCCTAGATCACCCATAAGCATGAATTTCAAAAAGCCCTAATAAGTTTATGAGGAAAAGGGTGAGAATCCTTACTACTCTTGATCAAATTATCAAGAGAGAGAGTAGATGGTAGGGCGACGGTGAGGACGACGGCGGCTAGGTGGTCCGGCGGTGGTCCGCGGTGGTGCGGCCTTCTCTCTCTTCCTCTTTCTCTTCTCTTTCTTTTTCACGTTCTTCCTCTGCTTCTTTCTCACGCGTGCAATAGTGATGGGTAGGGTTTGGTTTATTTTTCTTTTTATATAGTGTAGTAGTGGGAGTAAGGGAGTGTTAGTAAGGGTATTTAGGGAAACTACCATAAAACTAACCAAATTAGGAAACTCGTCCCAAAAATAGAAGTTCATCTCTTAAACAAGTCCTTAAAGCGTAACACCCTAAATAAATAAGAGTACCAAAAATTACGGGGTGTTACAATCTTAAATAACCATTATTTACAATATAATAATATTATTATATGTCATGTGTCAGCGTGAGAATTGAGCGGGTTTAGGATTACATATATATATACTCCATCCAGTGAGAAGTAGTAATTTGGTGAGAAATGAGAAGTAATCTCAGCCATTGATTTTGCGTAACTGCAGTAACTAAACTGCATAACTCCAGTTGTAACTCCACTACCTAAAACTCTTAACTCCAGTCCTTTAACTTTACTACCTAAATTGTCTAACTTTAGTGGAAACACATAACTCCAACTTAATTTCATTGATTAAAAAACGTAACTTAAATAACTCCACTACCTAAATTACGTACCTCCATTAACTAAATCGCATAAATCCAACTTAACTCCACAAACTAAAACACGTAACTCCAACTTAACTCAACTAACTAAAACACGTAACTCTAATGTAACTCCACTAACTAAAACACGTAACTCTAACGTAACTCTACTAACTAAAACACGTAACTCCAACTTAACTCCACCAACTAAAACACGTAACTCCAACTTAACTCAACTAACTAAAACACGTAACTCTAATGTAACTCCACTAACTAAAACACGTAACTCTAACGAAACTCTACTAACTAAAACACGTAACTCCAACTTAACTCCACCAACTAAAACACGTAACTCCAACTTAACTCAACTAACTAAAATACGTAACTCTACTAACTAAAACACGTAACTCCAACTTAACTCCACCAACTCAAACACGTAACTCCAACATAACTCCACCAACTAAAATACGTAACTTTAAACCTAACTCCGCCAATTAATTACGTGACTAAAAAAACAGAAAATCAAAGAATATTAAAACGAAGTTAACAAAAATCCCCAATCTTCCACCACCAACCTCCACCCTCCCCCGCCAGAGCTCCACCAGCCACAGCCCCCCTCCACCTGCACTTCCGTTGCCAGCAGCCTCAACAACCACCGCGGCCGAGCCGTGCCCCGTCCTACAACCCTCGCCACCATCCCCCTCATTTCCTCCCTCTCCTCCATTTTCTCTCTCCTCCCGCACAGCCCAACCCCATCCCTCCCTCCGCCATAGCCCCGCACCGCCCGACTGTCCGTCGTCTTCGCACCGGACCACGACCTCCAGGACCGACGTACCACTCGTTCCTCTTCTCTCACAAATCGAACGAGTGAGAGGAATGAGGCATCACAAATCGAACGAGTGAGAGAGCCGAGGCCGCTGGATATGTTGATCGACGGTAGTTATCATCGCCGGCGGCCAGATCTGGGAAAAAGAGAGCGAAAAGAAGGAGAGAGAAGGCGTTGCACGTCGCGTGGTGAAGGCCGACGGAGGTCGAGGATGGCCGACGAAGACTCGCCGCAGTGAGCGGAGTAGGCCGGTGGCATCGAAGCCGGCGCTGACTGTAGCCGGTGAACACCGACGGCGGCGGTGTGGTGGCGCGGGGGTTAGGGCCGAGGAGAGGGAGGGGGAATAAGAGAGGAGAGAGAAAATGAGAGTAATTTGGGGTTTGGGTTTATTTTTGTTTCTATTTTCCTTTTATTTTAGTTTTTATCTAGACCATAGGATTAAGATGAGATGGAGGGGTGAGATTACTTCTCATTTCTCACGAAACTAATACTTCTCATTTGATAGATTTCCTATATATTAGATTAGATATATTAGATAGGGCTCACATCCAGTGAGAAGTGATAATTTGGTGAGAAATGAGAAGTGATAACTGCAGTAACTAAACTGCATAACTCTAGTGAGAGTTAACTCCACAAAGTAAATTGTCTAACTCCAATATTATTAATAACTCCACCAAATTCAAAGAAAATTAATTAACTCTAACTTAATTCCACCAACTAAAACACGTAACTCCAACTTAACTCCATCAACTAAAACACGTAACTCCAACTTAACTCCACCAACTAAAACACGTAACTCCAATTTAACTTTACTTACCAAAACACGTAACTCTAACGTAACTCCACTAACTAAAACACGTAACTCTAACGTAACTCCACTAACTCTACTAACTAAAACACGTAACTCCAACTTAACTCTACTAACTAAAACACGTAACTCTAACGTAACTCTACTAATTAAAAAACCGTAACTCAACTTAACTCCACAACTAAAACCCGTAACTCCAATTTCCAAATTAACTTTAATGGATAAAACACGTAACTCCATTTTTTTGTATCAAAAAAGTAACAAAATGCCCCTTTGATAATTTTCTCTCTCCTCTTCTCTCCCCTACCCTTCCCCCGACAGCCACCCACAGAGCCACCACACAACCACCGACAACCTCACGCACCACCACCTTACACGGCGCCACCACCAGCACTGAGTTCACCTCCCGATGACGAGCAGAAGCCCTCTACCCCGCGACACTTCTACCACCGTATCACCGCCAATTTCCCTTTTCTCACTCGTTTCTCTCACTTGTTTCGTTCAACCAACGGCGGCGGAAATAAGAGGAAGCAGCGGAAATCGGTGCGGAAACGTGACCTGAGACCCGCGAAGGCGTAAACCGACGGTGAATAGCAAAGGTGGCCGCCGGATCTGACAAAAAAGGTGCGAAAAAAAGGGAGAGAGAAGACGTTTTTGGCGGTGTGATGGTGCTCGACGGAGGCCGAGGATGGCCGACGAAGACTCGCCCTAGTGAGTGGAGTCGGCCGGTGGCATCGAAGCCGGTGATGGCTGTGGCCGGTGGACATCGACGGCGGCGGTGTGGTGGCGCGGGGGTAGGGCCGAGGAGAGAGAGTGGGAACAAGAGATGAAAGAGAAAATGTGAGGAATTTGGGGTTTGTTTTTATTTTCCTTTTATTTTGGTTATTTTATCTACACCATTGGATTAAATGAGATGGAAGGATGAGATTACTTCTCATTTCTCACGAAACTAATACTTCTCATTTGATAGATTTCCATATTAGATATATAGTATTAGATAGTATTAGATTAGATTAGATAATCATATTGCTGCCCCTTTATTATTACAACGTCAAAATAGTTTATGCAATAAAAGTGATAATCATATTGCTGCCCCATTTGACTCGAATCCCTTGATTGTACATTGTTGTCGTCGATTGATCGTGTCTGAAATTTGCCGTGTCCGAAATCGCCAACTCTGTTCGCAAATTATATGGTACACCACGGTGTACCATGCCCATGGTACACCTCCTCACAATAGAGGAGTAGGGACCTGTAGATTCCACGGATGGTCTCTATAGCGACGGACGCGCGAGTCGTGCGATAATTGCACTAGGATAGGAGTCGCCACCAAACAATTGTGGGGTGTTTGGAAACCATGCAACGCGATCTTGTTCCTTGTTACCGAGGGACTATGTAAACGCTAGGTGAGTCTGTACCCATTAAGCATAAACGCTTGGAGAAGCGAGTCATGCCAAGTACAAAACACTTTCGCGAGTCGTTTACCGAAAGGGACAAAACCGAGGGACGTAAGGAACAAGATGCGCACTGTGCCCTACGCCAATATGCAGCCTACGAACTGCAAGACTGGGTTCGGGGGTGACGGTACGTGTTGGGAAGCCATAAGACACCCAACCCCGCCCACGTATAGCGGCCTCTACTAGTTGAATTATCGTTTACAAGTCGTTGAGAAGTTAGCCATGCAAGTTTACAGTCATTTACATGTTATATACAACCTAGTAAATTAGCTAAGTGGGTTATTTAGCACATAAACTAGATCTTAGGTCGCAACGTCGTTAAGATTGATTAACGGTCCCTAGCTACCAATTTGTCCAAGCGCTTTGCGCTATGTGTGTTAGGCGTGATTCATGTAATTTGTTTTAGAGCTAAATCTTGGTTAGGCAAAATATAAATCTATGTCGAAAGCAATAAAATGCGCACGTAAAGGAGGAGTAGAAGATTAGAATAAAGTAAAATATGAGTTTAGGAAAGAGGGGGGTGCCCTCAGGACTTACGTGTGTCCGCGATACCACTACTGCTCTACTATGCTTCGAGATCGTTGCGTTGATCCTTAGTATGCGTCGTAGGGGCTAGATGTGTTCTTGGAGCGATGCGTTGCTCTTCGAACGTAGGTATTTGTGAGGGGCTTTGTTTGTATTGTGTTTGTAGTGTTGTGTTTTGGGGATGCCCTAGAGGTGTAAGGTTGCCCTAGGGTTTTAGTGCTGTAGTGACTAAGGTTTGTATTGTGGTTAGGGTTTTGTGTGGGAGAAATGAGGTGAGAGTGTTGCAGAGATTCGGGGTGGAAATGGTGTGTCAAGGTGTCAAATGGGGTGGAATTGAGGTGTATATATAGGTGTTGGTGAGCTAGGGTTGACGGCTGCCTAGGGTTTGGTCGCGTCAGGCGCACGGTAGGCCGCGTCAGGCGCAGGGTAGGCCGCGTCAGGCGCAGGTGATGCCGCGTCATGCGCAGGGGAGGTCGCGTCAGGCGCAGGGGAGGCAGCGTTTGGCGCAGGTAGGGCTGCGTCAGGCGCGGGGAGGGCTGCGTCTGGCGCGTTAGGCGCGGCCAGTTGTGCGCCAAAGCCTCTGTGCGCAGGTAGGGGTGCGCCTGGGCCTCTTGACGCATCATACGAAATTGCATTTCTGGCATTTTCACGACATGAGTATTTTACATGCGAATTTGGGAGGGCAAATGATGTACAAAAACATGTTTTGTTGATGATATTTGGCGACTTAGGCACGCGGTTCATTCCAAAGTTAGGTCAGGTGCAAAAAGGAAGGAAAATGGTTGTTTTTGGTCTTATTTTGGGTGAAGACGCATTTGCTAACGGATTCACGACAACGGTGGTTCACATAGTAGAGCAAGTAGACGCAGTTCACTGTAAAATGTCCTTTCATCATCGGGCATTTGGGTAGGGACAAATGCAGGTGTCTACAGGACCACACTTAAAATAATTTAAATTATTTTAAGTGTGGTCCCTACTCCTCTATTGTGAGGAGGTGCACCATGGGCATGGTACACCGTGGTGCATGTTATAAGCACTCAACTCTGTTTTTTCCGTAAGTCGGTTAGGAATTCAGAACACAGTGAGAAAAAGAAAAAATAAATACTTGTAATCTGGAAAAAGAAAATAAAAAGAACCTCTTATCTTCACTTCTCTTCTATTGACGGTCTTTCTCTTGTAACTTCTCCAATACGCTCAGACCTACTCCGCCCAAGCTGCCACCACAACCCCTCCGCGCGCCGACTCTTTCATACTTCCACCGCCGCTAGCCGCGCCACCAGGTCCCACTTCGCATTTCCTTTCGCACTACGCTTTTTTTTATTAATTAAAAAATCATTGCTCTTCTAATTGGATTTTTACTGAATAATTTGGTGATATGAGTTGATGATATTCATGTTGTTTATTTCATGATTAATAATGTTTTAAAAGCTTAGTTTATACATCCCAGATTTTAGATTCCAATTTATAGTTATTTGGTGTGGAAATACGAGGGTTATGATTGAATTTTGTCATGAATTGATGAATTATTAATATGTAGGCTGCCAATTTGGGAAATTAATAGTTAAATTTGTGTTAATTTAGCAGCTTTTGGTGCGATTAAAGTTGTGTTCTTGAGTTAGGGTTTGATTGCGAATTCGGGGGTGTTACATCATTCATCATTCTCCTGTGGCAGTGAGGCTAGGGTTTGATTGGGAATTCCGGGGAATTATTCTATGTGACGTATCTTTGGAACTTCGTAAATTTTATCGTTTCGTGTTCTTAGGTTTCATTGCTTGTCTCTAGCTTATTATATATCTCCACATCTTCAGACAAGTAGTACTATAGTCCTCCTTCCTCTGTAAATTTCTTTTACGAAAGGGAAAGGGTATTTTCAAAATTCTCGGTTAGAATCAAACATTTGAGGTTCGATAGCAAGTTGCTATTGCTATGTTACCTTTATTTTAGCAAGGCTTTTACGATAGGGAAAGAACATTTCTGTTATTCTTGCTTGGAATTACAATTCGGATCTCAGGAGGTTAAATAGGAATTTGCTATTGCTTTTGTCGTCCTTTACTTACTTTAGCAAGGCTTTTACTTTGAGGAAGGGGCATTTTCACGATTCTTAATCACGGGAGGTTAAATAGCCATTTGCTATGGCATTTGTATTCGTTTTCTTATTTTAGCAAGTGTTTAGAAGCAAGTCATACATGACTTTTGGAAGAGCCACCTAAACTATTCCCTGAATTGTTTTTGAGATGTGCCTTAAGTTTATAGCACCATCATGGGCTTTCACCACCTCCAGTCCTCCTCTAATGTATTTCTCACTGGCCTGGACCTTGTCTACCCTTCTTTCGACCGTGAGCCCACCACCCATGATATTTGTCTTGAGATACGAACCACGGTTCCTCCGCCTCTCTCCTTTAAGAGGTGGTCCGACTTGAAGGTTGTGGTGGTTATGTTGACGGTAAGTAATATAGATCTGAATTCGAACGACCTTCGGTCTTCAACGACGCATAAAGGTTTGGGTGAGATCAGTAGTGGGTCTGTGAGTATGCGTGGGGGTGTTCGGATGGTGATGGGGCTGCGGCTGAGAGTTGGGGTTTGAGTGAGATTAGGGGTAGCCGTGCGTGGTTATGGGCCCTGAGCTGAATAGTGGTGGACTGGTGGTTGTGGGGATGGTGGTTTTTGGTTGAATGTGAAACCCCAAAATGGGTAATCTCCCAAACCCAAGGGGGGGGGGGGGGTGCAGGGAATGAGAGAAGAGGGATTGCGGGGAATTGTTAAAATCAGCAAACACATAACCACAAAGGGAATGATAGTTCTTCGTTACCTTTCCCTTTCATGAAGACCCCTAACTAAACGGCCCCTAAGTATATATGAGAATTTTTTTTTGAAAATGCATAACCTAGCGCCTGGGGTGCACCTTTCTGCCTGCGCCGCTGTGTGCCTCATTCGCCTTGGTGTGCCCTTTTGGAACCTGCGTCCCCACTCCTGAAGCAGCTGAGGCTTCAGCCCTTGCGCTTCATGCGCCTAGTGCCTCAGGCGCGCTTTTTTAAAAAAAGAAATCAGGTGCCTCTTCACAAGTAAAGTTTTAATTAGGTGGTGCTTTACAAAATTGAAATTCTAAACAAGTACAATACTATTTAATTAGGTGTGCCCTAAGTTTATACTATAACTTGACCCGAACAACCTGACCAGATAACGACCTGAACGGACCGGGATCCGACTCGAAAGGGCATGCAGACCGATGAGACTATAAGACCACAAAAGATATGGCTGACCTGCCTTAACGCCTGATCCACCCGACCGGACCACTTGTTTGCCATCTCTAAATTCCATCCAATGTGTCAGATCCTTATGTTTTTCCCCTTTCTCTCATACTTCCTTCTCTATCACTTCAACTCTTTATCTTCAGACCCCAAGTTTATTGAAATTGACATCGGCAGAATAATTACTACTATTTGGTTATGCCTATTTCAATTTTCTTTTAAGTTATGTTATGCTCCTAGAGTCCTGGATTGAAGAAGAGCTACGTGTGGTTTGTTTCATTAGAAACATGATATAATTTGTACCAATTCAAGCTGAATTTAGTTATTTCATATGCTTTCACAGAATATACGATTGGATAGTGTTCTTAGCTCCCAGAAACTATCGGGACATTGGTAAATTTGATGTTGCTTTTGGCTGATGTTAGGATTTGGATTTGTTTATTCAGGTTGAAGTTTGATGTAATTACACATGGCGATATCTTCATTGAGCGCGGCTGCTGGCATTTCCGCAGTGTTGCTGCCCAAAGGTACTTGGAATAATAATACTCCTAATATGTTTGCATTCTGCTATTCTCCCACTCTCTCTGTTTTATTTTGTTGGGCAATTCTAATAAAGATACTTTTTTTTGGGGAGGCTGGGTAAATTGGTATATCTGATTTGATGTATTTGTTGAGATTATTAATGGCACCTCTGAGTCCTTCTATTTGAGGGGATACGTCGTGAGTCGTGACGTATGCATTTTGTTGCTGGAACGAAATGCTGGCTTTAAGGCTCATCCGCCCATTGCGTGGATGCCTTTGTACTTGTGGGCTCGAGATGCCTTGGTTAAGCTGCTCTCTCGTCTAAGCTTCTTGGGAAATTTTCTTGCTAGTAGAATGTAGAAGTCAACTACTCAACTTACATATATGGAAAGAAGTCTTAGATGCTCCTTCCTAATATACAAATCCTATGTTCTATTCTCGAAAGTTAGAATCATTCCACATCTTGTCATGCTGCTTTTGTGTTGCTTATTCGCTTATGGTGGTAGCTGTTGACTAACTTTAGCAAATCCTGAATCAGGGAGACCTGAGGCTTTGAAGGGGTTCTCATCTAAGCATTGTAACGGAGTAGCGCAGCATGGGGCTGTTACTTTTTGTTTGAAACAGAAGCAACAAATAAATAGGCTTGACAAGCTATCACTATCATTGAGTTATAAGCCACCATCTAGTGCTAGTCACATTACTCGTGCACGTTTGACATCATTGGTTTGCTCAGCTGCTCTGGTAAGCTTTTCTTCTTTAAGTTTATGGCCCATTGGGCCTTTGTTTGACTTTGACCTTTTCAATTATTAACTTGAGATAGCTCTCTGTATTGATGTACATGTTTAGGATTTTGTTTTTGTTTTTTTTTTTTTGTTATGTTTTTACAGTATCTAGGAGTCGAGGACAGAATTAGAGAACTTCGCGTTTGGAATAGTATGTGTAGGGAAAGTTGCATGACGACACTTTTGAGTTGGATGTGTGTTGTGTGAGGTGAAATTTACTGAGAGCTAGGGGGGTTTGCTATGCAGATGGCCTAGTCACTATTATGTGTAGGACTGTGGGAACTGGGAACTAGGAGGCTGTAGGAAATAATGGAATGGCAATGTTCTTAAAATCCTCTGGTATTTTGCTTAAAGCATTAGGCGAAACTGTATTATTGTGTTATACGACAAGATTATTACCATTGATTTTTTATATGGTTCTCACAAGGATGCTGGATTAAGGGAGGGTAGAACAGAGTTTGTAAGAGGACAGTGGCAAAATTTTAGCCTGAGTGCAGGAAGTTAAACTGGACATTGGTAAAGTACAAGCTTTTTTTTTTAAATTTGGCATAGTAAAGAACGTATATTCATTTACAATGGAGCCACAAGACGATATTTCTCTGGTTCTGGAATATGTTTGAAACCAGCACATTGGCTCTTTAAACTGATTAGGCTTCTTTTAAAAGAAAAAAAAGAATTGATTTTGCTTCTTATGTTGTGAAGTAAACATCTGTCAATGGAATTCTTGTTGCAACATCTAATTTGGGTCATTCAGAAACAAGCTCTTTCTGATTTAATACAAGAGTTGGGATGCATTCATCCAACTCCCTGGGACCCGTTGAGGCACTAGGTAATGTTGTTGATGTTGGAAGTGGTAGAGAATTAAGAGCAGTCCTTTTGAACCCTATATTAATGGATTTTGCCAAACTCCTGATACATCCTTGAGGACCTATTAGAGTATTAGGTAGGTCATCAAGCATACTCGGACCTTAAGAACCACTGAACTAAGATTTCTGAAGCTTCAAAATATCGAGGGCAAAATGAGTTAAATGTGTGCTACAAAGTAAACCATCGTTGCCTGCTTGGTGGTAAATTTCTGATAGCCATAGTTTCAGGAGTTTGTGGCATAATATTGAACCCCCCCCCCATAGTTTCAAATTGTAGAGCTGATTAATTTACAGGGCGTCAAATAATGGCTATTTTTTTTTTATGCACTTTGGACCTGGGTCCGCACCAAGGGTCCGCACTTAGCCCGTTTCTCTTTGCTATAGTCATGGATGAATTGACGAGGTCAATCCAGGATGATATACCATGGTGCATGATGTTTGCAGATGATATAGTGTTGATCTCAGAAACGAAAGAGGATTTGGAGAGAAGGTTGGAGCTATGGAGGGACACGTTGGAGTCTCGAGGGTTTCGGTTGAGTCGGAGCAAGACCGAGTATTTGGAGTGTAAGTTCAGCGGCATTAGGCAAACGGAGACGGGGACGATCATGTTGGATGGAAAGATTGTTCAGGGATCAGATTTTTTCCGATATTTAGGATCGATTCTTCAAAAGGATGGAGAATTGGATGGAGATGTGGCTCATAGGATCAAATCAGGTTGGTTGAAGTGGAAGAATGCCACAGGACTTCTGTGTGATCGAGGATTGCCCAATAAGTTGAAGGGTAAGTTTTATCGTACGACAATTAGGCCGGCACTGTTATATGGCACGGAATGTTGGGCCGTGAAGCAGTGTCACGTTCATAAGATGAGTGTGACGGAGATGCGCATGTTACGGTGGATGTGTGGACATACAAGACGTGATCGGTTGAGAAATGAAGTTATTAGAGAGAAAGTAGGGGTTGCACCCATAGGGGATAAGATGATGGAGAACCGACTGAGGTGGTATGGCCACGTGAGGAGGAGGCCTAGTGAGGCGCCGGTTAGAAGAGTAGAAGGGTGGAGAAGTGATAATATTAGTAGGGGTCGAGGAAGACCCAAGATGACTTGGACGAAGGTGATTAGAAGTGATATGAGCTCCCTAGGGCTTGAAGAGAGTATGGTGTTGGATAGGGCAGGGTGGCGAGACTCTATCCATGTGGAGGACTTTTTCTGACCCCTTTTGATTTATTTGTTTGGTTTTTCCAACTATTTTTCTAAAACTTTTTAACTTGTGTTCAAAGTTCATCTGTTTTTTGCAATATTTTTTTAAACCTTTTTATTTATTTTGACGACTTTCTAAATTTCCTTTGAAATTGTTTAAATATTTCTAACATGTTTACAACGTTTTCGAAATTTCTTGGCGTACACAAGACGGTTACTGGATGACGATTCATGTTAGCCGACCCCAATCATTTTGGGAATAAGGCTTGGTTGTTGTTGTTGTTGTTGCACTTTGGACCTGGGACCTTCTCATGTATTTTAACTATGTGATGGCATGCCTTAAAAACTTCAAATCTCTTTTACAGAATGCCAGATGTGGAGCAGAGGGCCAGACTCAAACTGTAGAGAAGCCGACTTCTGTTATTCAAAATGCGCCTGGTAAACTCAAACTCGTTATTCTTTATTTTATTTTTTTTGAAGTCACTTATTTCTCCATTTAACTAGGCTACTACTACTCTTCTATTTGAATAATGTCTTTTTAGGATGAAATTAACAGTCACCCTTGGACCACGGCTTTAGTTTTGCTGCTTGTGGTTTGCTGTTTATTGACCCTTGATCTTCTTTAATTCAATTGCAGGCAAAGAAAAATCGCCACAGATTGATGATGGTGGAACTGGATTGCCGCCCCGTGATGACGATGGTGGCGGTGGTGGAGGAGGTGGTGGAGGCGGCAACTTTAGTGGTGGGTTTTTCTTTTTCGGTTTCCTGGCATTCCTTGGTTTCTTGAAGGACAAAGAAGGTGAAGGGGACTACAGAGATTCTAGACGGTGATAGGTGGCCAAAATTATATGATTATCGACAACTTATACTCCATTATTTTTCGGTTTGGAATCTGATATCCACACTCTGGTAATACTGATTCAGCCATGAATGAGTGTTCAAGTTTTGTAAACTTTGGTAGGGAGTGTATTTTGCTTGAAGCAATGTCCATCCGGAGGCTTTAGAGGGCGCTTAGGATACTATGGCGATAGTGACAGAATCACCTGGATAAGTGCAATCAGAGTAAAACCATGGTCATGGTCGGAGTTGTGAGTCGTGGCTGGTGATGCACCCTGCGGAAATTGAAGCTTTATATAGATTATTATTGTAAATTTTTTTAACTTAGTCGTATCAAAAACAGATTATACTATTGATGCGTCTTTTCTGGAAATTGGATATCTTGAACTTGTATGTTTTAAGACCTGAAACCTCTGCCGAGCTTGCAGTGATGAGATACGAGATGTTCTCTTTTAGAATTTCCAGCCCAATCCTCCCCCTACCCCTTCACTCTTGTATGAAAATTGCTATGGTACACTAGTTTGTCTTTTCCGCCGCTGTACACCAGATAACTCGAACAAAAATAAAAAAGTTTCAATCAAACTCAATACTTAATTCACCCCTATTGAGTATATCTCGGAAGACACAACTCTTGATTTATTACGAGTATTAACCACTGAATGTTCGTTTCCATTTGCTCAATCTTGTTCCCCAAAACAAGTATTTGGTGATTGGTTATAACATGGGATAAAGCAAAACTTGAGTTCCAATTCCTGGTAATTTATAGTACTTCTCTGACATACGATTCATTTACCCTAACAAACATGTTCTGACTTCTGATGAAAGAATCCAGAGTAATAACTAGGCTAAATTAAGCAGTGGCGATCTTTTCAGGATAGCCAACAATAGCCAGAGTATTTTCCTGCAGAAGATCTAACAGGCACATCTTACTACAGTTAGCAGTTGAGAATGAAGCTTACCAAAACATCAAATTATAAAATTGATGACACAGATTGATTTAAAAACCTATAATTTCTTGTAATTGAAAGTAATTCTTTGATATACAAGGCATTTACTCCACCAAAAATAAACATACATACACAACTCAGATCTGCATAAGTGCATAACTCAATTCCTACAATTGCTGTTGCAGATATATACTTAGCATAAACAGTTGGGAGAAGTATCTGTTCAACTTGACTGAGTATTTAGATTAACCGGTGGAGATCTCTTCAAGACAGCGAACAATAGCCTGTTACGACATTGATCCCAACACAGTCCGACTTCATCCCCAGGTTTAAGGCCTCTCCTGTAAACGAAATCCCTTCTCCAGTTATCCATGAGACCGTAAGAGTTAGCAGTCGGCCACTTCTTCAGGGTTAGCTTCAGTTGAATTCCCTTGTTGCAGTCCAAGACATCGACCCTGAGGCCATCAGGAGTGCTGATCTGCAGTCGAGTCTCCTCATCAAGGTGAGGCAGAAAATGAGTCTCCATCAGTTTCTTGCTGACCAGCAGCCTGTGTTGCGCATTGCAGTCGCTCTCACGCAAAACCTTCCTCACTGTCCACTCAACTTCTGATGGATTCACAGGATGTGCATCAGGATAATACATCCTTAGTGGGACTGCATCAATTGGAGCCTCCAAATCTGACAAATTTTCGGAACAAACTGTACTTTCCCCGGCGGAGCAAGATGAAGTTGCCGGGATTGAGTCAACATTAGGTTTACTGTCAGCGCAGCTTTTCTTGTCAGAAATACCACTGTCAGAAACAACAACAGGAATTGACAGAGACAATTTCAGAGCATCAGCAGAAAGAATCCTAATTTTTCTTCTTTTCGCCACGGGTATTTCAGCATCAGCCTTGCCTTCTTTAGCAAAGAAATCACAGAAAGGCGATCCGTTAAGTTGAACATCCAAGAACTTAACTTTAATAGCTTTAAGTTTACGTTTCCTGCCAGTAACCATCCTTCTGTTCATCTTCAAATTAGGGTTTACTTCAAAGAAGTTTTCTGGGTTTAGCACCAGAGAACAACCACAGGAGGAACCAGCTTCAGCTTGTTTTCTCTTACTCATAATTAAATTTGGGGGAAATCAAATTAAATCAGAACTTTAATTGATGAAACAATTATCTGGGTTTTGTAAGAAATTAAAGCAGTTGCCAACAGAGAGAGGAGAGAGTAAGAACAGAGTAATTGAGAAGCAACAACAATTGCAAATTCAATTGAAAGTTCCAAGTTACGACAGAAATCTGTGTATATAGAGATTGATATATGGAAAGTGGAGATTTGTGATGACTGGTAATTTTTGGCAAGTTTTTAACATAAGGCGGTAGATTAAGCAAACCCTAATAACGGTAATATTCCAGGCTAAGCTTGGATTTTGGCGCGTTATTTTACTCTGATTTTACTGCAGATAATCCAAAACAAAATATGGTAATCTATGGAGTATTATTTGTAGGGAGAGCCGGGGAGGAGAGACTGAACGGCCGGACGGGGGAGCCAAACCCTAGTCCATAGTCCCAAGTGAGGTTCCTTCCTAAAACGAATTCGTTGTAGGAGGAGTACACCACTTGTTTATATGGCTGTAGCAATGCCGCACTTATATTTCAACGTGGGACAAGTTCACATATGTTATGACAGTATTATTTTTCAGTCTGATACAAATTTCTATTCATGTGGCTTGTTTTACTTTGGCCGCTACAAACCTACCGCAACTCTCCTCCTCCTTTAACCGGGCTTGAGGCAGGCTGTGAATGCCAAGAAACACAATCAATCTGATACATAGCTTAAATAATTTCATTATGTTTCCATTGCGAAACTAGTTGGACCAATTAAGTGTCCCGACACCGTCGTACCCAACTGAATGCGGCAAATTGGGCAATAAGGAGAAATCTTCAACCACTTAAGAATGCAATCATCATGAAAATCGTGGTTGCATGGCATGCGTGTCAATGTCACGTCTTGTTGCTCATCAGCTATATTCCCTAGACATATCGAACAACAGTTCTCCTTGTCATCCTCCAAACCCACATCTCTAACATTTATCTTCTTCAACCTCCCAGTATTAGAGAATCGGGCTCGCATACACTTTGAGTTTGACAACTGATCTTGTTCGTGATTGTCGTAGAGGGGACGTATGCACTCAACGATTTCATCGATAGTCACCTCTAGAGCTGATGGTCGTGGATTTTCAAGGATGTAGGCTTGTAGCAAACGCACCACATCTTGCCTCGTGTCTTCGTCATCAAGGTGTAGACAAGATCTTAGGCAGAAGTCGATGTTGTACAACGTAACTCCATCGTTAGGGTCAAGAACTATTGTCGGAGACTGCTCGACTCTAGAGGAGTTATGTATTAAGATGTTGACACGACTTTCATCGTGGACGTTGTTGTCGCAGCTTGATAATATCACTCGATCGATGAGTGACCGGGTGAAGTTGACGGAGAATTTGTCCATGGTCTGGGAGCTATAACAATCATGTTGGCTATTGGAGTCTTTGACTTTGATCTCGACCAATACATCTTCTTCAAGAGGACTATCATTATCATCCATCTCGACAATCTGCGGAGGGCTCGCCATCTATGAGAGTCGGACCTTGAAAACTTGGGATCAAGTATGATAAGAAGTTAATAAATAAGAATACACTTTTTCTTTTCTTTTTTGGTAGATGACTTTTATGTTCTGTTTGTAACTAGACAATATATATAGTGGAGAAAACTTATTATTGTAGTAGGAATAGGAAATATAATTCCGAACCATTGTAAGAGACCAATTGGGTGTCTGGTGGCCTTGACCCGTACATCGACCGTCACTTGCATTGTCCAATTAGTATGCTATTATCACAAATTCTACCGTGAGACGGTCTAATACGACAAGACCTCTCACACAATTGAAAAGTAATAAATATTTTCCGAAACCATCATATTTCAAATGTAACATGTTGATTTATCAAGGCAACCTATAAATTGGTCTCATTTGATGAGACGGTCTCACTGTATAATTACTGTGCTATTATTCGTTTTGGGCCGGTGTATGTGAAGTGGAATAAAAAGAAAAAAAAATATGATGGATGTGTCAATTTTGTAATATTAATATCACTAAAAAAAATTGTCCCTGTTATTTCAAAAAAAAAAAAAAAAAAAAAAAAAAAAAAAATTGTCCCTCACCAATATACTAGGTTAAGTTAGGGTGTGCGTATTCCATTTTTTGGAGCAAAGGCCAGGTCAGAAGCTTATCGGCATACACAAATTGAATACATCTATCAACCGTCATTGTAAGCGACTCTTCTTCCAGGTTTAATTTGTTCCAATCAAAGTTCAATTCTTAACTTTCTTCTCTACATTTCCAATTACTATTGTCTTCTGTAGTCGTTTGCTGTTGATTGAATTGTTAGCATCTGATTTGATTGCGTTTTATAAAATCGAAGGCATATATACAATATAGAGTATGTTTTAATTTAGGATGTATTCAAATACTGTTTTAATTCAACCAATTACAAATTTGTGCTCGGTAAATCGAAACTTCAAGTCTAATGGTATAATTTAGTTTGATCGTCTGACTAAGTTTTGTTCTTACAAAATAATGATGATTATGAGTACTAATTAGTCATCATCTTCATGTATAATCAGCTTGTTTTAGGCAATGTCACGGGTTTCGAAGATTTTCCAGTGTACGAAAACCAA